>OX382339.1:6029783-6714658 GCA_947507615.1 Hemithea aestivaria
CTCAACATAATACATTAATTAATCAAAGAAATGCGAGAACACGAAAGCGCAAAAGCGTTTCTAATGTTTTTTCTATAGTTTCAAGAAAGACCTTGTATCTTCTAAACTACTGGAAAGAATTTCATTGGAGTTAGATTCCGAGCTGTTATTTGACATCGTGTATCGAATAAAAAAATAAATAGGATGGCCGCAACTTCATCAAAATTACACACAGTGCGCTGGTATGTTACCTACCTTTCAAGACTTTGCTCACTTGCCTTTTGAAGAGGCCCATGTTGAAGCTCAACGTAAACACAGCGAGCGGAAGCTCATTCCACATTTTGCAGGTACATTTGACATAGTAGACTATCGTAACATCCTAGAACTATAGTAAGGTTTCGTTTCACTTTATCACGGTTTATGTAACCGAAGGTCTAAGCTAATCACATATTTTGGTTGATAAATAAAGTTTTTTATTTATTTATTTATTTTATAGGAACCAAATATTAGCTCAGCTCGGTTCAGTCGTTTTGGCATAAAGTTTTTTTTTTTAATGTGAAGAATTAAGAAGATGATCAAGACGCCTTCCTGATGTTAAGAGATAAAGCTGCCCATAAATAATATCAATACAGTGCTAGGATTTCACAATGCTGTGAAATATTAGGTGCACATCACCAACGCTTCTTACTCAAGAGTTATAATAAGATTTTAAGACTCTTTAGCCCAGTAATTTCACTAGCTACAGTGCCCTCCTATCGATGCACAGTAGGCACATTACTGCTTAGGCGGAAGATTAACTGGCACAGTTGTGGTACCCACCTAGACGACTTCCTGCAAAGGAAGTCTAATACTATAATAGTATGTGTATGTATATCTTTTTGCACATATTCTAGGTGCATAATATTTATGTGAGCACCTAACTTCTGAAGCCCGTCCCTAAAGCAATCGAAAGAAAATCGACAAAGTTTCATCGGTAACCTATCCAGTAGAGGGCATTTATTAAAGCGCAGTTTGTGCCTTTTCAATATTTGGAATCGCACCAAATTCAAACTGGCGCTCGGTTCGCATTCCGATCAAATGGTTTTGTGCAACAGAACGAGCAACCCGAGTCCCGTATCCGACTGTCTCAGTTTTAAACTTTAAGAACTGAAAACTATATGGAATATTTCGTGCAGAAAGCTCGATAACTTTGATTCAATAACACTCTTATCCTAACGTATTATTGTAAAACTTTTGAGTCTATTGTTATCGAGATGGAGACACATTGGATTGTTTGCGTCCTTTATTTACAGGTATAGGTACAGTAAGGATGACAGTAAGTCTTAAAAAGCACCTTTTTACACTGTGTTATGTTTTTGTTGTTTTGATAGAGATCGTTTTTATTAACTGGGACATTAAACATCGTTGCTTGAAATCTGTAAAGAAATTAGTAGTTTAGGAAGAAGTTAACATTCCTGTGTACCTTATTGGAAAAAGAAACGCGATATTAATTAAGACATATAAAAGACCCTTTTATTGATAACAGACTGAAAAAAAACTTATGCTTAACTTATTAACACTAGTGGTGTACCAATCGGTTTTATCGCTCAGAGCAACCTCTTTCAGGCAACCATGCAGGAAGAGGAAATATTTATTACCGGAAAGGTGGTGCTTTTACCTACGTAAGTTCTAAAATGTATACTACATAAATTAAGTGCTAAAGGACTGACTAATTTTAGCTTTCTTGCCTGGTGTGTAACGCCTCTGGTTTCAGTTTTCAATATTTTTATCATGACTAAGCTCTATTCCTTTCACAAAGTACAACGCCTGACATATTAACACTATTTGCTGACACCCAGTACACGTTTCCACTATTATTCACAAGGAGCCATCTGTTTTGTAGGCACTTATTGGTTTTCATTTGTTTTTCAATTCGGCCGAAAAGAAAATATTTCAGAGGTGTGTAGGCAGTGTGGGGGTGTGCAAAATTGATAGGCAGTGAATAAAACCAAGTATTAGACGTTTATTGAAAACTATAGCTCCTGCAAGTGTTTTTATACGATACGGTTGCATGGAAATGTTAAAAGGGATGTTTTGATGAACGGTGTGAATGAAGATATGCGTGCTGGTAAACGACGATATACGAGTAAATAGTGCTGGAGTGAAATGAAGGAGTAAAACGTGTTGTGCTCCTGTGTAGTGGGATAAGGGCAGGAACAATGACAAACGTTAATAAAAAGAGTAAAAAGAAAGTAGAAATCTTCTTCTCTTTAAGTAGTAAACAGATAAGAAATTATTTAAATAGTTGCCTTTAGTGTTATAACTAACAGTACAGGTGTAATTAGTATCCCACCAAAAACATTCTGTAAAAAACTAGCCAAGTCTCGATGGAGCTGCTTGTTTATCTCTAAAAAGTAATGAAATCTAGACAAAGTCGTGCCAAGTATAAGGTTCCTTACTGCGATTTCTTTATTATTATAGTTATTGTTGTGTGACTTGGCCGTTGAAGGGTACACAAGGGTACAAAACCAGATGCTCCATGACACTTGGATCGCCTAAACATAAGTATTATTGAAATACGCAGCTTTATCAAGCCTACAATTGACTGGTTATCCAATCAACGTTTTCCAAGTGGAAATTTTCTATCGTGAATGGGTAGCGGACAGATTGGTGCAATAGTGTCATGGAGCACCTGGTATAATACCCTTGTGTACCCTTCAACGGCCAAGTCACACAACAATAACTATAATAATAAAGAAATCGCAGTAAGGAACCTTATACTTGGCACGACTTTGTCTAGATTTCATTACTTTTTAGAGATAAACAAGCAGCTCCATCGAGACTTGGCTAGTTTTTTACAGAATGTTTTTGGTGGGATTTCACTTATTTTTGTAGAAACGCTATAATATAAGGTTATCAGAAATACAAACCGTAAGCGCGTTTTAAAATACAGTCAGCGCCATCTAGATACGTGTGCGTTCACTCTTAGTCCAATGCATCATAATATTATACCGGGAAGTGGGCCTAATTAATTTGCAAGATTTAATTACAGACAGACAGACCGACAGGTGAAAGTAAATAAAAGCTTGTAGTAAAGGCGGTATGTCGATCTCTTCTAATAGTTTGGTTGGGCTCTTATTTTAGTTGGCCACGCTAGATATCGCCTGATCATAACTGACGATTTACGACACATATACACACTCACATATACATATACTATGCCTTAAATATATTTTGAATTAATAAGTTGGATATAACACAATTTTAACCATTGACTGCAAATGTAACTTTGTAATCCTATACATTTATATGAGATTACAAAGTTATTTATGCAGATGAATTATCTCGAAAACGAGACCGAAATTGCATGTTTTTTTAGTTTTCCTATGGTTTATACAATAAATTCTAAGTATGTACCAAATTTCAGCTCTCTGAGTTTATGGGAAGTACTAGTTCTATTTTGATGATCATGAGTGAGTGAGTGTCGAAAATGCGAAACTTTGCTTTCGCTAAACTTTGGAACTTAATGACCTACAGACTTGAAATTTTGGATTTTAAGTATGTAATTATAGCTTACTGGATGACGAAAATTTCTGTGTTCTGGTCTTATCCAGAGGTTCTCAAATAGGGGCCTGAAAATGCGACGAAATGGTTCCTGTAAAGATGGTACGGCAGTGCTTGCTTCGCGCTCGACTTGGCGGGGGCACTACCGTGCCCCCAGATAGCTTGATTTTAACAAATTTAAAGTTGCATATACAATTTCAACAAAAAGTTCACGTTTTCTTCCAACTGACCAGTATTTAAAAACAGTCGAACTCCAATATAATTCCAATTATAATTCCTTTCGGGTACAAGCAATCCGGTATAGGTAGTCGGATAAATCTGATCGCTCCTGAACAATAAACACCCGTAATCCTTGAGTGGGATTCATTCAACTGCGATAAGCTGCTACTTAATTGCTTTCATTATGTACCTTCCTTTGTCGGATATCACTTACCTATAACTATATATATATATTCTTGTGAGAGAAAATAAACGCTTTATTATTATTATTATTATTTGTTTGTCAACCTTTAGGTATCTCGGGCCAATAGTGTCCCGGTCCTTTGGTAGGCGTGCGTGGGGCCGAAGCCAACACGTAGAGGCCCTTTTGACAATTTGCTCTAAATTGTAATGTGACAATAGCTGATGATTAACCCCTGTGTGCACTATGAAAATGCACCCGAAAAGTATAACCACCAACTATTGTAGGACTATTGTAAAAAATGTGGTTTCTAAAATGAGTGGTCTATTGAGATGAATTGTTCATGGACTGGTTATCTGGTGTTATGGAGGACTATGGCGTCTGCCCGTAACTATGTTAAAAAACACGTACAAATAGGCAGACGGTGACTCGCCAACTCATTTAAATGGGCCCCCCAAACGGTCGCATTATTATTATTATACCTATATCTATCATAAGATCTAGCAATGCTATGACGCATTTGAAACAACGAAACAAACTTGCAAACAATTTCTGTGCTCCGGTAGGAGGCCATTGTAACTAGTGAAATTACTGGGCTAAAGAGTCTTAACATCTTATGACTCTTAAGTATAAAGCGTTAGCACAGTGCACCTAGAACTTTTACATCATTTTGAAATCCTGGGTAGCACTGTACTAATTATGGGTAGCTTACTTGTCGTCTTTTTAATTCTTTGAGTAAATAAGCACACACGCACACACACACACACACACACACACACACACACACACACACACACACACACACACACACACACACACACACACACTTGCGGACTTCATGCTTGCGGAGGCGAGACGTACATTTTATTAATCAAAGCTTAAAAACCGTTTGACTCGTTTCAAGCATCGAGTAATTTACGAACATACATACAAAATAACCGAAGAATTATTACCCTCTTCTTCTTTTTTGGTCTGTTTAAAAAAATGAAACAAATTAGTATCTGCGACCTGCGACCTGCAAGTATCTCTAGAGCGTATAAATCACTCGTACTAGATAGACACTGCGACCGGGGAGGGCATATATCAGAAGGTACCGGCTACTCTACCGTCCTATTTACCACCCACTGAAACTACAACTACATGTAAGAGTAAAAATACAAAGAGCTCGTGCTATTTTTCGATTTCAAAGCCTTCTGTGTGAATAAATCTTTTCCATCCTTATTTATTTGATTACTAGCTGAACCCTGCAATTTTACCCGCTGTAACGGTACAGCGAGTAACATATTAGGTACATATAGGCTAGATATGTTACTCCTTTTTTTTTTTTTTTTGACCCAGGAAAAATGCGTTGCGCATCATCACCCCACGCCGGGGGGCGCGGGGCGGTATGTGGGACTCCCCCGCCAAAGATAGAAGCGGCGGGGATACCCACTAAAAAACCTGGGGTGTTTCTACCTCGCGCCTTAGTGCCGGAGCAACGGGTACGCCGAAGCACTCGTCCGCGGCCCCAGCGGCGTTGGTCCTAAGGGACCCCACCTCTCACCGCAATGGCGCACGGAAACACCGGGCGCGCCACCTCCCGGACCTGTTTAGTAACAGCGAACGCCCCCGCATCCTCCGTCCAGGTCCTGGGATTCAGAATTGGACTCTCCAACCCCCCAATGCATACCACCCTGCAAAAGAGAAATCAGAGAGTCCTTTTCTTCCTCCCCTCCTCCTACGGAGCGCCGGAGATGTCCGGAAAACGACATCCCTCTTATCGCCACCAGACACCTCCCGCGATCCAGCGCCGCCCTGCTCGCCACCTAACGGCCGAGCCCTTTGGCCAGCCTCCCGGGCCTGGTCCCACCCGACAAGGGGCAGTGGTGTGGCCCATCACTACGCGAGGGACACGTAGGTATGGTCTACCGGTCCACTGCCACCTTCCGCCACGGCGGCGCTCGCGATGAGCCCGCTCACGCCATCCACTGTGCCCTATGCTGCCTTCATAGGGACGCGCGGAGGCGCAACACCTACATCGGCCGCAGAGGATAGAACGGCGCACCGTAATACCGGCACTCCTCTTCCCCTGCGGCCCCACCGCGTCCGCCATCAAACGGTGGCGACCCCGTTTGGGCCGCGGAAGGCAGGGAGAGTGGCGCATCGTGATACCAACACTCCTCTCCCGCCGCGGCCCCCGCCATAGACCCACGGTGCGATGGTCAACGCACCGCGGTCCACCTCGGTTGGGATGCCCCTGAAGGAGGCACCGCAACCCACTCGGCCACTCGCACATGGGCTGCTGGAGGTCAGCCCGGCGTGGAGCGGCCGACCGCCTCGGGTTCCTCTTAGTTTCACCGTGGTCTCCTCTATCACGGCTACTTATCCCCACCGCCACGCAAAGGCGAGAACCCACCGGGGGGAGATATGTTACTCCTAAGCTAGCCGCAAATGAGTGCTTCTTCTTCTTGAGTAAGATATCTTAATATCAAATTTCAGCTCAATCAGTCTACCCGTTTAGGCGTGTAAGAGTAACAAACATACATTTATTATACATCCAGACATCCATACATTCTTACAAACTTTCACGTTGATATATATATATACCTAATATTAGTAAGATTAGTAGAATTCATCACAACGTTAGGACTGATGCTAAAGTAGCATTTTCTAGCAGTTGTCCTGTAACTGAAGAAAAAGATCGTTGAATTTCCTTTTTTACTCTCTCTCTTGGATCCTTAAATGTCTAATAGAATAAATCGCTTTTTCACCACAACACCTCACCAAAAAATATTAATTTTTATGCACCTTAAATCCTTAAGCACTAACAACAAGATTCAAACTAAAAACTGTATGACAGCTTACATACATACTTATACGAAAAACTTTTAGAACAATGCCAATATTTCATACACAACCAAGGCTGTGCTAATCTGGAGGCACCTAGAACCATCCCGTTTCAATATATCTATAGCTATTAATCCATAGCTAGACATGTGCCTATGTTATAGATGATAACATAGTTATGTCATCGGTGGCCGGAGATTGAATAATCTCTGTAGCTATTAAAGGTAGACTGGTGTATATTCATACCATACCAAATCTATCTATTCTATAGTTTCCTGGTCGAGTATAGGCTATATTATTATAGGCAAGCCAGTTACACTGTTAGGATTCTATTTAGTTTCTCCATACATAGTAGATTAAGCCGCTTCCGCTCTCTGTTTGCTTAGATCTTTTAAAGTAGGTATATGTATACTCTTAGTGCAGCCGCGGATGAGTGCTTCGGCGTACCCGCTGCCCCGGCGTTATGGCGTCCTGCAGGTTTTTAAGTGGGTATTCCCGCCGCGCCCATCTTCGCCGGGGTAGTCTCACATACCGCCCTACGCTCCCTGGCGTGGAGTGATGATGCGTAACGGATTTCCCTGGGTAAAAAAGTAGGTACTCTTAGTGCTAGTCTACTTGTTAACGCAGTTTTCAGCGATAGACGGAGTAACTCTAGAGAATGGTTTATTGTATGTATGTATTACACGTGCGAAGAAGGCGTGGGTCGATAGTAATAAATAAAAAGTTGTTTAAAAATGTCTATATATAATATTTATTGATAAGCAAGTAGATGCATCATAAATTATGAAGCTTGCATAAATTGATTAGAATTTTATCAAAGGGCTAAAAATTCAAGTTACTTCATAAAATTCAATCTCAAAGCTCAATGATCAAAACATTGAAATACCTGTCTGAATTCTTTCATATTCTTTTATACTTTTCATATTTTAAGCAATACCTTTCAATCTGGAGCCCAATGCAGAATGTTGTAAGTGAATATTTCATCAAAGGCTCTGAAGGCACTTTGTCTTATTTATTCAGTAAAGATACAAGGTTCGGGCAGTACGCGGAATGAAAGCCGTGGGAGGACCCGAACAAAGGGGTAACAACTTGGCATAGAGGACTCAACGGTAGAGTACGCTTTACCGGAGTTATACTGTCACCGACGATAAGCATTGACGCTGCATAATATATATGTATATACGTCAAATGTCTTTGAATGATCAAATAAATTTGCACTCAATTGGATTTTACAACGTGAACAACAAACTGTAGAAAGAAAAAAGATGTCAGGGTACAATCCAACATGGGTACAACACAACATGTCATCTTATTTACCTCATACAAATTATAAACAAAATACTATCGTCAACCTTACGTAGGTTCAGTATGGGTAAGTGAGATGGCATACAACATCATTCTCTTGTCATTTTTCTTGCTTGTTCAGTTTCATTCATTGCAAACTCCATTGCCAATCTAAACTAGTGGCTATAACATAACGTATGGGATCCCGACGAAACTATAAAAGTAGAACTGTCATTCCATACATTGTACTATTGTGAATGTATGAGATGACAGGTCACTTGACAGCAAGACAAGTCTACGCAGCGTCTGTGCTTGCCATATTTATTGTAAATGTCTTTGAACCAGAGTTTCATCTATGAACGAGCCAATCAAAAGTAGCCAACCGCCCGCCGCATGAACATGTTTCGGCAATTTTGTTTCATACAGAAAATCACTAAAGCGGGATCTATTTGGGCTTGTCTTTGCAACTTGCCTTCAAAAATTAATAACATGCCGACAGACTGACGGGACTACTTGTGAAACTAAAACTTATAACCTGAGCATACGACTTTTTGTTTAACTTTTTTTGTTTCGTAACATTAATATGGAAGTTAGTAAACTTATGTGGAACTTGGTGAAGTCTTATTCATCTAATATTAGGCGATCTGCCAGTATATTAAAGTCGTAATGTTATAGACAACTTGACCTTTTCGATTGCTTAACGTGAAAAATGTAAACAAAATGTATTCTTCATTAGGTACTTCCCTGTTATACGTAGGTACACTAGTTCTAGTAAAGAAACGGCCAAACAATAATTTTCGAATAATGATTGTGTAGTTAGGACATGAAAAGTAAGAGCATTTAAGGGTAAGAAGCTCTTCCGTACATGACATCTGATAAAAATCCTACTAAAGCACTTTTAGTAATCAGGAAATACGACGTACGAGTACATCTGATAGATCTCAAGGGCAGTTCCACTTGGATCTACTTAGGTACACAGTGTCAAATTCTTAAGCACACAAAACGTCTAAGGTTTATTGAGAAAGATTTTGTTGAGAGTTTGACGAGCGTACAATGTGCACAAAGTAGATCGTAGGTTGAGAATGTAAGGAAAAGCAACCCTTTTAAAATGAGGGTAGAACGGAAAAGTAGGTAGCTATAAAACTGAGAACACAACACATCGATCGAGCGGAAGCACAGAAGTGCGTCGTATTGAATCTAATGTTCGACAATTCGGCACAGGAAATCGACTTTCGTCCTTCCCCTACCCCCTAATGTGTTATTTGATGAACTAGATTTCCTCGTATTTTAGGTCGAGTGTAAAGCAAATTAGGGTGTGTACAGTCGCTACGGGTCACTCTAACCGGGCAATTATTTGGATGTAGTGGCGACATAACGGAAACTTTGTCTGAGGACTTTATTATGTGGCTCTTTGATTTGTCTTGGAGTTTGGATATTCACTACCTATTGAATTTTATAAGTTTGATGTGTACATAATGTAGGTAATTTATATAAATAAATTTTCACGTTAAAATTAATTTCGCGGCTATCTAAGTATATCATCTTCAACTTGTACCATCCAACGTGGCAATGCTTCCAGCGTTCTGGGCAACGAACAGTGATTTAAGGTACCTACTTGGATTTTTTTTACTTTTGTGTGGCCGATCTGTAGTTAATAGTGTACTTCATTGAACAAATACTAGGTACTTTAAGCTTTTAACAGTAAACTTTAAATTTGTGGTTTAGGTATCTAGTATTTGTTCTTGTTTTTTTAATCAATGAAGGCATTTGCCGCTTAAGTATAAAAATGCCTAACATGGTATATCTTAGTTATTCGTATAAGGCGGTGAAACCACGCGAGATTGTTAGATTAATAAATTTTATGTGAACAAAATGACATGGCATGTAATAAACCTTATCGTGTAAGTTCGCAGTCTCGGGGGCATTCGGCGTTTATGAGCCACTTAATCGAGTCAAGTGGTAGATAATGCACTTGCACCATTCAATCAATGGCGATTGAATTACTCCCTGTTTATGGAGCCAGTTTAACTCAATTATTCCTTAACAATGTGCAACGGAGCTTCAATTTTATGTTCTTACCAATCTTGTTTTACTCGCTGAAAAATCCCCAGCACAGAATTTTGTTTTTGTTTTATACTAGACTAGCTTATGCTCACGGATTTGCCCGCGTGTCCAAGTACTTTCTTAGCGACTGTCTACGTCATAAAACTTATATGTATTTCAAATTTCAAGTCAATCCGCTCAGCTCAGTTTGAGATGAGATGATAGATCAGTCAATCATACATTCTTTCCTTTTATATATATAGACTAGCTGCGCCCAGCAGTTTTACCCGCTGTACTGTAGCCTTTGTGTTATTCCAGGGTCTAAGCTATCGCTATACCAAATTTCAGCTCAATAGGTCCTACCGTTTAGGCGTGAAGAAGTAACAAACATACACACTCACAAACATTCACATTTATAATATTAGTGCGATAAGTCTACGTTTTACCACCACCTGATGGAAAATAATAATAATAATTGGGGGTTTATACTCCAACAGAACAGGTTACCCTACTTACACTGTCAGAGTCAAATCACAATTTATAGGTTGTGTGGCGAACCTATATGTTGCAGTTTCAGGTCGCCGAGATTACTACAGGGCCTGCAACATGACCTAACGACTGCCTCCTACATATCTTATAGGAAACAGCCGGGACCCACAGTTTTACGTGCCTTCCGAAACACGGTAGCGTCCAGGCGAAAATCTTTGCCACACTGAACTTTTAACCCAGGACCTCCGGCTTACAAGCCGGACGTACGACCACTGGGCCACGGACGCTACAAAAAAATGCAAAGGTTGGCCACACAACCTATAGTTGCGATTTGACTAAGATTTGTGATTTGTAAGTGGGGTAACCTGTTCTGTAAGAGTTTAAACCCCAATTTTATTATTATTATATTTATTTTATCATATCAGCCAGAGAAAATAAAAGCTAACTATAAATTAAAACTAATGGTTGTACCAACACAAATAACAACACAAACAATGGTGGTACAAACTTTATTTAGAAACCTGTAAATACTTACCTAGAACTTAGGTATATTAACATTAGCTACCGTGCTGGGGCTACCTAGCCCGGTAGCCACAGCTAGGCTAGGGTCGAGCCTAGCTTCGACTATTATATCCTTTTTTTTAACGAGTTAAGTCGTTTGTTTACATAGTTAACATAAGCTACCGACACAAAAAACGCCTGTATTTTATACTATTTACTACGTGAAAATACGAACGGTACGAGTTTGTTATTTACCAAGTTTAAGCTTCAGGCTTCAAGCGCCTACAATTTTTATCTTTAACATAAGAGTAAAATTGAAAAGCAATTTTGCGAGAATGGCGACCGATTTGGTCCTAAAATGGAGGCCACGGATGCCATAAAGTGTTCTTGGACTGAAAGATCCCCGTAATTTGTACAGTATTATAAAATAAACCATCGTAGACTGCCGTTTAATATTTATTAAGTTTAAGTTATTAATGAGATATATTAATTAGTAGAATTAAGATTGCGTATAAATCAGAAGCTGGTTTTTTAAAAACGACGTATACTTAAATGGTCATATTATTTGGCGTTTTTAATCTACGAGTGGATGGCGCTGGCAGAGCATTTAATTTTTCTTTACAAAATCTAGGTGAAAATTGCTACAAATATAGGTACATAGGTACCAAATGAACAAAGACGCAAAAATTCAGCTTTATAACATGAATAGGATTATATTATAACTAGCTGCGCCCAGCGGTTTTACCCGCTGTACTGTAACTGTAGCCTATGTGTTTTTCCAGGGTCTAAGCTATCTCTATACCAAATACCAAATTTCAGCTCAATCGGTCCACCTGTCACCTGACACCCGTCACCCGTCACCCGTCGTCGTCGTTTGTAACTTTCATCCAAACATCCATACATTTTTTACAAACTTTCACGTTTTTAATATTAGTAGGTTTTGCAGCATAACATCGTAATGACCGAACAAGAAACTAATTTCTATTATATTCTTAATTTCTTTATAAGAGTATTTTTAGATAAAATACTTTACTTTGTGTTAATTTTCGACTGCACCTTAACAATCTTTTAAATCAGAATTATTTTTGTTTGGTTTTCTTTGAAGTGAACTTGAATATAAAATTAAAATAGGTGGTTGTTTGCCTCTCATAAAAATTTATTGATGTGAAAAGTTGAATATGTCTCACTCTAACGATCAAAGGGAATCTTGAGCTTTCTGTGTTGCGTAGACCGCAGGTAATAAAAAACCTTATAACAGAGTAAATATATGCTAAAAATAGTATTACCAAAATTACCTTTACTTCATAATATAGTGATGTGATGAATTTCAATTTTAATTTGGCTGCCGATTCGATAGGAGATACCCATGAGTAATAATTACTTTTATTTGTCGATTTGTAAAAAAAGGGAGTAATTCTATAGAAACTTATACGGATATAACAACAATAACGATCACTTATTAAAAATAGATTGACCACATCCATATCTTTACAAAATCCAAGTGCTCTAAACCTCGGTCAGATGACAGCGTGCATTGAATGCTGGCAGCATTACCTCCTTCGAAGGGAAAAACTGCTGCTCTGTCAAACTCAAAATTTATTTATCCAAATAGGCTATTATGGAGCACCTTTGCATATCAATTTTAGAATTATTTAGTTCTTTTAAGACTACCGCACGTTCGAAAAGGAAGAACTCTTGATAAGAACGAGACAAGAAACTCATAGGGAAGTCTCAACTATGTCAGTGGAATATTAGACCTGTGTTTAAGACCCTCCGATTTAAATTGAGACAACCTCGTCCTACTTGATAAATTGCTGATCTCAGAATAACTTGAGGCTTTTCATAAAACTTTTTCGCTGAATAAGCACGGATTGACAAAGAACGTCGACCTCTATGGCCCAGTTTATAGAGAATTTGTCATCAATGTTGATGACCTCTGCGAACAAAACAAGTTGTAAAATAATGACTAAACAAAGGAAGTAAAAGTAGGAAAGTACTAGAGTAATGAAATGTAGGTTCCTAATGAGTAAACAGTATCATTACTTTTGTACGAATAATAAAAACTCGGCTCTTACGGCATTCTACTAGAATGCGACACCCGAAATACTGTATTACTCTTTCTGTATTTATATTGTATAGGTAAACCAACAGTTAAAAATAAAACTTAATTATTTACAGTTTATACGCAATACACCCAATTAAAGGTTCACACGTATATAACACCAAGTATTTTATAAAAATTGTGAGCTTAAGTATAAAATCATTAAGATAAAGACAGTAACATTAAAGAGTCTTAGAGAAAAATTCTGTACTCAACCGTCGTCTCGTCGTCTGAAGAGATATTTTATGATGAACGCAAATCCATCAGAGCCGAACGCTCCGAAGGAATCGAATTTTGAATTCCTTATATGAAATGTAGATGAAATGTCATGAAATCTCGCACACTTGCCGGAGTCGAATCGTCGATTCAGATAGATGTGCGAGCACTAAGCTATTGCTGAAAGTCCAGTTTTTACCATGTAAAGTAACCATGATAATAATATGAAGTAGATTTTTTTCTACTTAACGGTGCGATGATTTCTCTTTATATTTACATACCTACGACCTACATGTCTCATTCAATTTCTTTTGGTCAGTATATTTTAGTGTTTTAAGACAAACATGTTCTTAATAATTTAGGCCCTTAGCATACTCTCGCCGTAAAATCATAGTTTATTGTAATTATGAGGATGGGCTGGTCCGGCTTATTTTGGTATCCGATTTTTAATCGTTTTTCATCTATTTGAAGCGGAGATGCGCTTAAGGCTTGCGAAAGGAGCTCATAAAAGCTTATAAAATGATTGTTGCACAGTTCTCCAAGGAATTGAGAGACCATTAAACTTCTCGCTACCACAGAGATCTGCTAAAATGTTGAAGTACCTAAAACTGCACCCAAAGGATAACTTAGTTAAACGAACGTAAATGCACTTTAGAGCGTCGGTCCGCGGCAAGAGCTTTATAAAGGGTGCAAATTTTGTAGAGCTTATGTGCACTTTTAAACGAGTGGAATTCCATTTTATGGCTGTAGCTAGCTATTAGTTTAACGGTGGGAGATTTTAAATGTGTCTACTGTGAACATGTTCTGCCTGGATTCGTTGTTTTAGGAAGATGATGTTTTTACTGGTGGTAGGCTTCGGCTGTGGCTAGTTACCACCCACTGGACAAAACCGTGAGCGGTCATTTTTTTTTTAAGTTGAAAAGTAAGTAGACGAGCAAGACGCTCTCCTGATGTTAAGAGATAACGCAGCCCATAATCAGTACAGTGCTACCCAGAATTTCACAATGATGTGCAATTCTAGGTGCACTGTACCAACGCTTCTTACTCAAGAGTCATAAGATGTTAAGACTCTTTAGTCCAGTAATTTCACTAGATACAGTGCCCTCCTACCGAAGCACAGCAATGTTTGCACATTACTGCTCAGGCGGTGGAATAACTGGCACTGTTGGGGTACCCACCTAGACTACCTCCTGCAACGGAAGTCTACCCCTGGTAAAAAATGTACCCGGTAAAATAATGACCGTGTTCCAGAATGACATTCAGTGAATCCAGGGTGGGATATATCTCGCCTTCTAGGTTTAATCTGCTACTATCTTTGACCGCATCATCACTTAACATCAAGCGTCATCGTGGTCAAAGGCTAATCTATAAAAAAAAATTAAAAGTAGCCTATGTGCTATTTCGGGATTTAAGCTGCTTATAATATGTCACATTTCAGCTCAATTGGTTCCGCTGTTTGGATGTAAAAAAGTATCAAACACATTCACTTAAGTACTTTAATATTTGTAACTTGTAACGTTAATGTTACCAGCGATAAGACAGCTTTATCCCGTGGGATAAAAAAGTAAGTTAGATTAGATTACTCTTCATCATCATCATCATCTCAGCCATTGGACGTCCACTGCTGAACATAGGCCTCCCCTTTGGACTTCCATATGTACCGGTTGGAAGCGACCTGCATCCAGCGTCTTCCGGCGACCTTTATAAGGTCGTCTGAGATTACTCTTAAACCTCAATAATTTCAGCCTAAAGTTTCATATATACACACACAGACAGCTATACATTCTTACAAACTTTCACGTTTATAATATTAGAGGGATTCGTATCTGTGGCCTTCAATTCAGGAAAAGTTAAGTAAAGATCGAACTACCTCGTAAAACCAAAATTTAAATTGTCCCAGTAATATAAAGTACATTACTATTTTACGACGACAAAGTGAGTTTATCTTTTCTATGCTAATTTTAAAGCCACACCAACTGACAATATTTACGCTACGGCTGGCCCATAAGCCATAGTGATGTAGGCTTGTTACACGTTTAGAATAGAATAGAATAGAATATTATATAGAATAGTAAAAGTTTACCAGGGTAGAGAGTCTTCCTTTGGAGAAGATCGACTAGGTGGGTACCCCAACAGTGCCCAGTTATTCGACAGAAAAAGCTTTGATGTGCAAACATTTATATACTTCGGTTACACGGAACTGTTCGAATAGCTAGTGAAATTACTGGGCTGAAGAGTCTTAACATCTTGTGACTCTTGAGTAAGAAGCTAGTAAGAGTAGAATTTTACATTGTTGTGAAATCCTGGGTAGCTGTACTCTGTACTGATTATGTCAGCGTTATCTCTCACCAAAAGGAGCGTCTTGACGTCTTTTTACATTAAAATAAAATAGAAGTACTAATAAGGAACCATAAAGTATTCTATTGTAGAGATTGTCTAAGGAAATACTTACCATACTTTTGTCAGTTATTCGTCCGCCAAGCCTACTGTGCAGGCATAATGTGTTCCAGACTAAAGCCAGCGAAATGACTGGGCATTACGAGATTTAACATCTAATATCTCAGTGTGACAGACACAGTGCAGTGCCACGCAGAATTTTCGATTTTTTTTATATTTTTTTGCTGATCGTGTTTTTGATTTATGCCGTTTTTTGTCGTTAAATGGCATGTCTTAAATGGGACTAGGCGGGACATGTCTGTCGCATGCCAGAGCATATTTGGGTCAAAATAACAAGTGAATGGACCCCCACTGCCAAACGGCCACGCGGCATACCAAGCAAGAGTTGATAGGATGACCGCGACTCACATCCGGAAAAATGGAAATCCACAGCACAAACTAAACCGAGACATTTGGAAGCAGGGTTGGCCCTTGCCCTGCAGTGGCATCCAGTAGGCTTATAGTAACAATAATATACGCATCTTATTACTTTTGATACTTTAAAGTTCATTCGTAATATTAGTACTAAATTATTATTATTATAGGAATTTTGTTCAAGGGGTTTTTGCCGCTTCATTGCTGTGACGCTCACTTGAGCTATACCTACTTCACTCCCTAAACCCGTAGCTTCTAAGAACTTCTAGATATTTAAGGAGGAGATTTGTTGTATCTCATCGGGAAGCAACATTTGTCGTCCTAGATGGATACTGAGCTTCTCAGCTACAGAAGATGTCCATTGCGGTCACCACCTCCTCTTGGCAAAATCTGCAATTTGCCTATTGGATGAGCCCTTAGATCAGAAGAAATGAACCCTATGTTCATTGGTACTAAAAGACTGACAACTTATATACTTTAGATGCCATAAATATCAGTCTTCAGAGATCCTTATGAAGTTATCCTTTAGTTATAACCTTTTGAGAGATGGTGTATACGAGAATTGTCATTATGATACATCAAAGTAGACGTGAGTGAAATTTTTATGATCTTTTTGAAACACTTGGGAGTGCGGAATAATAAATAATGTTTCCACGTGTTCGTGCCTAATAGACATTCATTTTTATCATTTTTCCTTTGGAAATTATTACCGGAGTGACTTTTTATGGTTCTGTTATTTGATTGGACTAAAATACGGTGACTTAAGTTATAAGTTATTTATGTAAGACATTTCAATTATTATTGTTTTCATTGCATCTTCATCATCTTCATCCCCCCCCCCCCCCTTCAGTACTCTAACTCTTCAGTAATCTCCTTCAGACAATCAAGCAAGGAAAATAAGTAAAGAATTTAGAACTATGGTTACGAAGAAAATACGACGCGTCAAAATAATGTACCAAAAAAAAAAAATTCTCCTTCCAACCCAACCCTCATCCGTTAAACCTGACTGTAACATTTTCCCCGACGAGTGTCATCGAGGCCCTTCACTGTTCCTTACATTATTATTGACACGGAAAGTGACACTTCACAGATCAAGGTGACACTCGGGAACCCTCCAAACGCCGCGGAAGGCCGATTGACTTACTGCGCCATAAAAGATTCTCTAACACTTCGCTTTCCTTGTTGGGGAGAGAAATAAATCCTTACGGTGGTTACAACTACTATGTGCTTGTGTATTCTATTTGCAAGTTTAGTGGGTAATTGTGTTATATAATACTAGCTGCGCCCAGCGGTTTTACGCGCTGTACTGTAACTTATGTGTTATTCCAGGGTTTAAGCTATCTCTATACCACATTTCAGCTCAATCGGTCCACCTATTTAGGCGTGAAAGAGTAACAAACATACATCCAGACATCTATACATTCTTACAAAATTTCGCGTTTGTAACATTAGTGAGATTTTGGACAAAAATGCGAGAGATAATTTAAAAAAATAAAGAGATGAGAAAATAAAATGCTTGGGATTATAACATTATCGCAATATTTAATAAGAGCGTAGTATAGTACTTAATCTTTATTTCATACGTCATCATTCTTATTTTCAATTTCGCAACTTCATACCCATTTGTGGAATGTTAAACGCATCATTTATCACTCGTAACTCGCTCAACACTCAATGGAGTACAATATCTACTTTACGAAAAAATCGCAGAATTAGCACGCGAATATCCATCACTTACGAACGGGCGAAAAATTAGCCTTTCGGAGGTTCTTATCGCAAATTAGATCGAGACCTTTCCCGCACATGAAAATCAAGGTTAGACAAATATGGGTGGGCCGAATTTCTGAGGTGGGATTGAAAAGGGCGGTTACTGTGAAAAATTTGTAACCGATGTCAGTGCAACAGTGTGTCTTGAGAGAGGCAGACGCGTTGAACCGCTCCGGACTATCGCTCGTCCCAAGTTACGAACATAAAATATGAAATGCTATCCATCATAAATTGATACAGTGTTGTGCAGTGTTTAGTGTTTTCAGTTGTTTTGACTTCGTTTGTGGCTTTTGGGTGAACTTTACTTCATTTTCAAAGTAAGTTTTTTGTAAATAATTAATTTGATATACGAGTAAGAACAGGTACCTACAAAATTTGTATAAACTAAATCCATGTATACCGAATGTTGTAGATTTTTTATAGTAGTACGGAAATTCAAATGCTACCCTGTACTCGCACAAAAAATGTTATAATATTTTTGATATGTAGGTTCTCAATAATTAGGAGGTTTGATAGGCATGTTCCTGAAAAACTCATATTTTATGCAGTTACTTTTTAGGCTTATTTTTATATGACTACCACTTATTGGGACCTGCTGAAACCTAAAAATATATCTATTTACTACGCTGTACGATATAAAGTCCAAGCTCCCCATCTTCCGCCAAATATCTATATTTTATTGAACAAATCATTAAAAAGGGTGAGTCTGATTATTCCTTTTTATTTAGGTTTATTAGGTATAATATAATTTCAACAAACTTGGCTGACATAGTACCAAATGAGAGGCGTATCGGCTTTCAGTGACCCGGACCTTTGGTAGGCGTGCGTGGGGTCTAAGCTAACTCGGAGATGCCCTCTTGACTTAATTTTATCTTCTTCTAGCAGATTTAAATACTGCAAAAATTACAATTTATCCCTAAGTTTACAATACTTACAATGGCAATGAGTTAAGTATATATTTCCAATCATAAAATAAAATACACGTTCTTCTCATCAGTTTCTTGATATTGAATTTAGTTTTAATTCGTTGCTGAATGGTCGAATTATTGTCAGTGTTTGAAATATTATGAGCGTTTTGTATGATTCCGTTTTGTATAATTAACTAAAAATATTTGGTTATTTAATGATTAAAATCAATGTAATCAGTTAACGTCGTTTTCATAAAATAGACGCTGACATGACAACATAAAAATAGCAGAGAAAAATAGTTATTTAGAGATACTAGCTGATTCGCGAAATTTGTGTATCTACGTCTTAAAAAACATTATGTCCTTTACGACATATTCTACCAATTTACCCAAACAAAATCGGTCAACATTGGATTTTTTAATATAATGTAGGATTTTTTGTTTTTAAGTTAGGTACTACAGATAAGATTCAGTCCAAAATACTTAATACTTTTACAAGATTATTATTGTAGGTAAGTATTCATGTTTAGTAATTAGTAATTTTTAACTAATTACCTAATATAGTAGGTACAGAATTTATTCAAATATTGACAGTACATTATGTATAATATCGTATCATAAAAAAGTCTTATTCTTCAATAGACATATTATACTTATGAATACTGAATTTGAATCTAATAACCAACAGGCGGAGGGATATACCAAAATACTGGCGGTATTACCTTGCTGAGTACGACTGAAATTTTAGTTTTGAGAATATTAATTAAATAATAATTTAATAAAACATCAATATTTAGTGTTCATTCCGCTCTGATTAGTGAATATAATTAAGTTTAAGAAGAGGCGAGAAATTCAAACGATTCCCATACAAACGCAATGTAAAATAAGCAATATGCTAACGCCTAATTTCATTAATTAGAATGATTTTTTAAGTATGCAAGGTTATTTAACGCATATTATATCAGTAGTGTACCTACAAAAAGTAGCTAGGAGATAATATTGAATAACATCTTGGATCGAAGCGTTATCGCGTGACCCCGGCATTGGAGCGATTGAGACTTGTTTGTTCAATTTGTTAATGCCGGGATTTGTGCCGGACCGCCTCTAAAGGACGTGTGAAGTGGCATCGAATTACGCACATTAGACCTCTATTCACTTCCTTGGGTGTTTTCTAGAGAAAATACTACTCAAACTCAAACTGAAAATTCATTTATTCAAAAAAGCTACAATGGAGCACTTTTGTAAGTCAATTTTACATTTTATTTTAATATTCTACCGCTCATTCACAAGGCACCTATATGAGAAGAACGAGCAAGAAACTCATAGGGATTGGGTTTTACAAATATGTATTAATCTTGGTTACATAATTTATTTACTGGTTACAGAGGTTTCCGGGCATCTTTGTCCTCTATGTATTGGCAAATTTTATAATAGGCTTTTTTGTAATATGTCTTTAACACGGCAAATTTTATAATAGGCTTTTTTGTAATATGTCTTTAATTACGAATTGGAGAACCGTTCTCTTTATCTAACGACACGACAGTATCACACTACAGTAGTGTAACTACCGTCATAACTTTTTCTCGAAATTAGAAGAATCTTCTTCTTCCAGCCGTCGTAGCACATCGCAACATTGTCATATAGAAGCAAAAAAAAGTAAGAGTAGCAACTCCCATCCCACTGTCAAGAGTAAACTGACATATTTGAAGACGCTACTCTTGCTACTCGCACTGTCATTGCATACAATTTGTAGCTACTCCCAATGTCATGGTGCTCTTACAAACGTCAGTTACTCTTGACAGTGGGACGGGAGTTGCTACTTTTATATCAATGTCGCAATGTATGTACCTATGCTACGACGGCTGCCCTTATGTGGGATATTATGTAGGGTCGGTACAACACATTTTCCTCCTCCATTCTACTCTATCATCCGTCATTTCTTCATTCGATCCCCTATCACGCATATCCTCTTTCACACAGTTCATCCAAATTTTGTTCATCGGTAAGTAATAATATGCCAACCTTCCTGCCAACCTTCACTAGTTGGAGAGGCACCGAAAGAAGAAGAAGAAGTAATAATATGAAACTCATAGGCCTAAGTCAAATGAGAGTCATGTGGATGGTTGTGGTTGTGTCCAGAAAGCGTCTTCGTTTATTTACTGATACCATAAAACATATTTATTCGTTAGCTTTTTTATTCTCTAACCTTATCGGTTAGAGTTTGGCATACAGATATGTTTTATTACGTAAAAATTAGCTTGGAAAGTATTTGTTAAAGGGAATGAAGTTAGATATATAAATTTATATAGTATAAAAATACGACTGTTCAAACTCCTAGAAAGATTGTGTTGAAATAATTATACACAGGCAGGGTTATTTACTTAGACAAAATAAACTCAGAAAGGATTTTTTGACGAGAGTAGAACTACCAGCATAATCTATTATTTTTATTCATACACTGTAAACAAATCTTTAGTTCATTCGATAACATCGTTCATTTAGTATTCCATGAAGGCTTATTATTAATAAATATTAGCATAATGTAACATTGTTGACAATGATGTAGTAGAACAATAGGTATTAAAATAATCCATCTGTTTAAGCAAGATCACCTTGGTTAGGCTGTTATTCGCTGTTGAATTTTGGCAAAGTTGTCGTTAATTAAAATTTAAATCGATTTTTACTAAGAGTAGAAGTGCTAGTGACGCATTGTTTGGATCTACATCGCATCAGGTTTTATACTAGCTGCGCCCAACGGTTTTACCCGCTTTACTGTAGCGTATATGTTATTCTAGGGTCTAAGCTATATTGCTGTCGGGGCCGCGGATGAGTGCTTCGGCGTACTCGCTGCCCCGGCATTATGGCGTCCAGCAGGAACACCCCCAGGTTTTTTAGTGGGTATCCCCGCCGCTCCCATCTTTGGCGAGGGAGTCCCACATACCGCCCCGCGCCCCCCAGCGTGGGGTGATGATGCGTAACGCATTTTTCCTGGGTCAAATAAAAAAAAGGGTCTAAGCTATCTCTATACCAAATTTCAGCTCAATCGGTCCACCTGTTTAGGCGTGAAAGGGTAACAAACATACATCCAGACATCCATACATTCACGTTTATAATATTAGTAGGATGTTGTGTCTGCGCATATGGTACTCACACAATACTCTGGTCTTTCATTTTATAACGCCTAATTCCATTAATTAATCCTTTCTAAATCCTAGATTCGTCCCTGTCAGTAAAATCAAGCCCCTAAAACGAAAATCCTGAATAAGCCACTGGAAAACCACCCCGCATTCGTTGTCTTTCCTACCTAAAGCGTAATAATAAGATCTAGGCATAATAATTTTGATTATACCTAATCATAGCTTTTAGTGACGCAAAAACATGGTTCACCACAGTACCATTTATTCGTGACTATGAGCAAGGTAAAGTCTAAAAACATAAATCCTGAATACGCTTCTGGAAAACTGCCCGCATTCATTGTACTACATATTATTTCCTACCGAAATAACATCTTCTAGGCTTAATAACATGGCTTCATGGCTTCTTTCATGGCTTTTAGAGACGCATAAACAAAGTCTACCTCATTACACGTCCTACATATTAGGGATCAAGCACAAGATTAAGGCATGAATTAATCCGTTTCATGCTTTAACCGCATTTAACCTGCGGTAATGCTGTAAGCCCCCAATAACTTGTGAGTAACACCTCTCATACATTTTGAACTTTATTGCGTACCTTCCTAATTTCTACGTATTGTAAATTTAATGTTAGGGTCTTGTACGAGTATATGGATATTACGTGAGATTACATGATAATAGAGGTAGGCTAAGGGAGTCTTCATATTTCTTATTGTTATCTAAAGTTGGTCTGAATAACTTTACTGTTATTTTTCACCAATGAGCCATGCTCTGGGCTGATTACCTATAAGTATGGCATAACTTTCAATAAGCCATGCTCTGGGCTGATTATAAGTATGACAAATGGCATGATATCATAAAGATTTGTTGTATACTTTTTTTTTATTCTGGACCTACACGTTGAAATCCCGGTCCTCTTGAATACGATAATAAAATATTCAAATAAGTAAAACTGTTACATTTAAAAAGTTAAATTATGACCACCATTACCGACTCTGAAGCATTTTACAGTGTAAAATGCATCAGAGATCTAAATTGACATAAATGTAAGCATAAAAAAACGGTAAAATCTATAATTTCGAGAAACTACAAAAAACTAGACAAATATCCTAAATCAATGACAACAAACATATTTCGCATATCCTATTTTCATTGTCAATATATCGCATTTCCAATAATATTTATTATATTAATCCATACAAATTGATAACCTAATTTTTTTCGGTTTACAGATAAGTTGATTGATATTACCTACTTCTGATGTTTTTCGAGTTCTGACTAACTCAACATTATCGCTTAATATAAAAGTTGGTCCAACTTAACCACAACTTACAGTAACTTATTACGGCGCAAGATGTGAACGACAGCAACTTGTGTGCTTGATTGAGTGTTGACATTTTCTTTGGGAGTTTTCCCATAACTTGGTAACAATAATTTTGTAGTTTCTCCATAATGATATGATTAAGCGTTGAGGTAAAAACGTTTCTAACTTTTCTTACGTTTTGTTACTTTTGTTTTCGTTATATCTTTAACAAGCTGCGCCCAGCGGTTTTACCTACTTTACAGTAGCCTATATGATATTCCAGGGTTTAAGCTATCTCTATACCAAATTTCAGCTCAATCGGTCACAAACTTTCGCATTTATAATATTAGTGTGTTTATTGAAACACCACATTACATAAAATTGTTAAAAAACAAAGTTATACAAAGATGTTGAACTCAACGGTCTTATTGCTAAAAGCAATCTCTTGCCAGAATACCATAATGACTATCATTACATAGTATAAAACAAAGTCGCATCCCGTCTGTCATAGGGACAGGCTGTATGTTAAGATTTTTAAAACTACGCAACTTATTTTGATGCGGTTAATTATAGAATTATTCAACACGAAGATTTAAAGGTGCATGCATATTATAGTAGAGCAAAACTGATAATTGTGTCTTAGGTGCTACGAAGTGCGCGCGGGTCCTCTAGTAGGTAATATTTCCAAGGATCTATTTATGTCTATTATGTAAATACTCATATATTACTAGCTAGAACAATAAACTTTTGTCTTACTATATTTAACTGTACAGAATCACTGCAGGTCCCCTGTGAAAGTTTTATATTAACGTTCCATCCTATTCAACTTCACGTCGGCACGACTCACAGAAATTTCTGCTTCACGTGAATAAAATACGTTTTGAATAATGATTGTTTGCTGAAAGTTATAAAAATTGTCTATATTTTGTGCGTAAAAATAATCACTTAAAGGAGGGTCCATATTGGCTCGCATAAAATTTTGAGTCCTAATTTAATGTGGCATAACGTTTTTCAGCCTAAAACTCAAAACTCCTAACGTTTTTAGGCATAATTTTTTTGGCCTAAATTTTTCACCTATAATATTTTTAAGCATAATAAAATGTACGCCTAAAATTGTTACGCATATAGTTTTAACGCATAAAATTTCTTACCATAATATTTTTCGGCATAATTATATTCAGCCCTTATATTTTTCGACATAATAATATCCAGCCCTAATAATTTTCGGCATAATGATATATTATTTTATTTTACAATTAAAATGCTTGGGTTGCAGCTTGCCCCAATACCGATTTACCTAAAGTACCATCTTCACAGAGACTGTGGGATGGGCCTCTCTGCGAGTTGGCACTGGAATAGTCTAATACAAACGTGTCCCAACTCGTCAGACCGTGCCCGACTTCTAGCAGTCTCTGTTAGGGAATCTGGTGTTTGGTTGCAAGCCATCCCTTCCATTAATACTGGTAATCTTTTAGATTCATCTGCTTTTCGTGTAGCTGTTTGTTTGCGCCTGGGTGCAGCATGTTATGTAGGTCACCGCTGTCAGTGTGGTAATGCAGTCGACGAACTCGGTCACCATGGTCTCTCATGTTCTCGGAGCGCTGGCCGAATCTCCCGCCACTCCAGTCTCAACGACATCATTCGCCGGGCTTTTACCAGCGCCAATGTAGCAGCCATTCTCGAACCGAATGGTCTGATGCGTGACGATGGTAAAAGACCTGACGGTATGACTTTGATTCCCTGGAAGTTAGGTCGGCCGTTAGTGTGGGACGCGACTTGCGTTGATACACTGGCGCCCTCACATCTTCCAGAGACTCAAATTGCGGCTGGTGCGGCGGCAGTTTCTGCTGAGCGGCTCAAGCGGCGTAAATATGCTAACCTCGATAGCGGTTACATTTTTGAGTCGTTTGGGGTAGAGACTTTGGGTCCTTGGGGTCCGGGAGCTCACCGCATTTTCGAAAATTTATCTGAGCGCTTGGTCGAGGCGACGTGTGACCAAAATGCTGGGGTATATTTGGCCCAACGTATAAGTATTGCCATTCAACGTGGCAATGCTGCCAGCATTCTGGGCACTCTGCCAACTGACAGTGGTTTGGAGCACTTGGATTTTCTGTAGATCGGCTTGTGGCCGATCTGTGGTTAATAAAAGTGTTCTTTACTGCTGTAGTAGCTGTAGTATTGTTAGTTTGTTTTTCTCAATAAAGGCATTTGCCACTTAAAAAAAAACAATTACAATTTCAGGAAACTTACATCTAAGTCTATGTATAACTTGGGTACTTCTACATAGTATTAATGCATATTGACAAGTTTCCACTTATAGGCAACAGGATATTACAAACATGTTATGGACGGAAAACAAAAATCATGCAAAGTAAGATTTTAATATCTGGCCCTATTTTTTTTAGCTAAGTGATATCTTGCCGCAGTAATATATTACCATCAAAATCGTCAAAATATTATTAATACTAAAAGAAACGAATTATATATTGATTTCAATGTTCTAACCTAAAATCTAACCTATCCTTCCCGCGGTTGTTTAATTTTATCTCCTCTATAATCCTCTCTCTAAATTAGAAAGTGAGGGGTCATTTTTGGCACTTTGCTGACCGCTGCCGTGGCACTGTGGACACTGTTCAAACCTAACCTAACTTATCCGAGTCGACTTTGCGACAGTCAATCTCTCTGGGCGCTATAAATTGCTTTCCTAAATATCTCCATATAAATATAATATTAGTTTTATGCCTTAATATAATTATGTGAAATTATGATTATGTCCAAAAAAGTTATGCGAAAAATTTTCGGTCAAAATAAATTAGGACTAAGAAAATTATGCGTACTTATATAATTATACACAAATTTATGCTTTACAAATATATGCTAGAAAACGTAAGGGCAATTGACAGTTATGAAAAAAAAAATTATGTATCAATATAATTATGGCAAATTATGATTAGGTTAAAAAAAAGTTATGCGGAACATTTTCGGCCAAACAAAATTAGGCCAAAAAAAATTATGCGTGCGAATACGCACCCCTTAAAGGACACTCTCAATTCTAAATTTCGAGGCCAATCTATGTATATGTTGCAGTTTCAGGTCGCCGAAATTACTACCAGTCCTGTAACATGATCTTATAATTGCCTCCTACTTGTTTTATAGGAAACAGCCGGAACCCACAGTTTTACGTGCCTTCCGAAACACGGAACGGTATTAACAGAATATTCGGAGACGCCTAAATCAAAATAGGACCTAGTTTATTGATGCAAAGAGTATGGAAAAGCATGTGACCAAGAAGTCCATGAATATAGTGATAAATTAGAGTTCGGGAAGGAAGGTTTAATGAATATAATATGAAGAATGATAGAGTAGAATATTAGAGGAAAACGTGTTGTGCCGATCCTAAATAACATTGTAACATTTTTAAAATGAAAGTGTATTTAAAGTTCTTTGTTTTGTAATTTTATGGTGTTCGATAAAGTTTTATCTAATCTAGTCTAATAAATATATAATTATTACTTCTAAGAACCCAATATTACTAAAATTATTAACGTGAAAGTTTGTAAGAATGTATTATGGATATCTGGATGTATGTTTGTTACTCTTTCACGCCTAAACGGGTAGACGGATTGAGCTGTATTTTGGTATAGAGATAGACCCTGGAATAACACATAGGCTTCATAAGTACTGCGGGTAAAACCACTGGGCACAGCTAGTCTAAATATGCAAAAGGAAAGACTGACTTTTTTTTATATTAAGAGCGGCAAGCAAGCAGTCGGCCCACCTGATGTTAAGTGGTTACCGACGACTATGGACCCCTTCAACACCAGAGGCGTTAATGGAGCGTTGCCGGCCCTGGTAGACTTTATAAATACCCCTTTTGAATTTTGATAGATCGAAAGATCTACGACTGACTAAGACTGACTGATCTATCAACGCACAGTTCAAACCGCTCAACGGGTTGGGGTAAAATTTTGAATACAGATAGTAGACCGCTAAGAAATGATTTGTCCACGCGCAAAGGCAAAGCCGCGTGCATAAGCTAGTCTCTAACATAACTTGACTTTGTTTGGTACTTGGGCAGTACTCATAAAGTAAATATACTTCAGTAATATACCGCTAAAAGCGGATAGTATAAAGGTGTGGTTATTTCAATAAGTTTATTGTATCAGGCCAGGGAAGTGGTTGCGTTAACGAGGCTGAGTTCGTTTTATGGGCGGCTTTATGGCGTCGCTGGATAGAGTGTGTTACTGGTGTCGTTATCTTTTACTTTCTAGGTGTTTCTGGACTGTTGATACAGATTGAAAGATTTATTTAAGCCAACAACATAATATTTTACAAGCTTTTATTTACTTTCACCTGTCTGTGGTCTGTCTGTAATCAAATCTTGCAAGCTTAATTTGATCTACTTCCCCGTTCCCGATTGAGCTGAAATTTTGGCATGCATGTATAAATCGGATGACAATGCAATATTATTATGACCTTGAGCTGATCTGATGATATAGCTGGAACTACGTAATTAAACGAAGCAACCCCGTCGAATTTGGGCTCAATTGATTTGTCTTGACGAGTATTTTATGATTCTAGATGGTAATAATAATAAAAGTTTGTTTTTTAAAAAGTTTTTTTATTTTATTTCACTTTTAAAGTTTAATGATAATGAGTAAAAAGATTAGGAAATCCACCTGATTTGCTTTATGGTAAACATGATTCAGACTCTCATAATATCAGACACAGAGCTGTGTCTGTGTTATATGAAGTGATATGAAACACAATTTAAAAGTCTGAATTTAAAGTGGCATATAACGTTTCTCAACTCAAACGTACACCTAACGTTCTTACAGAAAGTTATTACTCCTAAATATGGTTATGGTTTGGCCAAATAAATTAGGGCAAAAGAAATATTATTAAGCCTATTAATACGCATCCATTAGCACTTTGAACAACAATACCGGGCTAGCTCTAAACGACTAATGCAGTAAATTTGTGTTACTTGGAATAAATTCTTTTATTTTTCAGAGAAAAACTTGACATAGTTGGATAATCTAGATAGACTATAAACTATAACATACTGTAGCTACTATATTCCACACGACTATTAATATAATTATGTACAGTCAACTACAAAGAGATGTATCCATGTTAGGCTTACAAAATGAAGTAAATTTTCATTTGCCACAATGAACTACCCTTGGTTCGTGACATTTCTAGTAGCAATCAAACTTTATATTATCATCGACTCGTTTAATATGCAACAATGATGTATCCCACTACTTTTCCTTAGGTGATACATAATAATAGCATTTAAAATGAATTGAATATAGTATAAGATTTGGTAGATACTGAAAATGTCACGAAGTTAGGGTAAATAATTTTTGCATTCTAAAAGTTCCTTCATTTTGTAAAACTAACATGGATACATCTCTTTGTAGTTGACTGTACCTAAATTATTATTTTACAAAAGGTATATTCAACTAAGGAACATTTTAACTAAATTATATCTTCACTCGCAGCTGATGGTTGACTTCCATCCCCGAACTAAGTCATAATAAATCACAGTTAGGTATAAAATATCTTCAATAATCTTTAGTGTTATCGATTATGTCATAAAACAATAAATTAAATAAGGTCAATCATGATGACCCCTGAATCTTGACACAGAATAACTAACAGTACAAATTACTGTAATGTTATTATTAACCTCCGACGCAAAAACGACGGGGTGTTATAAGTTTGACGTGTCTGTCTGTCTGTCTGTGTGTGTGTCTGTCTATGGCATCGTAGCTCCCGAATGGATGAACGGATTTTGATTTAATTTTTTTTTGTTTGAAAGTAGAGTTAGTCGAGAGTGTTTTTAGCCATGTTTGGTGGAAATCGGTCCAAGATGGCCGCCGCTACAAAATGGCGGATAACTTTTTTCTTCCACGACCCCCTCAATATGGAAATCAAATGAAAGGGCTTGACTAGTAGAATACAACGCACTATGACAAATTTAAAATCCAAGATGGCCGCCACCACAAAACCGCGAATTACATATTTTGAAAGCGTTGCGTTGGGGGTTTTTTAAATTTTTAATTTAACTCACTTGTTATCTATAGCTATTATAATACTCGTAATTGTAGATAACATAATAACTGTATTAATGCACGTAATGTTTCTCGAAAATATTTTTTGTTATTATTTTAATGTACTATTAAATGAACAAGGACATCTAAATCTTTACAATTTAGAAATATTATGTTACAAAAATTTGGTGTATTAAATTTTTGTTCATTGTAGAATAAATAATATTTGGTAAGACGCTCACCTGATGGTAGGAGATAACTCTGCCCATAATCAGTACAGTGCCACCCAGGATCTTACAATGATGTAAATTTCTAGGTGCACTGCACCAACGCTTCTCACTGAAGAGTTATAAGATGTTAAGACTCTTTAGTAATTTCACTAGCTACAGTGCCCTCCTACTGAAGCACAGTAATGTTTACTCATCACTGCTCAGGCTATAGAATAATAAGCACTGTTGAGGTACCCACTTAGATGACCTCCTAAAAAGTAAGCCTACTATTTTTCAAAAATTCTTTTTGTGCCATTTTTAAATATTTCAAACTGGAAACACTTTAAAAATGTGTGCAATATAATATTATGGAGGGCTGTTCTTAAGAAATTTAAAAAAAAATATAACTATGAATTTTCTGAAAAATTCAAACTTTGTCAAATAGTACGAGCGAGAAAGCGTCACTCGATATACATATACGCTCTTAATACATAACATAATAATATATTAAGTTACTTATAAGTTATAATAAATATGAATAGAATACACTTTATTGAGACCAATAAAAAAACTACGGAACCCTAATTACATTATGATTAGTATATAATATAGTTTAAAGATATATGTCTAAAGATATGATTTTACCGGGGGTAGACTTCCTTTGCAGAAGGTCGTCTAGGTGGATACCCCTACAGTGCCAGTTATTCTACCGCCTGAGCAGTGATGTGCAAACATTACTGTGCTCCGGTAGGAGGGCACTGTAGCTAGTGAAATTACTGGGCTAAAGAGTCTTAACATCTTATGACTCTTGAGTAAGAAGCGTTGGTGCAGTGCTCCTAGAATTTCACATAATTGTGAAATCCTAGGTAACACTGTACTGATTATGGGCAGCCGTTATCTCTTAACATCAGGAGAGCGTCTAGCTCGTCTTCTACTTCTTCACATAAAAAAAAAAACAAAAATGCAATCAGGAAGTATTTGTATGATATTAAACTTAAAAAGCTTATATTTAGGTAATTTTACTTTTTTGCTATAGGTATTTAATTTGATATAATAATTATTACCTACACACATAACATCATCAACCTTATCTTTATAGCTCAATGATAAAAGTCTATCGCGTAGGTTATACTTCATTACTATAATATTATTACAGCCAGCTTATATTATAGGTATACTTTATTTTATTAGCGAAATATTCAAAATGGTTTTAAAGCTTACCAAAAATAACTTATATCAATAATATGCCAATATACTACAAAAATAATTACTACCACGGTAAATTAAAGGTTTCGTCCATATCATAATTGTCCATATTGCAGTGCAATGCCACCACAGAATTTCAAATTTTAAAGTACTGGGTGGCACTATGTCTTACGCCTTTCACCCTGAGATATTATAGTTGTTGAATCCTTTGGTACGAATCCTGTGTGCCGTAGCTAAAACATTAAGTTTTTTTTTAAAGAATGATACCTAGGAAAAAGGCTATGTTGGCTGAATGAGAAAAACCTTGGTTTCTGCACATGACTACCTGCTCTCACCCCCTGCCTGTTTCAGTGGTTGGATATGTCAGACTTGTGAATCCCAGGCTTAAAAGACAATGCCATCTCTTTGTATGAAAACGCCTTTTTCATGTTTCGCATCCTCCAACCACTGCTTAGTTTTGTATAACATTTCAACTGAAATCACAAAAAGGGAAGGTTTGTGCAATTTGTCGGTTATTTTTTTAAGAACATTCATTAAAGCTGCCTTTTAAATGATATTTCGTTTATTTAGATTTAACCGAAATCGATCCACCTATTTTCTAGTCATGAATTAAAAAGAAAAAAGAACGATCCATCTTGTTTGCCAACTGTTTGTGTTGCGAGACTACCTATATTATATTCTTCTTTGGCAACTGTCTAGGAATCTCAATTGCGAATACGGCTGAAGCGACTAACTGTAATCGAGATTGATTAAATTTACTTTCCGTGATTTTACCGGTGGTAGACTTTCATTGCAGGAGGTCGACTAGGTGGGCACCCCAACAGTGCCAGTTCTTCTACCGTCTGAGCAGTGATGTGCAAACATTACTGTACTTCGGTGGGAGGGCACTGTAGCTAGTGAAATTACTAGGCTGTAGATTCTTAATATCTTAAGACTCCCGAGTAGGAGGCGTTAGTGCTGTTCCCCCAGAATTTTACATTTTTTGCAATTCTGGGTATCCATGCTGATTATGGGCTTATACTATTATCCATCTACTACTATCTCTTACCAGCAGAAGAGCGTCTTGTTCGTCTTCTTACTTGTCTGCATAAAAAAATATAATCGCGACATAGGTATTATAATGTTAAAATTTAAGCTTCATGTTTAAACTGTAACTCATAACTCGATGGATGCAGACTGAATTTCTAAGTGGTCGCACTATAAAAGACGCCAACTTTGCATTTTAATCATAGTTGTTAAGTTTAATTAATTCATGTTAAACTTTGTAAATAACTCAGTTGAAATGCTTCTAATTCGCCTATTACAACTATAACAATTGGCTTCGTTCGCCTTTATATGAATAAGTTTTAAACACAACTTCACAATACATAAGTTAGACAATACATACTTAATGGCATTACAAGTTAAGTTTTCTTGAAGGAGCTAAATTGGTACTCACAAGTTTTTCCTGGAATTCGCAGATAAGTACTTCGAGAAAGCCTCAAAAAGGGAAGTATAAGGTTTATCGGTTTTCATGTTATGAATTAAAATAAAACATGTGTCTCAGTTACTGAAAGCGGTTTAAAAAAGCTTTAAGGCAATTTTATAAGTTTTTTTACCGACGAAAAATGTTTTCCTAAAAAAATTACTTCCTACTTTAATATTCTAGAATAAAAAAATATTTAATATATCAAATACGCAGGTCTTAAGCAGTCCTTTTAAACTTGACTATAATAAACAGGGAATTTTAATATAGCCACAAAACAACATGAACATATTAAGAACACTAAATGCTAGGTTAGTAGGTACTAACCTAGCATTTAGTGTTAGCGTTAGTTGGTCCTGAATAATAAAATAAAAAATTAAAGAGCACAAGAAAAAAAAGAATAGAGTATAAGAAATAGCCGAAGCCATGGAACGGCGAAGCTATGGAACTCGCTACCATCCTCAGTGTTTCCCAAATATTATAACGTGGGTTTGTTCAAATCAAGAGTGAATAGGTTCTTACTGAACAAGCGTGCTACAACTTCGACTGCGTCGTCACTTACCAACAGGTGAGATTGCGGTCAAACGCTTGTTTAGTCTGCTATAAAAAAAAAAAACAAAGAAATCAAAGGGGTACTTTGTAACAAGTAAAACTAACAGTTAATAATTATATTTTGTAAACAGGGTTTAATCTAAACTCATCATCTTCCACAAATACTTTTTAGGTAATATTAAAAAACCCCTAGAAGTTTACCTCAGCCCATTCGGAAGACTTTCCTAGAACAAACAAAATTAAATCGAGGAAGTTTCCGCATTGTTCGTGACAAACAGAGATAATCCCAGTGATTCCTTTTATCCTGTTTTGTGTGTCAACGGGATGCGATATGTCGGTTTCGGGAAGTCTTAAAGCCAGGGAAAAACGATGAGTTCTTGTAAACGTTTGCTCTATATTCCACGTACACCTTTATTACTTACCTAATATTATATCTTACTAATTTTATAAACGTGAAAGTTTGTAAGAATTTATGGATGTCTGGATGTATGTTTGTTACTCTTTCACGCCTAAACGGGTGGACCGATTGAGCTAAAATTTGGTATAGAGATAGCTTAGGCCCTGGAATAATATTTGTATAGCGGGTAAAACCGCTGGGCGCAGCTAGTGTATGATAAGTTTAACGCTAAACCAGTTTTTATTTAGAAATTCTTTTTCAAGGTTCCGTAGTAAACAAATAATTCCTTTAGTTTCGCTTGGTACGTCCGTCCGTCTATCTGTGGATTAAAACTAATAATTTGATCTTATCTTTCTCCAAGCTGAAAAACACGAAATTCACACGCTATTGTAAGTATGTACGCACAGCGCAGGTTTATCAGAATCGGTTCAGTAAGTTTCAAGTTATAACGTGCGATTGGTCTGTGATTACCAAGGGTGCTTGAAATCGTTTTTTTTTACAAGTCTTTATTTACTTTTACCTATCTGTTGTCTGTCTGTAATCAAATCTTGCAAGTCAAATTTGATCTACTTTCCGGTTTCCGATTGAACTGAAATTTTGCATGCATGTATATATAAATCGGAAGACAATGCAATATTATTATTACATGGAGCTGATCTGATGATGGAGCTGGAAGGTCGCCATAGGAACTCCGTAATTAAACCACGCAACCCCATCGAGTTTGGGCTCATTTTATTCGTTTTAACAAGTAATTTGGTGCTAGGTGGCAATAATAATAAAAGCTTGTTTTTAAAATTTTCACTTTTTTAATTTATGTTGGTCTTTACAATACTTTAGTTCCTCTAGATAAGTTGTGTTTATTTTATTAATGCATGTACATTAGACATGGCATAGGTCAATTATGTTCTAGTAACAATAAAACAACACTGGCAAAATGAACACTGTTGCCATTATTTAAAAAAAAAAAAAAAAAAAACAACTATTCGTCCAGTCGCCGCGTCGGTGTGTCGATAAGTAAATAAAACAAATGAACAGTGCCGTCAGCTGGTGAGATTGATTAGCCAACAACAAATTCCAACTGTAGCCATTTGTCGGGTATTTACTATATTCTAGTGAAATTATTGATTACTTTTTATGCAGTCTGTTTGTAACTTACTCAAAACAAGTGAAATTTTAAAAATACTTTTTAAAAACAAGCTTTAATTATTATTATCGTCTTGTATCATAAAGTACTCGTCAAAACGAATCAAATGAGCCCAAACTCGATGGGGTTGCGTTGTTTTATGACGGAGTTCCTTTGGCCACCTTCCAGCTCCATCATCAGATCAGCTTGATGTCATAAAAATATTGCATTGTCATCCGATTTACACACGCATGCAAATTTTCAGCTCAATTGGAAACCGGGAAGTGGGTCAAATTAAACTTGCAAGATTTGATTACAGACAGACAGACAGACAGACAGACAGACAGACAGACAACAGACAGGTGAAAGTAATATAAAGCTTGTAAAAAGGAAAGGTTCTCTATTCGTGGGAAAGAGTTATTACTTATTCATTTATGTTACTAGCTGCGCCCAGCGATTTTTATCCGCTGTATAACAGCCGATGATAATTATATGTTATTTCAGGCTATGAGCTATGATAGATTTAATCTATATACCAAATTTCCAAATTTCAGCGCTCGTTTAGGCGTAAAGGCCTCGGCCGAAGCTCACCACCAGTAAAAATGTTATTTCAGAGCAATATACCAAACTTCATACAAATTTCAACTAAAAGGTTTAATCGTTTTGGCAAGAGGCGCTAAAAACACACATAGACACATAATATATTCTCTTACATTATTATAAGACTAGTAGGACTTTTGGTTTTTTTTGCTTAAAACAAGAAACATTTATTTCAGTTGTTGGTATGTTTGGTTTGGTGTTTATCGTTTTTATTTTATTACATATACTCGTAAAAGCCAGGTGTTAATACTTAATACACACGCACTAGTTTCTAATTTGCGTGTGCTCAAGAAATAAAATTTATTGGGCCACAAGATAAGAAGTTCGTGATTTAAAATTTGAATCCTTTATTTAATAATACAAAACAAGTACAATTAAAAACGACATAATAATATTAATACCAACTACAAGCGAGCTTAATCATACATGAGCTTTCATATCTGAAAACTTTCAACCGATTTTGGTTAAACATGCACTGTGCCTTAAGTTAGATTATAAGAAAAGCAATGAAAAAGAAATACAAAATCCGATTAACAGTTTTAAAAAAATTGGATCATGAATATATCATAATACAAATATGCATAAATATTCATTCAAACTTTTGAAAATGTTTGTACTTAAATTTGTTTGCCTTAAAGGAATCTCTCCTATATAGGTTTTATAAATTATCTTAGTTATAATAATATTATATACGTAATATAGAAATTAATAATAACGTCCTTTTTTTCAAGCTACTTTTTTCACATTTAGATTTATCATGAATCAAGTTCTTTAACATTTTGCACTTACCCAGATATATCAGAATTAAATAATTTTCCCAGATTATATCAGATTTTATTAAAACTTAAAAGTGGCCCTACTGAGACTTTCATAATGCTAAATAAACGACGCGACATGACCGGTCAAAAGATTAGAAAAACGCTATTTTATATTAATTTTAATCATCGACAATAGTACAAGAAGACTTGTTACTTCATAATCTAATTGAAAACACAATAATTTAACTATCGTAGCAGAATTACTTCATGAAAACACATGTATTATTTCCGATCTACCGAGTACCTGATATGAATACGTATTGCTTACTTGTATAGAGTCGTTCAAAGAATTTGACGCCAAATGGCCGCATTCTACACAGTATTAGAATGTACAATATTGGAAAAATATGTGCGTGTTGCTTTACGGTGCAGTCCTTCTGTTGCATCTAATGTTATGATGAAAATTTTAACGGAGTACCCCCTTGCCAAAACCCGAGGCGCTGGTCAGACCAGCAGGGATATTCACTTATCCGCCAGAGAACCGAACCGAAGACCGAATTGTCAATAATGTATGAAATGTCGATACAACTTAATACGTCATTTCATACATTTTTGACAATTCGGTCTTCGGTTCGGTTCCCTGACGAATAAGTAAATATAGACTCTCTACCGTGTACGATGCTCCGAGTGGCCGGAGATATGACACAACCCTCACTTATGAGAGTCACGACTCATGAAGGAGGATCTGGATTATTAAAATTTGACGCTGCGGCACTGAGGTTGACTGACCCATAAAACATGATAATGGCTATTCTGGTAAGAGTTTTTAACAAGTAAGTACAAAAAGACTGAGTTGAAACAGACTTTCAGTAACCGAAAACATCCCCCGAATGTAATTCACCTAGTGTAAATTACTCCTGAATTTTTTACCAAGACTTTGTGTAATTTCAGACAGCTCTACAAAGAGAATAGTAAAACGTAATGTACCATTTTACTCAGCAAAGTTAATGATTAATGCGAACGGAGGGAGCACTTTTGACCTCAAGCTATGTCAAATTTTCGAGGAAAATGATAAAAATCGTTGTAAAATTACCTCTATTACGTGGGTTTTAAGGAATATTATGAATAATTGTTTGTTATGAAGCTTTTAAGTGATGTTTGTGATTAGTGGTTTAGCACAAGATAGAGTGGTATAAGAGGGAAATTTGTTATCTCTATTATTGTCTTGCGAGTTGTTATACGGAAGTTGGCACTGGGATAGTTTACATGGAACTTTGAAGAAAGAAAGAAAGAAACATTTATTCCACGACTTATAAAAACACAAAGAAATATAAAGCAAGAAAACCATAATATTAATATTACACATAAACATCTACTAAGCCGCCGAATGGGAACTACCTCAGCACTGTGCTGCGTGGGACAGTGAAACACACAACTCTTAAAGAGGGAGAAGCATCGAAACTTACGATAAACATGTGAAATTTAAAAAAAACTGTTTAAAACAAGCTTTCATTATTATTACCATCTAGCACCAAAGTACTCGATTCGTCAAGACAAATCAAATGAGCCCAAACTCGATGGGGTTGTGTCGTTTAATTACGAAGTTCTTATGGCCACCTTCCTGCTCTATCATCAGATTAGATCCATGCATTATTGTTATCCGATTTTTACATGCATGCCAAATTTCAGCTCAATCAGAAATCGCGAAGTGGATCAAATTAAACTTCCAGGATTTAATTACAGACAGACTAACAGACAGACAACGGACAGGTGAAACTGAATAAAAGCTTGTAAAATCAATCTAAAAATAACGAAAAATTGTATTCAGAACGAAAATTTTCTTTTACTTACGTTTAAAATACGTAATTAATTATTATGGAAGCTCATGTAATCCTCTATAATTTCAGACCCTAGGACTACAAAAACCTCTGCAGCATATTTTCAAGATACAAGCTTTTTAATTAAAATCGCTTCGGGCAAAGCTGTTTAATCAGTGCGGCAGTCCTATTAAAACATTTTAAAATAACGTAAAGAAACGCAAATTGAGGAAATTTGTTACTTAAACAATTCATATTATTGTATCTTCCGCTTTGTGATTTAATTGAGGTTTTATTTAATAACAATTAATTTAACAGCGAAGTGGGGGCGAAATTTACGCGAGCTGTGTCGCCAAGCGGTCATTTTGAATGTGTTTCGGCCTGTTTGGTGAAGGAAGATAGGTTTTCCTCACCTACTTGTCCGATAATATGTAGGCAATAACCGACATCACGTCAGCATCATTACAACTAACATAACATAAAAGAATAAATGTACGTAATGTGGATAGCGGAAGTGTAAAGTTCCAATCAATTAGGTATATAAAGCTATTCTTTTAAATAAAATAAGCGCGTGTACAAGTTTCTACATTTCTTAAATCAAACTTGAAAACCACTAGACCAATTTCTATAAAATATATTATAAATAGCACCACGAGGAAAGTATACCATGTGAAACAAAAACATTCAAAATAGGTCAGGCGATCGGAGAAAATTAAAAAAAACCATTCTGAACATAACATAATAGGTAGGCCTATAATTACGTTCATCTGCCAACATAGGTACCCCAATAATGTGCAAACATTACTGTGGTTTAGCTTTAGGAGGACACTGTAGCTAGTGAAATGACTGCGCTGAAGAATCTTAACATCATTTGTCTCTTGAATAAGAAGCAGTGCATCTAAAATTTTACATCATTGTGAAATCCTAGGTGGCACTGTACTTATTCATCATCATAACATCATCTCAGCTGTAGGACGTCCACTTCTAAACATAGACCTTCCCTTTTGACTTCCATATGTACCGGTTGGAAGTGACCTGCATCCAGCGTTAACCGGTGACCTTTATAAGGTCGTCTCTCCACCTTGTCTTGAGGACGCTGCGTTTGCTAATCTTTGGTCTCCATTCGAGCACTTTTCTCGCTCGTCTTCTTACTTAAAAATAAACATATGAAAACTTAACTTTTTTCAACACCATTTATAATCCCTCCTAACGAGAATAGAAGCGTTGTCACCTTACTTATCCTTAATTTCTTACACCGTGATAATGGAAAGGTCGCAAGAGTCACTCCATTAGAACTCCGCCACAAATATTTGCGCGCCTAACAAACCTTGGCACGTGACGTGTAAACAGGATTTGTGACGTCACATGGAAAGTAGACGGAAGTAAAGCCGTGTGTACACATCGTTAGGCAATAGTTAGCATGCGTGCTTATTACTGAAATGTTTGCGAGACTCTCATAATACTGGTCATGGCAGCTGTACATACGAATATATGAAAGGAAAGAGTAACTGATTGACTGACTGATCTGTCAACCCACAGCTCAAACCGCTGAACGGAATCGCTTGAAATTTGGAATGTAGCTAGGTTTTATGATGTTGACCTCCGCTAAGAAAGGATTTTAACACGCGGGCAAAGCCGCAAGCACAAACTAGTGTAGGTTAATCTTTATTTTAAAGCCGCGTCTGGAGACGCGATTGAAAGAACAAAAACATTACAACATTTGTCACAAAACATTGTCAAACAACACATTTTTGTTTACATAAACAATGTTTTTGATTTCCATACCCGATGGAAAGCACGTACAACAAAAACATAATATCATCGAAATTGCCTAGAATTATGTTGAATGTTGTCATGTTTTTGTTAATTGTGTAGACAAAAAACTAGTTGGAGACCCCGCTTTAACACCACTTAACAAATCCTGGATCCTGACAGCTCAAACTGGCTATTTCTTTTTAACCCCCGACGCAAAAACGACGGGGTGTTATAAGTTTGACGTGTCTGTCTGTCTGTCAGTCCGTCTGTCTGTCTGTCTGTCTGTCTGTGTGTCTGTGTGTGTGTCTGTCTGTGGCATCGTAGCTCCCGAACGGATGAACAGATTTTGATTTAGTTTTTTTTGTTTGAAAGTAGAGTTAGTCGAGAGTGTTCTTAGCCATGTTTGGTGGAAATCGGTCTAAGATGGCCGCCGCTACAAAATGGCGGATTACTTTTTTTTTCCACGACCCCGTCAATATGGATATCAAATGAAAGGGCTTAACTAGTAGAATACAACCCACTACATAATATTTAAAATCCAAGATGGCCGCCAGCACAAAATGGTGAATTACGTACTGCGTTGGAGGTTTTTAAATTTTTTAATTTAATTCACTTGTTAAAATATTTTTATGTATGCGTGAGCGGTGAGATTAGTTTTCAGATAAACCTTACAATGTCTCTGAAATACAAAATGTTCTGGGTAATACTAAAATTCAAAGCTAAAGACGCTAGAAATAGGTTGGTCAAATAACCTGGCAGTGGACTAACAAACTAGTATATGATAATGATGATAACTCTGTTTCATTCCAATATTTATTGGAGTTGGTACTGAGAAGTAAGAAATCATACAAAGTTTGGAACTAAACCATTGAAAACTATAATAATTTCAAGAATGTATTAAGGAAATTTTTATTGTCTAAAATTTACTACACTATCAATGACTATCTGAATGACATTTGAAATATTATCTGGAACTCTTATAATTATAATTAATATACTTTAACATTATAAAATTGTAGGTACATTAACAAATTTTTGCATGCCAGACGGTGAGACATGGAGTGCTTGTGTAGTTATAAACAACAACATCTGTAAACCTGTATACCCATGTGTGCAAATAAATGATTTGATTTGATTTGAACTTTTAATATTAAGAATTTAAGAAATTTTCACCTAAAAATAAGGAAACTTTGCTTTATAAATTAGTCCTCCGAGGTACAAGACACAATAAAGTAACGAAATTTTGATGAAAAATATTTTTTAATTTTATAGCCGTGATGAAAAATAGTTCCTTATTCTACAGCGTTAAGGTCCTAAGTAAAATTCATATTTCAGCGTTCGTCGGACTACGCTTAGGTCGTAAAGAACTTTTCAACTTATAAAGCGGCAAGTATTATCACTTATAACACTTTGCTTACTTCAGCCTTGAGGTAAACTTTGCCTTTAGCGTATTAAGTCTTACGTGTTGATATAGAATGACTATAGGGTGGTTTTACTTGATTAAAATGTCCTAATATTATGATGTGTATTTTTACAATCTCATATTAACTTTCACCTGTCCGTTGTCTGTAATAAAATCTTGCAAGTTTAATTTGATCAAATTCTGAGTTTCCGATGGAGCTAAAATTTTGCATGTATGAATGAATCGGATGACAATGCGATAATATTATTATGACATCGTGCTCTCATGATGGAACTGGAAGGCGACCATAGGAACTCCGTAATTAAACGACGCAACCTCATCGAGTCTGGTCTCATTTGATTCGTGTTGACGAATACTTTCGTGCTAGATAGTAATTATAATAAAATCTTGCTTTAAATGAGATTTATTTATAATTTCATTTGTTAATTGTACCGAGTTGCTTGTCTAAGATTGATGACCACTTCAATGTTCATTACTAGGTTTGTTATTTTACCCATATTAATGAGGACGTTTGTACGTCCTCGTTGCTTAAGCAAGTCGTTATTTACGAAAATTGGTCTATGGATTCTAGTGTTTTACATGTAGGTAGAACGATAGCCAATGGCCTGTGGTCACGTTATTTTCATACTGGCTGCGGTTTTACGTGTCTAAGTAGTTTCAGTGTCTAAGTATCGAAATCTGTCTAAATTAAGCCAGGAAAACGAGTACAACCGTAAGATAATATGATTTTTATGTTTGTTTTACTCATACTATTCTAGATTAGAAAATTTAGGTCATAAGTATTCATCATCCCCTAGATAATACGATATTTATGCCTAGAATACCGCCCACTAGCTCATGACTAGGAACATAAAGTTCGAAGAGAATTCAATATTTCTGGGCAATGTCTACTAATACCGAACAATAATAATTCTGAAATCGATGTCAGCGCAGCGTATTTGAGCACTGCATGAGAAAACTGTGTACAATTATAATTGAGGTTTTCTGTTATTAAAATAATTTAAGGTATAAGGAAAAAGTTAAACTTACAGTCACCGAGAAAAAAGACAAATGAGGATGGCAATTGGAGGGCAAGAAAAAATCTGCAGACTAGGTCTTCAACCTAGTGGCTGAGCCAAATATCGTTGGCGAAATTAAAGCTCACAGCTTTAACACACACTTCACGCACGTTTCAACGTGCGTATCTCGGACGAGCAACAGTCAGGCGGCCGGTTGGACGACCGCAATATCGCTGGAAGGATGAAGTGGAAGGGGATCTGAACGCGCTCTATGCTCAGTCATGGCAGAAAGTGGCCCAGCATCGGGAAGAGTGGCGTAATCTTGTATCGGAGGTTAGACTCAGTTTGGGTCGCTGCGCCGTAGAAATAAATTCGCCTCCTTCTAAGAATGTGTCTCAAAATCTGGCTTCATTATAATATCTATCTATAGATTATGGCCAAACGTTACGTTGGTTAAACAAAATACATAGATTTCAGGCCACAAATGGCCATACATAAGTACAATTGAAAAATAAAAATACAATAACAACAGAAAAAATAGAAATTTACTATCTATTATTTTGATATATTACAAAATTATTGTCAACATACGACACAGTATTAATTCATGTTTGTCAAACAGCCTGAGGCGCTGACGTAACACAAGCAACCTATACAGCTCTAAATGCATTATTGATCTGGACTCGATACTACCTCAATATTTAGTGTTGTATGTTGTGTGTGTACAAGGTACACCTTGGGGGGCAAAATAAATACAACGATTGGAAGGTAATGACTGCTGTGGAGGCGCATTTAGAGGCTAGGCAAAGATTTTTTCTCCTAGAAATCATGGCCTATCTGTATGATTTTTTTATGCTGAGATAGTGGATATATTGAAGTAACAAAAAATATTTTTTTGATATTTTTATGTGCTCTACATCCCAAAATGTCAAAAATCTTCAAACCGCTTCACATTTCATCATTGCTCGACGAAGTTTAGTCAGTGCGTCTATCACTCAATCAATTGGAATTATTATACCGCTAGATAGATATCCATAGACATGACATGTAATACCTCTATCTACAGCTCATAAACTACGCACATATTAGTTCGCTCCAATCATCATTTCATCAATTTATGTGGATCGTTATGTGTGATACATTTCCGTGATATTGAACCATTGCCTTGAACCCGACGTGTTAAATTGGCCATATTGGCACGTAGAACATTCTGGATACCAAAGATAAAAAGAGAGTAAGATTAGTAAAATAGTGGACCCGCTTAATAGAAAATTATCAGTGTTTCGCTACTTTATATTGCATATATAGGTATTATATGTATAAACCTTCCTCTTGAATCATTTTATATATTAATGAAAACCTCACTAAAATCCGTAGTGTAGTTTTAAAGTTTTAAGCATACATAGGGACAGACATACGCTGGAAGCAACTTTATTTTATACGATGTAGTGATTAGATACTATACACGATCCAAAAAGCGTTGGTGCTGTATGCCCAATTTTTCATCATCGTGGAATCCTGGGTAGCATTGCACTGATTATAATGGGTAGCGGTAGCGTTATCTCTTGCCATAAGGAGAGCGTCTTATTTCCATGCATAAAATGAAAACAATCATTGACGAGGTTTCCGTGGCCACGTGACCACCAGGGTCATACTTACGGCTTGTTAATCGGAGGCCTTGGGTTAAAATCTCTGAATTGGACCCTATATTAATTTCTCTGATTCAGACGCAGTATTCATCTCTGTATTATTACAATTTTTTTTATAGCTTTTAGTTACATGTGTCTGAAAAACTCTACATAATCAAATACATTATGTACACTTTAATGTTATAATTTTACAGTTTTTAAAGCAGTAATTAAAGATTTGTAGTAGCTTTAATTCAAACAGGTAATATTAATGCTTGCTGTAACGTCTTTTCTAATTCGGAAACACACTAACACAATTTTCTTATTCTAAGACATTGTACCTATTCTTGTTTAAGCTTCGTTGGGATTACCTCACAAAAAATGTTTAAATTCATCAACAAATAGCTTATATATGTTTAAAATAGAAAAGAAAATATAAATAAACTGTTTTCCAAAGGCTTTCCTCTGTTCAATTTAGGGAAAAACACAGACACCTTCTAAATTGAGGGTAGAATAAAAAATCGCTGGAGCGTAATAGAGACGAAGTATTTTAGTCCATGGCGCGTTCGAATGGAACAGAGCTACCGTAATAATAAGATATCTAATGGGAGGATTGAGAAAGTGTAGTTGACGGGAACAAATAGGTAGTTAAAGCCTATAATATATTGAGTGTGGAATTTAGGGCTAGCTCTCGTGACTAGCTTTTAACGCGCGTTTTTTTAACGCACGTCTACAATTTAAACTTTCCACTATAATAATGGGAGCCATATCTAAATATATAAAAGGAAAGAGTGACTGATTTACTAACAGATATTATCGTTGATCAAACTGCTAAATAGATTCGGTTGAAATTTAGAATAAATTTAATATGTAGATAGGTTTTATGATGTAGACCTCCACAAAGAAAACATTTTGATACGCGTTTAAATCTGCGAGTATAACCTAGTAACAATATAAAATAATAAGGTTAACAAACCTTACTTTTAGCAAATATAATACGAATTTAATTTAAATCGTATAACAAATAATTTGACGTAAATGATATTTCAACAAACATGATGCATGCCTACAATAAATTATAACGATACCAAATGCTCATTTTGATCGGTAGCCGTACTCGCATATTTATGAATATTAGTGTCATTATTTTGATGAATCATGATATTGAGCTTTTCAGAAAATGAGGCCAATCTATAAAGTATGGTTCACATGAAATACTTTCTGTGGCTACACGAAAAACAAATGACAAACGCGAGTTTATTATAATCATGCGAATGCCTTAACTAAAAGCTTTAAGAGTGCGTTGAAGCGCCTGTCTTATGAACTTGGCCTTGCTGTAATTCAATATAGAATTACTTATTAAAGAGTGTTATTAAATTATTACTATGTAAAGGTTGTCCAGTTTTAAAATGGACCTCCCTCCAAATAATCTTATGTAAGTAAAATATTCAACGTTAAGTGAAACCGCACTTATTTTTATTATATTCTAATCTTTCAGAACTTTTTTGTAAATTTTGTGTATCAATAAAGTGTTATCTATCTATCTATCCTTCCTATTTCCAAATATCATCAAAAACCTTTAAAAATCCCTGCTATTCATTTGATTAAAATGTTAGGTCCTGTAATAATGTATGAGCAGTAACCGCACCCTTAATAATTAGGGACCGTCCGACATCGGTTCGACGTTTGGCTTCGATTTGTATTTGTGTTTGTTTGTGTTCTATGGGGGTAAGCGACTAATTTAAACTCAGGAATTCGGAAGGGTTCAGACCTAAGAATGGATTAAAATCAAATACAAAGAGGTTAGTGGGGCAAAAATATAAAAAATCGATTACATTTTAATGCCAAACACAATTTTTGGTTCACAATTCGTAGATTGAATATTTTACTACTTTAAGAAGAAAGCTTTAAATATTTTTTTATGTACATAGTAGGCACGGAAGCTAGATACCGAAGCTATGTAGGTAACATAGCTTCGGTATCTAGCTTCCGTGGCCGAGTCCAAATGTACGGCGCAAATCCGAAGACCCTAGGTTCAAATATTAGTGTGGCAATTATTTTCCTGGACGCAAAACTGAGTCCTGACTGCTTTCTATGTGACATGTTGAAAGCAATCGTAAAGTCACGTTGCAGGGCTTATAAAAATCTTGGTGACTTGATACAGCAATTTTATAGGTTGACTACGCAACTTTTATTGTGATTTGAAGAGTCAAAGAGTCTTCAAAAGTGCATCCAAATCTTTTTTGCCTAACATTAATTCTTCATGATTAAAAATCAATTTCGAAAATGATTTTTGTTTGTAATATTTATTCTCATTTGGTTTCAAGATTTCACGCCTTTTTTTATTTGCAAATTTAATTTTTCTTTCCATGAACCCTTTGATCGGTACGAGAAAGTTTTATTTTGAGGAAAATTAGAGTGACTATTCAATTACACGACACGTCACAGATGAGTAAACATTTAAGTGTACAATCAAAACACCTGAAACTGGAGCAAGGGTTAATGGATCGTGAGATTACTCAGCATTTTAGAGGCGTGGCTCTCTTGAATTAATACTGTTAACTGTTAATACAGATACAGGCTGTTTACGTACTCTTGAGGTCATTGACGAGAACGCGTATATGGAAACCCTTCCTCTATTCAGCGCCAGTATGGATCTGGGATGCGGGAGCTTTTAAACGACAAAACATGCAGTTTGAGAGTTTAAATGCTACCCTACTTTTAGTTCTGACATGCGGGAGGGTTTACGTACGCAATATTACCATTATAGATTGGAAATCCTTCCAGTATTCAGCACTCAAGTATTTTCGATCTGCGGAAACTTTTGATATTGAATGTTTAGTGTTTGTTTGCTACTATTCTTGTAGTTCTGAATACTGAATGAGACGGCATTGTTAAGGAAATGTAATAAAAAAATACGACAATAATATAATTATTCTATAAACTTTTATTTCTTTTTATTATTGATACTAAATATGGAATATGGTATAATCGTATATATCTAGTACAGATCTTGCAATACAATTTTTAACTAGTTTTGACTCAGTTTGAGTTTCACACTCATATTTGGGGTATATCATATTATGGTACCATAGAGTTGATCAGATGATGACGGTAGTTATTGGTGAGTGGATATTAGGTGGGTAGTTGGTTTTGACCCGCGCGCACTTCGTGGCGCGTAAAACAGTCTACAAATACTACCTACATTTAGTCATTCATTTATTTCTAAAATTAAATGAAATTGAAATGAATTGAATAAAATAAAATAAAAAAGCAGCAGCTAGGTATAACTAGCGAAATAAATGAATGACTAAAGGTAGGTAGTATTTGTTGACTGTTTTACGCGCCACGAAGTGCGCGCGGGTCCAATAGTTACACATAAACTTTCCTCTTGAATCACTCTTTCTTTTAAAAAAACCGCATCAAATTCCGTTGTGTAGTTTTAAAGATCTAAGCAAATATACGTCAGACAAGCGTTTTAGTCAAACAGATTTAAATATTACTCTGGAAACAATCCCCGAGTTCAGATCGATAAATTTGAAAGAGGTGTGAGTTGTGTATACGTTATTATGGTACCACCGAGTTGATCTGATGATGACGGTAGTTGGTGGGTAATAGGAGTAGGAGTAAGAGTCAGAGTTAGAGTTGAAGTAAGAATCAGAGTAAGAATCCAGAGTCAAGAGTAAGAGTTAGAGTAAGAATCCAGAGTCAAGAGTAAGAGTCAAGAATAAGAGGTAAGAGTCAAGAGTAAGAGTCAAAGTCGCGAGTAAGAGTCGAGAGTAAAAGTCGAGAGTAAGAGTTGAGAGTAAGAGTCGAGAGTAAGAGTCGAGAGTAAGAGTAACAGTAAGAGTAGTAAGAATAAGAGTAAAGTAAATCGTTTTTATTTTAGAAATAAATGAATGACTAAAGGTAGGTAGTATTTGTAGACTGTTTTATGTGCTACGAAGTGCGCGCGGGTCCACTAGTTATACGTAAACTTTCCTCTTGAATCACTGTCTACAGTCTACAGTACTATACAGACATGCGTTTTCATCAAACAGATTTAAATATTACTCTGAAAACAATCCCCGAGTTCAGATCGATCGATCTGAATAGCGGAAGGGATTAAAGTCGCAATCAGAGAATGAATGCACGTAAAGGCTCCCGTAGCTCAGATCGGTCGCGGTGCTGAATAGCGGAAGGGATTAAAGTCGCATTTTGAGAATTCACGTATGGAAAGGCTCCCGCATCTCAGTTCGGTCGCGGTGCTGAATAGAGGTAGGGTTTCAATATACGCGACGAGAACATGGAGCTCGGAATAAAATCTATTGCGCAGAACTTTCTGATCTTCACAGATCTGTAGAACTTTCTTATATTTAGGACAAACGGTTTCCAGTGGTTTTAATCGTTGAAATAAAATCAAAAAGCATTTATTCAAATAGGCTACAATGGCTTCATTGTAGCCTATTTTTGCAAGTCAGTTTTACAAATATATATTTTAAGAACATACCGCTTGAAAAATAGCATAGGAGCCATATTCCTATATTATATAATTTCAGCCAAACGTTTTAGACGTGAAGAGATAACAAACGCACACATATGTATAAATAATTCATTCTTTCGCATTTATAACATTAAAGTAGGATTGGGTGTACATCCAATATACACAAGTTAGGGAATCTTGTTATCGGCGGTCGAAACTTACTTTAGTTCTCGCGTCAACCTGAGTATTTAGTTGGGAGCTGTAGGTAATGCTCTTCCATTAGCTATTAGCTCATCTTTGGCCTTTTGTTCTTTTATACCTATGACCTATGTGTAATAATTCTTGTTATTAGCTTTATACATAATATCTTTGCATATCAGTTGACTTATTACCTTTGTGAAAGTACTGTAAAAATCTTATGACTCTTGAGTAAAAAGCGGGTGTCTTGAGTAAGGTGCAGTGCACCTAGAACTTTACATCATTGTGAAATCCTGGGTAACATTGTGTCTACTGATTATGGGCAGCGTTATCTCTATCATGAGAGCGTCTTGCTCGTCTTCATACTTAATAAAATTGAACAGGGGTAGACTTCCTTTGCAGGAGGTCGACTAGGTGGGTACCCCAACTGTGCCAGTTATTCTACCGCCTGAACAGTGATGTGTAAACATTACTGTAACTCGGAAGGAGCTATAGCTCCTTAGCTACAGCTAGTGAAATTACTGGGCTGAAGAGTCTTAACATCTTATGACTCTCAAGTAAGAAGCGTTGGCGCTGTGCACCCAGAATTTTACCTTTGTAAAATACTGGGTAGCACTGTACTAATTATGGGCAGCGTTATCTCTTACCATCAGGAGAGCGTCTCGCTCGTCTTCTTACTTCGTTATATAAAAAAAAATTAAAAACGAACAAACTAAGAGTCTTTGAACTGACAAAAAAACCCCAACCAGTTGCTATGGAGCTAAAAATATTGTTTTCCTATGAAGCCTATGATTTATTCATGCCATGATTGTAACCTTGTTTATATGGAAATAAGCTTTTTTCAGCTATTTACGTATTTGATTCATGCTTGTAATATTTTCTGAACGAAAAACCTCGAATTGATGCGATACGACATGAGGTTGATTAACTTTCATCCCGCTTTTAGATACACCGAAATGAGATATCGAAAACATACCTGTTTGCGGGGTAAATTATTTGTTCATGTTTTTTTTTTTTTGTAGGTACATACTGGATACGTTTTTCAATCAATCAATAAAATTCATTCATTGCACGAAATACATGTATACAAGATATAATAGTAAATATATTATGCAGTGGTCTCAATGTATCCTGCCTTAAAAAGCATGTAATTTTAGATTTATATTTACAAAGGGCAAACTATTCCAAAAAAAAAATAATTAATGGCAGTGTCAATTTTTTGAAATGTTTTTGAAATAATATGTACTGTAAGTAATCTTCTGAGGTCTAAGCTGCGGTCTAAGCCTACGTTAAAAAATTTGCCAGCGGGAGTACCACCAGTGTGACAGGCGCAAAGCAGCGCTGCGCAGGAGTTTGTAACTCAAAACACTGGGTAGCACTGTCTGATTTGGGCAAATTTTGATTTGATCCTCTTGATCTCATTGTCATAAAAAAATGTTAGTCGTAAGACATACTTTCGCCTCCTACTGTCATATTCTATATATTCTGCTGAATGTGAATTAAGTGTCAAAAACATTACTTAATCATAAGTCCTTCGGGGTTATTCTGGACCAAAATCGCTTCTCGTTTTGCTAACGTTCACTGTCAAATTTTAACAATTTTTTTAAAAAAAATCTTGAAAATTCTTACGATACCAGTACCTACTCAAATGCAACTTATTTTTTTTTAATTTAGCATTTGTGGTCGCCTCAAAATGGCCTTTTTGAAAATAAAAAGGTGTTTTATTTTTGCTTTCGTTTTGCTGCGTCTTCGTCTCATTTTTCGTGGAGAATTGAGGCCCTTATTTTTCTCCATGTTTTAACATATTATTTTGACAACAAAACTATAAAATCTATATCGTCCAATAAAAAACAGCTTCAATCTATTAACACTTATCAAACAATGATTGTAATCATTGACTCATCATTGCATAACTAGCACATCTCTAATGATCGAGTCACGCATGACCGTCAAATGTGGTACATTGTTGGCACTGGTTCGTACTCTGACCTATTCCACCTTGCTTAAAGATGCATGGTATATTTAGACTAGTCTCTAGTTATTGTACTTTGAGTGGTAATGGTAAACAATCACAATAGAACAGAATAGAAACCTCTTTATTGCACACCACAAATACCTCAACCTAACCTACAATAAAATAAGCATAATAAGATTACACATTAGAAAAAAGTGTTACAATTGGTTGTATCACAATCAAAAAGCAAATTTTAATATGATACACAGAAATTAATATTTAGGACTCTGCAATCCATTCCAAAAGTACCTCTGTGAAAAGAGCGGGCATAAAACAATTTTTTTATATATTGTGGGGGTCGTAATCAAACTTCGGTTCTTCAAAAATAGTGGACTGTATATTTCTTTCTTCTTAGGTATAATAATACAATTCAAGCGAAGTCGTAGAGCGTAACAATATTTTTGGCCGGGCACCTTAGGCACTCCCTACCCTTACCGGATAGAGAGCACCTAATTTTTACACAAAATTTAACAAAACTTTCTCTTATTTTCACTATGGGCCCGGCACATTTTCGACTATAACTTTTTCATACATAGCTCGATTTTAGTCTACATAATCTTAAAATCTAGCTTACGACATTACCTATTACCATGTATTACATAATCTTTACTTATTCTTTTACATAATCTACAATAAGCAAAAACATGGCAAAAATACGCGTTCGCGCGGTTTTTATATGTACTTGTCTCGCTCTAACATATTGCTGTCTTTCTCTAGCAATTTGGCGGTTACATTTTCTCATTCAAGTACAAATATTCGTTTACAATAAGTTATTTACGCGTATTCAAGAAGTAAATAAACAATGACAAATTTTACATAACAACAAATCAAATTAGTAAAACAAAAATAAAGAGTTTACATAATCAAGTTATCAAATTTAAGATCTTAAGCTAACACGAAATCTATACATAATATGTGCAATAAATGCGACTAAAGCTACGGGAGTTTACACAGGTACAAAAAAGAAGGAATATTTATTTACAAGGCTCGTCGATCCGCAACATACTCCCCCTGGCGTAGATTATCGCAGCCATCATTAAAAGGGAGGACGATGAGCCGTCTTACTGGTCGTCTAAATATTCCACCCCGTGTTCGCACATCCGCACTCCTCACCACACCATCAGGTCCGCAATATACGGTCTCTACCTGTCCACGAGGCCACACACCACGTGGTAACAGCCCATCCGCTATGATCACTACGTCACCTTTCTCAATGTTACGTAGCGGTTTTCTAACGTCACCTCTCGGAGTCAATGTAGGTACGTATTCTTTTACCCATCGTGTCCAGAAGGCGTTCGCAATGGCTTGCGACGTTCTCCACGCTCTTCTATCTGCGATATCACATTTTCCGACTATAGGTGACCCAAGCGCGGTACCCAGTAAAAAGTGATTGGGGGTCAATGCCTCCGGGTATTCTTCACATACTGATACGTGGGTCAATGGCCGCGAGTTGATCGTTTGTTCGATCTCGATCAAAGCGGTGTTGAGCACTTCTTCTTTCGGTGCTTTTTCAGAGAGAGATAGCGATAGTGCACTCTTCATTTCAAACTTCACTGCCGTGAAAACTCGTAGCGTTGTCGTTTTACAGCTGGTTCCGGGCTGTAACATCTGGGAGCTTGCAGTTTCTTAATATACTCGAGGTCGTAAATCTCGGCGAAACTTTCAGCTTTTTCAGGCGGGAGAGGGTCGTAATCTGTCCCCCGGGGTCAAAGACCAACATATCGGCGCCGAGTGATTTTCTTTTTGTCGGTATTTGTTGTCCTGCTCGCACGTCCGGCGATACTCGCGGCATATTCGTGTTGAAAGCGAATTCGTCCGTAACGGCGGTCCGTTTGAGTGTTTTTTCGTACTCGGCTTTGTTCGTACCGAGCTCCTTTGGAGTAGTAACGCGATCGGCGATACCTACTCCCCCTAGTAATGGAAGTCGGTTCGAACTCCATTCAGCGAGCTCGAAACCGGCCTTTTTATGGACCGCGATGACTTGCTCCATCGTTTTAGCTGTAGTTTCTTCATCGTTGAAACTCTGTAGCCTGTCGTCCATATAATGACATCGAGTTGAGTCGAAAACTAGGCGGACTTTATTCGGCTTGTTCGGGTTTGTCACTGCGAAGTGTGGTAGGTACCACATTTTATCGTCTTCGCTGTGATCGTTCTCGCATTTAGTCGCGTAATCTTTCTCGACTAATTTATTTATCTCGTTCGAGTATGCCACCTTAAACTCGGGCGACTTATCCATTTTTCGCTCGATACTTTTCAGACGTCGCAGTGACATATCGTAACTCGGTGGTAGGTGTACATCATCGGTGCGCCACGGTAATCCCACTTCGAACCGGTTCTCCACTCTTGTTGCCGTGCGATTAAAAATTTCTATCGCTCGTTCGTTCTCGGCGACTGGTTTCGGCTTTTTTGAGATACCTATAGAGTCCAACTCGGAGTGCGTTCTCACTAGGTCGTGCAGCTCGTCGTCCCGTTCTTGTAACGTACGAACATGCAAGACCCGCTCGTCGCTGGAAACTATAGCGCTGTGCGGGGTACTCCCGTGTATCACCCATCCGAGTTTTGTTAGAGACGCGGCTGGTTGTGTTCTCTTGCCAGTCAACAACTTTCTTGATATGATCAAGTGCCAATTGTCGGCTCCAATCAAGACCCGAGGCTTCACGTCGGCGTAGCATAAGTCGTTGTCGCGCAGACTTCGCAAATGTCGATGGTCGAGTAGTTCGCGCCCGATAGACTGACTGCCTAGCTCGAGCTGTCGCACGGTGCGCGCTTTGATGTTGTAGTACTCGCTTTGATGTCTGCCTTTAATCGCGACGTCGACGGCTCTGCTACTTGCCTCTCTCTGGCTTGACGTGACTCCGTGAATATTCAGCGGTCTTGATGGTCCTTGCGCCCCGATCTGGGCGGCTATGTCGTCGTCGATAAGGCTAATTGTAGAACCCTCGTCCATTAATCCGTAAGTCTCTATTTCACCGGCGGGTCCTTTGATCGTAATCGGGCACACCTTGAGTAAAACTCCGTGGGGTGTGTGTACTCTCGCAGACGCGGTGATGGCAGAGTCTTCTTGCAGTGATGATGATGAAACCTTCTTTGTGTGGAGTAATGCGTGATGAGGCATTCTACATTCTTCTATTCCACATTTTTTAGCCTTACATGCGAAGCGACGATGTTTGTTGTTGAGGCAAACAAAACATATCTTTGTCTCTTTCGCCCATTGCCATCTCTCTTGCACACTCATTTCTTTGAGCTTTTTGCACTGTGGCGTGGGATGTTCAGAACCACAACAATGACACACGTTCTTGCTCTGTGTGTTACCGTTCTCAGTTGCGGTGTAAACTTTAGCGTTCGTTGTTCGTTGCGATGTTTTCTGCGTTTTCGTGTCTTTGTTCGCCGTATGCGATGCTGTCGTGTAGCAGTGACGTACCGCACGATCCGCTTCTCTCATAAAGAAGCGCGATAACGTCACGATCTCAGACTCGTCCGGGAATCCATGATCTTCTGCATAATCTCACCAACGGGATCGCAAATGTTCACTCATCTTCTCAGTGATGTGGCGAACTAACATTGGGTTTTTCAGGTACCCCTTCTTATCAAGACACGAAACGACAGTTACGATGTTTTGCAACTTAATTGCAAACACGTTCAGATCTGCCGCGGTTGTTCCTATACGCGGCAGTTTCCTTAGCTCTTCTAAGGCTTGATCGATTATTATCTCTGGCTGTCCGTAACGCTGTTCGAGCGTTGCCATAATCGCGGACGGCTCCGTCGCTGTGTATAATAGCGCGACTACACACTGTCGGGCTTCTCCTTTTATACACGAGCGTAGACGGGCGAGATTCTCGATCGGCGGTATGTTGTAGACCGTAGTCGCTTCATTGACGGCCGCTTTGAACGGAAGCCACTCCCCCGGTGCGCCGCTGAACGGCGGTAGGTCTGGTGGTTTTCTGCTTCGGTTCCCTCGGGCCATCTTCTCTAAAGCTTCGGCTAATCGGTCAATCCCTCTATCATGGGACGGGGCGCGGTAAGGCGACGACTCGTTCCGCGTTGCCTTGTACGTTGCACGGTTCGGTGCGATAGTGACTCGTTCTGTCTCTCTCGCACGTTCCGTGCGCTCACGTGGGCGCGCTGCTTCTTCGGTGTCGGTCGTTTGTACGCGATTAATCCAATCGCTAACTCGCTTGCTATTTTCAGCTATGTCTTGATCACGCAGACTTCCGCGTTCCGATTCCTCTTCGTGAATCGCGTCAATGTCTGCTGCTAACCTCTTCTTTATCAGCTCGGCTTGAATCTGTAGTTCCTTCCGCTGTACGTCCGCCATCAGCTCGGCGGCTTCCAATTCAGCTCTACGGATCCTTGCACTGGCGCTGACCGTCGATCGGACGGAAGGGGCGCGGCTCGGTGGCTTGTCCAACGTGGTGGTAGGCGGTGGTGCGGGGCGCGGGATGTACGCGGGTGCGGGGTTTGTAGACGGTGATGCCGGGTAGTCCTCGTAGACACGCAGCTCGTTCCCGTCTCGTTCGTCGACGGCGGCTTTGCTGCGTGTAGTCGGCATCTTCGGCTCTTGTGTGCCCCTAACGGCCCTACCTCCCTAAATGTCCCTACCTCCCTAACGTCCCTAACAGACCCGCAGGAGGGGCCGGCCCTGTTTAAAGGCCGGGATACGCTCCCTTGGGGATGGAAAAGGGGGACGGGAGAGGGGGGACTTACCCGGCAGAGAAGTATGCACAGAACGAGGTGCTCGGCGGGAGGGGGGAATGTCCTCCCGCTTCAGCAGTGCCTACAGTCCGGCCCTCGTCTGTACACACCCGTACCGGCGTAAGAACACTAGTCGGTGGTCTTGCCCACCGGTAGCGCCGTGTCAAGCAACTACTCCACCAATATAGGCGTTGGACCTGTCTCCGTCGCCCTTTGACACCGTTAGGTGGCTAAGGAGCACAGGCCGCGGACGAACCGCGTTATTGTTGTTGATAGCGAGTCTTCGTATTCGTAGACCGACGGTAGGTCCCAGGACGTCCTCAGGTACCCGGCGCGCCTTTGGGCGTTCTTGAAGTGCCTCTTGTGGCCTCTTCACCAAATGGCGCCGGTTGACGACTCAGGAACCTCGTTCGGGGTTGGGGTACCGTATTTAATGAAACACGGTACCAAAGCGACGCTCGACGCTTGCTTGATGCCGCCCGCTGTCGCCTCGTTGACAAGCGGCGCGGTACAGTTGCAGAAGGTCGTCCGCTGTCCCCAGGTTGACAGGCGTACGATGCAGATGCAGATGGTCGTCCGCTGTCCCCAGGTTGACAAGCGTAACGATGCAAATGTGGGTGACCGCCCGCTGTCCCCAAGTTGACAAGCGGAACGGTACAGATGTAGGTGGGCCGCCCGCTGTCCCCAAGTTGACAGGCGGAACGGCTGATGCTGGAGTAATCCGGCGTCGATGGACCACGTTGTGGGGGTCGTAATTAATAACTTCGGTTCTTCAATAATAGTGGACTGTATTTCGTTTTCTTCTTAGGTGTATATATAATACAATATACAAGCGAAGTCGTAGAGCGTAACAATATCGACTCGACTCGTTGTTCTTCCAGCCTCCCCTTGGGGGGCGGTTGGGGGGGTGGGACACGAGGTAAACCCTCCTTGCCCTGGCTTCAACTCTGAGGGCCTCTACCCTCAGGTAACTGGCGGCCGCCGGAGTCGACTGCCGTTTCCGGGCGCCTCACGGCGGCTCTGCTACGGTGGACCTACGCTGCTGCGTCGCTCTCCCTGGGGGGGAGTATGTCGCGCGGCAGCGGGCGCGTCTGTGGCGCCTCAGGTGGTCTGGCGTGGTGCGGAGCGATGTTGTGCAGGTGGGGGTGCGGCCCGTTATCAGCGCGGTCGAACATTCGACGCGCTAAACGAGCCACGAACTCCCCCACCTCGGGGACTCCCGTGTCACGGGCGATAACGTCGTTCCTCACGTATCGCCCGGCTCCAGTTATGTGACGCAACGCCACATTCTGGACCACCTGGAGGCGTTTGCGCTGGTGCGCGGAGCAAAGCGCGTACCACGCTGGGGCAGCGTAGGTCAAGCGCGTTCTGATGTAGGCCTTGTAGATACCGAGCTTTGTTCTCATCGGCAGCTTGGAGGATAAGACCGGACGGAGGAGCGCGCGTGCAGCCTTCGCCTGGTGGACTGCGTGGTCCACCTGGGGGCGCATCCTCAACGTCCGGTCTATGTGGACACCCAGGTACTTCACACAGCTTTCCCACTTGATGTCCATGTTTCGCAGTTTCAGCGGTGGGGGGAGGGTGCGGCTGGCTCCCGTGAGCAAGGCCTGTGTCTTCGCCACATTCACGGCCATCCTCCACCTGTCTAGCCATTCGGGGATTTTGTGCAGGACCCGTTGCACCCTCCCCGCGGCGATCTCTGGCTTCTTGGACGACGCGAGATAAGCGCTGTCGTCAGCGTAGAGGGCTAGCGTTATGCCCCGCTCGCCCTCCCTCAGGTCTTCTGGGTTTAGTATGGGGATGTCGTTGGTGAAGAGGCCGTAGAGGGCTGGTGATAGACAGCTCCCCTGCGGCACTCCTGCTGCGATCCTTCTAGTGGAGGAGTTGGCGTTCTCGACTACCACGTAGAATTCCCTCTGGTTCAGGAACGATGCCACTAGCCTGATGAGGGGCGGCTCCAGGTTTGTGCTGAGCATCTTGAACAGGAGTCCGGCGTGCCACACACGGTCGAAGGCCTTTTCTATGTCTAGAAAAACCGCGACCGTGCGGCGTCCCACGTTCAGCTCCTCGGCCATGTGGTGGATCACCCTGGTCAGCTGCAATGTGGTCGAGTGTCCGGCGCGGAAACCGTACTGCTCCTCTCTGGGTCTGAGGTGTGGCGATAGTCTCCGCAGCAGCAGACGCTCGAAAAACTTCGCTGTGTTGTTTAACAGGGTGATCGGGCGGTAACTCTCCGGTTTTCGGCGGTCTTTATTTGGCTTGGGCAGCACAATAATCCTGCCCAGCTTCCATTTTTCTGGGAAGTGGCTGGTGCGCAGGATGCCGTTGTATAGTCGGCATAGGGACACCAAGCCTCTGGGAGGCAGCTTCTTCAGCGCGGTGTTCGGAATGCCGTCATGTCCTGGGGCTTTCTTTCCCGGGAGCCAACGGACGGCTTTTTTGACCTCGTCTGGCGAAATGAATTTGTCGCCTGACAGTGGGGTAGGCGGGGAGTCCAAGAAGCGGTCGACTGTGAGTTGGACCGTCTGGTGGTGTTGGCGCGTGTTCTCTGCTGCATCTGCTGGAATGGGGTGCAGCTGGAACTGTCCTTCTAGATGGTCGGCTAGGAGCTCTGCTCTTTCCTCTGCTGGATAGTGCCTCTGCCCCCTGCTGTCTAGTAGAGGGCAGACAGTGGTTTTGGCGCTGGTAAGCGCCCGGTTGATGTGGTGGAGGGTAGTAAGGTGGGGATCCTCGGCGGCCTGGGCCAGCTTTGCCTCCCAGGAGTCGCCTCTCCACTCCTTGATTTCCTCGGCCAGCTCCTCGCTAAGGGCGTTTAGCTCCCGTTTCACACGAGGGCATCGGATGGTAGCCCATAACTTTCTCAGGCGGCGCTTCTTCTCTAACTTTCTCCGTAGGTGAGGCGGAAGCGGTTCGCGGCGCTGAGTGGGCGGAGCGGGTGTGGAAGCAGCCACGATGGCCTCCTTCATGGCCTTGGATAAGTCGGCGGCGTATTCCTCCACACCCTCTGCCGTCAGCAGAGGTCCAGCTGGAGGGTCCACGTATGAGTCGGTGAATACTTCCCAGTTTATCCTCATACGTGGAGGTCTGGGCAGCCTCAGGTCTGCTCCGAAGGCCAGTGTTAGCAGGATTGGGAGGTGCTGTAAATCCATGTCATACAGCACCTCTATGTCCATGGGGCACGGCAGTAACTGGTGGGCAGCGATGTCCAGCACATCGGCGTAGTGCCTCGGGTTGGATGGAATGTGGGTGGGGCTGTCCGGTCCCACCACGGAGTAGTTGTTCCTCTCGGCGTCCGCTTGCAAGAGGCGCCCGGCCGGGTTTATTACTCGTGACCCCCACTCCCTGTGCTTGGCATTGAGGTTTTGCCGGAGGTCTTGTGTGCGGAATGATGGTTGGGGAGGACGGTAGCCAGCGTATATCTTCAGTTCGTGCTCAGCCACTCTGACTCTAATCCCAGTGGTGCGGATGTCGTGGGTGATTAGGGGAGGGAGCGCGTCATGTATGACGTCTCTCCTCACCAGGGCTGCTGTGCCTCGGTAAGCCGTACCTTGCGGGGAGATCTCGTCCCGCCTGTAGATCTCGTAGTTGGCGAGACTCAACGGCATGGAAGGCTTCAGCTTGGTCTCGCCCAGGAGGATGACATGTAGATCCTGCACCTGGGCGAGGGTGCGCAGTTCGGCTAGTCTTTGGCGGATCCCACCCGGGTTCCAGTAGGCAATCCTCAGGTGTGGTCTATCCATAGTGGAGATATTGGTGGATGGCGGCCAGTCCTCGCACCGCTGCGTCCCGGAACTCCTGTCGTTCTCCAAAGGCGGCGGTGGTATTGAGAAAGTCGGCCAGGATCCCCATCATGATGAGAATGGGGTCTCTGGTCGACTGATGATGTTGGGCAGCTTGGGCTCGCGGCTGTGCCGGGGGGTAGGCAGGTTCCATACCCGGGGGGTACAGTGGCTGCCCCCAGAACGCTCTGGTGTTTAGCGTGTGTGGCGTTGGATGCACAGCTCTGGGGCGGACGACAGCAGGTGAGTTTGTGGTGGTACCTGTTGTGGTTACCCTGGTGACCGGCGCAAAGTGGGTGCGCGGGTCCGTCTGGGTAGGCTGCGTGGCCGGGGCTGATGTTGGCGCTGCTACCTGCGTTGCTCTCGGCGCTACCGGCGCTGCTGCCGGCTCTGGTGCCGGCGCTGCTGCCGGTGCTGCTGCCGGCGTTGCTGCCGGCGCTGCTGCTGGCTGGGCCGGAGGCGCTGGCCCCGTTACCTGGATTGCTGATGGCTGGGGTGCCCCTTCTACGGTAGGGGTTCCTCGTGGAGTGCGTCGGCGAGGGCGGCCTCTCCTGGAGCCGGGCCGGGAGGCGGGGCCCGGTGGGACTTGTGGGCCCGGGTGGGCCGTTTGGGTGCCAACAGGTGGTGGGGCTATTGGATGTTCCCGCTGCTGGCTTCTAGGCTGACTCCAGGCTGGTGCTTGATGCCTCCAGGTCGGCATGAGCGGCCAGAAAGCCTGGGGGTGCGGGTAAGTGGGGAGAGGTGTAGCCGCAGCTGTGGGTGGCAGTGCTCTGGCACCACGGCCCCTATGTCCCCTCTTCTTCCTTCTTCTTACGTTTGAGTGCGGCACATGAGTGAAGGGCACGTCTTCCTGTAGGTGGGGGGGCCCTGGGTGTCTCGCGATGGGTGATGGTGCGCGTGGACGAAGATTTTGTCTGGCCGGCGCGGATAAAGCCGCTGGTGCGGGTAAAACCGCTGGTGCGTGTAAAGCCGCTGGTGCGTGTAAAGCCGCTGGCGCGCGTCCGGGCAGCCTTATCTGCCTCTTGCGCGCTTCTTTCCGGAATATGGGGCAGGCCCTGCTGTTGGCGGTGTGCTTACCACCGCAGTTCGCGCAGGTGGTTTGGCCGCTCGGGGGTACGTCGCAGGCGGCTGCCGTGTGGGCGCCGCCGCAACGCACACATTTGATGGGCCTGTGGCAGTTGGCCGATGAGTGGCCGAAGCCCTGGCAGCGGTGGCATTGGGCCACCGTGGTGTGACCTCTCCAGGCCTCAATGGAGATCCCTCCAAAACATAGGATCTCTGTGACCTTGAATAGTCTGGACTGTTCCTCCCGGTCCATGTGCTCTAGTTGCACGTGGTAAACACCCGGCCTTGTCGCGCTGCGCGTGGGGATCGCGCGCGCGGACGTAGCCGGGAAGCCGAGGGACTGGAGGGCGGTGGTGATGTCTTCCGGCTGAGTGTTTGCAGGGAGGCCCCGGATGGCTATTTTCAGGGGCCTTTCCGAGGGAACGCTGTAGCACCACCACGACAGTATGGGGTCTTTCGTGGCGGCCTCCGTGAGGTATCTCTGTACCCCCCGGAATTCTACCTCGGATTTGGCGAAGAAGCGCACGCCTTTCCCGAAGGCGCGTGCGTTGGGCGCGAAGCCAAGGCGCCTCTTTAGTGTCGCGAAGTGTTCCGGCCATCGCGTCATGGTGTCGACGGTGATGGGCGGGTATCCCTTTTTCGCGAGGGTGGCGGCAGCGGTGGCTTGTGTGGCGGCTGGTTGCGCGGTGGATGTCTGCGAGGGTGTGATGGGCCGCGAGGGGGGCGGCGAGCGAGTGATCGCGGCATAAGAGGGGCCCGGTTGGGCTGATGTGGGTGAAGGGGAGGCGGGGGGTGGCAGAGTTGAAGCCGCCACCTCCTCTATGGCGACATAGGAGGTGGAGTCATCCTCACCCATTTGGTCCTCCATCACTGCCATGTCCTCACCGCGACGCTCGGCCTGCTCGGATTCCGCATCCGAGCTGTCTGCGGTGATATTGGCGGGTATCCCGGACGACTCCGATCCGGAAGGTGATGCCGAGTTTCTCGCCAGCATTGGGTGCGGCGAGATCACGGGCGGCGGAGAGCCCATCGGCGGCGGGGAACCCGACCTGATGTGGCGCGGGCGCTGTGGTGGTGGCGGGAGCGGTTCCTCCTCGGAGTGGGCCGCTCTCGTGCGGAAGATCGGCCTAGGAATGGCCCGGCTGGTGGATGGTTGCGGGGAGGGGGGGGAGGCGGATAAAACCCTCTGCCTCTTCTCGTCCCCCTGTGTGATGTCGAACGACGAGTCTTCACGCCTGCGCGGCTGCGCGGCGCGGTGCGGGGGGCTGCGGGGTGCTTCCTCGCGACTCGGGACAACAGACCCGGCCACGGTGAGGCCTGCAGTTTGAGAGCCTTGGCGCTGGGAGCGCCGGGCTCCGGTGCCCGGGGCTGACACGATGGTGAACTGCTCCGGGTGGAAAATATTCCTTTTGACTATGACCCTTGAGGGGGCGGTGGGGTCCTCCTCGGAGGAGGAGCTGGTGGCGTGACGCTTAGGCTTGTCGGCCATCGCGCACTATAGTCTTTGTTTGTTTTGCACAACAACAACAAAACACAAACACAAAAGGTGTCCCGACGACAAATCTGCGCACGTCGCAGCCGAGTCTCGGTCTGTGCGGACCACCAGTCGGGTGAGATCACTGGCGTACCAGTGAAGGCCCAACTAGCTTACCGCAACCAACTCTGAAACGGCGCGACGATAAACGGGCGGGTTTGTCTGGACAAACGGATTTGGGGTCACGTGACTCTATGTATTATTATAATACAAGTAATCAGTGAACCCCTCTTCCGTGCACAACACTATCACTCGACAACGTGTCGGGCACTTCACAAGGCGAAAAACGTCTCTTGTTAGCGTTGTACTACACTATACGAGTGCGAGGCGCACAGCACTACGCGTGAGAGCAGGAGGGCCTACAAGCAGCTCGACGTCACGCGGGACGGAGCACACTTGAGGTTGACTCGACTGCGGGCGCGGGTAGCGGTGGGCGGGGGGCGGCGGGCGTAGAGGCGCGGCGGTAGGGAGTGACAGAACACGTCCGAACGCTGCGGCAGCGACTACGCGACAATATTTTTGGCCGGGCACCTTAGGCACTCCCTACCCTTACCGGATAGAGAGCACCTAATTTTTACACAAAATTTAACAAAACTTTCTCTTATTTTCACTATGGGCCCGGCACATTTTCGACTATAACTTTTTCATACATAGCTCGATTTTAGTCTACATAATCTTAAAATCTAGCTTACGACATTACCTATTACCATGTATTACATAATCTTTACTTATTCTTTTACATAATCTACAATAAGCAAAAACATGGCAAAAATACGCGTTCGCGGTTTTTATATGTACTTGTCTCGCTCTAACATATTGCTGTCTTTCTCTAGCAATTTGGCGATTACATTTTCTCATTCAAGTACAAATATTCGTTTACAATAAGTTATTTACGCGTATTCAAGAAGTAAATAAACAATGACAAATTTTACATAACAACAAATCAAATTAGTAAAACAAAAATAAAGAGTTTACATAATCAAGTTATCAAATTTAAGATCTTAAGCTAACACGAAATCTATACATAATATGTGCAATAAATGCGACTAAAGCTACGGGAGTTTACACAGGTACAAAAAAGAAGGAATATTTATTTACAAGGCTCGTCGATCCGCAACATATATTATTATAATGTAATAATATATATTAAAAAAAAAATATGGCCAACAACATTTTGGAATTATTGTTAAATTATATTCTCCAGATAGCGACGAAGAACGAGTTTCTTGATTTTTTATCGACTTTTATACTTAAGTAGTGCTTTTTTTGTACAAAATCAACAATAATACTATTTTTTCCGATGTAAAGCTCTTATAGATAAAAGAAAGCTTCCGATATTGGGTTGGATACAGGCAACCTATCTAACGGTAAACAGCAATATGTAACGCGCAAATCTTGCAATAATTTCTTACTTGGTTTGTTTTCCTCATTAGGGAGAATTAATTAGGATTGTATCTCGGTAACTACCACGACGGGAACATTAAAGTCTTTTTCTTTCGTAATTACCGTTTGTCTTGCTTTGTACAATACGAAACTTTCGCTCGTTATAATTATATTAAACAGATAAATAAGTATTTGCGTGTTGATAATTCTATTTACGTTTTAGGTAAACAATATTAAATTAAAGAAGGTTTCAAAATCAGCTTTAACTTATTTGGAAAAACTTTATGACTAAACGTTTTTTTCCAAATTATTATTAATCATTAGCTCCGTCCAGAGCTTTGCTACGTCCCGCTGAAAAGTAACCTATGTGTAATTTCATCTAACCTAAAATAAACTCATCTATTACATATATTAGTATATGTACCATTTATTTATTTATAAATGTTCAATCGTATGATACGCATATCCTGATTTTATAATTTTAGAAGGTGAAAAAGATAGACATTACACCTGTACTCGTTACAATCAATACGGTTTCCTTTGATCAGATAGGTATAAATCTTAATAAATATTGTATGGATATCGTAGCACCTTAATAACGGACAGATTTACGATAACTACAAATTACAAAAGCTACAAAGTCAGGACCAAGTTCCCCGACCTCACTAGATCTCTATTTCCCTGCACGTTTTCTATTTTCTTTCATCGTTGTCTCTTGTTGTTTAGCTACTTGTTTGCAAAGGTCACCTTGCTAAAAACCAAAACAACTTACGTAAACACTTGACTCTATCCAACTAAAACTGAAGGGCTTTGCCAATAAAGGGTAGACAATTTATTCGTGATGTACCAGGTAAAGAATATCAAAAACAAGACATTTTTTTTAATCCGTTCATCCATTCGGGAGCTACGATGCCACACACACACACAGACAGTCAGACAGTCAGACAGCCAGACAGACACGTCAAATTTATAACACCCATCGTTTTGCGTAGGGGGTTAAAAATTAACTTCAAATAAAACCAGACTCAAGTGAAACTCAAAAATAATTAAACCAACTTCAGCGAGCTTGAACTAGAAGCGCTCACACTCAAATCAAACTTATCAAAAATGTTTGTAAATGCGTAGGCAATTTACTTCCAACCTTGGCATTCACTTCAGAAGTGGGTAATGGGTGAGCTAAAACCGAATATTTGACATCATTTACCTACTCTCCAAGTTACCTACGGACAAAAGGTGTATTACGTTCCCGAATACTCTAAGTAACGACATCCCACACTATTCTCGGAAAAACGTCACTAATGTCGACATGCCCAGACACTGAATAAACAGTAAAGGGAAACTGATCATAATATGTTACGACCGAAATATAGCAGTTACTGGCGGCCGCACCTACCACTTAATGAAATAATATCATTATAGTAAAAGAATTGTGTTATGTTGCAGTCTTATCATTTTGACGTAGGATTATTAATACACACAATAGCACTACTAGAAGGCAGTCAAATGGTTAAAGCGGCAAGGTTGCCAAGGAGATTACAGGGCTTATTCCCCTTTACAGTTCTCAGAATCACAGCACAGCGCAGCTTTGTGTTGCTTTTCGTTTGTCATGTTATGGCTGGCGTCATTTTACGTCACGCGAACGTCGAGCTCGTCTGATTAATCTTCTTGCAATATTATACTATCTGATCGTAAAATAACTAATGTATTCTAAGTATATACATAAAACTTGAATAATTAGCCATTAAAATTCTCGAACGTTATAAAATATGGCGCCCAACGTGGGTCGAGCGTAGCCCCACGTTGGGCGCCAGAAATTAAAGCCCGAAGAAGTGTATTTTTAGACCTCATTTACATAAAAGGAATAAAATAGAATAGAATAGAAAACTCTTTATTGCACACACGTATACAATAATATAAGCTAAGAACTAATATTACACAGAAAGAAGTGTAACAATTATTGGCGGTCTAATCGCCGGTCGGAATTATTTTAAAAAGAATTGAATTGTAATAATATGCATATCTCCATATTATTGTGTTTTGAAGCGTCGCTTTTACATATAAGAAACTTTAGCATTGCATCATGAAACAGGTGTTTCTTATGAAAAAAAAGTGTACCTACTGATTGTTATGGTATTTAATAAAGAATTATCTATGCATTTTAATCCACAATCATTAATTACTTGCTGACCGTTCATCTACTCAAAATCTACTACATTTTTGCTACATTCAAAGACGTTCTAATAGTTGTAACCATAATGTGTCACTGCCAAACCCTTTGTGCCCGTTTGTCATGAGGCCTATTGAATCAGTGTCCCACCTGTCGAGAGGTATGGAGCAACGCGTGACCTGATTGTCGTGGACATTTATCTATGAAAAGGGTGTGTTATAATAAAAGTTACGTAAGAATTACTTACGCAGAAAGGGAAGGATTGTTGAGGCAGCATTTCTTATATCAATAGCTTAGACACTCGAATAACACATTATACACGAGTATAATATGAGAGAGAGTAAAAAGCTGATAAGTACGAACTTCTGATAAGTACAAACTTATCAGCTTTTAAAACGTGTAGAGCCGTATTAAGGCCACTTGAGGCGAAAATATGACTTCACGCCTAAACGATCTAATTGATTTGACTGCATTTTGGTACGAGGGCAGCTTGGACCTCAGGTTTTCCTAAATTTTCTACTTTTCAGGGAGTTATTCTGCTAGTCATCCCGAATAGGATATCTAATACGAGATTTCAGTAAATCTTTTCTCTCGTTGTTCGTAAGGTATATTTTAATACATTAAACTAAAATTACCCGATAAAGTAATATCCGGTTATCATGTACGGCGGTTATGGTTCAAGAAATTAATACCTTAATTCACTTTCCACAGAATATTTTTTTCACAGGTACAGACTTGAACACATTCTAATTAATTTATAGAGCATTTCGGATGTTGGGTTTGAAATTTAAAAAGAACTGTCTCATTATCTGTCTCAATCAAATCTTGAAATACCATGTACAGACACATTGCCACGTGAGTTTCTAATAAAAGTTCTTCTTCGATTGACAAAGTTGAAGGAAAAAGACAGCTGGATCTGGCTCCAGGCAGATGCATTGGTCTATCGTAGCGTTGGTTTGGATGCTCTACTCGGGTAGGCGTACCCGATAGGACCATTATTGTGGTGTGCCACGGACGAAAGAGGATTAAGGAAGACCTGTGTCCCCATCCATCTTCGTGGATGTAGTCAAGGTCATAACTCCAGCTCCTGTTTTGTTTGAAATATTCAACATGAGCATCACAACATCCAAAAAAAAATCTCGGTGATTTTGAAGAATATTGATAATATTATGTTTTGTTGTATGTGTTTTCCATCGGATATGGAATTCCATATCCGATGGAAAACACATACAACAAAACATAATATTTATCAATATTCTTCAAAATCACCGAGATTTTTTTTTGGATGTTGTCGTTGATGTTTTTTTTTTGTTGTTGTTTTGGATGTTGTTGTTGTTGTCGTTTTCATGCTCATGTTGAATGTTTGAACCAAAACAGGAGCTGGAGACGCGGCTTTACATAAAAATAATAATATTATTATATACTTACTTTCAAATTTATAAAGATTTCACGCTCATTGAAGATTACACGCGCAACTGAAATCCGAATGAGCAAATGTTAAATTACTTGAAACTCTCGCTAATGTTGTAGATTAGATTGTGCCTAATTACCTGGAGCCGTTAAGGGCCTTACATAATTAATTTTAATCAACCCTGAAAACTTAATTGTACCAACAATGGGAACACGAATCTTTCTTCTTTGATTAAATTTGACTAATGGGGGTTTACAAGAATACTCGTTAGTAGGTAGATATAGATATTCGTAACTGCTTGGGTGACCTAGTGCAGTGTTGACATTTAAAGTAACATAATTAATGGAACTAGGCGTTACTTTGCGGAAATCCATCACAACAATTATTAGTTATTATTTAATATATAGTAAGTAGTGTGTTATTTAGTATTTAGAGCGGAATTAACACCAAATATTAAATAATAACTAATAATTTAAAGTAACACTAAACCTGCAATATATTCTATTGTTGGCAAATAGTATGATTTCGCATCTATAGTAATATTTTAAAATCATAACGTGTGTCTGTCTGCATGTGACCTTTTCACTCCTAAACTGCTGAACTGAGTTGTATTTGGTATAGAGATAGTCTCGGGAAAGAACATAATATTATGATATGTTTTTTATCTACCTACTCAAAATACTGATGCTCTAATGTAGCCTAGTTTCTTTTTTAATTCATATAGGCGAAAATGTCTTAAATCTTATCGTTATACCGCCGCTGAAATAATTTAGCTAAAATTTGTAAGCATGATCTGCTTACAATTGTAGTATAATATTCATGCAGGCGGCAGTTTATTTCATATAAACATATTTTCAATAAGCGAAAGCTCTTGACGCAGACTATAACATACAATAACTTATTCTCATTATAAGGTAATATCATCCTTTATCCTATATCTAACTTCACAGTTTATTCAAGCAAATACACAAAGAAATATGAACGTTAGTTAGTACCACCGACGGATGCAGCCCAGAGCAATTTTGTTAAATCCCCGCTGACGTAGCTCATACAACTTGCAAATACATTGAGCTCGCTAAGTCGATTATGTGGTGAATTGCGGTGCATCTCATATCCCGGCATCTTGTTATCTTTGAACATTATTTTAGTGATATAATACCTGATATGTTTGCTTGTATAATTTATATTTTCATTTATTTATATAAGGACTAGCTAAGTAGTTTTTCCAGTGTGGCAAAATCATTTCTGCCAGCTACTTCAGCGGAGGTCTACGTCATAAAATCTATGTGTATGCCAGTTAGCCATTCATTTTTTACAAGCTTTTATTTAATTTCACCTGTCCGTTGTCTCTTTGTCTGTAATCCAATCTTTAATTTAATCAACTTCGCGGTTTCTGATTACGCTAAAATTTTGCATGTATGTATAAATCAGATGACAATGCAATATTATTATTACATAGAGCTGATCTGATGATGATGCTGCAAGGTGGCCATAGGAACTCCGTAATTAAACGATGCGTCTTTTAATACATAAATTTTCGAGATAGCTACTTTTCTAGTCATATAACGAGTTTTATCTGCGACAGAAAGTAACGTATTATATGTCTTATTTCAGGTTTTTAGCTATTTACTTACCAAGTTTCATTGCAATCAATTCAGTGGATTCTGCGAGAAAGAGCAACATTCACACTCATATCACTTTCACCTTTATAATATAGTATGACAGCGTATTTCTCAATGATTTCAAGATGTACCAATATTTCCATATTATAACATGACTTTACAAAGTTACGGCTCAAAAGCCTTCTGTTGTGGTTAACGTAATACTCAGAAACTTCGCACTCGGAGCAAATTTGGCGTATCGTGCACAAATTTTGAACAAAAGTTGTAACCAGACAGCTTTGAGATCTTCAAACGCATCTTACATCCAAAAGTGCTTATCATTTAAACATCATACATAATTATATCCGAATTGTGACCCCAATTTGTCGAACTTTCAGAGCTGACAAGCGCTATTGTCTCTTTCAGGAATGTGACCGCAGGGTAACATAAATAGGAATGATATTTCGGGTACAATTTAATAAGACAAATTGGAAATTATTTCGTATTATGTTTATCCATAAAGAAAAACTTTCGAAAATTGAATGTCAAGAAAATGTTAAATCGGTAAGTTATTTTTACGTTTAACAGTAGTTTATACAATTTTATAAAAACGTAGCTTGCCCAGGGGTATTACCCGCTGTGCAGCAGTAATGTGTTATTCCAGGGTCTTAAGCTATCTTAATACCAATTTGGTATCTGCTCAATTGTTTTCATCATATTATTATGAAAGTAGACGAACGCACATCGACTTCGTCTTGTTTATTTGATTAATAGTTCATTTGATTTCAAAATTTACTTGCAAAAGTGCTCCATTGTATCCTATTTGAATAAATTGATTTTGAGTTTGAATAAAATTATTGGATAATATCAGAAGCGGGATTACATAAATAGGAAGTACTAGAGCTTCATAAACCCACAGAGCATAAAACCAAAAGATTACGCAATAAGCTGGTATTAATGCAAGCATTAGCAGATAGAGAGGGCACTAAATACACTAATTAGAAGCACTCTATTAATGGACTCTGTAAAGTGCACATTGCCCTATTCCATTCGATTATATTGACCTGCATTACCTGCTGTTCCTAGAAACTTGGTTTATAGTATTTACACTATTGCTAGAATTCCCGCGACACCATCCAGTATTTATATTACTCGTACAAGTAAAATCGAAGTAAAATCGATCGCTGGCTGTTATAATAATACCTATCGTGAACCAACGACTGAAATCAGTTTTTTTAAACTTGTTTTTCAATCATTCATTTCATTCATTCTTTTCATACCGATAAAAATAAAATGTTCTCAGAGACATAGATCCTTACATTTAATAGGGGTTCCTTAATTCTGTCGTATAATACGCCTGAGTTATTATACGACAGACACGCGATATTTTAACCACTCTAAGTCTAGCCCAGTCTCTGATCAGACACAGTTTTGGCTAATTTACTCTAGTGACTGATTAATATCCAAAGTTCTTTGTTGTTATAAATATTACAAAATACAACACAGCGAAAATACTAGGCTATACTAAACATAGGATATTGTTGGTTTATCAGGCTACAGTCGCCTCTCAAATCAGTTGGCACCAGCAGTGGTTAATTTTAAGCTGTTCTCTTAAAATCATAATCATTTGAAATAAACATATTTTCTCAGTTTTGAGTGTGATTAGCTTTGCTATATCTATTACGCTTATAACAATATATAGTGACTGGTGGCAATCACTTTGAGCCGATAGAAATAAAATGTTATCACAAAATAACCTCAAATTAAAAAGGCGTTTCTTAAATCTGTAGCATAATATAGAATAGAATAGAAAACTCTTTATTGAAACACTACAAACATACAGAAAACTTAAAACTATAACACAAAATCACGACATAAGTGTAATATAGCTGTTCGGTTATGCGACAAAATTAAGGAACGTGATATTTTAACCATTCTATGTCTATAATAACATTTTATTTTTGGTATTTGTAAATAATACGATTTCTGATCAGGGAAATGTATTGCTATTACTCGGCGCGGGGTCAGTTTATTCTTTGGAGCGCGTTGTCTACCATTACAACCATTGTTTATAAAATCGATGTAATTGGATAAATTATGGAGGTAAATAGTATATTTTAAGTTGTATATCATTTTTGATAGACCTCTATAATAAGGTTCTTGTTAATTGATAGGTGTGAAACGTTGAACAAAATACTGGCTACGAGAATACATTGTAAACAGCAAATATTAATGCAAAGAGTATGTATTACAGTGTTTGTAATAGAACTCCAAAACAGATAGACCGATTCTTTTGTAATTTTTTGTGTATAGTCGTAAAATTTATGTGGTCATATTATGCTTATATGACTTATACAAAATCCTTCCTTAGCGATGGTATACATCATAAAACCTGTCCGTGTTCCAAATTTCAACCCGATCCGGTCAACTTTTTGGGCTGTGCGTTTATAGGTCAATCAGTCAGTCAGACAATCAGTCACTCTTTCCCCTCTGTCTGTCTGTCTGTACGTATGCTTAGATCTTTAAAACTACACAACAGATTTTGATAATATGTTTTTTTTTTAATAGATTCAAGAGTAAGGTTTATATTATGTATACCTGCATAATATAGTAGAGAAACACTGATCATTTTCGGTTATGTGCTACGAAGTGAGTGCGGGTCCACTAGTATCAAATAAAAGCTCTATTGTAATAACAACAAAAAGTATTCAGTAAAATACTTTAGAGGAAACATTCATTTCCTGTAAGCTTCTTTCACAGGAAGCTCTACAAATTGGGGGACCGCTTATCTATACCATTCCAGACAACATCTTGTCTAAAATTAAATCTACGAGTGGCGTAAGTAATTTTTACATAAATTTCCTACCTACGTTATTGAAAAATATACAAAAAATGTTAACGTTTATCGCATATCTTAAGTATTACTAGCTTTTATTTTTACCTTCACCAGTCCTGTTGGCTAAATACAAATCTTGCAAGTTTAATTTGATCCACTTCAGTTTCCAATTGAACTGAAATTTACGTGTAGCATGTGCGAGTATGTAGGTATAAGTCGGATGACGGATGACAATGCAATATTACTATGAAATCGTAATATTAATATTTGAGCAATTTAATTTAATTTTATTATTAAGGTACAGCAATAAATTTCAATTATTACTTTCTACTCATTTTTGTTAAGAATATTTCGTAATAGTCGCACTTTATCGTTGAGTATGCGAGTATTAAGTCTGGTAAAAATATTCCTTTACATAGACATCCGAGAGAGGCCCTTAGCAGCCTTTACAGAGTAAGTGGTAGGTGTATCACTCGTTGCGACATCGGAACCAGTATATCTAAAGTAGATAGGTACATAAATTGTGCACACTTTATTTCTTTGAGCGTTTTCTTTATGTCGCGGGGGAGAAGTAGATTTTTTATACTTCAGATAACATTTATTCATCACATTAAATTTCAGGACTATTAAGAACCAGTTGTCCAGCGATTTTAGCCGCTAAAAAGTAGTATGTGTATAATTTCAGGTTGCGTGTTAACTAAGCAACATAAATACCAAAGTTTAGCTTAATTTATTGTGGAACAAATCAATAAAGCACCACAATTCAGCTAACTTTGACCTTCGATTATTTTGCATTTTTTATTCCTAACTTCGTTCGTCCAATTTTTAGCTCAATGTAAATTATTATTAGCTTCGTTGTTTAATTTGACAAAAGTATTGTTTTTGTGAAATCTAAAAGGCGGATTCATCAACACATTTTAACAAGACAATACCTACTGTGAGCTTGGGTATGTTGTCTCCTTATTTTACTCTCAAAAAGGTTGCTACTTACCACAAAAAGGCCCTATAAACCCTCCACAACTAAAATCGGCACGCCCTCCGGCAAGCTTGTATGAATCACTCCATATCTAATGGCAAATTAGGTTTTGGTCGCACGTGGCTTCCAAATTCAACGTTCCATTAGGAAATTAGATACATTTCCAATTAGGTCGCAATAGCTGTAGTAATGGTAATAGATCACAATTTGAATCAATTTTTTTTTACTTTGTTCTATCGTTAATGTTGCAATGTTTAAGCTGCGTCTCCAGCGCTTGTTTTGGTTCAAACATTTAACACAAACCTCACAACATTAAAAAAATCTCGGCGATTTTGATGAATTTTGATATCATATTTTGTTCTATGTGCGTATCGGATATGGAAAGCAAAAAACTTTGTTGGAGCAAACAATAAGTGTAGTTTGACGATGTTTTGTGAAAAATAATGTGATGTTTGTGTTGATTTTTTTAACCAAAACAGGTGCTGGAGACGCGGATTCAGTTGTGCATGCTGTGACATCCTGTAATTGTAGGAGCACACAGACTAACAAACTAATAGCCCTAAGATTTAATTGTTTCCTCCGTTGGATGTCCATATAAATAAATAATATTTACCTAGGTACTTCTTATGCAAGCAAAAGCAATAAGATCAAAGGTCCCATCCTTAATTTTGGCCTCGTCGCTACCGTGTATGGATTAAATTAAGTAGATAACTTTTTCTTGCACACGATAAACACAATAGAATAAGCTTCACATTTATTTATAAAAGGTTTTGTTTATAAAAGGAAATAAGTTAACATTCATTTCCAATTAGGTCGAAATAGCTGTAATAATGCTAATAGACCACAATTTGAATCTAAATGACCTAGGTACTCCTATGTGCAAGTTATAAAGAACCATCCCCAATTTTCTAGCGCTACTAGCATTTCATGTGCCTTTCCAGACATAATAGGGAAAAGGGACTATGTTTCGGAAGGCATTTAATCTGCCAGCGCTGTTTCCAATAAGATATGTGAGAAGCATGTCGTTAGGTCATGTTTCGAGCTTTGTAGTAATCTCGATGACCTGAAACTGCAACATACTCGTACCTACCTCTAGATTGGCTACCCATACTTATTGTGGTTGTGATTAGACTCTAACAGTGCAAGTAGGGTAAATCTATTTTCTTGGAGATTAAGCTCCAATATTTTTAGAGATTAATTCATTTTTAGAGTACGTAATACGTGAGGGTTGCCGATTTGTGGCATTATGTGACGAAGGAGGCTCCTAAATTTTGTGATTTCATTTTACAATTTTTTTTAAAGATTATTTTTTCTTTCTTTCTTTCAATATTTCACCTGATGGTGAAATGTAACTGTAGAGATGAGCCGTCTGCTTGTGTCATCATCGTTACAGCACATCTCAGCCATAGTAGTCCACTGCTGAACATAGGCCTCCCCTTTGGACTTACAAATATACCGATTGGAAGCGACTTGTATCCAGCGTCTTCCGGCGACCTTTATAAGTTCGTCTGTCCATCTTGTGCGTGGAGGTCTTACGCTTGCTAGTCCGTGGTCTACTCGAGAACTCTGTCGGTGTCAAAAATCTCTAGCGAGATTTCCAGAAATAAAATGTAATAGAATTAGGCTAAATAAGACGTGTAAACAGTAGTAATTAGGCAACCGGCTGAGTAAGGCGATCTCCTCTCGATATCCGTTCCCAAATGAGTTCCAACCGCAAACGGCAATTAGTCCGTTTGATTAGAAGCTCCGAATGTAACCACTTGTATTTAGGTCCGATTACCGCAAATATTGTCGATAGTGCGTATCGAGTATCGAAATAGTGCGTGTGTTTCGAGAGAACTGCGCTACTCCACCCACAATCTTAGTCTGTGTGCAATATTTGTACTACAGACTACAAGTATGAGTTTCATAATTCGAGTTGCTGTTACTCGATAAAAATATTTTAAAAAGTTGTCGATAAAGTTTAGCAAATGTTAGAGGTGTCTTCCCGCATATTCGTAAAAATTTCTATTATTTTACAAGCTTTTATTTACTTTCACCTGTCTGTTGTCTGTCTGTAATCAAATCTTGCAAGGTTAATTTGATCCACTTTCCGGTTTCTTTTTGAGCTGAAATTTTGCATGCATGCGTAAATCGATGACAATGCAATATTATTATGACATGGAGCTGATCTGATCATGGAGCAGGGAGGTGGCCACAGGAACTCCGTAATTAAACGACGCAACGCCATCGAGTTAAGGCTTGTTTGATTTGTCTTGACGAGTACTTTGAAGTTAGATGATAATAATAATAATAAAAGCTTGTTTTGCAAAAGTTTTTTTTTTTAATTTCACTTGTTTTATGTAAGACACACAAGTAGGTAACGGTTGCCGTTGCCCATACAGGTAGATATGACTGCAATACCATTTGTATTACGGAAGTGAAATAAATCCTTTCATGGCTTCTCTGAACATCGTCTCGGAACACGGCCATAGTGACCGCTTGGAGACACGGTTATTTGATTTTCTTTATTAGTTTGAATTGTATATTAATGATCTTATTTTTATTATCACATTTAAATACCAAATATTTACTATTATCACATTTAAATACCAAAAAAAACTTTTTTTATCATGTAAACGAGATGAATTTAATATTAGCAAAGCTTCAGGAATAAATACCTATTAAGAATGTAGAAGGCCTCCGGGTTCCATGAAATTTTAAAGAGATATAAAGGACATATCGAGCGCGCCTTCTAAAGTGCCGATACAAAACTGTCTTTGAAAAGACCTCGAAATAAATTTTACATTGTAAACGCTCAAAGAATAACGGATGTTTTGAAAACGTTAAAAGGAGCATGCTTGGGTGGATACGGACAAGAAATCCTATGTCTCTTTGTTCCAAGCACAAGCACTTTTATCCGAGAAATAAATAAAAAAAACGAACGGTTATGAACGCTAAATTTAAACGAATTCGAAGTTTTTTTTTTTGCTGACAAAACAATTTTGTATTTAAAACACTGGATGATACTGTATTTTTTATAATGTGCAATCGTGGCAAAATAAATACGTAAGTAAAAGGAACGGCCTTTGGACACAAAATTAAACGAGTTTGAAGGATTTTTGCTAACAAAACCCAATTTTGTATTTAAAACACTGGATGATACTGTATATGGCAATTATGGTGATTATCATCTGGTATTAACTTGTCTTGTAACATGAAATCATAAAAATAGTATTGTTCGAGCAAATAACAGTTAAAAACGTAATGAGCACTGTGGTGACACAGTTTTTCGCTCGTCGGTTGACGTACTCTGTTTACATTGTCAATATCAGTTCAGCCAAAGAATTTTACACTCAATTGGGTATTGCAGCGTGAACACCAAACCGAAGCAAGAAAAATGACGACAGGGTTGTTTGCCATCTCACTTTCCTCATACTAATTAAAAACAAAATACTATCGTCAACCTATATATTCAGTATCCGTATTCAGTATGAGTATGTGAGATGGCAAACAACCATGACGTCATTTTTCTGGCTTTGGTTTGGTGTTCACTTTGCAGCCTCCATTGAAGATAATCTGTTGTTGTTCAAGCCCTAGCCAAATGAAAAACTCTTGTGACTAACGCAAAAAGACGGCTACGATGACAGTCGTTATCAAAATAGTCCATCTTTTATAAAAGTATAAACTTTTATGTGTCCATCAATAACTACTTACACGGAAATTACATAGAAGATAGAAATGTCCATATTATTATACGACATTTTATTTTTTAGTTTATTTCTGTCTAACCTCTGAGAGTTCCAGAGTCTATGCTAATTACAAAATAAAAAAAATGGTAATAAAAAAAAATAAAAACAAAATACTCGTATAGGACATTAGAAACTGCCACAATTTGACATATACATATATTTTTATCACATGCACATTTGAATCCGATTGGTTATTAGACCAATCTAGTTTTAATAAGCATCATCATTGTTTTCACAGGCACATATTAAACCGCGCTAAAATTCTTTAAATTCCTAGTCTTCAGAGCGACCAAGATGCTTAGGTATTTGCAACCAGCTGGAAGGCTTTAAACGACTGCGCTGCAATATATAAGACGAAACACAGGTGTACGGGCGTTTTTAAAATCCCTCTTTTACAGTGTGTGGGAAAATTTTTGGTAAATTTTTTACTTCATTTTAGAGAGATAGTATTAGTCTAATAGGATGGACGTTCCACTTAAACCTGAAACATTTTATTCGGTCTTCGGACAGGGTCTCTCATTTTCTTTACACTAACGTAATAATATGAATGCAAAATTATGGATGTATGTGTGTTTGTTACTTCGTCATGTGACATAAACCGAATTGACCTTTAATTTAATTTGTAGAGTTTAAAACCTGGAATAACAAATAGGCTACTTTTCAGCGAAAATCCGTAAGAAAAAAGGAACGACATTCGTTCATTGGCAAAAATACTCTTCAAATCCCAAAACGAGAGATTTACAATCGATTAATATATTCATACATTCAAAGAACTATCTAACATTTAATGTCTCAACCGCTTTAATAGTCCTAAGTTTGTACTACCAGGAATCCACTCACAACGAATGAGTGTTGAATTGAGTCACGGTGCTAAAGTTGTAATGAGAATTGAGTCTTATAATACTTGAGCAATCTCGCACAAACTTTATACATTGGGCTTTGTTGGAATATTGGTTACACTTGGTTTAAGCTCACTGGTAGGCTTTCACAATCTCTGCCCTACTAATATTGTTTTTACTACTAATATTTAAGGTAAAGGTTTGCACGTGTGTATTTTTGTTGCTCTCTCATCAAAACCGTTGGATTTAGCTGAAATCGGGAACGTGGTAGCGTAGTCCTTGTTTTACCCAGGAAAAATTATGCATTACTTGGTAACGATAAACAATGTGATGTTGAGTGGTTTGTGGGACTGCCCCGCTAAAGATTAGAAGGTGATTTTTTTTTTTATTTATGTAGTGCGGTTGTGGTATCACTGATGGAGCTAGAAGGTGACTATAGGAACTCCGTAATCAAACGACGGAACTTCGAGTTTGGGCTCATTTGATTCGTCTTGGCGAGTACTTTGGTGCTAGATGGTAATGTTAATAAAAGCCTGTTTTTCAAGTTTTTTTTTTCACTTGTTTACACATTTTTCTCGATATACTTACGCAGGTGAGACCGCGGGCGCAGCTCTTGCCAAAATATTATTACTCTTTTGGTCTTATTTTGTAACCTGAAGTTTCAGGCTCAATTTAGTTCATAAAATCCCTATAGACGCAGACGTTGCTTCTAAGGGGTTGTACTAAAGGAGTGGGAGAGAATTTACTAAAATTTCCGGGAATTTGCGGCTGGGTGAATACGCCGTATACCTACAAGGATTTTATAGTCTCAATTTATATGTGGTTGGATTACTCCAGTCTAAACACGTGTATATAAAAGGAAAATGTGACTGACTTTCTAACAGTCAGTTAGAAAGTCAGTCTAGATATCTTACGTGATTCATTGTCGACCGCATCTGCACTTTCCATCAGGTGGAATGTAGTCAAACTTAGGTATAATAAAAGGAACAGGGGCTTAATAGAGAAGATTTCTTCAGGCAAGCAAATGTGCGCAAATGTGTTATAGCGTCCGTTGCCCAGAGGTCGTACGTCCAGCTTTTAATCCAGAGGCCCTGGGTTCAAATCTCAGTGTGGCAAAAATTGACACCTAGACGCTACCGTGTTTCGGAAGGCACTTAAAACTGTGTCCCGGCTGTTTCCTATAAGATATGTAAAAGGCAGTCGTTAAGTCATGTTGCAGGCCCTGTAGTAATCACGGTGCCCTGAAACTGCAACTTGGCCTGAACTGAGCTTGGCCACACAACCTAGAAAATTTTATTTGACTCTGACAGTGTAAGTAGGGTAACCTGTTCTGTTGGAGTACAAATACCATACCCCAATATTTATACAATTTTTTTTTGTGCGACCGTGACCATGAATAATATTTATAATAAGAAAATACTCAAAATTGTGCGTCATTTTTCAACACCATGCTCATAAAATAAACGATTTAAACACGCAAATAGAAAATTCTATTTCACTCACTTTATAGAGGAAATCAATAAAAGTGTCAACTCCAGTGTGATATGGGGTTCTAATTCGAAAACCATCTGGTTTTAATAGATAAATAATATTAAAGTTTGTTCGTTAATCAATATTGTCATTTGCAGCTATCGGAACAGCGCGTTGTCACGTTTTATTTACTTTGGTGCTTCAGTGGTTAAATGTCTAAATAGAGCTACAATATCAACATGTAGAATTAAACTCATAATGGCTTAAGAAATACATAATATTTATGTAAATTTGGTGGTATCATATAAAATAAATTCAATTATAGATAGATAGCTAACATTTTCTTGAAACACAAAACACTGGCCCAGTGGGGCACTGTAGCTAGTGAAATTACTGGGCTGAAGAGTCTTAACATCTTATGACTCTCAAGTAAGAAGCGTTGGCGCAGTGCGCTCAGTTGCACTGTACTAATTATAGGCAGCGTTATCTCTTACCATAAGGAGAGCGTCTAGCTCGTCTTCTTGCTTCATTGCATAAAAAATATACTTACAAAAATCTTAATTATGATAGTAATTGAACTTTTTATTATAATTATTGAGGTTTATACTTCAATAGAACAGGTTATGATTGTTAGCCTACCTATATATTGGCTAGCTATATTTTGCAGTTCTCAGCCGCCTAGATTACTATAAAACCTGCAAAATTACTTAGCAACTGCCTCCTGAAATATCTTAGTACTCAAAGATCTCTAACTAAGCGATGCATGATAAACTACTTAAGCCAATTTGAATAAGATCTTTACCTGTAAAATTATATCCACCCTCTTATTCTATTTTAATAAAGAAATCAAAAGAATGTTTGAAATAGCAAATTGAATGAGCGAAATACTAGATAGAGGTTTGGGACGTGCGTAGGCCCCAGTAAATTGTATTTTCATTTCATCTAATATCCAATTACCTTGTGTAAACTTTGCTGTGCTATTTTCTACGTTTCATTAAACGCAACTCAAACAGTGGAAAATTCTTCAAAAATATTTCTAAAAATATTCCACTACATAATTTTACTTTTAATTAAACTTTCTAAATTTAAACTTAGTTTATGTTAGTGTGCTGTGATATAAGTCCCTTTGCACTCAATGGGATTTAAGCGGCCTAAGCTTCAGCATGATATAGATACAAGTCGACCACATAACCTACATTATTATGTAAACGCCTGTACTCTATATTATGTAACTAGTGGTGGTACTACTGTACGTGTGGTGTAGTGTGTTTTAAGTTGTTTTTGTACATTTTCTTTTGTGTTTCAATAAAGGGTTATCTATCTATCTAGTGGACCCACGCGCACTTCGTTGCGCCTAACAGGGTGTTTTTCTACAATATTATACCTGTATTATACATACAAACCTTCCTATTGAATGACTCTATCTATTTAAAAACTGTAGAAATCCGTTGGGTTGTTTTTGAGATTTAAGCATACATAGGATAGACAGACGCGTGAAACGACCTTGTCTTTTATACTATGCAGTGATAATTGTGTTGCGGTAAACTGTTCTGTCTTTCTTCCTATTAATATTTTAAATGATGGTTACTACTTCACACCTGAGCGGCTGAACCGACAGAGCTAAAATTTGGTATATAGTAGCTAAAACTCTGGAATAACACATACTAGGCTATTTTAAACGGTAGAAAACTGCTGGGCACAGTTGTAATTTAAGCCATTTTTTTATAGTTTTTTCTAAACAAATACTATTAAAATAGTATATCAAAACCTATTATTACTATTGCCCACGTTGGTTGCTATTGAAGCAATGGACCAAAGTAGGCTGATGATGGTGATAATGTAAGCAGAAAACAAGAGATAATATTATTATCGTTGCAAGCCAATGAAGTGTGAAATTTTTCATCCAATGAATAAATAAATAAACATTTCTGGTCATTTCACACAGCGCCACCTAACCCCTAGCTAAGCAACTTAATGCTTGTGTTATGTATACTTGTATACGTATCTTTTGTAAATACATACTTATAATAAATATTGAAACCATCCAGACCAGAAACAAATAGCTGTGGATCACACAAACATTTGTCCCATGGGGGAATCGAACCCGCAACCTTCTACGTTGCAAGCGGGTATTAGCCCACTGCACCACATAGGTCGTCCAATGGAAATGTATTCACTGTAAAAATGAATATATACATATTATACTATTCATATTATAAGTCTATAACATATTGACGTCAATCGAGTTGAACTCGCTCTGAAGATCAGAACAACAGACGTCTGTAAATTTTTATAATCATTGTTTGAGATGAATGACTGATTCAACGTGAATTCTTCATTGATGTTCGTTGCTATTAATATCCTATCAAAAACATAAATGTGAAATTAGAGCCAAGTTCAATATTACGATATATTATGTAGGTACCTATGCGTTAGTTGTGTGTTGACTTCAAAGACAAAAGAAAGGAGATCTTAATGGGTGCCAAGTTCAATGGTTAGTCCTGAAATATGTTTATAACATAAAATATTCTATTACAACTTAAAATATTATTTCTTCTTATAACTTAAGATAAATATGTTATTGCCTGAGATCTGAGTGTGTAATAGTTTTTGTGTAACGAGGGTGTAAAGTCGTCAAAACGCGCTTCAAACGATTCGTGTAATATTACATACGGTGCGGTCGCCAGTTCTTTTGCTTGAACTTGGCTTGACTCGCTACCGCGTGTCTAGATACGAGAATAATAATTATGAGAGCAATGGTTCTTTAATACAAAATGTAGGACTCACAGAACCCTACTGTTACCTACTTTAAAAAATGCAAAAGTTGTGTGTGTGTGTGTGTGTGTGTGTTCCTCTTTACACCTAAATGACAATAGATTGAGTTGAGATTGAGTTGAAATTTTAGAATAGAAAAGAAAACTTTTTATTGCGCACACAAAAACAATAAAAATAAGCTTAGAACTAAGACTACACAGAAAGAAGTGTTACAATTGGCGGTCTTATCGCTAATAGCTATCTCTTCCAGACAACCAAGCAGGGAAAGGAAAGACATAAAATAGAGCGACGGTGGTGTATTTTATTAACTTGGACCTAAGAAAATAAGACATAGACCACTTTTCAGTAAGTAAAGCACTGGGAAAAGCTAAATTAGATTACTCTCATCCATTCATTCAAAATATACGTAATACCTACATACAAAATCATATCTTTTATACATAAATCGTACATTGTTGAAAGTTCCTGTCTAATATCGCTAAACATTCAGGAATCTCTGGATAGCAGCCAAACGTGATATCAAAACGATGATGGTTAGAAATAGATACGTTCATCTCAAATCATAATATTTTGATCGATATTTCAGAGTTGTTGGTAAACGGATCTATTGTGGTGTGAACACCATTTATTTGTAAGAAACTTTTCAAAGACATTACAATATCTTCGTGAATTTAGCAATGAATTGAGTAGAGTTAAACTACTTTTTGACCGAATGAGGGTAGATGAAATCTAATGACTCGACACCGGAGGACCGACACCTCTCCAGTTTGCTCGTGACCACGGCGCGTATAACTGTGCTGAAACGTCGAGGTTGGTTTTATGAAATGATTTTGTGAAACTAACATAAAAATAATTACGCGAAAACACCCGATAAAATCTACTTAAGTAGAGTACTCTATACACCATTTATTCACTAACATAAGTGTTTTAACCAAACAATAGACTGAGCAAAACTGTTTGTCCATGCAGTCTTTACGACTGTGTTCCGGCAAGATGTTCAGTGAAGCCAGGGAGGGAGTTATCCCACCTTCTAGGTTTAATCTGATATCCTCTTCGACTTTCCATTTCCACCAGTCAAAGGACTATGAGGAAAAAATATATATATATAAATAAAATATGTAAGCAGTCGTTAGGTCATGTTGCAGGCCTTGTAGAAATCTCGGCGACCTGAAACTGCAACATATATGTAGGTTCGCCACACAACCTCTAAATTGTGATTTGACTCTGACAGTGTAAGTAGGGTAACCCGTTCTGTTGGAGTATATAAACCCCAATTATTCTATTATTATAATTATGAACAAAAGTGCGTAAATAAAGATGAGATTAAAAGCCAACCATGACCATTAGAGTGGAAACTTATTGTATACCATAATATTTTAATTAATCTATATTCTTTTGTTTCAGGCGACCACAGACCTCGTAACTTAGTAAGTACTATTATTGTGTATTAAGTTGTAGCAAAGAAACCTAACGTCCTAGATGAGTACCTACGAGTATTCTATCAAAGATATTCCACATTGTATCATTATATTTAAGAGCGTACCAAGCGTATTGCTTCTACTTTTTAATAAGAACTACACGGCTATTCACTTATTTGTCAGGGAACTGAACCGAAGACCGAATAGTCAAAAATGTATGAAATGACGTGAAATGACGAATTAAATCGATACAAAGTATATAATATTACATCTTACTAATATTATATAAGTGAAAATTTGTAAGAATGGATGTCAGGATGTTTGTTACTCTTTCACGCCTAAACCAGTGAACCGATTGAGCTGAAATTTTGTATAGAGATAGCTTAGACTCTGGAATAACACATAGGTTACATAAGTACTGCGGGTAAAACCGCTGGGCGCAGCTAGTCATTTCATACATTTTTGACAATTCGGTCTTCGGTTCGGTTCCCTGCAAATAATAGCCCCGGTGCGGTGGTCGCATTTGGAACACATTGCTATACACATTGCTTGCTATCTGTGTTCCCGATCGGTACAACTTGGGCATCTTCAAGGCATTAGTGAACCTCTCTAGGCATCTTACCTGATTTATCGTCGACCGCATCCGCACTATTTATCAGATGGAATGTGGTCAAACGTACATCTATTTAGTATTAAAGCGCTTATACCAAAACAATTTTTGATATTGATATTATTATTCAAGATTTAAATGACAAAATATAATTGCTACAAAATTTCTCGTATTTTGCATTATTGAAATTCCAATTAGCCCAACTAAAGGAATTACTCAAATAATTAGAGTCCAAATTAGTTGAAATAAAACCATTTTATTTAGAAGATTTTATTTGGTTTTTTACGGCATCGTTAAAGTTAAATTTCTATTTTCTGTTTGCTAAAGACAAAGGAATTACACGAGTGAATTAGTTACATAAAAATAAATGCTATTGTAGTGTCTGTACTTAAAAATAAGAGTTAACTTTGAAAAAGAAAAGCTTTTTCTTATTAAATTATTTATTACTAGCGGCCCGTCCCAGCTTCGTACGGGTGTCCATTTAGTTTGTAAAAAGCTCTGTTCAGTTCAATTAAAGAGAAAATAGTTTTTAACAGAAAATAAAAAGTAAAAAGTGTAGCGGAACCTAAATAACACAATAAGATTTGTGCAATAATAATATGTAATTATCTACATATATTAAAAATGAATGGGTAAATAATAATAAAAAAAATAAAATGTCGTAATTAGTTATTAAATTGATTATTAATGATAGGTAGTAAAAAAAAATTTCTACAGTGATATACAAATGCATGAAAAAAAAACCAAATATACATACCCAAATATACATACATGCGTAACACCGTCATAAGATCTAAGACGGGAGTTACAGACGTCGGCTTTAAATCAGCCAAACTAAAATGGGATTGGGCGGGTCATGTTAGTCGTATGCACCCTGACCGCTGGGCAAGGATCTCTACAGAGTGGGCACCACAAGACAGAAGGCGTCGTCGAGGCCGACCTAGAAAAAGGTGGCGAGACGATCTAGACGCGCACCAGACTGACTGGCCAGAGGTGGCGCAGGAGAGAGACGCGTGGAGGGATTTGGGGGAGGTCTTTGCCCAGCAGTGGGACAGTATAGACTAGGAAAAAAAAAAAAAAAAATACATACCGCTTTAACAATATGTCCATCTAAAATACTCGAGCAAGGCCTGCAATAATTATTTAGGCGCCAAATTGCCTCGTTGCGCCAGCAATTTTGGAGCCTGAACCCGCTTGCAATATCGCACACTACGGGTTGTACCAATTAACTTTTCGATTTGCTTGTAATTAAAAATACCTGTGTATATTTTGGAATGTGTGTGCAATAAAATATCGATTTCTGGCCCAATTTTAATACAATGATAAAAATGTTTTATTGATAGTAAAAACAAATAATATGGAAAAATAAAAGATTTGTTAGGTACATAAAATCTTTTAATTTTTAGAATAAAATACAAAATTCAAGTATTTTTCTACGATTGGGATAAACAGCATAAAAGTCACTTTAATTTTCTTATGTACAGCGTTATTCACATAAAAATGAGAAGAGCTTAACTTACAATTATTGTATTAATGCTCATGAAATAAGGCCCCGGTTATTGTATTTGGCTCATTCTCATGGAATCGATTCTCATCGTCACCTTCATGGAAATTCTTATTTATTGCTTATTTGTAATGTTTATGTATAATATTGTATAGAGCTGGATAACACGAGTAAACTTTTATATAAATGATTTAAATCGTACGTTTCATTTCGAAGAAAAACTGTTTTGAAATTTTCGACGCCACGAAAGTGATTCAGTCATTATTTTTTTACAACTTTTTCAAGTAAAACCCTTTTTAAAGAATAAATTTACCAAATATGTACAATAAAACGACATTTTACGTAAAAACAAACCTCACTACAAAAGAAAATATGCGTAATTTGAGATATTACTTTACCATTCACTTTACTTTTTTATTAGTCTGAAATTTGGTTTGTGTGTATTAAAACCCTAACATAACAGATACAGTACTTTTAAGTAGGTTAAAAGGCCCTTTCAAAAGAAAACAATACATAAAAATCACTTTCGTGGCTCAAAAATCACCTTCATGGTAAAAACGCTATGAAGGTGATGCCACGCTGGTGACGAAAATATCCCTTTTTGGTGAAATTCTGGAAAGTTTAGATATAATGTATAAAATTAAATAATACATCTTTATTTCGCACATTTTGGCGTTTCGAAAAGCTAGCTTTGATTTAAATAACTAAAATACAATGCATAAAAATGTTGTCCATGCAAGTGATTGGTACACCCATGAATAAATTGAAACTTAGCAATTATATTTTTTTCCACGGCTCGATAAGTCCTAGATCCTATTTCTACGATTGCAGAACATGGCCATCATTGAAATGAATCGAACTCTGCATTGGATTGTTGATCTTATGTTTAACAGCAGCCGTTAAACTACGCAAATCTAAAGCACCTAAAATCGTGTGACCGCCGCATTATATTATTTTAAATTCAAAATAATACTGAAAACTTTTTTTTAGCCTGTAGACCTTAAAGTATATTTATTTGCGATAATTTTGGTATATTTTACAAACAGATACATGAAAATTTGTTAAAGTAGTGCCCAAATGTTTAACTGAAACGCAAAGTGTGACACCATGAGAATACGAAAAATGGCCCCGATTTTGACCTTTCATGGTAAATTTTAGTGTTATTTTTTGCGTCTATTATGACAATCTTCATTTATTTTGTAGCTTAATATATGTTTTATCCACCTATCCACAATTCATATCTCTGTCTTTAACCGTTTAGGAAATATAACCGTGTGACCATCAAATTTGAGCTAAAATGAGAATGAGCCATTTATGTTCTTGTATTATGTCTCTGTTCATTTAACCCTTCCTGATGGTATGTTAAATAAGATAATGATATAATATAAATAATCGCAGCTTTAAAGATGGCTCAGTAAGTTTCATTGTAATTATTTGGTATGAAATAGTGTATTATTCTATTCTAATATGTAATAATGTGTCTGTAATATGTATGTCGTATTGGTTAAATTTAAATCAACGAAGCAGGTGCATTTTACTCGTATTATATACTTCTTTTTCTTTTAACCAGACAAAAATAATATTCGGCATTGTTAAAAAAATACTCTTTTAGTAAGTTCAAAAAAAGTATATCTCACATTACTTTAAAAACCAATTTATCTCATAATTTTCTACAATTATTAGTTATTATTTAATATTTAGTGTTAATTCCGGTATAAATTTAGAGCGGAATTAACACTAAATATTAAATAATAATTGTTGTGATGGATTTCCGCAAAGTAACGCCTAGTTCCATTAATTATCATAATTTTCTTACAATATTTCCTTCCATTCCATAAAATCAGGTTTTCCAAAGCTTTACAATATACTGAAAAGGTTTCAAGCGACAGAACGCTGTACCGGAAATGTATGATTCCGCTTAAGCTTTACCCTTAACACTCGTGTTGGTAGGGGAATTATTGCTAAACGTTTAAATTCTTACTTAAATATAGCTTTTTGCTTTGCTTGACTTCACATTGATTGCCTGGAAAAAATATTTTCAATTGATTTCAAAAAAGGAAGCTATCAATTCAATTATATTAGTGCTAAAATAACCCCTTATCTAGCACTATGAATTGACAAGCTCTAAAAATTATAATATCATTAGTCCGTAATTTTAATAATAAAAAAAAATTATACGTTTTTTTTTAGAATAAAATAAATAACCGGTCAAATACGAGTCGGACTCGAGCACCGAGGGTTCAAACCTACGGGTTCGTTCGGAACGAAAAATTTAGTTCTAAATTCTTGTGCAAATATCTAAAAATTTTGCTGTTATATCATATTTTTGTTGGTTAGTCCAAACTAGGCCACCCAAGTTGCATTTTGAATATTATTTTAGTAGTTTTCAAGATATAAAGTCTCTCTCTCTCATATATTAAAAGAGACCTTCAAATCAGTTTCTTGTTTCTGTAGGGCATAATATAAGCTTTTCTCCGTATTTCTAAACAAAGTAGGTACGTAGGTAGTACCTATATGTATGTGTATTAAGTTTTATGATTTTCGAGTTAGGAGGAGCTAAGCTGTGAAAACGGCTACCAGCTTTATGAGTTAACTTTGTACAATATCTTTAACATACAATAATTGTACACATAATGTAATCTCCCAACACAATTTATACTCTCAAATACACAACACACAAAACACACGCCACTCAAAGAACACGACACGACTTATAATATGTGACTGCCATAAGTGCCTGACTGCTCAATCAAAAAAAAATCTTTCTCACACAACCATTTACTCCCCAAAAGGAGAAACATTTCTTCTCCGTGGGGACATAATATACCTTTATGGCTGATATACTAAATATTGGCAATGATATTGATGCAATCGGGTACTCGTCGTCACGTAAATGCGCACCTAGAGATAGTCTGCAGTATGTCAACGTTAAAAAAAAATCTTTGAAAATCCTACATCTCAATATACGAAGCATAAATCGAAATTTTTCAGAGCTTGAAACATTACTTACGGCTTTGCCTTTTTCGTGTGACCTTATAATATTATCTGAATGCTGGCTCAAAAGCGTCGTAAATATACCAATTTTGGCGGGATATATATCCTACAAAACCAGCACATGCATCAATCAAAATGATGGAGTCGTGATCTATATTAAAGAAAATATAGACTACTCTATAATTGAGCCCGAATTCAAAGACGGAAACTGCCTAATCTGCAAAATTGGATCTACAGCTATAGTAGGAATATATAGACCACCATGCTTTACAAACCTCGATAATTTTATGAACAGTCTAAATTCCGTCCTACTAACACTGGCAAATTATCAAAATATTTGTGTGACAGGTGATATAAATATAGATATTAAAACAGGAAATAGCGATCGTAATTCAAACCAGTATCTTGATTTAACTGCATGTCACGGACTCTTACCTACACATACTCTACCTACTAGGGTGGATAATTGCCTGGACCATGCGTTACTAAAGAGTAAGCAAGATGTTTCTACTATCGTTATACAAACTTTCATAACAGATCATTGTCCAGTTCTTGTGTGTTTATATGTAGGTAAACCTGAATTAAATGAAAAAAAACTTATATTTAAACGCACAGACTATAGCGCAATCCATAATGAAATCAGCAACACTGATCTCTCTATAATATATACAATGACTTGTGCCAATACAGCCACTGAATTTCTGGTTTCAATACTTATGGTAATTATAACTAAATTTACGAAAATAATAACATTAACAAAAAAGAAAAAAATCTTTAAGCCTTGGATCACTCCTGGGCTTTTACGTTGCATTCGACACCGTGATAGACTACACTTAAAATTAAAAGCAAACCCTGAAAATTACACCCTTAAAATATCTTATACCAGGTACCGCAATTTTCTCAACAACCTGCTTAAAAACCTGAAACGAGAACATGAAAGAAAACAATTTCAAAATGCAAAAAACAATTCCAAAAAGACATGGAAAGTAATCAAGAACATTACTAACATTCAACAAACATCGACACAACTTAAGGAGCTTCTAAAAATTTTACCTGAGCCCAGAATGTCTATTAATTATGTCAATCAATTTTTTGCAAACATTGGATCTACTCTGGCAAATAAAATTAAAAAATCAATTGATCAAATACCTTCCAAATCCAATTTTTATCAGCCGCTATCTTCCTTTGGTGTACTACCAACTGATGAATCAGAAGTGGAAAGCATATTACTAAGTCTACGTGAGGACTGTGCGGTGGGGTGGGACGGAATCTCGGCAAGCATCCTGAAACAAGCACGACTTACTCTCGTGCCTATACTCACTTACATATTTAATATATCGCTCTCTACTGGAGTCTTTCCAGATATCTTGAAGAAAGCTCTTGTACATCCAATACATAAAGGCGGGGACAGAAGCAGTGTCAATAATTATAGGCCTATTTCGGTATTAACATCTTTATCAAAAATCCTCGAAAGAATCTTGAACACGAGATTAGTCAAATATTTGGAAGCTAATAAACTTATCGCAAATAATCAATATGGCTTCAGGAAAGGTAAGTCCACGGAGGATGCCGTCAATACTTTAGTAAACACACTAGTCAAAAAGCTCGATAACAATGACAAAGCATGCGCAGTTTTTCTGGACTTATCTAAAGCATTTGATACTGTTTCTGTCCCGAGGCTTATTGATAAGTTGGAGAAAGCTGGAATTAGAGGGATAGGTTTGGATATATTCAAAAGTTACCTGACCGATCGTAAACAGATGGTCAAAGTTGGAGATTTGGTGAGTGAGGAGGAGATCGTCTATTACGGTGTACCACAAGGTAGTATCCTCGGTCCTACCCTCTTCCAAATTTACCTCAATGATCTATGTCAGCTACAGCTGCAAAACTGCCAAACAGTCTGTTATGCAGACGATACTGCTTTGCTTGTACACGGGAATAGCTGGGAGAGTATAAAATCCTTCGCTGAAAGCGCTATGAAGATTGTTATGGCCTATCTATCTGAAAATCTTCTCACCCTAAATGTAGAGAAGACCAAGTATGTAACATTTTCGCTTACCAATAGAGCTCAACCCAACTCGTTTGAAGTCAAAAGCCATTGCTGTACTAACCAAACTAACTGTACGTGCCCGTCACTTATTAGAACAAAACAAATCAAATATCTAGGAGTTCATATTGATGATACACTCGATTGGCATACACACATCGAAGCACTAACCTCAAGAACTAGGAAACTAATTTACATCTTTAAAAAGCTTAGAGCATCCGCCAGTTTTGAGACTCTTAAGTTAGTGTATTATGCCCTAGGAGAATCTATAATTAGATATTGTATATCAGTTTGGGGAGGTGCCGCAAAGACCAAAATGCTGCATATGGAAAGAGCACAAAGAGCTGTCTTAAAGACGATGTTACGGAAACCGTTCAGATACCCAACAACGAAACTCTATAATGACTGCAAAGTTCTTTCGGTGAGACGACTCTTTGTGCTTCAAACAACTCTACGCATGCATTCTACTCTTTCGTATGACGCTCGGCTTATTGAATCAAATCGGCGTAAAAACCGTGTGTGTAACGTTGAATCGCACAGAACAACTTTCTATAGCCGTTTTTTTCCTATAAAAGGTCCTCAACTCTATAACCTGATAAACAAAGATTTATATATCTATCCTCTCTCCAAATATGAAGTTAACAATAAAACAACAAATTGGCTCCTAACATTAAACTACAACTCTACAGAAGAACTCATTAAGTTCAACATTCTCTAACACAACCAAAATCTACTCTCGAACGTTGATAATCAAACAGACTCACTTTCACACCAAAATTATAACATTTGAAAGACGCACACACGCACGCACGGTCTCGCACACACGCACGTACGATCACTCACACTCTTACAAATATTATGCACACACACACACACTCACACACACTCACACTCACTCTCACACATATGCACACACACATACATACACACACACTCACACAGACACACACACACACACACACACACACACACACACACACACTATTATATAATATATTCTTATGTTAACTTAGCATATTTCATTTTATTCTCTAAATTTATAAACAAGGTACAATCTCTAGAATTTAAGCACACCGGCACACGACCGACTCCGAATCCGAAATGTGAATTCAATTTTTGTAACTGAATGTTCGATGTCTGATCTCAGGTCTTTGACCTTTTAGGACATCGACAGTAAAATTATATAGGTTATATATGCTTATTGTAGTCCTATATAACTGTTATCTTCATAGCATCCGATATTATCATACATGTATAGATTTTGTACACGCTGTAAGTAGTGGGACGTCTATCTCCCGAGATACAAGTCAATACTTAGTTCGGGGATGGACGGCTTCCGCTCCTTTAGCGGTCAAATTATCATGATTGTTATCTTGAGATTCTAATTAGGTACTATGCAGAGACTATAGAAATAAGTAGCCTATATACAAAATATGTAATACCTTTCCTGAATAAAAAGCTTATTATTATTATTATATTATTATATACACGTAAAACGTAGAGCAATAAATTTACGAATTTATAAAGATTTTATGTTCTTACGAAACACGCATTTTATCTCTCACCGAACAACTTATGTTACTAAACAAAGCCTGCTTTTCCCCAAAGCAATCTAATCTGCTCTAAATTCAGTTGGTTTTCTAGAAAATTCCCGCGATATCATTAATAACTGACCAGGGTAAAGCCGCCAACTGAAAGACGCGACTCGATGTGACAAATTGGCGCGTCACCAATCTGACTTTTGATAAGTAAGGAGGTGCGGCTCATTTTGGTTACATGAATTTAAAATGCTTTTTTTTTATTCATATAATTAGCCTTTGACAACAATCTCGCCTGATGTACTCGTAAAACGCTAGTGCGGCCGTTTATGGTAGCAGACTACTTACTACTTTCGCGAATTGAACTTATGTTATTAATTATTATGGACTTTGGACTTATCGCAGTACCTAGATATTTTAACATTGGTTTAACAAAAACATAACACAAAATTAACCACGCCGTTTTGTTTTGTTATTATGTTTTTGTAAAACTAAAATTAAAACATTTACGCGATAAGTTCCGAATAAAATTATTAATATTATAATACCTAGTTAAAATATAATGTTAATTTTATTAATCGAAATTTATCACGCAATTATTTTAATGTTATTTTTACAAAAACATTATAAAGCCAACCTCGACGATTTGGTTCCGTAGTGTTTTTGTAAAACTAATATTAAAATAATTACTCGATAAGTCCCGATTAATACAATTAACATGAGTTCAATTTTAATTTTATTTTAAAGTGTTCGTAGTTAAAAATATCCTGCGGTCCCAGTCTATGATGGGCCGAGGCAATCTGTCACGTCACCCGGCACCAGCTAATGAAAACTGCAATCTCCGCACTAGCACTGCTGACAGGGATGTGAAACCAATATTTATGGATGAGGAAATGGACTTCAAAACTTACCTTTAAAACTGTTCTTCTTATTTATATTGAACTAGTTGTGCCTATGTAACCTATGTTTTATTCCACGCTCTAAGCTACACCCGCGCATACATTATTTAAACCTTCCTCCCGAATAACTCTATTAAAAACCGTTTTAAAATCCTTTGCATAGTTATAAAGATCTTAGCATTCATAGGGACAGGTAGACACGAGCAGCGGCTTTGTTTTATATACCATGTAAAACAAAGCCGATAATATTAAAGTAGGTAGTGATAATATTATAGTGACCAGGCCATGCAACAGCTAGAAATTTTCGTCAACGAAGCACTCCACACGGCCGAAGATCGGGACAAAGCAGCATGAAGGAAGTCACGATCCTCAACATTGAGGACCGACTGAAGAGATGGAGTAACAAGTGAAATTTAAAAAAAACTTTTTAAATACAAGCTTTCATTATTATTGCCATCTAGCACCAAAGTCAAATGAGCCCAAACTCGATGGAGTTGCGTCCTTTCATTACAAAGTTATTATGGCCACCGTCCTGCTCCGTCATCAGATCAGCTCCATGTCATAATAATATTGCATCGTCATCTGATTTATACATTCATGCCAAATTTCTGCTTAATCAGAAATCGGGAAGTTGATCAAATTACACTTCCAAGATTTGATTACAGACAGACAGACAACAGACAAGTAAAAGTAAATTATAAAAGTTGGTAATAATATTATACTCGTATACAAAAATCTCTACAGAATGGGTACCCAGAGAAAAGCGATGCCGCCGAGGCCGGCCTAGGAAACGATGGAGAGACGATTTGGACGCGCACCAGATCGGGTGGGCCGAGGTAGCGCAGGAAAGAGATAAGTGGTATTTGGGGGAGGTTTTTGCCCAGCAGAGGGACAGTACAGACTAAAAAAATGCTGCACTTTTCAAAATCAAATATTAAACTCAATTAGCCCCAAGTCGCCAAGGTGTAACCTAATAAATACCAATTACATTAATTTGTTAAGTTAGGTGGCAGGCTAGGACCGCTCACCCCACGCCCCCCGGCGTGGGGTGATGATGCGTAACGCATTTTTCCTGGGTCAAAAAAAAAAAAAAAAAAAAAAAAAAAAAAAGGTGGCAGGCTAGGACCGTCAACCAGGCGAAAAGCAATTAACGCCCTAAGGGCTTACCTAGTGACAGTGACACCGCGGCCAATTACGAATCGTCTTTTGCAGAAATGAACGTCTTAATTGATACGGAGTGTCGAGGACCAAGGGCCTTAATCATTTTAGAAAAGCATGAACTCGGCGAGATATAAGATGTGATTGAAATTGCAGCTAATTGAAAGTCGTATACAAGAAAAAGACCGAAGAGAAGATATCGTAATAAATGGGACCTCTTTAGAAACTCCATAAAGTATATTACGGGGAAAGATTTTTCTTTATAACTGCGCTAAAATAGCTTGTTATATTATTCATGATAACAACACAATATTGACGTCTATATTCATTAACAATTAAAAGCTTGATGACACAATAATATTATACGTTCAAGTTAAGTAAGTTTTTCCTTTCCTAAAAAGGTAAAGGAATAGATTCATTTTGGAATTGAATTAAATCCTTATTGACCTTTTCGCGAGAAACTGTAAAAATTTCAACCAATCTAAATTACCCAACCTTTAATGTTCTAAAGAGAATAAGTGGCCAAATTACTACTTAAATCAACCTTTGTTTTCAAGTTACTCAAGTCGTTTTCACCTCAAATGAATGAATAAAAAAGTAATCACAAGGATCAACTTTAGCCAGTAATTAAGAGGGAAAAATGCAAAAAGGCCTTCCTATTCATTTATTTTCGGTTTTCATTACACCTTTAATTTTCTTTAATGTAATTTGAAGCTGCCGAGGAGATTTTTGGACACGATCGTTGGATCTTTGAAGCTGACCTAGAAGTAGGACCACGGTAATATGTAAGGGAAGATGTCGCATGTACGTCAATTTGTATGCTGATATACCAAGCATGACATTTTTACAAGCTTATATTTACTTTACCCTGACCGTTGTCTGTCTTTCTGTAATCAAATCTTGCAACTTTAATTTGATCGACTTCCCAGTTTCCGATTGAACTGAAATTTTGCATGTAAGTAAAAATCGGATGACAATGCAATATTATTATTATGACATCGAGCTGATCTAATAATTGAGCTAGAAGGTGGCCATAGGAACTCCATAATTAAATGACAATAAAAAAGATGGACTAATGTAGGTTCTGCCATAAATTTATGCCACACAAACACAATTAGAAAAACAACATTTATTCATGATATGCCTTTGACCACAATCTCGCGTGATTTTAAGCGACGATTCGGTAGTAGACTAAACCTATAAGGCCGGATAAATCCCACCCTGGCTCTGACATGCAGTTCAAATAGAGAAAAAGACACAAAAAGTAACACAGGATGAGGAGTAAACCAAAAAGGAAAATGTAAACTCGCAGCATCTATTCTAATACATTTCCAAGCGTGGAACCTTTTCAAAGGTCATCATTACTTGCAAACCTGTGGCTCATGAATATGCTAAGAGCTGGCTGTTTATTTGGACACGATCCTTTGGCGTGGTTAATGAATTGCCTGCGACTTACGTCGTGATTTAGAATTTGACTCGAACCCTTTGCACTTCACACCCTCCGTCTTAATGTTTGTGTTCCTACTGGAAATTGTGAAGAAGTTTCTTTAACGAACTCAATGGAAAATGCAAACAGAGAATCGTAATTTATGGCTCGTGTTGAATCGCGTTTTCGATCTTATATCATAACAAAGGATTAGATATTTAATTAGATTTAGTTTAGTTTATAAGAAAAAAAGTGATATAAGTAAGATAGAAGGGGGGGGGGGGTGTAGTTGTAATATTAGAAAGATTGTTTTATTTTAGTTTATTATTTAGTTTTATTGTTTACTTGTAATGTATGCTTTTCAAAAAATATGCATGTATCAAAGTGGAAACACTTTTAAAAATAATACAAAATAACTCTTAAGTTCCACCAAAATAGAAGTTCAAAAAAATAGTAGTTCAAAAAGTAAATTCTACTTTATTTATTTATTATATTTTAAAAATTGTGTTATCACAAGTGAGAGGGTTGCGCGCCTCGTAACTCGACTTTACATATTCCGACTCTTCTAACTGCACTTATTTTATTTTAAACTAATTCAAGAAATGTAAATAATACACTATTTATTTCTTTAAGTGACAGATTCTAAATAATTTACGTAAACAAAAGAACAGAAAACTTAAAAAACTCGTAATACGTTTGTGATTACTTTTCCAGTATACTTTAAAATTCTAAACAGTATTAGAGTTCTTTTACACACCGAATAAAAAGTAAGTGAGCCCCGAAAGCATTACAGATTCATGCTAAAAGCCGCAGCCATACCTTATTTACTGAATATTTAACTACACCTGTGTTTTGTGTACCATTCACAATACGCTGACCGTAATTTTGTGTTACTTACATAAAGTATTACGTATGATTGGGGATTATAATACATATAAGGTTTGCTACAAAATGTGGGAATATTTAAGGGGTTTTACCTGTTAAACTCAACTAGGTATGCTATTTGGTTTAAATTTAAAAAAAAAATGTGACGTTCACGATTTTTTTGTTACCGAAATGCTTAAGAGGGTGCACCTGTTAAACAGCACTATAGAGGTAATAACCAATACTTAACAAAAACAAACCAAGTAAAACAAAAGCACTAAAATTTTTCATCAGCCTACGTCGTCCGCTTTTGGTCATAGGCCTCATGGCATGCATAAAAGCATCTCCCCTCGTAAAAAAAGGCCACTTAACTCGGCTTAATTACGCCTGACTATTTTAGTAAATAGTGTTTAACTATAAAAAAATCCGTCGCAGCAAAGCCTTAGTATTGCTGAGTGCAACAAAAACCTGATGATCTCTTCAACAGGAAAATTCACCGCACATAAAACCCAAAAGTTGAAACGGATTTAATAGACTTTATGCCCCATAAAGGCTTATCGCGGCTTTGCTGAGCAAGGAACTTCCACGGCTATAATTAAAAATTAAGCTTTATATAGAGAAGCTGGCTTATTACGAATCATGGCACAACCTGCCTGCGGCACGGCGTGTTAATTAAATAAAGCCTCTAACAATTATCGCGCTTATCCATCCTTTTGAGGATGTACTTGCTAACTGATGAACCTACGTTATGAGATCTGGGTAATCTTGCCGAGCCCTTGTGAACTTTGTGAGCAAGGTCAAGCTTATTTTAAACTTGTTGTTTAGTTTCCAATTGAATCAAGACGGACGCCGTCTAGTCTTATAATGCACGCCATAGTGCACCAGGAATTTTTAATTGCTATAAGCTGCGCTCAGCGGTTTAACCCGATGTACTGTAGCCTAAGGTCTTAGGTCTAAGCAATCTCTATATCAAATTTCAGCTCAATCGATCCATCCGTTTAGGCGTGAAGAAGTAACACCCATACACACTCACACACTCACACACTTTCGCCTGTATGCCTTGATGACAGTTGACTTGACAGCAAGACAAGTCTACGCAGCGTCTGTGCTTGTTGCTGAGGGGCTGCCTTATGAACAGACGCTGATCATCATCATCCCATACATTCACAAAAGTACAATATATGGGATGATATCTACTCTTGAAGTTTCGTTGGAATCCCATGTATCATGCTAAGGCCACTGCAAATTGTATGCTATGACAGCGCGAGTAGCAAGAGTAGCGTCTTCATGTATGTCAGATTACTCTTGAAAGTGGGACGGCAGTTGCTACTCTTGTGTCAATGTTTTTATGTGTCTCTAACCTTGATAGAAACTTTCGCAAATAATAGAGTCGAACTGTTACCGCCAAACTTATCTAATAGAACATACCTAGAAACATTTTGAAAGCAAAAAGGTTGAATACGAAAAGTTTGTTCTTATGCTTCGAGATACAGAATATGATACATAGTAAGTAAAGCGTGGAGATATGAAAAGCTTCCTTATTAAACATGAGCCGTCAGATGTGAAAACACAAAAATACCTCCAAAACTAATAATAACAATTGAATACCGATTATAGAGGTATAAAGTCACGTAATGGTGCTCGCACATAAAATGCGAGAAAAGAAGAATCGCGAGTATAAGTTAAGAATTTTTCTATAGGAAATAGAATAGAATACTCTTTATTACAACCAAAGAAAAATACAGTTTTACTTAATACTAGCACTGAAACACAATTCTCAGGAAATCTTCTTCCGATTCGGACGATTCGACTCCGGCAAGTGTGCGAGGTTTCATAACATTTCATATAAAGAATTCAAAATTCGATTTCTTCAGCGTGATCAATGCGGATAGATGTGCTTTCACCATAAACCTGTGATGGGTCCCTTTTTGCCTGTTAAGATCTAATTTTTACTCGCGAACAACTATGTTCTTAACTTCTAATCAATAGGAAAGAAACACATTTTGAAAATGCTATAAAACACATATGTATATAAATAAAAAATATATATTACATATATTATACAAATGAAATGATTCTTTGACCTTTTACAATAACATAGTAACAATACGTACGTATTGCGAATCAAGATTTGTGGCGCAACTTAAATATATACAATTTAAAGTTGTATTCTTTGATTCAAACTTTCATCGCCTCTCCTCCTTTGAAATTAAGAGACGGCTTAGTATTTTAGAGCTAATGTAAAATTTCATTTTTATTAGATGTTATCGTGAACGTAAAGAGGACCGGCCTTAAAGTTACGTTTAAAATATGTATAATACGCCCAGTGCTTTTAACCGCTGTACTGTAGCCTGTGTAGGGTCTAAGCTATCTCAATTGAGTTAAAATTTGGTATAGAGTCTATACCAAATTTCAACTCAATTGGTCTACTCGGTTTTGCGTGCAAGAATTACACAACATTATTGCTATATAATCCATAATTATAGACTAGCTGCGCCCAGCAGTTTTACTCACTGTACTGTATCCTATATGTTATTCCAGGGTCTCGGCTATCTCTGTACTAAGTTTAGCTCAATCAGTCCACCCGTTTAGGCGTGAAAGAGTAACAAACATACATCCATACATCCAGACACCCATACATAATTCTTACCACACATCCGGTAAAGCTGTGGAGGAGGTCTCAAACGAAGACCAACAGCGTCGGTCATAAAAAAAAATCGCGTTTATAATAGTATAGTAGGATTCTATAGCATCCTTATTTGATTGGAAAACCCGTTCAGTCGAAGTACAAACTCCAATAAAATAAATAATATCACAAAGTAACAACTTCGAGAGTCCAGTTCATAGCTATCTGACTCCATTTTTCCGAACCAATTCTCGTTATTAAATAACTCCATAGCTCGGAAACTCCAATAGCTCCATTATGGAGTAAAACTAGTTTTTCCGATTGAACGGTCATTTAAAATTCATTGCAATTTGTGTTAGTTTCCTAGTTTGCTAACTTAGGTGTAGAACTTGCGTCGTTTGATCAGTTTTGCATGATATCGAAAAACTTCGCGCCTAGAAAGAGATAAAGTTTTTAGGCTAGACGTACTACGATTCTCCGAATACCTATAACATTTACCGGGGGTAGACATCCTTTGCAGGAGGTCGTCTAGGTGGGTACCCCAACAGTGCCAGTTATTCTACCGCCTGAGCAGTGATGTGCAAATATCACTGTGCTCCGGTAGGAGGGCACTGTAGCTAGTGAAATTACTGGGCTAAAGAGTCTTAACATCTCATGACTCTTGAGTAAGAAGCGTTGGTGCAGTGCTCCTAGAATTTCACATAATTGTGAAATCCTAGGTAACACTGTATTGATTATGGGCAGCCATTATCTCTTAACATCAGGAGAGCGTCTTGCTCGTCTTCTACTTCATCACATAAAAAAAAAAAAAAAAAAAAACATATAGGTACCTACTAACTTCACCTAACTTATAATAAATGCATCTTAATTATTTTATCTTTGTTGATTTTGATTGTTATTTAAGTAGTAAGTTTATTTCTTCTCTGAGTATTGATTATTTTATGTGATATCTATGTAATTACGGAAGTGACATAGTCACAATGTGACAAAACTCCTTTAAATAAATAAATAAAGATAAAAAAAATCTTAATTATTTTATTGTTTTTAGTTTTTTTTTTGAAGAAAAGCTTTATTTCACGTTGTATGGTGATTTAATATAATATATTATGTTAAAAAACATTCTTTGAAATTCAAATAACATAATATTATGTCATGCCAAAAGTTAATTTTGTGCGTTATACTTATTTCCTTTGTAGTGGTATAAATAATTATAATGATTACCAGCAAAAGTATTTTTATATTACCCAATTTTCGACATGTTTCTACTTTTGCAATTATGAGTTTTCTTTTACCAAAATACTTTGTTGGAAAAGTAATTTCTGGAGGGAAAATTGTACGAATCTTTGATGTCTTGAGTAGGTAAGATATTCTTTATCCACTAGCATGTAATATTATGTCGGTCATAAAAATTCTGTACAAAGTCAGGCTTTTGAAATGTATTATTACAATCAATACATTATATACATTACATACTAAGCTTTATATTTTTTATTTAGTATAGATTAGCCTAATACCATGATCTTTCGTGACATTAATATTCTTTTCCTATGATTGTCAGCCCCCTATATTTTGTACATTTTCTCCAGCCTTAGGGCAACTGGTAAAAAATGCTATTGTAGCATTAAGTTAGTCCTAGCTTTGTGCTGAATAATAAATAAATAAATAATGACTGTAGATAGCCGACTAAACCTAGAAGGCGGAATAAATCCCTCAATTCATTATATTCTTTAATTGGATTTAATTTGTTATGTGGTTTTAATATAAAGCGTTATAATAAAGACTAACAAAGGAAAATTTTATATTAATTAATTCAAGTTAAAACGGTAAAATTTGGTGTGTAGTTAGGTTATACATAATTAAGTATTAACTTGAAAAGGTGTCCAATATACATCTATAATAAACATATGCCTACACAAAAAATCCATAATATTCCAAGTTTTATATAATAAAAGCGTAAGATTTCCAAAAATCAACATTTCTAGTAGTAATTTATTTTCAAATATAAATTATGAGCTAATTTAGTAAGAGAACAATTCAGTAAGGAGCTCTTTAAGCCTTTTACAATGTCGTTTCAAATTAAGTTTCCCTTTTTCAATCATGTACTCTTGAATTCTAACCACAATAATGGTTCTTCTGATAGAGTTGAACCACTGTTAATTTGTACATTGATTCTTCAAGCTCGAGAAACATTTATTTGATAGATAAAGGTAAGTCTAAAATGGTTGAGCTCCCTTGTTTGTCGAATAAGTTTTGAGGTAACCACAATTCTTAGGGAAACATTTCGAACGAACTGAACGTGCCTTTTCGCTACGTAGATATTGCGCCATTTAGTTAATTAAAAGTTTCTACATAGAGCTCTATCAATAACCTTAATAACTAACCTAACCAATCTAGAGGTCTACCGTATAACTAGTGGATTTTATTTTTATGATTTTTATTAGTTAAATGTCGTATGCATCCCGACCACTGGTAAAAGATCACAACAGAAAGATGGAGAGACGCCTTGGAGTCTTACCAGACCGGCTGGGCTGAGGTGGCGCAAGAAAGAGGCACATGGAAGGATTTGCGGGAGGTCTTTGCCCAGCAGTGGGACAGCATAAACTAAAAAAATAATCAAGGTTGATATTTTGGAAAATTGGCAATAGTTTCCTATGTGTTTTTACTATTGACCAATTGTGTAGAGGAATCAATGTCACATACTGTTGAGTAAAGGCTCTTGTTCACGTCTCACCTTCTAGTTATGTAGTCTAGTTATGTATTGTAATAATATTGTATGGTTAACTTATTCGTTTTAAAAATGACCAAGACAAAAGCCTGATGTTAAATGATGACGCCTGCCCATTGCAGTATTACCTAAGTATTCAAAAATACTAAGTCTAACGAAACATTACGCTGTGTTCGTCATCCGGAGAACATAATAAGATGTTAAATTTGTAAAAATTCATCATTAACCGACGAAATAAGCGGAGGATGTTTACAAGTCAACGCGATAGGTGTATACCTCGGAGGTGTTCCCATATAACTTTGAAAATTTCCAACCTTACTTACATCAGCTTACATCAGACTGAGGCGGGACGGAACGGTAAAGCGGTCGTGATCTTCATTTTGTTCCTGCCCGCGTTCGCTTTATGTGTGACAGGTTACGTACAAATTCAAACATTACAAAAATTCCTTCCCGGACCGCGACCGCTTTCCCGCTTGTGTGTGTCGTAAGCTTTAGGGTAGGAAAACAGGGAATGGTTGATTGTTTTTTAAAGTATGCATAATATTGTTTGGTGTAAAAAGAAGCGACCATCACAAAAGCCTATCACTGAGCTCCCTTCACGTCGTCTCATCGATGCATTGTGCTCTACTGGTCCATGTTCAATGAGCTCAATAAAGCTGTCCACAAACCGTGACCTCCACACTCTTAACGAACTTAACCCCAACCAGCTCAATTTATACTGGATGGATAAACAACTCACCAACATATTCAGGCCTTGCATCTATTGTAATATGCGAATCATGAGGGGTCTCTGTAGATTGGCCAGATTATCGGCCCGCCGTTATCGTTCCTAGTTTTCCACACTTGAAAGAATCCTTTGATCCTTTCCAATCGGTTGTATATTCTTAACAAGGTGTCGGCGGAATGCATTAGCGAAAGAACCGGCAAATGTTACAATAAAGAGAACAAGTTGTGATGGGGTTGGCTTTTTTTTTGAGTAAGCTAATATTGTGTTACGTATTACGTATTATGTTGTTTTTTATTTTTTAAACAAACTGCCAAAATAGTAGTTAAGTATTTAGCATATACTTAAAGGTACTTATAACTTTTTGGTTTGGCGATAATTTTTTTGTTCAAGAATTCACACCTTAATACGAGTATAATAATTTAATGTGTGTATAATACATTTTTCAATAACAATCTTAGCATATCTTCATTTACACACAATCGCAGTTAAACATAAAAGATATCAAAATGATTGAACAGAATACTCATATACATTTGTACAACTAACTTAGTACCTATTTCAATCAAGCTCAGAATAGAGACAGAATTTTAGCTGTTATCATGACTAAGTTACTAACTCGTAGACCTAACTGCAAAGACTCAGTAATAATAATAACCCTCTAGATATCGTACACCAAAAACAAAATTGAAGTCACAATGAATAATACTGTAGAAAACTCATTCAATGAACTGTTTTTTTTGTCTAAACGACTATACAGCTATCTTAGCAGAGTAAACCTAGTAAAAGGTAACAGAAGAGCACGTGAACCAGACATAGTGGATCATATAATCCGGCTACTTTGGCTTGTTAATTATAATTCTAAATGAATCTCTTTATTTGAAATTCATACGTCAATCGTTTGAGAGCTAAAAATCATACAATTGTAGGAATATGATCTGATGTAGTACGGAACTTATCTAATAAAGCTTGATTTTATTTTATTTTTATTTTTTACTTTAATTAAAACAGCACTAGGCTAATTACAATAATTAAAGATGATAATTATATAAATTTAAAACAGTAGTCTAATAGTAATCTAAATGTTATTATTACAAATTGTACGGTAATAATAACGTTTAGATGACGATAATATACATTTATTGAAATTTTAAACATAATAATATAGTAATAGAATAAATTAAAAATTCTTATGATATCTGTTTTTATCAAATAGTCTGTGCCTTTCCAGACAATTGTTCCAAAATCCTTGGAGCAATTGCCGAAGACAAATCGCATTATTCGATCGACTGTCTACGATAGAATAACGTCGCTCGCCTGAATACAAATTCAATTTAGCTCCATTTCAGTTAATAAAGGAGACTATTTTAAATGGCCTTTATACGTGAACGAATTTATTGTCATCATCTGCAATTTGAACAGGGGCTCATGAATTTTAAGCAGTTCGTATGCATCTATCGCACGTGTTACTGAAATCCTGAGATAGAGATACTGAAAATATGAGAAAATAAATTAAAAATTTAAAAAACCCCCAACGCAATACGTAATTCAATTTTTTTATGGCGGCCATCTTGGATTTTAAATTTTATATAGTGGCCTGTATTCTACTCGTTAAGCCCTTTCATTTGATACCCATATCGATGGGGTCGTGGAAGAAAAAAGTAATCTACCATTTTGTAGCGGCGGCCATCTTGGATCGATTTCCACCAAACATGGCTAAGAACACCTCGACTAACTCTACTTTCAAACGAAAAAAACTAAATCAAAATCCGTTCATCCGTTTGGGAGCTACGATGCCACAGACAGACACATACACACAGACAGACAGACAGACATGTCAAACTTATAACACCCCGTCGTTTTTGCGTCGGGGGTTAAAAATGGGAACCAGGCAGATTTATCTCGCATTTTCTTTCATAGGTTTATCGGCCGTGGCTACACAACCAGCAAAATAGTCTTGTTATAAGTATTGCTATACATTGATAGACTGTGCCACAGTGTCTGATCATCATCATCTTCCTGCCCTTATCCCACACTAGGTAGGGTCGGCACAACACGTTTTTCTCCTCCATTCTGGTCTATCATCCTTCATATCTGCATCCACTCCCCTAGCACGCATATTCTCTTTCACACAGTTCATCCAAACCTTTTTCGGGCGCCCCCTTCCCGGATTACCACCTATCACCATATTCATGGACTTTTTGGTAACACGATATTCATCCCTCCGCATAATATGTCCATACCAGGACAATCTTCCACAGTGTCTGATATTATAGGCAATTATATAACGCTCCCCATCGGGCAGCTGATGTTCTCTTTGACACCCATTATCATAAAGAATATCTATAACAAAATATTTATGACCCAAACTTTAAAAGTGCACTACCAACTAAAAGCACAGCTAGATATTTACGATTCGGAAGAGAATAACAAATTTTCAGTGAAAATAATAATATCAGTCCTGTTACCAGTTCCATTCCTAGATTGTCTGTAAGAAATTATCTAGTGCGATAAGACCGCCGATTGTTTACCTAGCATTTATATATCTAGCTCAGTAAGGTTCTTTGTAATTATTTGGTACGCAATAAAGTATTATTCTATTCTATTCTATTCTAATAATAATTGGGGTTTATTCTCCATCGGAACAGAACCCTACTTACACTGTTAGGGTCAAATCACAAGTTATAGGTTGTGTGGCTAACCTATATGTTGCAGTTTCAGGTCGCCGAGATTACTACAGGGCGACCTAACCACTGCGTCCTACATATCGGCCGGGACCCACAATTTTACGTGCCTTCCAAAACACGATAGCGCCCAGGCGAAAATCTTTGCCAAACTGAGATTTGAACCCAGGACTTACCAAGCTGGACTAACGACCACTGGGCCACGGACGCTACATGTGAAATTACACAACAAAGGCAGTGAAATTACATAAATAAAATTCACAATCTCAATTAAAGTTTTGATACAATTTTAAAGTGGCAATTAAGAGAGGCTTACGTCCATCCATAGCCGTTATTTATTGGCAATTCAGCCCATGCTCGCGCTTTAAGTGGATCATACATTGCTTGATAAAACTACAAACGATGTAAAAGGGTATTTAAGTTATTTATAGGCAGCCCTTTAATAATAAATATCCTGCTATTAAATGTTTCTATTTCAACTCACGAATCCCATTGATATCATAAATTCCAACGTATAGAGGTAGATGTGTGAATGTGTGCGTGTGTCTCTTTTCTCTTCACGTCTTAACCTATAGAGCTGAATTTTTTATATATACTGTATGAGTTTTATCGCAAATAGTTCAGTAGTTCTCACGTGAAAGAGTAACAAACATGCATACACTCACATATAGAACAATGTACGAGTATGAATGAAAGAAATAAAGGAGAAATAATAACAAGTGAAATTTAAGAAAAAATTAAAACAAGCTTTTATTATTATTACTATTAGTATTCTTCAAGACGAATCAAATGAGCCCAAACTCGGTGGGGTAGTGTCGATTAATTATAGAGTTCCTATGCCCACCTTAAAGTTCCATCATCAGATCAACTCCATGTCATAATAATATTGCATTGTCATCCGATTTACACATGCACGCAAAATTTCAGCACAATCGGAAACCGGGAAGTGGATCAAATTTAACTTGCAAGATTTGATTACAGACAGAAAAACAGACAGACAACAGACAGGTGAAAGTAAATAAAAGCTTGTAACATAATATAAATCCCAATCCCATTTGAAGCCTCTGTCATTAACCCATCAGAGCAAACGCTGTAAAGCGCGTAGGTATTTGTTCATCCGTGACGTAACCATACATGTCGGAAACGGGAAGCGAGAGCTCCAGTTTAATGGTAACTACAGGTGACCACAGATTGGCTGAGTTTTTCATTCCACTGCACCTTTTCAAATAGACACGACCATAGAATCATTGCAGAAGGATTGCTCACGTCTACGAATAATAAATATACGAAATAAACGTCAAGCGAGAGCTCCAGTTTAATGGTAACTACAGGTGACCACAGATTGACTGAGCTTTTCATTCCACTGCACCTTTTCAAGTAGATTCAACCATAGAATCATGATAGAAGGATTGCTCACGTCTTCGAATAATAAAGATACGATATAAACGGGAAGCAAGAGCTCCCGTAATGTAACTACAGGTGACCACCGCAGATTGGCTGAGTTTTTTTAATTCCACTGCACCTTTTCAAACACTTTACCTACCTTTCTAGGCATTTTATGTGATCCATCGTCAACCGCATTTGCACTTTCCATCATAAGCTGTGGTCAAATTTAGCCTATGCCTATGCAGCATAAAAAAACAATATAATATTAAGGTACGAGAGTACAAATTCTACAAATTTTCAGACAACATGAAAAGCTTTTTGTGGTACAAAAAATGTATTAAATTTTCAGATAACATAAACTTTTTGTAGTAGATATCATAGATCATACATTATTGCTTATTGTATTACCTCACTTTACAATCGGTATGCAATAGGTTCACAGAGCTTTTAAAATTTAAACTTTAATATCCCTAAATATTGGTCATTCTGTGACCTAGATACACAAGCGAAATTGTAATTTCGAGTACTCTCTGTTGTTACACTACAACTCATATTGCAGTGGGGTTGGTTTTTTCCTCATAACAGAGGTTTATTTTTACGGCTTTATTATCACAGATACAGGCTACAGTAATAAATACAGAAACCACGTAATATAAGTAGGAATGAAGCTTAGAAAGTAAATTAATCTAAAAGTAAACATTTATTTTTCAAATGTTAAAATTTTATACTTATTCTACGGAAGTCCAGGTTGGACTGGTGATTCAACCGAATTTAGAGCATGCCACTCTGTATGTAGATACTATAAGTGCATTTCACAAATACATAAAAAAATATGAAGTTTACGTCCTTTAAGTACAAATCTGCACTTAACGTGTGACAAGACCATTCACTAGTTTAGAGCAATATAATTTATTGGCGACGTTGCATTGGTCGATGAGCCATCAAACAAAAATTACGCAAATTGCAACCAATTTGTGTTATTGAAGTACATTTTTAATATGAATTATGGCTTGATTAGTAAATAAAAATCTTACTAATATCATAAATGCGAAAGTTTATAAGAATGTATAGATGTCTGGATGACTCGATGTATGTATGTTACTCTTTCACGCCTAAACGAGTGGACCGATGGAGCTGAAATTTGGTATAGAAATAGCTTAGATCCTGCAATAACACATAGGATACAACTAGTTTAAGCATAAAAAGTAACGTCGAAAAATTCATCATAACTCCGATCGCCAAAATATGTATAGTAACTACTAGATGACTGCATCAGTTTTACTTTACGTCTGTGGTGTCTGCCGTATTACTGTCACATGTGACCATAGGCTTTAGAGTGCGACCGCTGACGGTTGATTAAGTGCGATCGTAAAGAAATCTTGATTGGCTTTCCAGTAAACGACTTTTGTAAGTGATTTGACACTTGAGTGCGATGAGCTCAGTACTACGCACGTTGCTTTATTACTTAAGTGAGCATATTATGGAGTTTATAATACGACCTAGATTTTATTATGTTTACTAAGAATGTTACTATAATTAAGTTTTCTATACATATAATATGTATGAGTTAGAAATATAATATTAGGAATTTTAAGGAACATTCATGATCTCTTCATGATACAAATCTAATATTCCTACTGTAACTGGCTCTGAAGGAAGGCTTTTAAAATCTCTTTACCGTGCTTTGATTCAATAAAAAACGAATAATCGATAAATTGTTTGCGTTAATCCATCAATCATCAATAATTTTTACTTATGCTGCAAAAGCGCTTAACTTTTATTTTCCTTTCCTTCGAAACGGCTCAACCGATTTTAATTTTGCCTGTGTGACTGATTGAGTTTTGAAGCGGTGGTGGCCAAAGGGTTATATATGGTGTTATGTTCAGTGAAGCCAGGGATTTATCCCGCCTTCTAGATTTATTCTGCAGCTATCTACGGCCGCATCGCCGCTAAAATTCACTAGAGATCTTGGTCAAAGGCTAATAACTATAATAATTAAAAAAGTTGATATTTGGTATGATATTTGGCTAAAGAGTCTTAACATCTTATGACTCTTGAGTAAAAAGCGTTGGTGCAGGGCTCCTAGAATTTCACATCATTGTGAAATCCTAAGTAGCACAGATTATGGGCAGCGTTATCTCTTAACATCAGGAGAGCGTCTTACTCGTCTTTTACTTCCTCACATAAAAAAAATGTACCTATGTACTTAGTACCCTGAAACCTTAGACCCCTACCCTTAGACCTTGAAATGATATCCAGTAAAACAAAAAAAAACAGAAGCGAAGAATATATTTATTTTATCCCTACGCTTAACATGCAACCATTATGTTGCAATTACCAATAATGTTTACTTTACAAACTCTGAACTCTGAGATTCCAAGATTAGTTCAACTTTGCTTAAAAGCTTGCTCAACTCATAATTAATTTTGTCAACTAATAAAACAATGGAGCTATTTATAATATCTTTACGTTAACTTCTGAGTTGTTTTTGTCAAATAGGGGTGGCGATCTCTAACAAATACTTTGATCCGTGATAATATAAACAAGGGTATTTTTACTAAGAAAACCTTTTAGGCAAGTTTTAGTTTCAAATTGGGATTAAAATTGGGATCTATTTAAGATCAGTTTCATTTATTGCTTTAGGCAAATCAAAAGAGGACAAAAACTTAATATTATAAGGTATAATACTTTTGATTAATGAATGTGAAAGTATGAATATTATAACCTATACCTACCTATTATTACCTATGTGTGAGCATGAGTGTGTCCGTGTGTGTTTTATTTTTTTTTGTTGCTTCTCAATGCCTAAATGGTTAAATAGACTGACCTTTAATTTGCATGTAGATGTACTCGTATATATAAGTAGATGTAGCTTTGACCTGAACACAGAGTACTTTTAGTCTCCTGTAAGAAGATACAAAATATATCAAAGGGTTGCGTTGGCATAAAATATGTCACCCTAATGACCTAAAATGGTCTATAATATTAATGAAATGAAATGGCGTTTATTCCAGATTTTTACATCCATAGTGACTAAATTAATAATGCAAAATTTAAAACTACTTATAATTAGGTGATTGGCGTGTGTTAATAATAATGTTATAATCGTAGAAGATTTTTATGCGCACATTACTCGATATGATTTACACTCCCAATTATTGACACTTCGTAAGCATTTGTACACTAAGTTAAAAGGGTCTAAAGTGGTGTATGTTTATACACAACTTACGCCGTACTTAAGAAAAGGGAAAGGAAAAGCTGCGCTGTCCTTAAAACTTCTAATTCCACTGAGTGAACTAAACTCCCCGTATTCGGAAGCACACAACTTCGCCGTAATAAAATAACAATGACATTTTATTAAATTAAACTCTTTGCCCAACATCTGCTGCCCAGAATTTAATTTGAATCTCTTTGTACTTTACAAATTCAGTTGAGCGTAGGAATTTCCGAGTTCCGACCAACTAAAAAATAACCTTCTAAAAATTCGCTTCTAATTTTGGGCGGTTGACATGTAGGTAAATCCGGAACATCTCATGGCCTTTACACCTACGAGCTCTTATTTTATTATACTACATAGGCCTACGTTGCACCACATCCCACCTGATGGAACCACCAGATACCTACGGTAGTTGATGAATCTCGTAAGAGGCCTAGAAATATGGCTAATATAGTATTATTATATTACTGCTGAAGAATTAGCCGATATACAGTGGAACTGGTAAATCACTTAGAAGCTTAAATGATCCAATATATTACAGAATCACATTACGTACGTTTAAAATTAACAAACAAAGAAAATAGTTATTAATCTATATAAAAAAATCTTATTTGAATTAATGCTCTACGTCTCAAAAAGTATATTCAACCTGCGCCTGGCGTTTTAAAGTTTTCATATTAAAATCTTAAATTACACTGCACTTTAAAAGGTATTATTTCATCTTCTACACTAAGTGAACGACGTGCTCGTCTCTTTTACATACTTTATTTTTAATTATAAATAGATGACCCAGTTAAAGTATCCGCGGGCGATACAAGGAATTTTTTTACACCCTTGTTTTACTAAGGAGAAGTATAAAATATATATGTATATAGAAAATGCTATTTTTTCCTTCACTGGAGATGTAACTTGTTATTGGTGAGACATTCACAATAACTGACTTACCCAAATGGAACTCAAATCAAGTAAAATGCAGCCTTATTTTTGCTACAGGTAGAGTTTGTGCAAAAAGACAAATCTCTTGACATTGCAGTAAAAATAAATATTATGTACCTACGTACAAGTCTTTATTCTATATATACCTACGTATAGTTTATATGCTCAAAACCTTAGATAAAAAAAAAGAGTAGATACGAGTACGGTTCGCGTTAACGTTGCTATAGTAAAACTTGGGCCTGCTGGGTCGGAAAGTGTCGGTTGCCGCGCCGACTCGCTCCAAAGTAAAATTATGTGCATGAGCCTAATTGTAGCGATCGCTTTGCGAGACACATGTCAAACTCAAACTCAAAACTCAAACTCAAACTCAAAATTCATTTATTCAAATAGGCTACAATGGAGCACTTTTGCAGGTCAATTTTACATTTTATTTTAATATTCTACCGCTCGTTCGCAAGGCACCTCAATGAGAAGAACGAGCAAGAAACTCATATGGATTGTTTTTTTTAAATATTTGTTTACAATTTTTATCTTGGTTACATAAATTATTAACAGGTGGTTGCAGAGGTTTCCAGGCATCTTTGTCTTCTATGTATTGGCTAATTTTATAATAGGCTTTCTTTTGTTATATGTCTTTAACACGGCTATTGAATTTACCTTCTGTGAGCCCCGTTATTTCCTCAGGGATTTTATTATAAAAACGTACACAATTCTCTAAAAATGATTTATGGCTCGTTGTGGACAATCTGATGTACCGTATCTTCTTCTTTTTTAATCTAAGCTAAAAACACATAGGTACACGACCCTGTTGAATGAACAGTTACCGTCGCCTTTAGACGTCTCAAACACCAGTGGTATAGCCGGCGTGGTATTGATCATTTTCAATATTGTAGGCTAAATAGAAGAGCAAACGAGCAATGGTAATCACTCATCATCATGTGGGCCACCTGCTTATGTGTCTATGTCTAACATAAATATAATTAAGTGGCAACATAAATACATCATCTGTGAAAATTTTTATTGTCTTCTCTTAATTATTACGAATCTTGAGATTGAGCCTGGTAATAGACAGACGGGCGGACAGCAAAATCTAATGGCGGCTCCAGATTAGTGCCGTGAATTCACGCGCGAATTCTCGCTGTGAATTCACGGCACAAGTCGTGCCCTCCACATTCACGGGATGCTCTCAATCGTTCCTGAAACCTGCCGCGAAATGGACGTAGAAGCTGCTGCTGCAATAACTTTGTTTGCTGTGGCAATATATAATGGCGGCTCCAGATTAGTTCCAAAAGTTTGCGCACCACTCCATTTTGCGCAGCAAAACTGCATACGTCCGTTCGCCTTTGTAGTTCGGAGTATTTTTTTTTATGGCAAATTGTTATACAACATTTATGCCAACATCACGTCAATGAAAACTAAAAAAAAACAAAAACAAAAAAACCTCCTGTAGGGTGACGATTTCAAAAATCTGAAAAACGAAACTGGCACGGGGCCGTGAATGTGGATGTGTACGCGTGAACGCCGCGCGAAGGGGGCGCGAACCCTTTGTCGCGGGACAAAATACCGACACTGATCGGGGAACAGGCGTGAATGCGCGTGAACCCCGCGAAAACCGTCCACATTCACGTTCACGCCTGTTCACGGGGCTTCACGGCACTAATCTGGAGCCGCCATAAGTAATCGTTTTTACCCACCTACCCCAAAAAGCACTTCGTGGTTTAAATTTTTACGGCTCTTCTTTTTCGGTACAAACTACGTATGATCCGCCATTCAAGACGCTTCATTGTATTTAAAAATAAAGATTCTTTTGAACATCAGCGAACTACGAAATGTGCCGAATATTGTTGGGAAATTCATAAAAATGTAACGAAAAAATTCGCTTCAGCTCTGTCCTTCGCATCCCCCTCGAGGTCGAGAAGCCCTCGTCGGCCCTGATTCAGCATTTTACATCGAAAACAATGCTTCAAGCGAAACCTTTGCCTCGAGAGTTGCTCTTATGAAAGTTTGATTAAGCACAATTCCTTTGCGACGTTGAATTAGAATATCGCTCGCCTTTTGTTTAACACGTTCGGAGACTTAATCTGAGTTAATCTTACAATAAGAATATTTTATTATACCTAATTTTGTGTCATAGAGTTCGTCATGTAACTTCTCCGCAACGACTTCGCCGATTTTTATAATATTTTAGTGTATATTTCGTATGTCTTAGAACTACGAGCGTTTTTCGATCTTTATGGAACTTTTCTACGGTCTTATGAATTATGAATTGCTAATTTTATTATATCAGTTTCACAAAGAACTAAATATCAAATAAGTCCAGAGTAATAAAATAAATATTATGAAGTTTAAAGAGTTACATGAATAACTAACGCTTTTCTTGCGTTGAAAAAGTTTATAAACAGGCTGTATTTATTACTATGATAATATACTTAAATTAATTCAAATTATATCTATTAAAATCCCTATTTCATACCGTTATCATGTCACTAAGTAAACAAACATTATAAAGGCTCAGACGAAGCTCTCAGTTACTTAGCTGTACTTAGCTAAGACACGGCTTTGAGCTTCAGCTGTTTAGAACTTAGGCGATACCTACTTATCTGGTTTAGCTCATTTACGCCTCAACAACTTTGCTAGTCGTGTCATTGTTATTAATTTAAATCATTTAATTGATTAACTTCGACTATGTAAAAAGTTAGTGCACATAAAGGTTCAGTTTATATGAAAAGAGTTACGCGCGTTTTTGCTTAAGTATAAATATTGTCAAATTAAAACGATTCAAACGTTTCAAAAAAAAATTTTTATTACTAAACAGAGTTTTTCTGGAATAGTGGGATTATCAGTAGGTACAATACCTATATGTTTGTATTAATATTGTTAAATTGCGAAAAATTAAATGGGACAATCTTATGACTTTTCCAGACAATATTACACATTATTGACATTATTTTCCTTACATTATTATTATATGCAATGAAGAAACATAGTTAGGTAGGTACTTTTTTGATTTTTATACTAACACTAGCTTACCCGGCAAACGTTGTTTTGCCATATAAATAATTTCCTAGTAATTTCTAGTGTAGACAAAAAATAGCTTACTTATTGGAAGTATGTATGTATGTTAGAATGTGTATATTGTATGTATGTAAGAATGTGGTATATGCGTGAAATAAGCATTATTTTATGGAAAAAAATTTCAAACAAAAGTAAAAAATTAAATTTTATGAAAACATTGTCTCTTATAATTTTTTCATACAACCAATATTTCCATTTACATTTCAAAATAAAGATTCATAATGATTGATTTTTTGGAAACTATGAAAATCTTAATTGTTCAATTACATTTTTTTAATAAAATTAAATTAAAATTACATTTTTATAAGATCAACAACATTTTCGATATAAATAAAAAAAAGTATACTTACAACACAAAATCCGTTGTTATTGTAAGCTCGTGTCACGTGTTGAGTACTTTTGAGGTTATAAAATCACTTGATTAACTAATCGTGCAAAATACACTCGAAATTGATAATTTAATTATTATTGATAAAATAGGAATGATTAAAAGTTAATATTATGAGAGTTACACTGAGATAGCAAAATAATAATTGTCAACGTTACTACTACACTTGATGCATAAACAATAATGATGGCCGACAACTGTGTAGGGAGTGAGAAAGAAAGGAGACCGGCTTCGTTCTAATCCCTACTCCGTGCTGTTTACTGGGTCAGAAGTGACACCTGTAGACATCTGGCGGGGATAACTAATTAAATGACGATTGATCAGTTTTCGACCGGAGAGGAAAAATGATTAAATTACTAAAATGGCTATTAAAAAATAATGGTTGATCGTAGAAGGGTGAAAATTGAGGATTGTATGTATTTTGGTATGTTGTATCATAAAAAAATAGAAATTAAAAATTTTGTCTAAAAAATAAAAAAAAAATATTTAGGGGTGGACTACCCCTAACATTTAGGGGGATGAAAAATAGATGTTGGCCGATTCTCATAGATACCGGAAAAGCACAAAAAATTTCATCAAAATCGGTCAAGCCTGCGGCGCGGGGGGGGTCACCCCCGTCACACGCAGATAGGTAGGTAGGTAGCTACTGTGGGTGTGTGAATTAAAAGCAGCTTTTTAAAACACAGCTTTAATGTCCTTAAACAGTTACACAGCCGCACACGCAATTCCGCACTTTGGTAGGTACAATTAGCACTGGGTCACTGGCCTGAACACTGGGACACTCGCGGCACGACGCGGCAGGCGTCGACTCCTTCCTCGTCCCCCAACAGCCTCAGCGACTGCCCGTAGGTAGCAGCAGCAGCGCTGAGTAGATCTCAGCCGGTCCAGCCGGAGTCTAGGCCGCCTGTAGTTGACGCTCGGGCAAAGTGGTAGAAGGCCGAAGAAGCTAGCCGTAGGGTCAAGCTGCAGAAGCTACCCCGAAGAATCTAGTCGTAGAACGGAATATAAGTTAGTGTTCCGTCTAATATCTTTAAATTTAAGTAACGTCCTAGACGCAACGTTACAGTACCCCGCCAAAAAGCGTAGGATTTTTCCTATCCTGATGAAAAAATCCGACTCACTACACTAAGATTCAGTGATACTGCCCTACATTCACAATTCGTTCATTCCTCATCTATCAATCTTCCATCTTCCATACTGTCTGCAGGACCACTAGCGGTTCCTGAGACCCTAACATTACTGAGCTTGCCTGTATGATAGAACATGCAACTCGAACAGTCCACGAAAGAGATAATTGTGTTTAGCACAAAAACTCATCTAGGTAGTTGGTTGTAAGATAATATACATGTAGACAAGGTGCTGTACGTGTAACGCCATGTAAGTAATAGCCCGTATTTAATTTAAAGGGAAGATAATTAGAATTTTATTCAGCTCACTAATAAAATAAAAGAATCACAACTTGTATAAGTGAATAGATCAAAGTACAATATTAGGCTTGCATTTAATTAGAGTTGCAAAACTAGTGGTAATGACTCAGCATGAAATTACCACAATAGATAGACCTATTATTGTGTAGTAACTCCGATCACTCTCTTGATTAGCTTCTAGACACACAACGGCTTAGAATTAAATTTAAAAACATATAGAAGTTGAGACAATATAATCTTTAATTTTTATAAGTGTAGGTGCTATGTTTTGTACCTATAGTATTTCAGTATATTATTATCGTGACAAATCATACTAACACAATTATTACCTACTACTTCCATTCTCTTTATTAGTATAATAAAGATATTACGTTTTTAGCTTTTAGATTCATTATATCAAATTTATTAAGAAAGTGTAATTACGTTGCAATAAATAATAAAAATTTATATGATGCAATGACTACCTAAACCTAAACCCTTGTTCATATTAATTTAATTAATTTTTTTTTGAGGGTACTAACGCGGTTAATTTGTTATCTGATTACGTAATTTAAGAACTGTAGTAGCCGGTTCATCACCTCTAATGAGTACTTCGTAAGAAAGTTCATTTTTATTTAATAGTAGGAATTTTATAGGGTGAGTTTCCATTTTGTATTTAAGCGGCCAACAAATAAAAGCAACACACTAGTACAATCTACAATGATAATATAATAAGTGCGAGTAAAATGCTAGAACACTACTGCATTAACAATATAATAATAAAAAAAAATATGGCCTAAATACACCTGTGTTTTTATTTCCGGCGAGCAGCAACTGCCGAGCACTAAAGAAAAATTGGCTGTCTGTTACAATAATGTAAAAAACTAATTACGGATGGTAACTAATGAAAACTACACAAAATTAAATAAATAAACTACTTGCGAACCGTTACAGTAAAAGCAAAATAAAGCACAAAATGTGGGTAGATAAGTATAAGTTAGCAAATAACAAATGCGCAAGTACGTACCAGTTCTGTTGGTCACCTCTCCGTTTACACCATATAACAAAAACACCGGGCTAACTGCAAAATAATAAGTACGGAAGTGCTTGGCTGTGTAACTATAACCACGTTTAGGGCGCCACTGCGGCGCGGGGGGGGGTCACCCCCGTCACACGCAGATAGGTAGGTAGGTAGCTACTGTGGGTGTGTGAATTAAAAGCAGCTTTTTAAAACACAGCTTTAATGTCCTTAAACAGTTACACAGCCGCACACGCAATTCCGCACTTTGGTAGGTACAATTAGCACTGGGTCACTGGCCTGAACACTGGGACACTCGCGGCACGACGCGGCAGGCGTCGACTCCTTCCTCGTCCCCCAACAGCCTCAGCGACTGCCCGTAGGTAGCAGCAGCAGCGCTGAGTAGATCTCAGCCGGTCCAGCCGGAGTCTAGGCCGCCTGTAGTTGACGCTCGGGCAAAGTGGTAGAAGGCCGAAGAAGCTAGCCGTAGGGTCAAGCTGCAGAAGCTACCCCGAAGAATCTAGTCGTAGAACGGAATATAAGTTAGTGTTCCGTCTAATATCTTTAAATTTAAGTAACGTCCTAGACGCAACGTTACAAGCCGTTTCGGAGGAGTATGGCAACAAAAACTGTGACACGAGAATTTTATATATTAGATTTATTCATATGACTGTTTTTTTTTTCATATTTATTAAAACCACTCACCGAATCGGATTAACCATTAGGTATTTACCATTAGTCAAACTATACTAAAAGCTGGTGCAGACAGAAATCAATTATTACATCGCCTGTAAAATAGACTTTGTCTACTACCATTACGGTCTATAAAGGGTTAACTTCTACCTTAACAGAATTAAATTATGCAACAGCGGTTTACATTTTGTTTCCCATATCCCGAGAAAGGGGCTCAAGTTGGTACAAACTTGAACAACGAAGTTAATTCCGAACACATAAAGAGCTCGTTCCTTAAATATTCACGTGTGTTGGTCCGTTTTAACCGGCAAAGGGTACCGATTCGAATTTAATTTAACGTTTCACAAAGGTCTTTACAGTCCGAAAATAAACAGGACTTTCTAGGTTAACACATGTTTAAGATTAAAGATAATTTGGAGTAGAATATCATACTACAATCACATATCAATACTCTATACATGTTCTATGAATTACTTTCAATTAGGTTGTCTGTAAGAAATTGCTATAGAGCACTATATTGTTATCGCATAGGGGATAAAACCGCCGATTTTTAACCCCCGACGGGGTGTTATAAGTTTGACGTGTCTGTCTGTCTGTCTGTCTGTGTGTGTGTGCGGGTGTGTCTGTCTGTGGCATCGTAGCTCCCGAACGGATAAACGGTTTTTTTTTTGTTTGAAAGTAGAGTTAGTCGAGAGTGTTCTTCGCCATGTTTGGTGGAAATCGGTCCAAGATGGGCGCCGCTACAAAATGGCGGATTACTTTTTTCTTCCACGAATATGGGTATCAAATGAAAGGGCTTACCTAACTAGTAGAATACAACCCACTATATAAAATTTAAAATCCAAGATGGCCGCCACCACAAAATGGTGAATTACGTATTGCGTCGGGGTTTTTTTAAATTTTTAATTTAATTCACTTGTTTACTTTAAGCTTGTTTGTGTGATGGAATTTTTGACCACTATCTTTTATAATTTAAGCCAATAATAGAATTATTGGCTAAAATTTTGTCCAAATTAGGACACTGTGTTAGTTTCATCAAAGTCGGGTCAGTAGTTTTCAATAGATGAATTAGAACGCATCTCTCGTGCTTGATTTTTTTTATAAAATCCAACATGTGATCGCAAGTTTTTTTTTTATTATTTTAAATTTCACTTATCTAGGCTACTAGGTAATATGTAAATGTATTTATAAACAACATTTATTAATTAAAGGTGAAATTAATCTAAACAGATGGAAAATTAGTAATATTCCAAACATTTACAAATCCAATATAATCAACGTCTGTCATTGTAATTAACATAATATATTCAATCTCAGGAAGTACGCGACTGTCGAGTGTAACATCTTCGCTTCGTTATGTAACTCTCTACGCATTTTCCTAATAATTATATTATGAATTCGTAATTATGTATAGGATTAAATGATCTTTGTAACAAAATCATAGATAGATAGATAACCCTCCACCCCACCACACAGCCGCCGGACATTTTGTCTTTTTCATAAACGGAACCTATAAAATAAAGCCCATCTTAACATAAGTACTCAAAAGTTTCCAACCGATTTGTTATGAGCGCCTATAAATATTTTACTGCATAGAATACTCTATAATATCATTTATTTATATTCCTTTGTGCTCAATGAAAGCAAAGAAAATACGATTGATATTGAACATTTTTACTTTCATTTATTAGATTCAATTTCACACAAAGCCATACGAAATCAGAACTGATATTTCTAAAGGCTTGCATTGTTGCAACATAAAAGGTGCCACCGATTTTAATTTGTAGTTCGTTCCCATAGAAATCAAGTAGTATTTCCTCCGCTGACAGTGCAATTTTAAAATGGTAGAACTCTTACAATGCTAGTTATTTTATTTCCATCATTTACTGTGTAAAATATTCTATTCTATATTCCGAGATCCAATAATGGAACTTATAGATATGTAGAGGTATAATATTATGTATAGAGGTATATCTAAACTTAAAATATGTAGGTAAAATGTAGAATAGAATAGAATAGAAAACTCTTTATTGTTCACACAAATACAACAATATAAACTTAGAACTAAGATTACACAGAAAGAAGTGTTTGAATTGGCAGTCTTATCGCTAATAGCGATCTCTCGAAAATGTAAGGGTGTGCGGGCGCACTTATTGTATAGACAGCGGATTTGTATAGACATAATAATATTATGTTCTAGCTTATGCTCGCGGCTTTGCCCGCGTGGCAAAATCCTTTCTTAGCGGAGGTCTACACCAAAAAACCTACTCACATTCCAAATTTCAACCAAATCCGTCCAGTGCTTTGGGCTGTGCGTTGATAGATCAGTCAGTCAATCAGTCACTCTTTCCTTTTATAAATTTAGATGTATAGATTGCCAGGTAGTGCCAAGTGCCATTCTACCGCCTGAGCAGTGATGTGCAATATCTATCTATGCTTCGGTAGGAGGGCACTGTAGCTAGTGAAAATACTGAGTTAAAGAGTTTTAACATCTTATGACTGAAGAAGCATAGGCAAAGTGCACCTGTAATTTTACATCATTATAAGAACCACTGTAGTAATTATGGGCAGCATTATCTCTTACCATCAGGAGAGCGTCTTGCTCGTCTTCTTACTTTTTTGTATAAAATAAAAATATAGCGCTTCCAGACATTGTTTTAGCTGTATTTTTAAGATATTAATTATTTGCGTCTCAGTTATAAATAATATCTTTAAAATATAGCGCTTCCAGACATTGTTTTAGCTGTATTTTAAAGATATTAATTATTTGCGTCTCAGTTATTAAAAATATCTTTAAAATATAGCGCTTCCAGACATTGTTTTAGCTGTATTTTAAAGATATTAATTATTTGCGTCTCAGTTATTAAAAATATCTTTAAAATATAGCGCTTCCAGACATTGTTTTAGCTGTATTTTAAAGATATTAATAATTTGCGTCTCAGTTATTAAAAATATCTTTAAAATATACGAGTAGCGCTTCCAGACATTGTTTTAGCTGTATTTTAAAGATATTAATAATTTGCGTCTCAGTTATTAAAAATATCTTTAAAATATAGCGCTTCCAGACATTGTTTTAGCTGTATTTTAAAGATATTAATTATAATTTGCGTCTCAGTTATTAAAAATATCTTTAGTACCTATCTTAAAATTTTACTTGATTTCATATTGGTAAAGGCCACAAAAGCTTTGTATCTCCTACTCAAAGTACCGAGAGTCGTAGGCAAAGTAACGTCGTAGGCGTTCACTGTGACCTCATTTTCTTGAGATAACATTCTACGATTTAAAATAAAGCAATTTGAGAACTGTTTTCAGTTTCCACTTTCCATTGTTTGTCTTGGGTTGTGTATTTACACAAGTTTAATGATTTTATTATTAAAATGTTTTAAATTTTCTGTGGTTTATATTACACCACTAGCTTATATTTCCGAGTCCTCTCATTAAGAAATAATTGCTTAGAAATCTATATTAATATGATCTGCACCATGTAAAACATTTGTATAGTAATGTAATTTCAGCGAATTTCAACTCATTTCAACATTAGATAAAATACCTACGATAGTCGCGCCTAATAAAATTAACATCCTTCTAATATTAAAAACGCAAAAGTTTGTTAGAAAGTTTGGGTGGATGTATGTATATTTGTTACTTTTTCACGCCTAAACGAGTGGACCGATTGAGCTGAAATGAAATTTGGTATAGAGATAGCTTAGAGGGTCTTAGAGGTTTAACGTATTAAAGGCTACTGTATAGCAAGTAAAACCGCTGGGCGCAGCTAGTGAAAAAGATTTCATTCAAAGATTCTAACATACCTAATTTCCCTAATTCGTCGAACATACCTCTATATTACACAGGAGAAAAAGAATAAAGAAAAAAAGAAAAGCGAAAACATATAACATGGTGTTACCTCGTCGTTAGGCTTTTAGGCCTAATCTCAGCCATGACCTACGTAACTCCACCATCTTGACAGGCGGGACCGTCTGTTCACGGCAATTTGGCTAATACCCTCTTTAGACTAGTTAGTCCTACCGTGCCGCTTATGCTGGTTTACGTATTTTTCATTTGGTGTGCAGGTATCTACATATATCTACTACTATGGATGCGATGTATACGAGGAAGACCGTCTTATTGACATACATTTCATGATGCCTACTCAAATTCAATAACCTACAACACACAAAAGAAATATAAATTCCGGTTTTCACAATGTTTGTTAATAAAACGGCCATGTTTATTACATATTCAATGTTACCACAATACTTCTTTAGTTAATTAAAAAACAGTACACGTACACACAAACATGTCTTGCATATATTTTGTAATAAGATATGTATTTCCACCCTTGGTTTAGAACGAAGTTTAATTATTATAACTGAGTCTATGATGGCCTTAACTGCCATTCAAATTCACGAGGACATCAAAGAGAATATTAAACAGTTAGAGCTCGCCGCGCTTGGTAGCATTTTGATTTTCAGTTACTGTTTCAGCTGAGTTGGCTAAATGATACTATAAATCTTATTGATACCATAAAGGTGAAAGTTTGTAAGAATGTATGGATGTATGTTTGTTACTCTTTCACGCCTAAACAGGTGGACTTATTGAGCTGAAATTTGGTACAGAGATAGCTTAGACCCTGGAATAACACATAGGCTTATAGGGCAGCGGGTAAATCCGCTCGGCGTTAATGATATATCAGTATCAAATTATTCATAAACTAGCTACGCCCAAAACTCTTGCCTTTATAATATTTGTATGATTGATCGATTTGCTGATAATTATTGTATATTCACCACATAATTAATAAAATAATATTATATCAAAGTTCTTTTTAAACGATTGGTAGGAGTTTATATTTTCACTCATTTATCGAGCGGTGTTTTAAGCTTTCATGTGAAAAGCGCTTTCACAATTTCGCATTAAAATTTCATTGTTTCATAATGTACAGCATAAACTTTCCGAACCGCATCTACTTTTTGTTTTATCCGGAGGCTACTAACACTGCAGATTACTTTATAATGGATCGACCGTCATACATTTTGGAATCAGAGACGCCTGTGCAGAGACATCTACGTATGTTGTAGTTTTACGTATAATTTATGTTTTAGTTATAAGATAAATCTAAGATAAATAACTGTTTATTGATACGACGTAATAAAGTAAATTTTACAATCACAAAAGTTATATAAAAAAAAATATTTCAGGACATTTCACACAGCGCCACCTAACCCCAAGCTAAGCAACTTAAAGCTTGTGTTATGGTGGTTAGGATAACGGATATAATACTTATATACTTTTCTTTTGTAAATACATACTATTAATAGATATTGAAAACCACCCAGACCAGAAACAAATACCTGTGGACATGGGCGGATCCAGGATTTGGTTCTGGGGGGGGGGGGGGGGCAAGATGCAGACGGGCAAAAATTTTATAATTTTTACTACGAAAAGTGTGTGTTTAGCTCTCTCTGAACCGTTAGAAAGTTCAAATATCCTTAATAATAAGTGCGCGGGCAGCTTATTGCGAGCGCCGAGAAAAAAATTATAATCTTGACCGTGGAATGTGTGCAAAATTCGTAATTCTACAATGCCTCTGAGGGGGGCCTTGGCCCCCTGCCCCCCCCCCCCCCCCTAAATCCACCTATGCCTGTGGTTCTCACAAACATTTGTCCCATGCGGGAATCGAACCCGCAACCTTCTGCGTTGCAGGCGGGTATTAGCCCACCCGCCACAGAGGTCGTCAAAAGAAAGACAACAGATACAGTAATAGTACCAATTGGCGGTTTAGTGGTTATAGTAGTATAGATAGTTTTCTGTATATTTGTGGCGTTTCAATAAAGAGATCTCAATTCTATTCTCTCCTAAATCTTACGATCGACCGTCTGAGCACTCTTTAAATATGTAAGATTCGGGTGTTTTTCCACGAAAAATGAGTAACGGGCCCATTTAAGATGAAAGCTAAAGATGATTTAGGTTTAAGTTTGGTGTGCTGATAACACATCCTTAGCACAAAATTTCCCTTATTTTGTGTATTTAAAAGTATAGGTTAGATAAATGAAGTGATACTATAGGTATTTATTCTTGACATACACATTCCTCGTCACGTATAGTCGTACCTACATCTCTGGTGTATGAGTTAAACTGTTGTTTGATGACTGAACTGTTGATTCTGACGTCATGGAATATTATCATGGCCGTTCCTATCTTCAATTTATCCAGCTACTCATAATACATTAATCATAGGTCTCTACGCTCTACATAAGATACTCGTATTCCCCCTTGCCCTGAAACTTTAGCCTGTCTAGAATCTACACTTAGGCAGTGGCGTCTTCGTGCGATTGGAGTTTTTAAACCAGCTTATAGTTAGTTCCACTTCTGACCACCTTTTTTGTAATCCTAGACAGTAGTTATTGGAGAGGGAACTTGTAGGATCTGGTACGGACAGTACAGGCCACCCAATTAATGTTCGATTATTACTCGCTTCCAGAACTTTCCCTTCTTGCATATCCATGAGAAATTCAGTGGGAAAATTTTATGGAATAAATAAATAGGATGCAAGCTCAATCATCCAAATCGATAACTAATAAAAGCTTGAAAAAACTTTTTAAAAACATGCTTATATTATTATTACCATCTAGCATCGAAAATACTCGTCGAGACGAATCAATTGAGCCCAGAACTCAATGGGGTTGCGTCGTTTAATTACGATTCCTATGGCTACCTTCCTGCTCCATCATCAGATCAGCTCCTTGTCATAATAATATTGCATTGTCATCCGATTACTACTATTAGGTACTACTGGACTATTATAACTAGTGACATGGACTCCAAACATGTACATTAATTTTAAAAATAAAGGGGATCAATATAACTTGCTAGATTTAATTACACACAGACAACAGACAAGTGAAACTAAATAAAAGCTTGTAAAATTAAAAAAGAACAGCCTTACACGTGGAGTTTTCAGCGAGAAAGTAACTAAATAATGGGACCTAGGATAAAAGGAAGTAACTAAATAATAGAACACCAAAGCCATAGCCAAAATTAAAGAGGGAGTGGGAAAACAACTATAAAAGGAATGCAAATTAGATATCGGCACTCATGTTGTGATAGTGGATAAAACTATAGTACGCAGTTAACCTACTTCGAGAACCAAATTCCAACAGCTCGTATACAGTAATTAACTAAATCACACTACTATAATAACGGCAGACATCGCGCGCCGCGCACTGAATACTAAACGAAAGTTAAGATAATACACGACGTTTTTTATTTATGGTAGTTTTTAAATGAATATTTTAAAGTTTAATGTGGATAATTATGTAAATAAGTGTTAAGTTTTTATTAATTAACGAAAGTTAATAACAAGACAATTTTCATAAACTAAAGTGTTGTTGAAAATTAATTTTTGATACACGACATGACAAATCTCGCTTTGAGCTGCACACTGTATATTTTTTATTACTTTATTTGGGTAAACAAACAGTCATCATCATCATCATCTCAGCCATTGGACGTCCACTGCTGAACATAGGCCTCCCCTTTGGACTTCCATATGTACCGGTTGGAAGCGAGCTGCATCCAGCGTCTTCCAGCGACCTTTATAAGGTCGTCTGTCCTCCTTGTGGGTGGACGTCCTACGCTTCGTTTGCTAGTCCGTGGTCTCCACTCGAGCACTTTTCGACCCCATCGGCCATCCGCTCTGCGCGCTATGTCAAACTACTGTACTGTACTGCGCGCTATGTGTAAACAAACAGTGGCATAATATTATTACTTAACAAATAGAAAAACTAAAAAAATAATAATTACGCCACCAACATCGTTTACCACCGTTACATGTTACCATATGAGACGCAATACCTCATCTGGTAGGTTCGCATTGATCGAGAGAACGTTTTAGTTCTTACTAGCCAAGACCAAAACGCAGCTATCATAAAAAAATACATACTGAAATGATCTTGTACAGTTTGTTTGGCAGTTTCATCAGAGCGCGATATCTACCGTTACTACAATAGTCTGCTACCAACGAGTATTCTGTAAAAGTAGAACACTTTACAGAAAAGTGTCCTGAATTAGATCCGTAGGACGTTAATGTCCCGTGATTTCCTCGTAGTTTGTCTTTGTTTTTGCCACCTGAGTGTGAGCGACGTCTGTACTCAGTTCTCTATTGTGATACAAAGTCCACACAACCAGTAGCGAATCTAGGGTTTACATTTGGGGTTAAGAGCTGTTAGTACGATTTCATCTCAAGACTGATCGTTTTTTTAAACTTGTTTGGGGTTGAGGTGTGGAATAAAAGTTCTATTTATCACTCACTGCATTATGCATTATTAATTACTGATTTACATCAGCGGCTTAGGGCCGCGAAGTTCCCGAGACGACTGCCGACGGAGGGGGGGCGCCGGACAGTCGCTCTACATAATTATAGCTTACTCTATCAAATTCACAATATGTGTCCCTACAAACTAAACGCGCGCATAGGCAAATACTAAAAATTAGCGCTGTGTATAAAGCTTAGATCTCACCAGATCTTAAGCGATGATGAGGCCGAAGATGGTAGCAGACTAAACCTACAAGGCGGGATAAATCCATCTCTGGCTTCACTGTACATCGTAACGGTCGTAGTCGTTATGACCACTAGGCGACACTATTTTGTGCAGTTTAACAAGTTTGCAGCTTTATCTGAAGTTAATTATTTCTCAATAACACTAAGCTTTCGCAATTTGAACGTCGAGGTTGGTTTTATAATATTACTAGTGGACCCGCGCGCACTTCGTTGCGCCTAACAGAGTGTTCCTCTGCAATATGATGCATGTATTATAACACATAAATTCTCCTCTTGAATCCCTCTATCTATTTAAAAAATAGCAGCAAAATCCGTTGCGTAATTTTAAAGATTTAAGCATACATAGGGACATACGGGTGCGACTTTGTTCTATACAATGTTTTTTTTTGTTTTTTGATACTAAATAGGCCTACGTTTGACCACATCCCACCTGATGGAAAGGGAAAATGCGGTCGACGATGGATCACTAAAGGTGCCTAGAAAGGTACCTATTCACTCATGCCTTGAAGATACCCAAGTTTTACCGCTCGAGAAACATGGAAGACGGCAAAGTGTTCCAAATGCGACCAGTTCTCATTAAAAACGACGAAGCAAAACGCTTGGTGCGGGTATGTAGTGATATTTTTGTAAAACTAACATAAAATATGAACGCGATAAGCCCCGATTAATAAAATTAACATGAATAATTTCTCTTTCCCCAAAAACTGTTTGCTACGATAAATATAAATTATATTCAAACAAATATAATAGCGTACGAAAACAAACATCGAGTGAATACACAAAAATTACATAATTTCGTTCATTGTTGATTTTCCGCTACTGGCCACCGCACCGGCCCAAAAGTTTGCGCTCATTCCAATTACAAAATTGTATGTAAAACGGTTGTTTCTTTGTTTAAGGCCACCTTTACGGGTCAAACAACGCCGGAGGTATCGTGGTGCCAAGTTATTAAAGGGCAGGAAGAGAAAATATCTTTCGGAGGAAGAAAATTGACTTCATCAAACTATACAGGTAAAATTTCTATAAAATTATATAATCCTTCCTAAATCTCCTTAAAAAATAACTATGTAGATACTATTTTTACTTAAATATACAATCATGAACGAGAACTATAGGTACGGGCAGAATGAAATACAATATGAAGTACATACATAATATATGATATTCGCACTTTTATGCCACAGTGTGCAAAATCAATTTTACCCCATAGAATGATACGATACTGACGCTTCTGACATGGTCCGCTTCAATCAGGCCCAGATCACAATTTTACTTCGCCGCGAATCGGAGCCAATTTTGGCATAGCAAATGCTATAACGCACATGTGGCATATCACATCGCGCTATGCCACATCTTCCTATTTTCTTTTGATCTAAGTTTTACCCTCTCGGATCTTACCTACATTTAAAAGAAAAATTGTACTTTGACAGTTCCACATAAAAATGGTGAAAAATATAAGGGCCGCCACTGATTTGTCAAAATGGGTCAAATGTTCCTTTACCAACTTCTTGAACAGCCGAAAATGGAGCCAAATTTACAACGGTATCCTTACCGTTGTAAATTTGGCTCCACTTTCGGGACAAGGACTTCCCGACCATGAGTTCAATAAGTAATAGTCATTCTTTGGTATTTGGTTTCATTGCTTAACTGAAATGTACTTATTTAGTGTTAATTGTTTTCTTTGCTGCAATAAAAAGTTATCTATCTATCTATATTACTGCACCTAGCGATTTTATCCAAATAACAGTAGCCTACATGTTATTTCAGGGTCTAACTTATCTCTATACCATATTAATCGGACCACCCGTTTAGGCGTGTAAGAGTAATAAGAAAATAGAATACACTTTATTGAGACCAATAGAAAAATTACATTAAACTTATTACTAACTAGTGCTACGATACATTATGGTCCACAATTGGCGACCTTATCGCTGTGAGCGATCTCTTCCAGGCAACCGATCAACATAAATTCTTACAAACTTTCACGTTTATAATATTAGTAGGATTCTCTGGTATATAATAATATGTAATCCAACAATATTAATGAAATCAAAATAATTGAGATAATGATTATGGATATCGCAAAGAGCGCTAAGAGCCGTGTTGACCTGTGACCGGCGCACTTTACACAAATTAAATTTCACATTTTTCACAACTCTCACGCGCTTTTATGTCCGAGCGCGGGTTCAAAGGGTGCCTTCGTCAAAACAGAATGGGCTTTTATCCATAGCAGGATAAATACATTACCGCTCTAAATGTTACTCGAATATGATTCTATATAGAGTTGGTACCTACATGTATCGTAACACTGGTTAGTAATAAGTTAATGTAATTTTTCTATTGGTCTCAATAAGTGTATTCTATTCTATTCTATTATATTATATTCTATTCTATGTATATCCACTCATAGAGATAGTCACGTTTGAGGCAACGAAATAATATGCGCACAATTTTTGAAATGATGCATTATGACATTCACTAACTTTAAACTGTATTTGGGCAAATTTTTGTGTGTGTATATTTGTTACTACTTCAAGTCTAAAAAGCTAAATCAGTTGAAATAAAATAAGCCAATCCCTGGAAACCTCTGCATGATAAATCAGCTGGATCAAACGCACAATAAATTATGTAAGAAGATATAAACATTGTAAACACATATTTAAAAAATGCATTCCTTATGAGTTTCTTGCTCGTTCTTCTCATAGAGGTGCTTTGCGATCGAGCGGTAGAGTATTATAATAGAAAATATGATATATACCGGGGGTAGACTTCCTTTGCAGGAGCTCGTCTACCTAGACCTGTTGGGGTACCCACCTGGGTACCCAAACTATTATTCTACCGCCTGAGCAGTAATGTGCAAACATCACTGTGCTCCGGTAGAAGGACACTGTAGCGAGTGAAATTACTGGGCTACATCTTATGACTCTTGAGTAAGAAGCGTTGGTGCAGTACTGATTGTGGGCAGCGTTATCTCTTAACATCAGGAGAGCGTCTTGCTCTTTTTCTACTTCATCACATAAAAAAAAATGTAAAATTGACTTGTAAAAGTGCTCCAATGTAGCCTATTTGAATAAATGAAAATTTAGTTAGAGTTTTAAATGAAATTTGTTATTATAATAAATATTTAAAGCTTCTTTCCTTTTTAGAGAAAGCCACGGCACGCACCTAGGACTTTTCAATATTTAAGTATCCAATTACGTATTCGGCCTTTGAAGGCTATCAAAAAAGACTTCACATAGTATTGCTCTCCTTCCAAGCCCTATAATTCCATGATTTTATATATTTCGTGGCAGCACGCATCCATCTTGTGGGTGACAATGTCTGAAAAATTGTGTATTTTGCGGCAAGAATTTCTGAGCGATGATAATTAATAGAGCAGAAGAAATTGTGAGCTTTGTTGGAGCTTGAGAGATCGACGATGTTTCCTACGCTATTTTTTATCTCTAGTAGTTCATTTATTTGGTTCATACTCGCTAGATGTGGGCTCTGTTCACGTAGTTTTCTTATCCCCTGTTACAAATTGCTATATTAAAATTTAACATCATAATCACACTTCACACATATATTATACTAGCTTATGCTCGCGGCTTTGCTCGCGTGGCAAAATCCTTTCTTAGCGGATCTCTACGCCTTAAAACCTACCTGTTTGCCAAATTTCAGCTCAATCCGTCCAGCGGTTTGGGCTGTGCGTTGATAGATCAGTCAGTCACTCTTTCCTTTTATATATTTAGAAATGCGAAAGTTTGTGAGTGTGTATGTTTGTTACTTCTTCACGCCTAAACGGGTAGACCGATAGGGCTGAAATTTGGTAAAAATATAGCTTAGACCCTGTAATAACACACAGGCTACAGGCGACTAGTATTAATAAATTCTTAAATGGGAGAAAGCATTGGTTCCTGAAACACAGTTTTCACTAGTTCGGGAGCCTATGGATTCAGTTATATAAACTCTAGTAGGTAATAAATTGTATATTTATTTTGTCAAATAAAAATATTTTTATATTTGTAACAACGTAGTCCAGTTCTGATTTCATATAAAGCTAGAGGCTAGAGGAATACAGTAGTTTTTCTTCTTACATACATACAATTAATTATTCCTACCTGCAAAGTAAGTACCATGGGTAACAAAGTTATTAACCGCAAGCGTATTTAGGAACTAGGGCGGTACATTTCTTCGCATATTGTCTGTCAATTAAGATCTCGATCTAACTAATAAAGCTATTGACATTTCCTTGTTATTCCAATTTGTTTCTGTAACACACGACATCTATTACAATTGTAATTTAAACATACCAATTACATTCAATTGTAACGTATTCCGAGCTCCCGGTAATTGCTTCCCCCACCATCAAGCGATTAGTCGGGATTAAGGACGTAATACTGAGGGCCTATTGGCTATTGCCAAACAACATGTAAAATACTAGAATCCAAAGACAAAATTGCGTACATTACTTGCTTAAACCTCCTCATTAATGTGAGTAATATAACAATCGCAGCAATATACATTGAAGTTGTCATTATATTAATGTAAGTGAGAATTAGCCAATAGGCCCTATATCAGGATATATCAGGAGTACTCTAGCATAATAAACATCACTACATAATATGAAACAAAGTCGCACCCCGCGCCTGTCTGTTCCTATGTATGTATATGCTTATATCTTTAAAACTACGCAACTGATTTTGATGCGGTTTACATTAATAGATAGAGTGATTCAAGAGTAAGGTTTATATGTATAAAACATGCATAATATATAATAGAACGTTGATAATTTTCTGTTCGGCATATCGAAGTGCGGACGGGTCGACTAGTTTAAAGGACAGTAATAGGAAGAGATTGATGTTAATATTAATAATTGGGATTTATCGCGTACATATTTTATTTATGTTAGTCTTACAAAAACATTATAAAACCAACCTCAAAGATTCGGCTTAGCTACATGAACCGTGGTCACGAACAGACTAGAGAGGCGACGGCCCTTCGGCGTCGATCAGTTTTATTTACATCTACCCTCACTCGGTCAAAGTGTTCTCAGGGTTATCACACACAAACAAATCAACTATCCCGAAAGTTAGTATTAGGAAAGGAGAGCTACGTTATTTCGGGACCATTATAAAATAGGCTACCTGAGAAGCTATTCCTTGGCAGTAGGTTATAGATGAGGTAAAATCAGAATATATACGTTCGGGAATTAATTGAATAAGGAATGGTGATGTTGATAAGGGTAAATTTTTTTTTTTTTTTTTTTTTTTTTTTTTATTATTATTTTTTTTTTTAAATAATAAATAGTTAATATTATTCCCTTTCCATATTTATTCCTACCTGGATACCTACATGGATTAGACTTGAAATTTGGTAAGAAGGTAGTTGAGACTCTCTGGAATAACATATCTAAATATAATTTATTTTTCTCCTGAAAACCAGGAAGCTCCCATAGGAATGGGAATCAATTTAAATTCTAATACAGCCATCCGTTTTGCTTCAGGCTTAAAGTCATCGATAAGGGACGATGTGGACTAAGCTTTTCTCAACTTTTATCGAAAACTTCTTAAGCTGCGAAACCATTAATCTGGATGTTAATTGTCTTACTTAATTCAGATTCGTAATTCTGATAGTCCGTTTCCTTTTCCAAGTTTTAATAGTACTTTTTAGACAATAGCAGTTTATTTCAAAGGGATTTGTCATTAAATGCAAAAGCTTGATATAACTCTGGTACGATTTCTAGTAGGTACGTAGTACGAACTTTATCTTATACAAAACTGAATCTTTTTTGACGGAGTTAAAAATATTTTGCGGACTTCCACCTCGGTTTTAATAAGCGAAAGCAAAACTCATTTTAATTCAGAATTTGAATACCTGCTATGCGACCGATTTCGATAAAATTTTAAACGGGATCTGGAAGTTATACCTTTTGGAAAAAACGTAACTTTCCAAAGTTCCCACATTTTTTGAGTAATAGGTGAAAATAGTTAATTCTCTATTAAACGTACCCGACGAATTGTTTTTTTTATTTAGGTCGATTAATATTGTACCTACACTGATCTTGAGGTACCCATCCGTCTTGTTTAAAACTGTAGCTATTCCGATCATTTATTATTAATTATTAACATAGATCAGAAGAATATTATAAACGTAGGGCCTGTTTATACAGCATGAAGCGCAAAAATCTACTCCTATTAAACTAAATTATACCGTCTGTCTGGAAACCTATATACCGAGTACATACATTTTAGATCCGCTGCTAAAATCCTTTGTGATACGTGTACATTACTGTTTTTATACAGCAGTAAGGTTGCGTTCGTCGTACTCGATAATTTGAGTTTCAAAGAAAAAAATAATAATACTCACTGTCACTAAATAACAACTTTTTATCGTAAAAACATTAGAACGAAAAGAAATGTGGATTTATTTACTCAGCATTATTACAAGACTTTTATATCAACAAACTCAAATAGGCAGAAAAGATTTTTCTATGAATTCTGAACACTAAAACAATCGGTGTCCTTCGTTTAAATCTTAGATTAAAATAAAAAGGCGAGATAAAGTGCAGACGTCTCACAAATGGACCGTCCCAATTAGGTTCATGCACACAATTTCACTTCAGTCACAATCGGCAACCGACACTTTCCGACTTTCTGATTCTGTCTTCCTTGCACTGAACTTTTGCTCTGTCACGCTCACCAGAGCTACGACAGTCACTTAGGTTTACACTTGATAAACGAGTGCGTGAGAATATTCACGTAGTGCAACAGGCCATTTATTTATTTTTTGACCCAGGAAAAATGCTTTACGCATCATTACCCCACGCCGGGGGACGCGGGGTGGTATGTGGGACTCCCCCGCCGAAGATGGACGCGGTGGGGATACCCACTAAAAAACCTGGGGATGTTCATGCGGGACGCCATAGTGCCGGGGCAGCGGGTACGCCAAAGCACTCATCCACGGAACAGTGCAACAGGCAAAAGCAGTTTAACTATAGCATCGGTAGCGCGTACCTTATCTTTTTATTTTAATCTAAGGGTACAATGCGGGATAGTGAAACAAATTGTTCTTCTATTTGTTTTTAATAAAGATTGGACTTCATCGATTTGAATTTATTTGAATATGCTAAGTTGGCGAATATTAATCGGCTTCGCCAGCTTATTGTGCCTCGAATGACTTTGCATTGATTTTAAGAAAATAATATCACAGGAATCAAACAGAGGCGCGTAAAAGTGTCGTAAAGTGGGTATATGTAGCCATTATAGGTAGTATTTACAGTTACTAGCTGCGCCCAGCGGCTTTACCCGCTGTACTGTAGCTTATGTGTTATTCCAGGGTCTAAGCTATCTCTATACCAAATTTCAGCTCAATCGGTCCATCCGTTTAGGCGTGAAGAAATAACAAACATACACACTCACAAACTTTCGCCTTTAATAATTACTAGCTGCGCCTAGCTGTTTTACCCACTGTACTGTAGCCTATGTGTTATTCCAGAGTCTATGCTATCTCTATACCAAATTTCAGCTCAATCATTTAGGCGTGAAGTCGACGAAGTTCATAATAAAAGTTCATTCTCATAAAATAATAAATGTAGAAAAAAATAAACCTATTTTTTTATGGTGGCTAGAACTAGCCACATAACAATAATAAAGAACATTTTCTTTTTATTTTTAACAAATTTTTATCTTTTTTAACACATAATTGTTTTTTTAATTGCGTCATGTATATTTAGCTTGGTAAACTATGTACAAACACAACTACAAAGAGATGTATCCATGTTAGGCTTACAAAATGAAGTAAATTTTCATTTTCCACAATGAACTTCCCTTGGTTCGTGACATTTCTAGTAGCAATCAAACTTTATATTATCATCGACTCGTTAATTATGCAACAATGATGTATCCCACAACTTTTCCTTAGGTGATACATAATAATAGCATTTAAAATGAATCGAATATAGTATAAGATTTGGTGGATACTGAAAATGTCACGAAGGGTAAATAATTTTTGCATACTAAAAGTTCCTTAATTTTGTAAGACTAACATGGATACATCTCTTTGTAGTTGACTACCATAAGTCTAATAATAAAGAATAATTATTATTATATAATTATTATTATTATTTGATGTTTAATGTTTTGAGATTTTGTATTGTCTGAGAATTAGCTGTACGCGCCAGTAACGTTGTATATTCGAGACAGCCGATATTGTTAGACATTTCCTTACGCATTAGAATTTTACTATCCCGCGACAAACAAGATATTTGGTAATAGGAAGCATGTTACGACTCATTGCCGCTATAAACGCGTACATATAAAATATTAACCAACGTTTTATAGGTGGAAATAAGTAGATATCTGAAGTCGTTACGTTTTGGAACGTTCCTATCGAATTGTGTTTCAAGTCTTTTACGAGTTTGCTTTGAATTTGAAATAAACTTGGTTTAGGTGCAGAGATAAAGGATTATCGGATACGCTTTCATTGTGCTAGTAGGTCTACTTATTGATCTTATTCACCGACTTTAAAAATACACTTTTACAATGGGCAAAAGGTTTACAATAGGGGCAATAATCCGTCTAAAAAAAATGTTTTGTCCATAATGTAGACTAAGTATGTATATGAAAATATTGGATACGTATTTTTATATTTGTAATTTTTATAAAAAAACGTGTGATTTATAAACAACAATTTGCACTGAAGTTACATGGAAGGGGTAGTGACGTCACGATAGTGACGCTCGAGTCGATACAAAATGCATTCAAAAGTCACGCGTCTTCACCGAAAAACTTATAAGCCACTCACCCATTTTTTATTTTATTCTCAAAGAAAAAAACACATGTATCAAATATATTTTTATTATTAAAATTACGGACTAAATATATAATATATATATTTTTTTGACACCACCCTTATTTATTGCTGGAATTTGGGGCCTCAAGTACGGGGGCCTCGAGAATGGCGAGGACCAACGCTTTACGCATCGTCACTCGTCGCCACAGGTCCCTCAAATCCGTCTGTGTTTCATCTGCTTTTAGCGCCCATGTCTGCAGAGGAAGTTCCAAAACTCCAATGCATTTTCATCTAAGATCCTTTAGAATTTTCGCTTATAGCTTATACCTGTAAGAGACAGGTCAATAGAAACTGTGCTCAGAATTTAGATTATCTTTCTTATAATTACAGTCTACGATAACAATGTAATTAACGAGGGCGCCACCGTCTACGTTCTTGAGTGTTTCGTTAGACATTACTAAGGAAGAAAGAAAGAAAAAATATTTAATTCAGCAAAAAACACAGAAAAATTTTTATTAAAAAAATAGTAGAAAACTAAGGTTTGACACTTATATAATAAAAGTAATTGTACCCAATTAAAGACTTCACAACAAATTATTATACTACATACATTATGATCCGCATCCGCATTATTATGTCCACGATATCGCTGGAAGGATGAAGTGGAAAGGGATCTGGAAGTGCTCCAAGCTCAGTCATGGCAAGAAGTAGCCCAGAATCGGGAAGAGTGTCATGATCTTGTATCGGAGAATCGGAGGCCAAGACTCAGTTTGGGTCGCTGCGCCGTAGTAAGTAAGTAAGTACATTATGATAGAGATTAGATTATAATAATGTGTTTTTATTTTTAAGTTAATTTTTATATATTTTTTTGTGTTTCCATAAAGTGTTATCTATCTATCTATTATGGCAAACTATTAGTTCCATTTTTGGCCACGTTCATTACATTTGTAAATAGGTACATTGTCCGTTTGTCTTTTCAGCTGTCATTGTCAAATATTCAAATTATTCTCTCACAATAGAGATGTGCCTGAATGGTCAAACAAAAGTGCTTCATTCAATATGTATTGTTTGCTTTTGTATGACATTCATACATCCCACGTGTAAACGGAGCAAATTATTCCATTTAAAGTTTAAACAATGCCTCAATACGAGTGTTAATTGTTGGGTTTTGTAAATAAAAGTGAAATATTCTTGAATGAGATTAAATTTGAAAATTGGAATTAAAGATAGATTACATTACTCGTTCATATCTCATGAAAATAGTGAAAAGGGAACAATCAAGTAGTGAAAATACGTACCATTTAGAGTCTTCTTCTAATTATTAAGTTGCTAGAAATTATAAAACAATATAACACCTAAAACTATAATATTATATAAGTAATATTGTAAAGTTAGCTGGAAATTGTAAAAAGATATTGACCTAAACTATAATTAGAGAAGAAGAGAAGACACACGTAACGGCGACTTTCCAAACTGTCGTAGAGAAGTAAAATTGATATTAAATGCCGGCGCGGACTCTGCAAAGGCCGTGGTAGTATAAAAATGGCATTCAAAAACTCACTTAATCTGGAAGTTTTGGAATATTTTGAAGCAATGTTTCTTAACAGTATTCCTGGTAAGTTTCGGAAACATTCGGATATTTTCATCCCTAACGCAGACCTCAGCCACACAAGCTTCTGCGCGAACCTTAATACGAAACAACGTCGAAACGCACATTTTATACTGGTGGTGGCTTCGGCCGTGGCTAGTTACCACTCACTTGACAAAACCGTATCGCCAAGCGGCCATTGCGACCATGTTCCGGCATGATATACAGTGAAGCTAGGAAGATATTTATCCCGCTTTCTAGGTTTAGTCTGCTACCAACGACATCCGCATCGTAGCTTAACATCATGCGAGATCGTGATCAAAGATTAACCTATAATAAAAAAATTAAAACCCAAGACTATTTCTCGGCTATAACTTCTGCATCGAGCACGGGAGCAGGCTGAAAATCAGTAGTCAGGTTAGCCCTAGGGTTAATCTGACAAAACGCTGAAAAGCCTGTTCCCATCGGCGACCTACATCAAAACTTTAAAACACTATGTAAGCTTAAGCTGTAAGATAGAGCCAATAAATTATTTTCATTTCATTTCAAAAAACCTGTGTATTTCGGCTGTAAGAGTGTCAAATTTCAACATCCAAATTACAACAAACCAACTTACCTACAGTCAATTCGTGACTGGGCGAGGCATAATATGTCAGAGTTTACGACTCAAAGGAAAGGCAACATGACCTAACTGCCCCTTAATATCTTAAAGGACGACCCATATTAATATTAAAACATGAGTGGGCAAATTGTAATGGATCACTGGATATGAAGCCCCCAGACATCGCTGAGTTAACGTATCCTAAAATAATATCTAAGCATACTAAAATTCATTATTAAAATATATACTAGCAACCTTTACTAATATTATAATGAGGCGAAAAAGGTCTCAAAAATATATAGGTAGTTGTTCACAATTCTTGCCCCAAAAAAATGCTGTATTATATTATCGCAAATGCTACATGCATAATGCATATAGACATATTAATATTTTTAATATGAAAGTTTGTATGCGAGTATGGAAGTTTCTATACGAGTGGAGTGTGTAATTTAACTAATTTTCTTGCTCTTACACATTAAAATCACTGAACTGATTGCAAAGAAACTAGAATAACAAGATGTATATAGTTGTTAACCTGGAAGAACACATAGGCCACATTTCCCAAATTTTCCACGGAATCAATTATTTTATGGGTAAAATAGGAAGTGACTATTAAAATATACCTAATTTTGTTTTATATCGTACATAACTTTTTCTCATTCATTAAAGAATGAAACCGCGGGAAAAATGCTAGTGTCCCAGAGTATAAAAAAAAATAATAATATTATAGCACAATTTTCATCGCATATTATTTATATTTTAATAAATATCAAATAAATATCGAATAAAATCAAATTATAATAATAATGAGAGCAGCCTCTGAGGCTTCAGTCACGCACAATGTCATTTCGTTGATCCTCGTGGGGCTTTCGTGACAAACGGCATTTTTTCAACTAATTATGTGAATCTGTGACATTTTCATTTTTTTTTCAGCGTAATAATACGTGTTTACTTGGACATTTTCTTTGAAAATTGAAATATTTCACATTTATAATAATAATTTTATTTTTCTGTGCACACATGTGACTTAGACGGGCTTAACTTGACCAATGAAAGTGCTTGAAATTTTTACTCTATCTGACCTCAGTTGTTAAAATATTTTCGCCCATTGTTCTCTGCTCTGTGTGAATAGAAAAACACAAAATATGTATTAATTGCATGACAAAGTCCTCTTCACATTCGAGGCATGCAACTCTACTCGTATCCTGAGCAGATCGCGTCCAGGTTCTTCCTGCAATCATTAAAATATCTTCGACTCATATGCACTATTATATGAGTATAGACTACATAATATTAATTGTTGTGATGTGTTAGATTTTCTACCAGTTGTATGGAATACTTGTTTCTCTATACAGGATTAAGGTTCAAATCTTCATCATGTTTTATACCCTTTTTGCGTGTCCACTCCCATAAGAAAATGAATCCACATTCCAAATTTCAAGCCTCACCGATCAGTGGTATATATTAGGGTCTGTCATTCAATCTGAACTTTTATCTAGTACTAAAATAGGACCCGGGTTTCATCCACCATCGATTTCATTCTTTGTAAAATCTAGTCCTATAAATCCCAAGGAATGCTTCCTCCTCCCTTTTAGGGCAAAACCCAACGACGCTTTTCATTATCCAGTAGCCACTTTGTGGTAACTTTTTCTTTGTTATATTTTTAACAATGAATATGACGTCACGCATCAAAATCATAATATCGGTTTCATACATTTAGTTATATGGCTTGAAAAACTTAAATACCATACCAAATAGGAAATATGATACGTATGTATCTACGACATAGTCTCGAATAATAAAATTAACAATAGCAAATAGGCCGACATGACAGTGTTAAGGAAAGTAAGTCACTGAACAGAGGTCGGAGCATAGTGTTGTCATACGAGTGTGTTCTTTATAAACTTGTTTTACACTGAAGTAATTTACCTTTTTACAAGCTTTTATTTACTTTCATTTGTCTGTTGTCAGTATGTCTGTCTGTAATCAAATCTTGCAACTTAAATTTGACCCACTTCCCGGTGTCCGGTTGAGCTGAAATTTTGCATGCATGCATAAATCGGATGACAATGCAATATTATTATAACATGGGGCTGATCTGATGATGGAGCTGGGAGGTGGTCATAAGAACTCCGTAATAAAACGACGTAACCCCATCGAGTTTGGGCTCATTTGATTCGTCTTGACGAGTACTTTATGGTAATAATAATAAAAGCTTGTTTTTAAAAAGTTTTTTTAAAATTTCCCTGGTTTTATTACTAAACGCCTACGTTTGACCACATCCCACCTGATGGAAAGTGAAAACGCGGTCGACGATGGATCACGCAAGATGCCTAGTAAGAATATTTATGATTGTTGCGGCCTACTTGCTATACCTTTTAACTTTACTATATTATTATTGAACAGTATTGTGGGTCTAGCTTAAGAAGTTAAAACAAAGTCACAAAGCGCGTACATTAACACGTTGTCTACGTAAAATAAGGTTGTTGCGCATCTGTCTTTCATGATCGGATCGCCTTCAATACTGTAGTAAAATAAATTTACTGCCAATAAAACACACAATGGCTTTGATTTCCTTTATTGTCTCAACCACTAACGTCACTCACTAACTTTTCTAGCAAGTAGACTCTTTTAGTAGTCTATTTTTAGAAAGCTTTTGATTTAGGACACACGTCTTTATGCCACTATAAAAGTTTAATGAAAAATTTCAGACCGACAGAAAAGATGGACGAAAAATATACCTATAATATTATCTTAAATATATAATAGAATAGAAAACTCTTTATTGTTCACACAAATACAACAATATAAACTTAGAACTAAGATTACACAGAAAGAAGTGTTACAATTGGCGGTCTTATCGCTCATAGCGATCTCTTCCAGACAACCAAGCAGGGAAAGGAAATACATAAAATAGAGCGACGGTGGTTATAAAGATATATATATGGAGACATAAATTTTTAATCATAGCTATATAAATATACCAATACATACTATTAAAACCAATAGAATAAATAAAACATACATAAAGATAAAATAATAAACATACATATTATTATCATATATTATAATTCATCCTTATTCACAGTTGATTAGATTAATGAGAATCAAACTCTTCTTTTAACTAGCAATTTTGCAAGTATAACCTGGCATTCAAAAGAAAATCTATAGACAGAGACTTTTAGTTATTAGCCTACGAATAAATTACAAGTCTTCATTGTAGTAATTAGAATTTTTGAAAAGTTTTTTTTTTTTTAGTATATTATTAAGTTCATTTTTGGAATATAATTCCAAATATGAACAGTTAACTAACTCAGATATACTAGCTTGAAATGTGACGTCACAATACTTAGGACCCCACTTTTTCACACAGTATCACGCTTTGTTAAAATAAATTTAATAAGAATAAAAAGCAAAATAACATAAGATTCTCATATACAGATATTTCTAACAGTAACATCAGATCCAACCTTCCCGTAGTGACAATTCTCATCCACAAAGATCAGCCAACTTGTAACCTCCGCGATATAGTATTACCAGCTGCGCCCAGCGGTTTTACCCACTGTACTGTAGTCTGAGGGGCTAAGCTATCTCTATACCAAATTTCAGTTTAATCGGTCCGCCCGTTTAGGCGTGAAAGAGTAACGAACATAGATCCAGACATCCATACATTCTTACAAACTTTCACGTTTATAATATTAGTAAGATTACATAAAATATTCAATGTATTCATGTGGCCGATTTTTCCCTGCCAAGCCGTTCCCATGGAATGAACATTTGTTTGCGTCCCGGTCCTCGGTTAAAGCATAAATTATGTAAACTAGACAATATGTCAGGGAATATTACATTTTTCCGCGTAAATAAGTATGTTCAGGTGATATGATATATATGAGTTTCATCATCACAAAGGAGGTTAGACACACATTTTGTGTTTGAAAGATATTAATAACTACTCGTAACTTGTGCTCGTGGCTTTACCCGCGTGGTAAAATCCTTTTTTAGCGGTCTACATAATAACACTTATCTATTTTCCAAATTTCAAGCAAATCCGTTAAGCGGTTTGAGCTGTGCGTTGATAGATCAGTCGGTCAGTCACTCTTTCATTTGATATATTTGGAAGATATTATAGTTTATGCATAGAAGTAGGAAGACGAGCAAGACGCTCACCTGATGTTAAGAGATAACGCTGCCCATCATAATCAGTACAGTGCCAACCAGCATTTCACACCATTTCTCACTCCTTGCAGACAAGGCCGCTAGCAGGTAAAAAAATTATTTATTTAATGAAAATTAAAGTAGGGTATACACGTGTTTGGAGTCCACTAGCCCCCACACTAGGATACCCTGTGTCGTGGGGGCTAGTCTCTTTCCCTTAATATATTATACATTCATTCATGTTTATAAGTAGGTTTCTAAACATTGTTCTTACACTACTTATAGCACTAAATGAACATCCAAATGTAGTTATTTTAACATTAAGTGGGTAGTTTATAAAATAAACTTTCCTAAATAGCTAGTTTTATTATACCTCCTGTAAATCGACATCACAGCTTTCAATATAATAAAATTTAATATATTTTTCTCTACATTTAGCACTTTTATAACAAACTAGGATTTCAATTTCGTTCTTTAAATATTCTCAGAATTAAACGGGTCTTCATTTTATACGTAAGATAAAAATATTCTTGAGCTATATTTAACGGCACCAACTATTTTTCATTTCAAGCCTGGAGGGAGAGATTCTTGAATCGCAAATATTTAATCTTAAAATAAAATATCTAATGACAAAATGAAAAAAAACATTATTGTATTTTGCTTATCTGCCCAACGACGCAATTTTTGCTTTAAGTAAAATAACTAAAGAGTATACGGATTCTCTCCTCTACGTGCTTGTTCACGCTATAACACGCGGGCGCGGGCGCGGGCGCGGGCGCGGGCGCGGGCGCGGGCGCGGGCGCGACAGACTTTGCTCACACCGCACGTGCGTTGTACGTGAACACCTTCATAGCACGTCATATGTTTGATATTTCGCGCCCGCGCCCGCGCCCGCGGGTACACGTGAACAGGCCCTACCTGTACGGTTGTCTGAAAGAGATTGCTATTAATGATAAGACCGCCAATTATAAATTTAAGTTTTTATATTGCTTTAGTACTTAAATTCTTTTTATATTTTTTCATGTTCCAATAAAGTGTTATCTATCTATCTACATGCACTGTACTGAGGTGGCACTGTACTGATTATGAGCAGCGTTATCTCTTAACATCAGGAGAGCATCTTGCGCATAACAATTTAAGGCGTCCTACATAGAATTCAGAAGATCGTTAAGGTTTTATCCTTAAGCTTTAGCTTAAATCAGTTAAGACAAATTGATTTATTACTTAATATTTTTCATTAATTAATAAAACTAAATAAGTCGCTAGAACTACAATATTATTAACTTGAAATAGGTACTAATTAGCTATAAATAGATTTGGTAATTGGCTACAACAAATAACTAGAATTTCGTGTAATTTTAATCAATGGAGATGTTGAATAAAAAAAAATGTCCATCATGTAGAATATTGAAAAATATTGGGACATATATTTTATTTTTTGTAAATCTGATAAAAAAACGTGGGAGATAAAACACGCTTAAGTTGCTTGATCGTGACGTCACACCGCTAAATCTAGTACATTTTTGTTTAGTGGTGTGACGTCATGCGTCCCAACACAGAATCTTATAAGCGTTATATCTCAGCCATTTTATATATTAGTAGCCAGAAAAGAAAATACGTAGCGAATATTTATTTTTATTATTAAGGACTAATTGTATCTTAAAAAATTTTACCTTGTCAACATCACTATTAGCTATAAATAGATTTATTAGTTGGCTATAATAACAAGTAACTAGATTTTCGTGAAATTTTAATGAGCACAATTTTCGCTAAATTGTTAGAAATGTTTGGTAAAGACCTAAAGGCGAGCGTACAATAGAAATTAAATATACATAATGCGGCGAACAAGAACAAATAAAACCCAACAAACTTCCTTATGGCGAGGGTAGGAAAACATTTCTTGAACATAATAATCTGATTAAAATGTTTTGTACCTGTACTTATTTAAACTTGTGTCGGAGAAAATTGCGGAACTTAGCTCGCAGTTATTAACGTACTGTGAAAAGAAAGGCTTATTTTTAAGTTTAATTAATAAATGAAGCGTTACTAGTTACGAATATTAAAAAAAATTGGTGAAAAAATTAACCAAGTTCAATTATGTCAAAAAAAAATTTTTTTTAAAGAAAAAAGCAAGGTTAGAAGGCAAGGTTTTAAATGATCAAATATACTGAACTGAGTTAAACGAAATGTGTGTGTGTGTGTGTGTGTAAACCAATAAAAAATGGTCAAAACCTGATCGAAATTTTGGAGAAATTCGAGGTCATATATATAAACTCTTATTTTTAAACGCCCAAAAGCATTGTTTTTTGTGTAAATGTGTTGATTTTTTTTATAATAATATTATTACATACCTACTCGTACGTAGGTACACACATTCATAACGAATTGATAAAAATACAAATCAGTATCAAGGAACAAACTATTCCAAGACAAATCTTTTACATGACTCTAGAAAACAGGAAAAAATGAACCCAACCGGAAATTGTATTATTATCAAATGATCCGACGACCTTCCCTCACTTTTTTCAATTATTATTAGACCCTCATCCATTTTCACTTTCAACAATGGGACTAATTTTACCTAAGGGATTTCTTTTTGCAACAATGGACCTTAGATACAAATCTTTTTTGAAATCGAATTAAATTGATATCGTGAATTAAAGAATCTGTGTCTGAGAAAGCGATTTTATTTTTGAAGTGAAAACTTCTTTAGCGGCGCTGAGCACTTTTTTGTATGGGTAAAAACTTTCAAACTCGCGTCAGGGTCACGTGATGCTGATCGAAAAAGCGTAAGATCGAGGGGAAGGGAGAGGAACTAGTATCTCCCACTCTTTCTACCGTGCCTGAGTGTGCTGCTCTGTTTAGGCGGCACAGGGGGCTTAGACAAGCGCGCGCCCGATATTTTTTTTTTATATTTTATATTTTTATATTTTATATTTTTTTTATTAGACACTTAAATAGGTTCGAATCAAAACTGTTTGTTTCTTACTTAAGTTATCATAAACCAATTGTATCAGTTGTAAAAATTTGCGATGATGATTCTGATAATAACGATGGTGTAAAAGTCGTCGAAATTATGGATGGAAGTTGATTTTTCTGAGAGATAAAATTTAATGTTATATATAAATAACGATATAATATTATAAATAACAACATATAAATTGTCATATTTGTGTACGATAGCGCAATAAATAAACATTGTATTCTACCTCATAAATGATAGTATTTTTATACTTATAATTAAACACAACGTTAATATTGAAGTTTTCACTTCTGCCGGCACTCCCGGAGTGCTATTTTTTTTTTCTTTCTTTTCTTTATGAGTTACTTGCTCGTTCTTCTCATAGAGGTGATTTTTTTAACGAGCGTTAGAGTCTTAAAAAACAAAACAATTGTCAAATTGACTTCAAAATGTGCTCCATTGTAGCCTATTAAACAAATAAATCTTAAATTTGAGTTTGAATGAGCCATAATAATAATGTACATTAGTTTTGCACTCAGTCTGCAACTAAAGTCCTACATCAAAACACTAACCTAATATTTTATTCACGTCCCTAGCAAGACGCTAGAGTTTATTTAATCAACAATACTCTCATCAGACTGTCAGATTGCGTCTCTGAATGCATGCGACGGAGATGTATCCTACAGAAAACATGACTTAGAAAGGTTTCTATTTGTTACTTTTGAAAACATATAGAATTTATTCTTTTCATTTATTTATTTATTAGGGTCAGGTCATGAAGCTTACTATCAGCATTTGGTACTAAAACGCTCGCCTGATGTGTTAATACCTGAAATAGACCCAAATTTAAACCCAAACATATATTAAAAAAATCATTTTACGAGTAAGTTAGCCTTGTACCGCGATCTCGCTGATGTTAAACGACGATGCGTATATGGTAGCAAACTAAACCTAGAAGGTGGGATAAATATCTCTCTGGATATATAAACCAAATCTTACTTTGTCTTAGTTTTATATTCTTTTTATTTAACTTTTAACATCTAACAGGCGTTGAACGCCTAAAGTTTGATTATGGGGTGAGTTAATGAGCCTCGAAGTTTCTGAATCACGTACTTCATAGCTACGTCTCTGAAGTTTTCTGTGGATTGAATTTAATAAATTCTTGAATAGGGATGACGACTTTGTCCTTCAGATTCTTAATAAAATATAGAACACGAAATTTTTTTATTTATTTCGCTAGTGCATATTTTTTGTAATTAAAAATTACGCCAGCAATTTAGCCGTTTTACAAAGTTTTTTACTCACTAAAAAGTACCCTAATATTCCTATTATATGCCAACTTTTCGCCCAATTGGTCCACCCCTTTAGAAATAAGACAGTAACTTACGTCTATCCATACATCGTTCAAACAAACTTTACCTCTAAATTTTATTAGTAGGATTTGATTCTAAGATAATTTATATATTTAAGAATTGAGTTTTAAAGACAGTAAAAGAACCTATTCTCTTTCTATATATTGACTTACTTTTACCATAAACGTTTTTAAAGTCGCAAAAGCTATTACATATTAAAGGATATGACAATTTCCTAATCTCAAATCCTCAGATCCCCTGCAACGCGATATACATTTTACAAGTGGGACCGCTATAAATTATGACTATCTCCGGCAGCCGGAACACCTAAGCGCCTCATGTACGTTAGAGAAATTGCACGATAAACCCCAGAAACATTCCCAGTTTACTACAAAATATATAGATTAAATGTATGAAGCTAAGTAAGCGATATTTGAAACCAAGAAATTTTATTTTTCCGATATTATATTTAATTATATTCTTAGATCTTTAAAACTACGCAACGGGTTTTGATGCGGAGAGATTTCTTTAAATAGATAGAGTGAGTCAAGAGAAAGGTTTATATGTATTTCACCCGGGGGTAGACTTCCTTTTCAGGAGGTCGTCTAGGTGGGTACCCCAACAGTGACAGTTTTTCTACCGCCTGAGCAGTAATATGCAAACATTACTGTGCTTCGGTAGGAGAGCACTGTAGCTTGTGAAATTACTGGGCTAAAGAGTCTTAACAGCTTATGACTCTTGAGTAAGAAGCGTTGGTGCAGTGCACTTAGAATTTCACATCATTGTGAAATCCTAGATAGCACTGTACTGATTATGGGCAGCGTTATCTCTTAACATCAGGAGAGCGTCTTGCACGTCTTCTTACTTCAGCAAAAAAAAAACATGCAGAATAGTAGAGTAACACTGCAAATTTTCTGTTAGGCGCAGCGAAGTGCGCGCGGGTCGACTAGTTATATATAATAGAGTATATTATTAGAAATAACAATATAACATTGTTGGCGTGTTTCCTCGCAAAACGTTCAGTTGGACTGTAAGGAGCTAAATTGACATTTGATGCTATAAATCTCTTGCTAGTTGGAGCCGATTTATCAGATCATGGATTGTAATTGAATGTGACATACCATTTATCAAGTACACTTGATTTACGATTGTAAAATCGACAATATTGTTGCTCACTACCCACAATACTAATGCCGTCTTCAGTTTTTAAATCAAACCTTTATTTATAAAAATGTTGTAAAATATGTCTCTATAAATTTCAATATTACGATAATATCAAGAAAATGATTAACTTCAGGCTTGTTTTCAGTAACCCAAGACGAGATGCATTTTGAGATGCATTTGTTTATAATATCTCCAAAACTACTTAAACGATTTTGTTGAAAATTGCGCTGTTGTAGGACCAAACGTATATATAAGCGATCAAAATTAGGACAGACTAAATTAATTCCTTTTGAAGTATAATATTGAAAATCAAAATGTTTTTTCTATTACAGACTTGTACCTAAAAACTACGAATAAATAATTTGTATTTGACTCTACGAGAATAATAAAAAAGCGAAATCCTTTAAAATCTTTTAAAGATACGATTTTTGAAGTGAAAACTTCTTTAGCGGCGCTGAGCACTTTTTTGTATGGGTAAAAACTTTAAAACTCGCGTCAGGGTCACGTGATGCTGATCGAAAAAGCGTAAGATCGAGGGGAAGGGAGAGGAACTAGTATCTCCCACTCTTTCTACCGTGCCTGAGTGTGCTGCTCTATTGATGGTGTAAAAGTCGTCGAAATTATGGATGGAAGTTGATTTTTCTGAGAGATAAAATTTAATGTAATATATAAATAACAACATATAAATTGTCATATTTGTGTACGATAGCGCAATAAATAAACATTGTATTCTACCTCATAAATGATAGTACTTTTATACTTATAATTAAACACAACGTTAATATTGAAGTTTTCACTTCTGCTGGCACTCCCGGAGTGCTACCTTTTTTTTTTTTCTAATGAATGAACATTATCATCGAGTGTAAGAGTGTAATGTGTAAATTCTTGGTAATGTCAGGGCCCAAACACATAATCTGATTGTCGTATCAACGTTATTTACATTTGTGAACAAGTTTGTATGCCATTGGCTTCTTAGAATTTATCTTCAAGTGCTTCAATTAAATGTAGACACTTTTAGATATTTACGATTTATTATTATTATGAGCCCGTAAGATCCCATGCAGGGCAAATACCTCCCTACCCTACCCCTCAATCTGTCGCGGTCTTGAAGTATAGTTGTCCATCCTTCCACATATGAATCAAGGTCCTCTCTCCATCGGTTAAGGGTATCGGTTATGCTTGTTCACGTTGGACGCGCGAGCGAGGGCGCGGGTGCGGGCGCGGCAGACTTTACTTACACCGCACGTGCGTTTTGTACGCGAACACTTTCATATCACGTCGTATGTTTGATATTTCGCGCCCGCACCCGCGCCCGCGGCCGCGCGTCCATCGTGAACAAGCACTAAGAGAAAGGTGCAAAAAATAATTCAAAATTAATGGCGAGGTTTCCAAGAAAACTATAGCGGTTAAGATAGCTTTATTAGTTTTAAAGATATCGTTGATGATAGCTAAAGCCGATTTGCCAGTAGCCCGAATAGCGCCTGGCCTATTTATTTATTGAAGTCGTTAAAAAATAAGCCAGAGTGTTCCTAGAAAAGGATTTCACGTTACTAGGTACCTACGTGGCATTTCAAGAGTGAACAAGATAAACGGTTGTTTTCTTTTCGTCGAACAGAAGTTTTCCTTGGAAACCAATCGCGATTGTATTGGTTCTTAGATAAATAACCGAAATGTTATTAATTTTGATCAAATTATTGTTGTTTAATGTGAAAGTCCTTTGGCATTTCTGACATTTACTCTGTTTATTTAATTCTTGGTACATTATTTGAGATTTGTCTTGTGGCTACGCCGTAGCAGATGTCTACGAAATTTAAGAATTAATATAGATAATAATTCTTTTGTTATAGAATAATTGTAGGTCTAGGTAGGTACTCTATTTTTTTAAAAAATGTTAACATTAATTGGATGCAGGTTGTTTCCAACAGGTATATACGGAAGTCCAAAGGCCTATGGTCGGCAGTGGACGTCCTTTGGCTGAAATGCTGGTGATGATGAACATTAAAAAAGTACTTTTTAAATTTAATATATCTTACTAACATTATAAACGTGAAACTTTGTGATAATGGATGTCTGGATGTTTGATACTCTTTCAAGCCTAAACGGGTGGACCGATTGAGCTGAAATTTTGTAGAGATAGCTAAGACCCTGGAATAGCACATAGGCTACAGTACAGCGGGTAAACCAGCTGGGCACAGCTAGTAATTCATAAGTACCTATGTACTTTAAATTTTCTTAAACTCATCAGAATTGTTATGCTGTGAGATGTATTTTACGTTCTTAACACTACATTTTTTGAAAGACATTTTTTTCTCCATATTATAAAATTATGAGGAATAAATATATTTATTTGGATATTATTCTGAGAAGTAGCCTATGTGTTACGTATTTCAAGGTCTAAGCTAACTACATACCAAATTTTAACTCAATAAGTTCAGCTCCCTAAGCGCAAAGAGAACAAACAATATTAGCATCATTTTTAGTGAAAACGGCAAATAATACTAAACCACAATAACATTTTTATTGTTTACATGTATTCATAGGCAGATTTAGGGGGGGGGGGGGGGGGGCAGGGGGCCATGCCCTTGTAGAGCTACGAATATTTCATGGCCAAGATTATATTTTTTTTCTCAGCACTTATTATAAAGGATATTTGAACTTCCTAACTGTTCAGAGCGGGCTAAACACACACTTTTCTTGGTAAAAATTATAATATTTTTGCCTTTCTGCACTTTGCCCCCCCCCCCCCCCCCCCCCAAAACCAAATCCTGGATCCGCCCTTGCATATACTATTTAACAATACACGTAACTTAAAGGACCAACGTCCATTTAAAAAAGCACGTCCTTCCACCTACATATGAGTATAAACCAACCTTGAGTGTTTTCCTTGCAACATAATATTTTCGTTTGAAGCAATTCCCTCACGGAAACACTCCAGGTAAAGTAACCGAGTAGCAAACTCCATTACAGCACATGACATTAACTGAGAAACGTTTTTCTCAAAACGAATCCAATTATGTGGCAGCCTTTCATCCTCGATTCATATCGCTCTCAGGCATACGGCAGAATATTCACTCTGTCAATATGGGTACTCGTACGTCAAATTATAACTGAATTTAATTTTGGTACGGTCGAGTTTGAAATTGAGGGTAAAGTCTGAATAACATAACGTGTGTACATAAGTATGTAGATTCCTACTTTCTTAGTCTGCCCTCAATTAAGCCGGTGTAACAATCATCATCATCATCAGCCTATGTTCCTCCACTGCTGGACATAGGCCTCCCCCATGGCACGCCACTCAACGCGGACCGAGGACCGAGTTGAGTGGTGTAACAAAAACATTGTTACCTTAGATTTTGAGATTTAGAATAAGCAGTAAGTACTTACCTAAGATAAGCCCATTATATTATAACCTGCTTAGAATAATTTTCTCAAATAAGTGAATTGTGAATTCTTGTTGAGAAATAAATATCTTTAACCCGAACAATAAATGTGTTAAATTCTCAATGAAAAAGTGAATAAAAAAGAAGGGAAAACTATTTATTGAGCGCCTAACACATAAATACAATAGTAGATATTAAATAATTCATTAGGTAGTAGTAATTAAAAAATACACGTTAGAGGAAAAGTGTTCTAATTGGCGGTCTTGTCGCTAAATCGCTATTAGTGATATCTTCCAGACATCCAAGCAGCGAATAGAAAGACACATCTTGCAAACAAACATGGGCAAATTGACGCTGACCTATTGCAAGAATGCTCAAAACTATGTGACGATTGTTATCTTTACTATTATATAAAGAGGTAATTTTATATATTATGACATACAAATATTAATTTCAATTCAATTTAATTTTAGTTTTTTACTTGTAATTAAATATATGAATAGGTTGACAATTTATTTATTTTTATTTATTGTAATAATGTATGCCTAAAAACTAAATATTTGCACGACAGATAATGTTAATTACAATTTGAACTATATAATATGTATATCATAAGAATATTAAATACAGAACCTATAATCCTATGCTCATTATGAATACTTCAATAGGTTTCTTCTACACTACACCATTGAAAAACGAGTAATCAATTCGAAACCCTTACAGCGCACCTGTTACCAAGGATGGATGCTTTGACGCGATTAAGTCAGACTAGTATTAAATTTCCTTCGACTTTGATATTAAAATGATAGAATACATTCTTTCCGACAAGACGATTTTTTACAATAATTGAAGATAGGGAGAGATTTGTCCCACCTTCTATGCTCTAGACTGCTACCATCTACGGCATCGTCGCATAGCATCACGCCAGAGGGGCTATTGGCTAATTCTCACCCACTACGATTGATGGCAACTTCAATGTACATTGCTGCTTTTGTTACTTTACTCATATTAATAAGGAGGTTTAAGAACGTAATGTACGCAATTTTGTCTATGAATTCTAGTGTTTTACATATCGTTTTGCGATAGCCAATAGGCCCTCAGGTCGTGGTCAAAGGCTAATCTATCATTACATAGTATAAAATAGAGTTGCTTCCCGCGTCTGTTTGTCCCTATGTATGCTTATATCTTAAAAATTACGCAACGAATTTTGACGCAGTTTTCATTAATAGATAGAGTGATTCAAGAGGAAGGTTTATATGCATAATATGCGTAAAATAATTAGTAGAATAACTGATAATTTTCTATTAAGCGCAACGAAGTGCGCGCGTATCCACTAGTAATGAATAAAAAAGACGCAAAAACTGTTACTGTATATAAAAAGTGTTACAAAAAAAAACAAAATTTATTGTATGTTTTTTTATGTTAAAGGTGACAAACAAGCAGACGGCCCACCTGATGGTGAGTGGCTACCGTCGCCTATAATGCATTACCAGGATACCTGCAATACCAGGAATATTTTTATTAAAACTGTTGTAATATACAACGTTTTAATATAGAATATGACCGCAGGAATCGTCCGAACCGAAAAGACCATCAACAAACAAAAAAAGAAAGGTCAGACAAACATTTATTACGGCCAAGTTAAATTGCCTCTCCTAAGTCAAACGGGAACTGAACAGTTCTATTTGTTCACAGTTACAGAGTACTGCGACGTAATTTACCAAATTATTTATAACCGACCTCAAAATGGGAGTTTATCAATCTGACATGTACCTATATCCTATTAGAAATAAGTAAATTAAATTTCTTTATTTGTCAGATAACAAAGATCCATACAGTTTATGACACTTTATATTAGTAAAGTTTAAAGTGGCTCTTAATATCATACAAACATAAAAAATCAGAAATCCATTTCGGTACATTTCTGAAAAAGAAAATTTATATTTATATTATTGGTCGAATTTTGATTTGTTTTATTTTTATTTTATCACACTTATATTACAAAGGCGAAAGTTTGTGAGTGTGTTTGTTTGTTACTTCTTGACGTCTAAACGGGTGGACCGATGAGACTTAGATGTTCTTGAAGCATTAGGTACAGTACAGACATATTAAACCTAATTTGTATACAAAATAAAACTTAAGCTTAAGTAGCTTCCGTGGTCCAGTGGTCATACCTCCGACTTGTAAGCCGGAGGTCCTGGGTTCAAATCTCAGTGTGGCAAAGATTTTCGCCTGGACGCTACCGTGTTTCGGAAGGCACGTGAAACTGTGGGTCCCGGCTGTTTCCTATAAGATATGTAGGAGGCAGTCGTTAGGTCATGTTGCAGGCCTTGTAGGAATCTCGGCGACCTGAAACTGCAACATATAGGTTGGCCACACGACCTATAATTTGTGATTTGACTCTAACAGTGTAAGTAGGGTAACCTGTTCTGTTGGAGTATAAACCCCAATTATTTATTTATTATTTAACCTGTACAGGCACATAAATAAGATAAACTAAAGATAATAATTAATTACACTGATAGCTTAGGCTATTGGCTATAATAAATAGATACGCTTAAGTTCTAAAATGGATAAAACCAATGATCCCAACAAATGATCAGAGACTCAACTAGCGGGGCGTGAAGATTTCATGAGGCAGAAAGTCGTTAATTTCGATCACAATACATTAATGAGATACTAAATCCATTTCGGCTATTGTTTGAAAATTATATAGATTTAATGTCATTTATCAAACTAAAAGCCAATGTAATTATTTTAATGTTTAATTAATAGATTTCTACCTATTGATAAATTAACTAAATCCATACATATAATAAGAATGGAAATTTCTCCCCATTCATTGTGATCCTTTACTAAGGTGAACTGTGAAAATACGCATATGAACAAAACGACGCGAAAAAGTCGCTTGCGCGATCTAGATCGTAAAACATTTTGTCAATTTTTCCTAGGGAAACGTAAAATAAAATAATAAAATAAATAATAATCATTTATATCGGACACATCGCCCCTAATTTACATCAAAATTTCGAAGTAAAAGTAATAGAATATAAAGTAAATTCAATTCAAAAAAATCAAAAAGTAAAAAGTGCGACAAACTAAAAATACGCCATCTATCGATGTGGCCATAAACGAAAATTTACCAGAGTAGTTTTATTAGGTTTAATTTGTAAAAAGGTTATTACTTATGTGTGATAAAACGGCACAACCGAATTGTATGCAGTTTTCGCTAAAACGTTGCAAATTTCTCTAATTTGTAAATAGTATTGGTTTTATTTAAATCGGTTTTTAAATAAAAGAGTTATATCTATCTAAAGATTTATTTATCTATTATATAAAATCGTTCGTACACTTTTGTTCTATCAACGCACAGCCCAAACGGCTGGACGGATTGAGCTGAAATTTGGACAGCGTATTCGTAAAAAGATTTCATCGTGCAATAAGAAGCGATTTTTTAAAATTCCCTCAGGAACAGGAATTATTCCCGAAAAACGAATGTATGCAAATCCGTAACCGCTGAACCGATTAAGCCGAAATTTTGTAAAACGATAGTTGGGATTGTGATTAGAAACATCAAATAGTTTTTTTGTCAGAAATTTACTTTTAAGGGGGGTAAAGGGGGGTCGAAGTTTGTATGGAAAATTTAGAACCGCTGACCCTATTGAGCTGAAATTTGGTACAGAGATAGATTGAGTCCTAAAAAATTTAATGGTATACTTTTTATTCCAAAAATCAACCTCTAAGGCGGGATAAAGGAGGTCAAAGTTAGAATAGGAAATCGGTAACCGCTTCTTTGTTTAAGCTGAAATTTAAACCAGCGTGTTCTTTAGGTAACGAAGGCGACGTATAAAAAGGGATTTTTGCAAAATTCTTCCGGGAACGGGAATTATTCCCGAAAAACGTTTGTATGCAAATCCGTAACCGCTGAACCGATTAAGCTGAAATTTTGTAAAACGATTGTTTAGATTGTGTTTAGGAACATTAATTTTTTTTTTTGACGAAAATTAACATTTAAGGGGGGTAAAGGGGGGTCGAAATTTGTATGGAAAATTTAAAACCGCTCACCCTATTGAGCTGAAATTTGGTACAGAGGTAGATTGAGTCCTAAAAAATTGTATGGTATACTTTTTATTCCAAAAATCAACCTCTTAGGCGGGATAAAGGAGGTCAAAGTTAGAATAGGAAATCGGTAACCGCTTCTTTGTTTAAGCTGAAATTTAAACCAGCGTGTTCTTTAGGTAACGAAGGCGACCTATAAAAAGGGATTTTTGCAAAATTCCTCCGGGAACGGGAATTATTCCCGAAAAATGTTTGTATGCAAATCCGTAACCGCTGAACCGATTGAGCTGAAATTTTGTAAAACGTTTGTTTAGATCGTGTTTAGGAACATTAATTTTTTTTTGACGAAAATTAACTTTTAAGGGGGGGTAAAGGGGGGTCGAAATTTGTATGGAAAATTTAAAACCGCTGACCCCATTGAGCTGAAATTTGGTACAGTGGGAGATTGAGTCCTAAAAAATGATATGGGATACTTTTTATCCCAGAAATCAACCTTGAAGGGGGAAGAGGGGGGGGGGTAGAAGTTTGAGTAGAAAATCAGTAACCGGCCATCTTTTAAAGCTCAAATTTGAACAGCGTATTTTTTATGTAACGTAGATGACCGATAAAAAGGGATTTTGCAAAATTTCCACGGGAACGGGAATTAATTCTAAAAAACGTTTGTATCCAAATCTGTAACCGCTGAACTGATTGAGCTGATATTTTGTAAAACGATTGTCTGAAGTGTGTTTAGGAACATTGAATAGTTTTTATGTCAGAAATTAACTTTTAAGGGGGGTAAAGGGGGGGTCAAAGTTTGTATGGGAAATTTAGAACCGCTGACCCTATTGAGCTTAAATTTGGTACAGCGGTAGATCTAATCCTAAAAAATGATATGCAATACTTTTTTCCCAGAAATCAACTTTTAAGGGAAAAAAGGGGGGTGCAAGTTTGTGTAAAAAATCGTTAGCCGCTTCTTTGTTTTTGCTGAAATTTGGACAGCGTGTTCTTAGTTACATAAACTAAGACGACCGATAAAAAGGGATTTTGTGAAATTCTTACAGGAACGGGAATTATTCCCAAAAAACTTTTGTGTGCAAATCCGTAACCGCTAAACCAATTAAGCTGAAATTTTGTAAAATGATGGTTTGAGTTTTGTTAAGGAAATTTTTAATAGTTTTTATATCAGAAATTAACTTATAAGGGGGGGTCAAAGTTTGTATGGGAAATTTAGAACCGCTGCGCTGACCCTATTCAGCTTAAATTAATTTAGTGCAGAGGTTGATTGAGTCCTAAAAAATGGGATACTTTTTATCCCAGAAATCTACATTAAAGAGGAGGAAAGGGGGTGCAAGTTTGCGTAAGAAATCGTTAACCGCTTCTTTATTTGAGCTGAAATTTGGATAGCGTGTTTTTAGGTGGTTTTGGCGACTCACGAGAAGGGCTTTTGCTAAATTCCCACTGGAACGGGATTTATTTACAAAAAACAATTGTATGCAAATCCGTAACAACTAAACCGATTGAATCGAAATTTTGTAAAATCATGGTTTGAGTTGTGTTTAGGAACATTAAATATTTATTTTGACAGAAATTAATGGGAAATTTAGAACCGCTGACCCTATTGCGCTTAAATTTGATACAAAGGTAGATTAAGTCTTAAAAAAAGATATGGGATACTTTTTATCCCAGAAATCAACCTCTGAAGGGAGGAAAGAGGGATCCAGTTTGTGTAGGAAAGGTAACCGCTTCTTCGTTTTAGCTAAAATTTGGACAACGTATTCTTTATGTAACGTAGGCGACCGATAAGAAGGGATTTTGTGAAATTCTCACCAGAACAGGAATTTTTTCACAAAAACGTTTGCATGGAAATTAGTAACCGCTGAACCGAAAATGAGCTGATATTTTGTTAAGTTCTGTTAATGAATAGTTTTTTTATGTCAGAAATTAACTTTAAGGAGACTAAGTATTAAAGGAGGGGGAAGGAGGATCAGAGATTTAATGGGAATTCAGGAACCATGGAATTGATTTGAGTCGCGGGAAGGATGGTGTGAGAAATTAGTAACGAATAATAATTTAGCTGAGGTACATTACAGTAGAGATAAGTTAAAGAGTTACCGGGAAAGGACCACAAATAGTTTTAATTCCTGAAAAGAGGCGTGAAAATTTATGAAGGCGATAAACTACCGCTCAACTGAGATAATTTGACCTCTGGGAAAGGACATAGGATTGGTTTCTACGATAGCGAACAAAACTGCATAGAAATACCCAACCCGATATTCTTCGCTACCCACAGCGGGAGCAAATAATATATAGCCATGCCTTATTTTACGCTTACAAAGTCACGGGGATGGAAATACTATCATAGTGAACATAGCAGCACCAAATTCGCTTTATTAATTGACTCTCACGCGCAACGAAGTGCGCGCGGGTCAGCTAGTTGATAATATACCTCTTATTGAAAAATCAATTATCAGCAGAATTAACAACCGTTCTGCGACTCACATTTCACCAACTTGTGCTCGACCCTGCCGCTCCATAATTGGTTTACAAAAAAAACATATAAAAGAATGATATAAAAACAAGAGGTTCTGGTTCATTGGTTTTAGTTTGGTTTGGTTTTTGGTTGGTTGGTTTTTGGCTAGTTTATTGATTTGGTTATTGGTTGGTTTGGTTTTGGTTATTACCTACAGAAGTGCTGAATAAATCGAACACATACTGCGTAGACGCAAAGACCTTTGATGATATTGATAAATGGAAGCTACAGACACGGTAAAGAGAATAATATACTGGTACTATAGAGCGGGGCAAGAGCGGATACAAGGGGGGGCAGGGGGCACTCGGAATAAGCCGATCGCACATATTATTTCATGGTCATTTTTTTCCTTGGCGCTCAGAAAGCTGCTCCCGCACTAATTATTAAGAATATTTGAATTTTCAAATCATTCGGAGCGAGCTAAACACACATTTTTCGTAGCCCGTCTGCACCTTGCCCCCCCCCCCCCCCCCCCCGTGACGCCTCTACACTCGGTGCATTCTTAGTAGCAAAGTATTTAAACATTTTTTATTATTGCATCCTTATATTTATTACATTATTATAAACGTGAAAGTTTGTGCTCTATAATTTTGTGTGGCTTATTTTTGTGACTTAACTACCCTTAAAAACTCAAAAAAACTGTAGTAAACTTTGACAGTGAATTAAAATCCAAAGATAGCATCGATGAGGACTTTTGTAAATTAATATTATGTAATTGCAATTTTTGTTTTAATTACTTTCAGCTCTGTGCGATTTTTTGTTAACTCATCCCTACTTTTTAGCTGACCAGACTATACAAGCCTATTAAGTATTAAAAACCTTCCCTTTTATCATAAATGAACAATGAGTAATCTACCATCAAAAACATAATCTATCTATCTCATGTAACTTCCAGAGAACACTTTAATATTTAATCAGTGGAAATAGAGTTTCAATCCATTAAAGTTCTGTAATTGTAGTTACAGAAGTTCGACCGCTTTTAAATTGCAGATCGTCACTATAGACGTCAGAAACATTTTGTTTGATGAAGAGCTGCAATTTTAAAATGGTTTCTATCTTCTTCCATGATCACAAATGAAACATTAATGATGAATACTAGTAGAATCGCCAAGAGTAGGTATAATATTGGCGATATTTAATAATTCTATATATTTGTGATCTGAATTGTTTCTTTCATCAGTGAATTCATGTCGACTCATTGTGTTTATGGATCATCATCAGCCCACGCTCGTCCACTGCTGAACATAGGCCTCCCCCATGGCACGCCACTCAACTCGGTCCTCCATCTTACTCCTCCACCCACTCGCAAAGACCTTAAATACATACGTATAACCCCCATAACGGGAACCAGGCGTGATGAGACTATTTCCCTCCACTTGGTACGATCCTGACACACCTCTTTCGTTTTCTCAACTTTCAACACATTCTTCATACACTCTCGCCGGTTCTTGGTACTCTTTTTTTTGGGGTTTATACTCCAACAGAACAGGTTACCCTACTTACACTGTCAGAGTCAAATCACAATTATAGACTGTGTGGCCAACCTATGAATTTCAGTTTCAGGTCGCTGAGATTACTACAGGTCCCGCAGCGTATATGGAAACCCTTCCTCTATTCAGCGCCAGTATGGATCTGGGATGCGGGAGCTTTTAAACGACAAAACATGCAGTTTGAGAGTTTAAATGCTACCCTACTTTTAGTTCTGACATGCGGGAGGGTTTACGTACGCAATATTACCATTATAGATTGGAAATCCTTCCAGTATTCAGCACTCAAGTATTTTCGATCTGCGGAAACTTTTGATATTGAATGTTTAGTGTTTGTTTGCTACTATTCTTGTAGTTCTGAATACTGAATGAGACGGCATTGTTAAGAAAATGTAATAAAAAAATACGACAATAATATAATTATTCTATAAACTTTTATTTGTTTTTATTATTGATACTAAATATGGAATATGGTATAATCGTATATATCTAGTACAGATCTTGCAATACAATTTTTAACTAGTTTTGACTCAGTTTGAGTTTCACACTCATATTTGGGGTATAGGTTATTATTGTACCATAGAGTTGATCAGATGATGACGGTAGTTATTGGTGAGTGGATATTAGGTGGGTAGTTGGTTTGGACCCGCGCGCGTTTTGTGGCGCGTAAAACAGTCTACAAATACTACCTACATTTAGTCATTCATTTATTTCTAAAATTAAATGAAATTGAAATGAATTGAATAAAATAAAATAAAAAAAGCAGCAGCTAGGTATAACTAGCGAAATAAATGAATGACTAAAGGTAGGTAGTATTTGTTGACTGTTTTACGCGCCACGAAGTGCGCGCGGGTCCACTAGTTACACATAAACTTTCCTCTTGAATCACTCTTTCTTTTAAAAAAACCGCATCAAATTCCGTTGCGTAGTTTTAAAGATCTAAGCAAATATACGTCAGACAAGCGTTTTAGTCAAACAGATTTAAATATTACTCTGGAAACAATCCCCGAGTTCAGATCGATAAATTTGAAAGAGGTGTGAGTTGTGTATACGTTATTATGGTACCACCGAGTTGATCTGATGATGACGGTAGTTGGTGGGTAATAGGAGTAGGAGTAAGAGTTAGAGTTGAAGTAAGAATCAGAGTAAGAACCCAGAGACAAGAGAAAGAGTCAGAGTAAGAATCCAGAGTCAAGAGTAAGTAAGAGTCAAGAATAAGAGGTAAGAGTCAAGAGTTAGAGTCAAAGTCGAGAGTAAGAGTCGAGAGTAAAAGTCGAGAGTAAGAGTCGAGAGTAAGAGTAACAGTAAGAGTAGTAAGAATAAGAGTAAAGGAAATCGTTTTTATTTTAGAAATAAATGAATGACTAAAGGTAGGTAGTATTTGTAGACTGTTTTATGCGCTACGAAGTGCGCGCGGGTCCACTAGTTATACGTAAACTTTCCTCTTGAATCACTGTCTACAGTCTACAGTACTATACAGACTTGCGTTTTCATCAAACAGATTTAAATATTACTCTGAAAACAATCCCCGAGTTCAGATCGATCGATCTGAATAGCGGAAGGGATTAAAGTCGCAATCAGAGAATGAATGCACGTAAAGGCTCCCGTAGCTCAGATCGGTCGCGGTGCTGAATAGCGGAAGGGATTAAAGTCGTATTTTGAGAATTCACGTATGGAAAGGCTCCCGCATTTCAGTTCGGTCGCGGTGCTGAATAGAGGTAGGGTTTAAATATACGCGGTCCCGCAACATGACCTGACGACTGCATCCTACATATTTTATAGGAAACAGCCGGGTTTATCATTTATCCACCTCTTTATCCACCTGACCACCATTCTTCCACTCTTGACCTGACCTTTCCTTAGGACGTCTTTTATTGTATTTGGTAAAGAAAAGTACGCTAGTCCAGCACAGCGCAGCCCATCGACGGATAAAAACTGAAATATAATTCTTAGTACTTAATTTTTTTTTTTTTTTTTTAAGTGATGAAGTAGAAGACGAGCAAGACGCTCTCCTGATGTTAAGAGATAACGCTGCCCATAATCAGTACAGTGTACCCAGGATTTCGCAATGATGTGAAATTCTAGGAGCACTGCACCAACGCTTCTCACTCAAGAGTCATAAGTTGTTAAGACTCTTTAGCCCAGTAATTTCACTAGCTACAGTGCCCTCCTACCGGAGCACAGTAATGTTTGCACATCACTGCTCAGGCGGTAGAATAACTGGCACTGTTGGTTCTATAAATGATTCTACCAGCTGAGACATTCCCAAAGTCGCAATTCGTTTAAGTCAAAAGTTTGTTCTAAATTTATGTCGGAATGTTCATTTTAATTGACAAGCATTTAATTGCTCGTTTCGCTGTCTGTTTGTTCTTATTCACGGTTCTGATTTGCTTAATTTTGTTAACAAAGTTCCTCAATCTGAACACGAAAGGAAGTTTGACTGATTGACTGACTGACCTAATAACGCACGGCTTAAACTTATGAACGAACGTATTGACTTGAAATTTAGCACGCATTTAAGTTTTAAGAAGACATTTGCTAAGAAAAGATTTTTGAAAACTTAAACATAAAGGTGGTAACCCTTAGGAGTTAAAACAACGTAAATACTAACAGTGTACCCAGTACCTAGTTCTCTCGCATTGCCATTAGCAGACAAAAATGGCGTCACATCGCTAAATCCATCGGGAAAATCCAAGCAGAAGAGCAACCACGACCACTCTGACAAGAGTGTACGGCTAAGAAGAAGAAATACTAACAAACAAATGACATTAATTTTAATTTAATTTCATTATTTGTCAAATAACAAACATCCATACAATTATTTAGGTTTATATTATTCGTTTATGTTTCAAAATGTTCATGTTTAAGTTCTTAGTTGTAAATTATAATGTTTAGAACACATACCAAGACAATTGTCTTTCAGAATGTATGTAACTTAGCTTAACTTAGTGGTTTAATATGAGTTTAACTACACAGTCATAGAATAGAGGAGAAAACAGAGATAGTAAACTTTTCTAGTCTATTCTCTTAATATACCACAAATAAGCAGACTATTATCTTTAATTGTCTAAATATTTCGGTACTTTCCCATATTAAATAACAAATTGTTAAATTAGAAATTGTGCTCATTCATAAATTTCAGGCACACAATTACATATCCTAATATAAAGCATTTTACTGCCGAAGCCTGTGCAGACGTATGAATAATACAGAATTTAAACCTTAAAATCTTTAAAAATCATTGTACAAGTATAATACCGGGGGTAGACTGTAGACGTCCTTTGCAGGAGGTCGACTAAGTGGGTACCCCAACAGTGCCAGTTATTCTACCGCCTGAGCAGTAATGTGCAAACATTACTGTGCTTCGGTAGGAGGGCACTGTAGCTAGTGAAATTACTGGGCTGAGGACTCTTAACATCTTACGACTCTCAAGTAAGAAGCGCTGACGCAGAATTGTACCTTTGTAAAATACTACTTATAATGGGCAACGTTATCTCTTACCATCAGGAGAGCGTCTTACTCGCCTTCTTACTTCGTTGTATAAAAAACTGAGTTAAACTTAAACACAGAAATAAAATAAAATTCAACGAATCCAAAAGAAGAGATAAAGCGTCCCTAATGTCACGGTAAATATAGCTTAATATCGGAATTGATATTGCGTATTGACATTCCCATCTGCGGTATCACGAAAATGGAGAAATATCGGGAACCGCAAATTGCTTCAGGTAGGAAGTTTATTGAATAGGCTTGCGTGTTACCGATCTCATATCAAAGGATTCGAGAATGTGACGATGTACGTGCCTGTATTTGTAACTAGACTTGCTTATACTTCTGAATTTGCTCCCTAGAAATCGTTTCTTAGCGGATATCTACGTCACTTATTTACCTTTATATCCAACTAGCTTCGCCCAGCGGTTTTACCCGCTGTACTGTAGCCTATGTGTTATTCCAGGGCCTAAGCTATCTCTATACCAAATTTCAGCTCAATAGGTCCACCCGTTTAGGCGTGAAAGAGTAACAAACATTCATATCCAGACATCCAGACATCCTTTCTTACAAACTTTCACGTTTAGAATAAGTAAGATTGCAACCTAATCCGTTCAGTAGTTTGAACTGTGCGTTGATAGATCAGTCAGTCGCGTTTTCCAAAAATTACAAGGAGACAAAGATTTAGGAGGAGCTTTTTAATAATATAATTCAACGAATCATACTATGATTTGAGATACGAAAAATGCAATGTCAGAATTAGGTAAATTAAAGAATTTTGGTTATTCTAATATTAATTTTTTCACGGAGAACCACGAACGTGAACGTGGAGGTTTTTGTCGTCGAACGTGGTGTAAATTTAACTAATACTCATATTATTGAAATGTCTATCAATACATATAATATCCATGGTTTTAATTCTTATAATCATAGGAAAATTAAGTGTTTTGGAAATAGCCAAACAATATTCAGTGATCGATTCAGTAAAATTGGCAAGAAAATATGGGTAACATTACAGAACAGTATGTCGTTTATTACATATACCACTTGTATAGTGCTTTGGCACGGCCTACGCTCACTCCAGCCAAGTTTGGGAACTTTCATTTGGAAACATAACGAAAAATACCACCGTACATACACGAACAAAATTAACTTTATTTAAAACACAATTAACACGACTAAACCTTTTCGCCAAGCGGTCATTATGAGTTACGGTATGATGTTCAGTGCAGCCAGGGACAGATTTATCCCGCCTTCTGGTTTAGTCAGCTACCATCTACGGCCGCATCGTTGCTTAACATCACGCGAGATCGTGGTCAAAGGCCTATAATAAAAAAGTATTTTTACTCAGACTCACATATCTCATATAAGTCGAAAAAATTGCGTTTGCGCGACTATTGTTTGGAATTTTGTTGAGTAGGGCTAAGTAGATACTGAGTAAAGGGCGACGACATGACTAAAAATAATAGTAAAACCTTCTGAAACGGGTTAAACAAAAGATCAGAAAACGCTTAATTATTACTTAACAATTATTATAATAATCTAAATACCTAATACTTTACGTGTTGACTTGATAATGGCAGTATCTTGGCATTCTGATTATGTAAGAAAATCTTTAAGACTGTAAGAACAACAAAAAAGAAGTGTCCTTCTAATTACGAGCTTTCAAAGATTTCTACTAGATTAATGCCGGCAAATATCGCTACTTCTACTACGCGTCGACCTCTAAAATATACAATTTCCTGCCTTTGAAACTGGGATTAATGTTAAACAAATATATCTGCCGTTTATGGCAAACAGTTTAGTGTACTCGAGCGTTATAACCCTCTGGACCCATCCACCTTTGCCGTGCCTCGGGCATCGCATAAACAGCGGCTAACCTATTGATATAACCTATAGTTTACGGGTCATTCGTAATCAAAAGGGATGAGTATAGCTTGACCACTAATACATTAGAATAGGTCATTAAATAGACCTGTGGAATGTTTCGTTTAATTGACAAGTGCATTTTATAAAGCTTTTAATCAAAAAATTAAACCGACGAAAACACTGCGGCGCCAAACAGGCAAGAAAACAAATGCCAATGGTATTTTCAAATTAAATTTTAAATGTTTTCGTCGTTTTAATTAATTGATAAAAAGCTTTACTTTATAATTTTTAGTGCGTTTACTTTTGCAATCAGTCTTCTGTTTTTCTGCCCTTAGGGTTGAATTTTTTTTTCCAAATTTATATAAGACCACTTTTGGAGTCCATCCTTTCAAATAAATAAAGAAATTTCAAAACTCTGTAAAGAGTTATGCGTGGTAAAGAGGTAGGCATGAGAAGAACTGGAAACACTCCTAAAATGTGTGCAATAATATTATGGAGGGCTGGTCTTAAGGAATTTTTAATAAATTAATTCTATGAATTTATATTTCAAAATTTTTCAAATAGAGCCAGTGAGAGAGCGTCACTCAATATATACGCTCTTAACCCTCGACTTGAAGACACTCAAGTTGTAAATCGGCTACATTTTGCCACAGAATCAGTCGTTTTGTCGTTTAGAAATAACAAACATCACAAGAACTTTCACTTTTTTAATATTAATTTGACAGGTTTCTTAAAAGAAATTGTTTTCTCTTTTCTAGTATATTTTTTTGTAACAATTCCGTTTCTTAGAATCCAGGGACCCATAAATACGTGAATTTATGGAGTAAATCCCGGTTTTAGGTCCAACATGTAGAATAGAAAATAAATAACATGAGTGTTTCGCAGTATTCTCCGTGACTCCGTTTTGCGAACAATTTGCCGTCTCAACACGAGTGGGGAGTTGGCTCGTTTCGGATTCAGATATTATGTTAGTCTGGGTCACTTCCTTGCTTGGCGAGCCACTTTAGGCCGGGTCTTCACTAAGGCCTAGATTTGCGAGGGAGATAAGAAGGACAGGTGAAGGTATTATTTTTTTTAGGAATACATAAATTTGCTTTGGGTATTGTTATGCTATATATTCGGTATAGGTATAGGTGCGTCGACAGTCTATTAAAGTTGCAAAACTTTCGGGTTATTTTGTAAAAAAACTATTATGTTAGTAGTCACTTCCTTGCTTGGGTCATGGGTCATGGGTACTTTAGGCCGGGACTTCACTAAGGCCTAGATTTGCGAGAGAGATAAGAAGGGCAGGTGAATGCTGAAGGTACATCTATCTTTTTATTAGCATAATAAGCTAGCTGAGAGTACACATATTGTGGCTTATGTTGTGACACATCGCGTCGTCGGTCTTTTAAAGTTGCGAAACTTTCTGGTTATTTTAAAAATAAATTAATAATATGTTAGTCTGGGTACCTTCATTGCTCGGGTCATGGCGTACCTTTGGTAATTGGTATTTTTTTCTGTCTTGAGCATATTTCCAAGTGGTTTTTAGCCCTTATGTGATTGTGTTTGGACCTACTTTACATATATGTATAGTTTGCTAGATTTTATGCTAACAATAGATCCATTACATGTTTATGTAGAGCAGAACACGTAAAGAAAAAGTAAGACGTAAATACACGTTACCCGCCCATTTGAAGCCTGCTCTTGAGCTATTAAATCACAGTATTTAAAAGATATTAATACTATACCTAGTTAGGATCTTCCTCACACAGCTACATAACTTACCATTTTTGGAAACTGTCACATAGTTTCGTAGCGTAGCTTTCACATCTTCGTAGCATAGCTGCATAGCACATCTCTGGTGGAAAAGCACCTTAAGTTATGATTCATTCTACAGTATCTAATTATGTTTGCAAATATTTTGCTATGAAATTCACATTCCCCCTAATGTACCGCATTGTAATTTTGGGCAGCGACCACAAATTCCGGAGAAATAATGCTAAGTATGATGTCCCCAAACTTTGTAATAGAATCTCCACTTAGTTTCTCACTGTTTCATAGGTCGAGTAAAGTTAACTTAAGCGGGAGTGCCACTTTACGTCGTGGCCGTAGTTACGATAACTTTACTTTAACGGCCGGCCTTATAAACTGAAATAGGCCCCTCGGGCTGTTAACACCATATAATATTCATACTTTATGACCAGAAGTGCCCATGCTATGCCCTTCTTAATGCCAAATCTGAAATCTATATAGCTAGTCCCTGCAATGTCGTGTTATGAGAAATAATTTTGTCAGGGGATTTCAGATCCTACTTATAGGCTTTTCGCTATAATTTCTAAACCGTGTATTCTCGTGACTACGGCTCATGTAACTGAGCTGAAACGTCGAGTTATATAGTTAGTGCTTTTTGGAAAACTTGTATTATATATATCTACCAATACGATATGTCGTCTCGGCTAATTTAATTAATAGGAATATAAATCGCGGAAGTTTAAACCGTTAATTTTTCTAATTATTATTTTTGGTTAATAATTTGGTAAAAACTCAGCTGTGAAATTGTGAAAAATTTGTAAATGTACTCGTTTGCTTAAATGAAAGTACCTATGTTTATGCAAAGATTACTTTATCCTATTAAATGTGCACATTTTAAAGACAAATTAAGTTTTTAATTAAAGCCCCTAATGTGTAATTTATTATTATTATTATTATTTAATAATGCACAAGCAGCTCTGTGAGCTGATGCGTGCATATCACTGCACTTGTGTTTATTGTTTTTTTAAATGTTTGTCCGTATTTCCATATTAAACGTAAAGAACACACATCCACACAATTTTTCCTATAAAATTAATGTGTAGGTATTAGTGTTGTACATTGATGACACCAAAGGGTGTTCTAAATTCATTCAAACTTTGCACTGCCCAAAACTTTGTAAACCATGGTTGCAGTAGAATATTTCGAAACTATCGCCCTGAAACGTGCACACACAGTTTCCCCATCTCAAGAACAGGATCACACCTCCGTAACATGCACCTAGAATATTCTGCCACGTATCCCTCGTAAATACATTGCGTTAGATGAGATCATAAATCCAACTGGATACGTCACGCATCCTACGCTGCCAAAAAAGGGACCACAGTTTTGTTAAACCACCGTCCTTCCAGTATTTTATATTTCCTCACCTTGCACGGTTGTCTGGAAAATATCGCTTTGATAAGACCGCCAATTGGTACACCATTAGTTTTGATTTTTCTGGTTGTAAAATTTATATCAATAAAGACTTACTTATCTTATCTCACCACGGGACATATCGGTTACTTACAAAAAACTAGTTGTCACAATACAGGCTATCCCTATGTGTGTATGTAGGTACTCGTGTGCGTGTATTTTACGCCAGTGTTTCACAATTTTATCGGGTGCGTGCGTACTGACTTTACAGAAAATTCATTAATGTGGTATCATTATTATTGGTGTGTTTCTCCCCCAGCATAAACTAGCAGACTTTTTTTATGTAAAGAAGACGAACGAGACGCTCTCCTGATGTTAAGAGATAACGCTGCCCTTAATCAGTACAGTGCTACCTAAGATTACACAACAGGCAGGCAGCAGGCTTTTTCACAAAGGAATTTCTGGTGCCATTTTTTTTCGAAAAATTCTGATGCCGTATCCCGTTCATTTTATTTTCTAAGGTTAGACCATATAAAACCAAGGATAGGACGTCTATTTCGAGACTGATTCTATTTCCGTGCCAAAGACATACATGCCCTTTCTTCTTCGGCTTTGATGGTGCTGATTTTATTTCACCGTGTCTGATACGATTTGTATAGAGGGAGCTATAAAAATGAAATGTATGCACTTGAAATCCGATTTATTTTCTATAAGAACACTTGAGTGTGTGTATCTTTACTATGTAGATGGTAGGAACTAGTTTCGCACTGAAAGTAAATAGTTGCACTGAAAATGTAGCACGACATGTTTTTTTTAATGTAATAGGTGTGACAAACAAGCTGACGGCCCACTTGATGGTGAGTGGCTACCGTCACAGATGGATACCTGCAATACCAGGGGTACCGCTGGTACGTTGCTTACCTTTCATGACTCTGTTCACTTGGATTAGATAACTCTTTATTGGAACCGTGGACCTGGACAAAACCGTGTCGCCAAGCGGTCATTGTGACCGTGTTCCGGCATGATGTTCAGTGAAGTAGGGGAGGGATTTATCCCGCCTTCAAGGTATAACCTGCTGAATAAAAAAATATGTACCTATATACAACCACCGGGGGTAACTTCTTGAGCAGTGATGTGCAAACATTACTGTGCTTCGGTAGAAGGGCACTGTAGCTAGTGAAATTACTGGGCTGAAGAGTCTTAACATCTTATGAATCTCAACCAAGAAGCGTTGGCGCAGTGCATCCAGAATTTTACTTATGTAAAATCTAAGGTAGCTACTAATTATGGGCAGCGTTATCTCTTACCATCAGAAGAGCGTCATATACAATGCGTAGACTTCAAGTTAAACTGTTATCTAGACATTCACAAAAATGCAATGTATGGGATGACAGTTTGACTTGACAGCAAGACAAGTCTACGAAACGTCTGTGCTAGAGGAGCAAATTAATGCTACTAATAAATGTATAACAGATAGTTACGTTGTATACGTATGTAGAGCATGTAAGCTAGATAAAACCCGTTCCATGTCAATAACACACGTCGGTATTTATTTCAAACTCAGAGCCTAACAAAGCCTGTTCATACACAAATAGTCCGATTGCGGAATACAGCCTTTTCATAGCGCTAGTTTATAGATAACGCTGCACCGTGCATGCTTTGGTTCGCTTTCAATGTTATGGAACTGTTTTATATAGAACAAGCTTGTGCTCGCGGCTTTGCCCGCGTGCAGAAATCCTTTCTTAGCGGAAGTCTTCGTCATAAAATCTACCTTTGTTCTACATATATTTCAACCCGATCCGATCAGCGGTTTGGGCTGCGCGTTAATAGATCAGTCAATCAGTCCCTCTTTCCTTTAGTATCTTTAGACTAGCTTATGTGCTTGCGGCTTTGCCCGCGTGGTATAATCCTTTCTTAGCGGTCGTAAAACCTATCTGTTTTCCAAATTTTAAGCGAATCTATTCAGCGGTTTGACCTGTGCGTTGATAGATCAGTCATTCAATCAGTCACTCTTTCCTTTCATATATTTAGTTTAAAAATAACGCTGCACCATGCATGCTTTGGTTCGCTTTCAATGTTATAAAACTTTTATATAGAACTAGCTGCGTCCAGCGGCTTTACCCGCTCTACAGTAAGTAGCCTATATGTTATTACAGGGTCTAAGCTATCTCTTTACCAAATTTCACAGCTCAATCGTTCCACACACACTATGTATGCTTAACCTGTAAGATAGAGCCAATAAATTATTTTCATTTCATTTCACCCATTTAGGAGTGAAAGAGTAACCAACCATCATACATCCAGACATCCATACATTCTTACAAACTTTTACGTTTATTATAATATTAGTAGAGCCACACTCCGCAGCGTCTAACAGAATATTATCAGTGTTTCTATACTATACATATTATTTATGTATATTACTTATATAATTTTGACATAATAATATAAGCCTTCCTCTCGAATCACTCTTTTTATATAAAAAAAATGCATCGAAATCTTTCGCGTAGTTCTGAGATAAAATTTTGTGTTTAAATCCAAGAATCCTAATCACCAGATGTCTTACTAAGATGCATTATTCATAAACTAAAACGTTGACGTAAAATTACAGCAGCAATAAATCAGTAAATCACATTGTTAGCTAGAGGAACGACGTATTAGACTCGTAGACTAGGTAAATCAATTTAAGTCTTTTAACGCTTATAAGACATCGCATTGTGTCTCTCTTTTTTTCAGAACTTCGCTTTTCCCGATTATTATTATTCAGCGTGTGATTTGGTGGACAATAATAGCGGTGTAATATTGTGTGCTTAAAATTTTATTTCATTAACATATTCAGTATTTTATTAAGTGACTGTGGAAAATTGAATTTCATAATTATAAAGAACTATTAGTTTTAGCGGCTGAAAAGTATTGTAGGTGGGTTATTTTCGGCCGTAAAGTCGACGCTCTACTTTGTGGAAATAATTTCGTCAAATTCTCGTTGAAACAATGCTTTAACATTTTTTTGAGACTTTGATTTTTGATCGCGCTGTATTGCAAACGGACAATAAATTTATTTCTATTTTTGATTATTGATCTTACTTTTAGGTACATACTATAATATTTGGTAAGACAGCTGTACCTATTATTTTTCATAATAAAAATTTTGATAATGAATTCGATTAAGTTCTACTGATTAGGTAGGAGGTAATATGGGAATTAATCAATGACCACTTTCATTAATATTATTATTATTTCATGCTACATACAATAATGTTAATTTTATTAGTCCTTTTATATGTATGGTCGATGGTTGACAAACATTGTCGAACTACGCACGGCAGTTCCACTGAAACTACAAAAGTTAAACACTTAATGTTAGTTTTACCCAAAACAAGTAAACATTTATTGGAGTGACATAAATGTAATATTTAAATATGGTTTTATTAGGATCTTACAGTTATATTTAAATGTTAATCGAGACAGAAGTCAACAACCTCACTCTTGTTATTGATACAGTTTCACGCACGTAGTTGTACGCATTAAAAACAAACTATAGGTACTTGATTATTTATTAATAACTTAAAATAGAATGAAATTAAAATACAGCTACTGGATGCGACTAACCTAGGACGCGTACGCAATCCGTCTCGCCCACGCTAAGTGAGCGCGGGCGCTTGAGGCCTTGACAGCAGGGGATGGGGTGCGGACATGTGGCAAGGGCAGGTAGTCGGTCCACCATGACCCAACACGCTTAAAATGCCACATGGGCACGTTACAGGCTCCCCCTCCAGGTTCGATACTTGTCCCGAGTCCGGACCTGGACCTACTAGTCCGTAGCGACGGGCCTCCCCCTGCTTCGAAGGTATACTGATATTGGAGAAGCGACTGTAAACCAGGCCACATTTCTTTCATTGGCGGTGACACGCTGACCGCCGGAGAAATGCTGGGCACCGGCCGCGGCGGCTCGCCTCGCTCCCGGTTGCGGTAGCCCGTTGTTGGCCAACGAAGTTGCGCTGGGCACCGGCGATAGGGTTGCCTCCGAGCGCGGTAGAAGAGGCGGCGACAGCGAAGTTGTCTCGCTCTCGGCGGCGGCGACCCTTTGTCGCCCGCCAAAGGCGCGCTAGATATCAGCGATGGCGATGCTTTAGGGCGCTGCCTGAAGATTGGCGATGGCGAACGTCGTCTCGCTCTTGGTTGCGGCGACCATTCCTTGGTCGCCGAATGCGCGCTGGGCACTGGCGATGGCGGTGCCTCCAAGCGCGACTGCCGACACGGCGAGGGCGATCGGCCACCCGCGCGGTATCTAGACGGCGGCACTGCTCCTCCGAGCGTGCCTGCCGTAGAGCGGCCGCTGGTCACCGGCGAGGGCGGCACCGGCGGGCGCGATGTGCGAGCGGGCGATGGAGATCGCCCCTTAGCTCGGGATACAGACGGCGGCACTGCTCCCCCGAGCGTGCCAGCCGTAGAGCGGCCGCTGGTCACCGGTAAGGGCGGCACCGGCGGGCGCGTCGTGCGAGCGGGCGATGGAGATCGCCCCTTAGCTCGGGATACAGACGGCGGCACTGCTACTCCGAGCGTGCCAGCCGTAGAGCGGCCGCTGGTCACCGGTAAGGGCGGCACCGGCGGGCGCGTCGTGCGAGCGGGCGATGGAGATCGCCCCTTAGCTCGGGATACAGACGGCGGCACTGCTCCCCCGAGCGTGCCAGCCGTAGAGCGGCCGCTGGTCACCGGTAAGGGCGGCGCCGGCGGACGCTTCGTTCGAGCGGGCGATGGAGATCGCCCCTTAGCTCGAGATACAGACGGCGGCACTGCTCCTCTGAGCGTGCCTGCCGTAGAACGGCCGCTGGTCACCGGTAAGGGCGGCGCCGGCGGGCGCTTCGTCCGAGCGGGCGATGGAGATCGCCCCTTAGCTCGGGATACCGACGGCGGCACTGCTCCCCCGAGCGTGCCAGCCGTAGAGCGGCCGCTGGTCACCAGTGAGGGCGGCGCCGGCGGGCGCGTCGTGTTAGCGGACGATGGATATCGATAACTTATGTCATTGATAATTTCATTAAACAGCTTTAAGTTTTCTTGCTGCAAACGTACACACGATTCCACCATGTCACGCAATGCATCCGTGGAGACGGACGGAGAGCTGACCACCGGAACTGAGAAGATTTCATCAGATTCGACGGCGTCAGCATTATCCGGTTGACGCCGACCCGGTCGGCGTGCACGTGAACGCGTCATTTTTAAATCACACAACTGTTTTTACAATTCACTCACTACTAAGTTCGTTAATGCCGTACGTTGGGCTGCCACTTTCACGCACGTAGTTGTACGCATTAAAAACAAACTATAGGTACTTGATTATTTATTAATAACTTAAAATAGAATGAAATTAAAATACAGCTACTGGATGCGACTAACCTAGGACGCGTACGCAATCCGTCTCGCCCACGCTAAGTGAGCGCGGGCGCTTGAGGCCTTGACAGCAGGGGATGGGGTGCGGACATGTGGCAAGGGCAGGTAGTCGGTCCACCATGACCCAACACGCTTAAAATGCCACATGGGCACGTTACAACAGGTTTTATAAATTTTGCAAACATCTGAATATTATTATATCAGGCTATATGTATCATAATACATCTTTATGCGTAGTGCGCAGACGTAAGAAGACGAGCAATACGCTCTCCTGATGTCAAGAAATAACGCTGCCCATAAATACAATGCCACCTAGGATTTCACAATGATGTGAAATTCTAGGTGCACTGCATCAACGCTTCTTACGCAAGAGTCGTAACATGTTAAGACTCTTTAGCCCAGTAATTTCACTAGCTACAGTGCCCTCCTTCTGAAGCACAGTAATGTTTGCACATCACTGCTCAGGCGGTGGAATGCTGGCACTAGCTGTGTGCGTGTGTATACATAGCATCTCTCTCTCTATTTAACCCTTGCATAAATAGACTACATGTAATTTCAGTGCCTGAGATACCCACATACCAATCGTTGAATAAAACCAGCCAAACTTCCACAGTTATAATATAGCTTTTTTTAAATATTCTTCGATGTGGCAGTAGAGATGGTAGCAGACTAAACCTGGAAGGCGAAATAATTCCCCCCTGGCTTCACTGAACATCATGCCGTAACACGGTCACAATGACCGCTTGGCGACACGGTTTTGTCCAATGAGTGATAACTAACCACGGCCGAAGCCTACCATTAGGTACAGCGAGTGGAAAAACCCCACATAACTAATTAAAGTCATTAGTGCGGGCCTGGGATTAGAACTCGGTGGTCCAGATTAGCATCTGAACCACATAACCCCTTGGCCACCACCACTTCATAAGGTAAATAGAATGCTAGAGTATCCAAGTCTCTTCGCTAAAATTGTAAAACAATATCGATGAAAACAAATAAGAAAATGTCTCCAAAAACCTCAGGTCGCGATTTCAATAAAACCACTTATTGCCATTTCCGAATATTAAAAAGCAATACCCCGCAGACGGTTCCAAGACGAATTTAATATACAGTGTTCCAACCTTAACGAATTCTGTTATTATAAGATGTTCACCGATCTCTTTTGTGCTTTGATTGGGGGAAAACAATGAACTTCTTACTCAGCTTTTATAGATACTTGGGTTAATATTTTTATAAGCATTCAGTTCTTTATTGAATGTAAAATAAGCTAGATTCGCTGGATAAAGGGTACTTAAATGAAATTATTTTGCTTGTAAACTTTCATGTTCATCCTGAATGCTTGTATTAAATTTGAATTGAATTCTGTAAAGAAAGTAGGTACTAGCTCTTATGAAAAGCTTTTATTTATTCTGTAAATTAGTATGTTCTATAGAAAAGAGATTTGTCTGAAGATAACTCTTTATTGTTTCACCAAAATTTTATACAAGAAATTAAAACTAAAAACAATTTATTTTATAAAAAGTGAGACAATTGACGGTCTTATCGCTAATGATGATCTCGATAACCAAACCCAAGCTGTACAACCAGGGGAAAGGAAAATAAATTTCGGAACACGGTGGTTGTAAGTTATCTAAATATATAAAAGGAAAGAGTGACTGACTGATCTATTGTACAGCCTAAATCGCTAGACGGATTGGGTTGAAATTTGGAAAACGGGTAGGTTTTATGACGTAGACCTCCGCTAAGAAAGGGTTTTGCCATGCGGACAAAACTGCGAGCATAAGCATAACCGATATGGAAGGAAATTATATAGATACGAGTACCAACTCGTCATAACAATATCACGGTGTCGGTCATTTCCTTCGTGTATCAAGTTGGTGGGCTTAATCCCTCCCTGGACTGAAAATCGTGTCGGAACACGGCCACAAAAACCGCTTTAGGCTAGATACGATAACCGCTTTTATATACTTACTAGCTTATGCTCGCTTCGCACGCATGGCGAAATCCTTTCTTTGCCAAGGTCCACGTCATAAAACCTATCTGTGTTCCATATTTCACCTAATCCGTCCAGCGGTTTGGGCTGTGCGTTGATAGATCAGTCAGTCAGTCACTCACGGCACTGCGCCACAAATACCTGGTGAGTATACCAGCATCTCGGACTAAGCGATTCGCTTCGTCTTTCATTATGAGAACGGCGAAGTTATGGAACTCGCTACCACTCTCAGTATTTCCCGAATATAACGTGGGTTTGTTCAAATCAAGAGTGAATAGGTTCTTACTGAACAAGCGTGCTACAACTTCGACTGCATCGTCACTTACCAACAGGTGAGATTGCGGTCAAACGCTTGTTTAGTCTGCTATAAAAAAAAATTACTCTTTCCTTTTATATATTTAGAAGATATAGATTGCTAGTGGATTTTGGATAGACGATTTTGCCGCAAAATTTGGATTTACACGGTTAAAACCGCGGGGGCAGAAACCAGGTATCTGACTACACAATAAACTTAATTCAGAATATTATAGAAGCATTCTAAAAGCGTTTCAGTGTGAAGTCTAAACAAAAACCTTTCAGCGTGCATATAATCTCGGATGAGTGCACATTCTTAAAGTGAACGTGTTCACATTAATATGGACCGCTTTAATTTGATACATACTCTGAATAAGTAATTAAAATATGTGTTTTTTTATCATTCGGGTTCCATAAAAGCTTTTATCTTTCACAGGACTAATTTTAAAACAAAATATCTAATTATTAAAAATCTTAATTACATCAAAACCACACAACTATAAAAACAAACCACCACAAAACCTAATAATATTTGAGTATAAAAGGTGAAACTAAGAATAAAAAGTTTTAAATTGTTGATGGAACACTTGAGACTAATATTATTATTGCAATTTGCAATAAACTCTAAAATAAGATTTTTAAAATTATTGCAATTTGCAATAAACTCTAAAATAAGATTTTTAAAATTCTAAAATAAGATTTTTAAAATTATTGCAATTTGCAATAAACTCTAAAATAAGATTTTTAAAATTCTAAAATAAGATTTTTAAAATTATTGCAATTTGCAATAAACTCTAAAATAAGATTTTTAAAATTATTGCAATTTGCAATAAACTCTAAAATAAGATATTTAAAATTCTTAAAGTCAGAGCTTACTCACCTTTTGAAACTGTGAGATTAGCCTTTTCCCCTTTTTTCTCAATAAAAGAAAAATGTGGGGAAAAGTCACTTTTTATTTATTGTTGTATTATAAGTATCAACAATATAATAGGCCTCTATTTAAGCATCTTCAGAAAAATATCCGAGTTCCAAGAAAATATTGATTGTTTCCTTTTAGAATACCCACCGTTTTAATTTATCAAAAAGGCCGCGAAAGGGATTTTTATGCTCAACAAGGCTTCCCTAGGGCATCTTTCCGTTCGTAGAAAATTATTTTCATTACGTTGTTTAACGTGTAGTTTGACCACTATTATATTTCAGTCGTTCCTACAGACTTCAAGAACATTTTGTTAAACCGATAGGTGCAAATAAAAAATGGTTGAAATGCTACTGGTCCTTCCGACATTTTATTATTTAGTTTGTTACCAGATATTATTTTTGTGCCTTTTTGACCATTGTTTTTGTGATATTTGCTTTTCGGGATATTGGTTAGCTGTGTTTGTGTTCTCATATTTTCTTTTGTTGGTTTTATTTTATAGACCGAGGCTTTGTACTGATTTATTTTTAAAATATATTCGTGTACAAGTTGTTTACTAGTATGTGTACGCGCTTATTTTTTAACTTTTTTTTTATTGAAAATTCTCTCATGTTCAAAAGCGAAAAAAAAACTTGTATTTTTAGGCATTTAGGTACGTATGTAATACGTTTTTTAGGATTCCGTAGTCAACAAGAAACCCTTATAGTTTCACTTAGTCGCGGCTTTACGGAGAAACTATAAATCTTTATAGCTGTAATTTGACTGTTCTAAGATTCTAAGAACTCTTTGGACTGCCATAAATATATTGGTTGAAAGCGACCTGCATCCAGCGTCTTTCGGCGACCTTTATAATGTCGAGCCTAGAAGTGGACTTCCTATGGCAGGGATGATAATGATGATTCTAAGAACATTTCATTTTGTAGAATAATAGTGATAGACTTCAGTACGCAATATCCTATAGGCCTTCTGAACCCAGAATAAAGTAAATTATTATTTTTTTATTCGTTATAGGTTAGTCTTTAACCACCATCTCGCCTGATCTTAAGCGACGATGCGAGCGTGGGTGGTAGCAGACTAAACCTAGAAGGCGGGATAAATCCCCCCCTCCCCCTCCGGCTTCACTGAACATCATGCCGGATCACGGACACAATGAACACTTGGCAACACAGTTTTGTCCAGTGGGTGGTAACTAGCCACGGCCGAAGCCTACCACCAGTACAGCGAGTAGAAAAACCGCACATAACTAATTAAAGTGATTGGTGCGGGGCCGGTATTCGAACTCTGTGGTCCATATTTGCATCCGCACCACATAATCCCTTACCCACCACCGCTTCAAAATAGTTAAAGAAAGTTTGATTGATTCTAGCCATGAAAACAAGAGCTAGTAACATAACTGAATGAGTAGTTTTCTTAACGGACTCTGACTCATATTCGTATCTTTAAAGATATTTTCGTCATTTTATCATGTTTTAAATCATTTTAGTGTCAAAATAGAATAGTGACGTCATAAAACATGACTGAATCTACTTTATAGAGATGCATAAAGTTATCATAACGGTCTTATGGCTTTAGTTTGCAGTATTAAACTTTTATGAGATTGCTTTTAAGACAATAAAATATGTGCAATTTTTATGGAGACAAGTGTTACAGGTTTTATGAAAGCGGTGGTTTCATACAAAATTTTATGCCATTTCCGTGCTTTTAAAATCGGAAATAAAGGGTGGCAAAATTAATCATCCGATTTTGTTTTATGATAAAAGGTTGGATGATTGATTTTGCACCAATAAGCATTAATACTTCCTTTCGCATATTCATTTCTGTTTGACACCATTTTTTTTTTATTTAAATGTGAGGGCAGATCACAGAGACAAATTTTCTAAATATATGGGGCAGATAAGCGACCTATGTCTATCTGCCACTGGGTAGGGGTGGTTTGCGGCAGCATGTTAAAAAATATAAATATTATAAAATTTGTATGGATGTCCTGTTGTGTAGGGCGTCCTTGGGCGAGATGGGGTGATGATATCCGGAAGGTCGCTGGGAGTGGTTGGAGGAGAAAGACGGAGGACCGAGTTGAGTGGCGTGCCATGGGGGAGGCCTATGTCCAGCAGTGGACGAACATAGGCTGATGATGATGATGATGGATGTCACCCTTTGTATGAAAGTCGATGCGCCTTGCTTGCCATTTTCAAAGTTGTAAAAACATTGTTCAATAATCATCTTTTATTGCCATTTCTGGGGAAGCCGTTAAAAAAAATCAAAATATAGGAAAAGGAAAGAGTGACTGACTGACTGATCTATTAACGCCAGCCTAAACAGCTAAACAGTTAAAATTTGCATATAGCATAACCTATTATTATGCTCGCGGCTTTGCCCGCATAGCAAAATCCTTTCTTAGCTTAAAACCTATCTGTGTTCCAAAAAAACTAGGGTTAGAAATAAAATATTACAAAGATCAGAAATACTGTACCTACTTACCCTAAAATAAAGGATATTTTTAACGATAAAATGTGGGATAATCACAGAAATTTATTTAGTACAATCCGTAGGCCGCACACCTCGCCAAAAAACAGATGTCGGCGAAATCAAAGTACCGGAAAACGATTAAACTGCGAACCTGTGTTCAATTGCAATTTATGTCGCCAATAAATCAAATTACAGCGCTCTGGATTTTTCATTACTTTCGTCCATTTTACCTGCAATTTCATTGCTTTTTTATATTATCATTTCAATGTGGAATAAAGTTAAATTGAATTTTATTTGCGAAAATTGCTCGTTCTTTTGATGGATCTTGAACGGTTGTTATATTTACGAGCTATTTTCTTATTGTATAATTTATGGCATTTTAAAAATAATATCCCATCAAAAACATAAAATATTTAAATGCTGTCTCGCAATGCAGTTTTCTACTATAAAAAGTGTCTCGTAAAACTGAGTCAGTTATTTTATTTTGAGGTAGTTTATAGAAGCGCATATTTAACAACGTTATTTAATTTATTAACTATTAAAATTATACAATACCTATTTAATATGAGAACAAACGATATCCCGAGTGCTAAGTAATTTAATAATGTAAAATAGAATAGAATATTACTTTATTGCAAACCACAAATATACAATAATAACTTATTACTAGATTTTATAATAAATGCTAGGTTAACAATCAAAATAAATAAAAACAAAAAAAAAACAATGCATTTTTTTAATCTCATAAACCTTTGAGTCGTATAACAAAAACTCCTTTCCTTATTTATTTCCTAAAAATGTAAATACGTATCCAAGATTTTCGTATGAAAAAGAGCTATTTGTTTAAAAGGAAAACATTTTCAGATTTACTGGTAATCCAAATAAATCCCAGATTTGTGTTTGTTCAAATAATGTTACACTTTGAAATTCTGAGTCCGCTCCTTTAATTAAAACTAACATCCGAGGATCAGATTTGCTCTGGAATACCAATATTTATTAATCGTTGAATATGAAAGGAAGCTTCCCTCATTTCAATTGTTTTAATTGAATAATAAGTAAGCATGAGTTCAATTTTATTATCGTTATTTGATGTCAATATTTGCATTAATTTTGGTAAGTAATTCTTTATCATCATTTCTTTTAATTGCCCACTGCTCGGCATAGGTCTTTTTTTTGCCATTCCTCTGACTTTTGGTTGTAATTAATCAAAATAGAGTTCATTATACTCATATGAATTAATATATAGTTAATGCAGTTAATATAGTATATTTACGAGCGTTTTATATTTACGCCTGGCTTAAGTTTTTGTGGAGAAAAAATATTTCTGATAAAATAAAATTAACACAAGTCTTAGTCTACTAGTTTTACCTACTATACTTTACGTTATATTTTCATCTATTGTACTTTTGTGCTTAATTAATCTTTAAAAGCAACTAAAATGTCATAATATAGGTATATTCCCTACCAAAACAATTTATATTAAAAAAGCGAAAATATCCGCACGCTTTCCTTAAAAATAGGTTAATATAGCGAAACATTGAGGTAGTCTTATAACAGTCATATATCACTCGCTTCACAGGATCCGCGACCTAGCTTCAAAGAACTGCAAAATTTTCCGCCCTATTGAGTCACCGAACTATTTATAACATATTTTGTATCTACGGTATCTCACTCAACGTTTTATGACTTTCATAAACTTTGTTTCGACATTCAAATGTATTTTATTAATGTGACTAGTTGTCGCTAGCGATTTTACGCTCTAACAAATACTGGCACTGTACTGAAGTATTATTCCAGCAATATGACACTCAGTATTACTAGTGTAAACCTCAATTCGATGCAATCGGTTCAATAGTTTGCGAGTGAACTCACATTTATGATGTCAAATTTACTTATTTAACTTTAGACTGTTGGTACTCCAACATTTTTTTTAATATTAGAAACCGACAAAAAATATAAAGCCTGATTGTGAAAAGATAACATAGCCAATACTCCTTCGAAGTGTCAGTAAGTAAGCCGCGTAATCCCAAGCTTCACTGAACATCTTGTCGAAACACGGTTTTTCGGCCGAAACTCACCCCCACTATAACGAGCGGAAAAACCCCCGCTAAAGTAGCATACCTATGAGGTATTCCTGGATAAACATTAAAATCAAGTTAATTTGTTTATGTTGATCGAAAAAGGGTTAACAAACATCCACCCACCAAACATCGATTTATATTAGTAAGACTCGTACTCGATTTATTGTCGGTGTATGTAAATAAATTGATACCACACAAGGTTACTACAATATTAGGCTCGTCCCATTATCGGTGAACAAATGTTAGAGCCTGTTTAATGGATGTAGGAGGTAACGTGGTATAATCGTAGTTTACACAGCATATCAAGCGATAACATGACCATTCTCTTTGCAGGTCGCGAGGACGAGCCTCAATGATACGAATAAAAACTAGAGTTCCTCGCACGATACGCAAATACTCCTAAAGAGTGCAGATGTTTGCTCGAGCGTTATCATTTGATAAGTTGGAACACAAGCCGAGAACAAACAACCTTATCATGGTAACGTTCTCGCTGGGGACTAAGAGGTACGCAGGCTCCGCTCAGGCGAGTCGTCGCTCGCGAAACACCTGAAAATATGGAACACGATAGATAGTGATTTGTGAATGTGATTTAGTGTAGTGTTAACCAAAGAACATACCAAAGATCTGTTGATTGTTTGAAGAGAATTTAAAATCGTCAAACTGGAGGACTTACAGACTTTGGAGAGCGCAGAGAGCGTGGTGGAAAATGGCAGCGCGAAGGCGGAGGAATGTTTGGCGAGGAACTATAACTTATCGGATAACTACTGCCCCGCGTATTACGATGGACTGCTGTGCTGGGACCCTACTCCTTGGAACACGCTCGCTGTTCAGAGCTGCTTCAAGGAGTTCCATGGAGTTCAATACGACGATACACGTAAGTACCATATCCTAAACCATCCGCATCCTAAACAATTAAAGATTGTGTTTTAGTTGTAAATTACTTTTTGTATATTTTTTTGTTTTCCAATAATGTGTTGTCTATCTATTTTGTGAAAATTAAACACTAACTAATGCCCGTAACTTCAAAAGCACTATGAAAGGATTTCTTAACACAAGCCCTAGCTACATCGATACTACTAAAATCCATTTACCGTTTTGCTGTGCGTTGATTAATCAATAAGTCAATAATGTAGTCAGATACGGTAATATACAAGTATATACGTTTTCCTTTTTTATTACTTTTCATTAACCTCCGTTATTTTCATACATATACATAATATAGTCACGCCTGGTTCCCGTTGGGGCTAGCAGAGACTATTTCCCTCTACTTGGTACGATCCTGACACACCTCTTTCGCTTCCTCAACTTTCAACACATTCTTCATACACGCTCGCCAGTTCTTGGTACTCTTGACCTGGCCTTTCCTTAGAACGACATTTATTTGGCCCCGTTTTTTTTTTTTTTTTTTTGCATAGAATCATAAACAATTTATGCTCTGTGAGTATATAATAAACAAATTATTTTATAATCCATCAAAAATACCTACTCTATTTAAAGCTTATAACTCTACTGAGTATAGCAAATTGAAAGTGATTTCACGATTGAGGCGTAAATCCATTGGATATTTTGTAACAAATATCCAATATTAACAAGGGTGCTATTAATTCCTTTGTAACGCGTAGTAAGCCCATTTATATTAGGTATACGTGTTCTACTTCTCAATTAGTGTACATTGTTCATTAGTAGGTACGTAGAATTTAGAAGCATATCCAATGATTTTAATGAAAGAAAAAGCGATATATTTTCTACAGTTATTAATTTATTAAAAAAAACTATAGGGGACTATATTAAGTAGCCTTTAATTATTTTTAATGAAACTCAAGCAACATTATCCACCATCATTAACTAAGGAAACATGGGACTATTTTTAAAACGAAGTAAGAAGCCCAACTAAACGCTCTCCTTATGGTAAGAGATTACGCTGCCCATAATCAGTACAGTCCCACCGAGGATTTCACAATGATGTTAATAATTATTTAATAATTCTAGATGCACTGCACCAACGCTTTTTACTCAAGAGTCATAAGATGTTAAGTCTTTTCAGCCCAGTAATTTCACTAGCAATAGTAAAAATGTAAACATATAAATGAAATCACCCTTCTGGCCTTTTTTCTTAGGTATTAAAAATATTCAATATCATACCCAAACTAATTAGGGCAAGTTGAAGTTCAAGAACCTACAGCCTCCTTCGACTCGCTGTTTCAAGATTGCGCTAAAGATTAGACTGTGATAAATAGGCAGATAAATCACGAATTTATAACGTTTATCAGTGGGTTAATGCCTTTCCTCACAACAAAGCTATTTCATCAACGAGGTCTCAGAGATAAATCATGAAGACTAAAGCCACAGTAAAGAGATATACAGTAATTTGACTTCCTAGAAGCAATTGAACTCAAGGTCGCGCGAGTTTGCAACGAGGTGGGTAGGGTTCGGCAGGCAGCGAGGTGCCGAATAGGCGTTATTATTGTGAATTACTCAAAATATCAAAAAGAATTAAACACTTTGTGATATTTTTCATAATCCATAGCCATTATACGAAAGCTTACTGCATAAAAAAGTCTATCGGCACCTCGCTTCTTGCCGATCCCTGTCGACCGCGTTGCAAACTCACGCGACCTTGAGTTCAACCGCTTCTAGGGAGTCAAATTACTGTATATCTCTTTACCGTGCTAAAGCGCAACACACACAGAGAGCGGGCGCGGGTCGGGTCGTTAGTACAGCGGGTGTGATTCCTCGTAATGATCACTGATTCGCTCGCGCACGACCCGCCCCGCTCACGCTTTCAGTGTGATGTCTCATATAATAGGGGATCGGACAAAAATATTTTTTATTCATAATGTAGCCTATTAAAAAATATTGGACACATATAAACATATATTTTTATTTGTAATTTTAATAAACAAACGTGTGATTTACAACGCACCAAAGTTACATGGATGGGGTAATGACGTCACTTGTAGATGATACAAAATGAATCCACAAGTGATGTCTCGCGTCCTCACCGAAAAACTCATAAGCGCTATAATATCTCAGCTTTTTATATTTATTCCGACACAAAAAACGTATCGAATATGTTTTTATTTTTTATTATTATTCAAATTACATACGGAATTATATTTTAATTTTGATCAAATCATATACAATTTTTTTTTACCTTGTCCGATTCCTTATAACAAGGAATAAAGGAATCACACCCGCCATAGTAACGACCTGTAACGTACCCGCTCTCTGTGTGTACGTGTGTTGCGCTTAAACGCAGAAAGTAAACAAGTGAAATTTTAAAAATACTTTTTTAAAACAAGCTTTAATTATCATTACCATCTTGCATCATATAGTACTCGTCAAGACGAATCAAATGAGCCCAAACTCGATGGGGTTGCGTTGTTTAATGACAGAGTTCCTATACCCACCTTCCAGCTCCATCATCAGATCAGCTCCATGTCATAATAATATTGCATTGTCATCCGATTTACACACGCATGCAAATTTTCAGCTCAATTGGAAACCGGGAAGTGGGTCAAATCAAACTTGCAAGATTTGATTACAGACAGACAGACAGACAGACAGACAACAGACAGGTGAAAGTAATATAAAGCTTGTAATATAAAAGGCAATAAACCAAGGTTATCTAAACATTTGTACTGATACTGTTTTGTTATTTTCGGGGTCCAGGTCGTGACGTCTCTTGTGGATGTATTTTGTATCGACTCGAGCGTCCACAAGACGACACTAACTACTTCTATGTAACTTTCTATGTAATACACACGTTTTTTTTTTAAATTTAAATCACAAATAATAAATATGTGTCTAATATTTTTTTAATAATCTTCATTATGGACAAAAAAAATTGTCCGATCCTCTATTACAGGGAATTACATCCGCCGCACTAACCCGACCCGCGCCCGCTCTCGGTGTGTGCTGCGCTTAAACGTAGAAAGTAAATATAAAAGCAATAAACCGAGGTTATCTAAACATTCGTACTGATGCCTTTCTCATCTCATTTTAAACTTTGCGTAAATTCAGAAAGACAATCATTGGGACTCTGTTCGATTCGATGAATAATTTATCAGGATCTGATACTTTTCTGAGCTCTTATTTAAAATCGTATGGCTTTTTGTTTAATCGAATAGCTCACTTTACTTTTTACAAACTTTTATTTACTTTCACCTGTTTGTTGTCTATCTGTCTGTTTGTAATCAAATCTTGGAAGTTTAATTTGATCCTCTTCCCGATTTCTGATTGAGGTGAAATTTGGCATGCATGTATAAATCGGATGACAATGCAATATTATTATGACATAGAGCTGATCTGCTGATGGAACAGGAAGGTGGCCATAAGAACTTCGTAATTAAACGACGCAACCCTATCGAGTTTGGTCGTCTTGACGAGTACTTTGGTGCTAGATGGTTATAATAGCTTTTTTATAGAAAGCTTTTTTTTTTAATTTCACTTATTCAAATAAATAAATAAAGATGTGGTGGCGGTGTGTCTAGTGTTGGGCAATTATGATGCTTACCATCAGGCACCTGATTTGCTAGTCTTTTCGCTCATGACCAAAAACAAAGATTTTGTCGCACTGGAGTCTTACGCGTCACCTAAGGTGGATTAAAACAGACACACAAAGAGACTTTGGGAAGAATTTTGTCCAGTAGTGGGACGCATAGACTAAAATTATTTTTTTAAGTTATACATATACAATTTTGTTCATTAACAAATTTTCGATTAATAAATTAAATATAGGTAAACATTTAAAAATGTATCACCCTCTCGTTCACACGATATGTAAAGAATTTCTCAATAGAAATTTGTATGATTTACTATTAGAAAATGTTTTACAGTAAAGCATAATTTCTGTGTGTACGAGTACAATGGTAGATTAAACTTTTTGAAAATGTTGCGTTTAAAGCATGAAGTTTATTCAACAAACCATTTTCCTGAACCCAAAAAATAACAAAACGATATCAGATTGCAGCAAACATATCCGATTCTGCCAAAAAACAGAACCTGTCCGAAACACGAATTATTTAAATTCTAAAATAAAAAGTTAAAACCGAAAGTCAGGAACGTTTAATTTTCATGCAGCTTTTTCCCGCAAACTCCTCTCCCAATTGTAAATCCAACCGTTTTTGTTTTTCATTGAGTGCTCTGTATTTATGTTATTGCGAACGTTATATATACTGAATCCGCGTAACTTTTTATCTAAAATCTAAAGGATTAAATGCATTCTTTCTCCTACTAATATAATTAGGTATCTAATTAGTGTTAACAACAAAATATTGTACAAGTTTGCAAGTACTCATTATAATATAGATACTTTGTCTTAAGCAAGTGTATCTGAGTGTAAAATTTACATACATTTAAAAAATAATCAAAAAATGTGTGTATATAACCTTAATGATATTGCAAAACGCAGGTTCTTAACTAATATTTTCCTTTTATAACTTGTTTATAAAATAATAAGTATACCAAATATTTTTCATTCAACAGAGAACGCATCTCGACTATGCATGGACGGTATCTGGCACAACTACACCAACTATGCGAACTGTACTGAACGCATGGCTTCCGTGAGCCCAACTGACGTCACTAGCCTCATCTACCTCGCCGGCTACTCGCTCAGTCTCGCTGTACTCTCGCTGGCTGTCTTCGTATTCCTTTACTTCAAGTGAGTTTCATTCCATATTCAAATGTAATAGATACAAACTGCACGGAACGCATGGCCTCCGTGAGCCCGACTGACGTCACCAGCCTCATCTACCTCGCCGGCTACTCGCTCAGTCTCGCCGTACTCTCGCTGGCTGTCTTCGTGTTTCTTTACTTCAAGTGAGTTTCATTCTATATTCAAATGTAATAGATACAAACTGCACGGAACGCATGGCCTCCGTGAGCCAGACTGACGTCATCAGCCTCATCTACCTCGCCGGCTACTCGCTGGCTTCGTGTTCCTTTACTTCAAGTAAATTTCATTCCATATTCAAATGTAATAGATACAAACTGCACGGAACGCATGGCCTCCGTGAGCCAGACTGACGTCATCAGCCTCATCTACCTCGCCGGCTACTCGCTGGCTTCGTGTTCCTTTACTTCAAGTTAGTTTCATTCCATATTCAAATGTAATAGATACAAACTGCACGAAACGCATGCCCTCTGTGAGCCCAACTGACGGAAAATACCTCTATTGAGAATAACGGACAAGATTTTTTTTTTTATGTGGTGAAGTAGAAGACGAGCAAGACGCTCTCCTGATGTTAAGAGATAACGGCTGCCCATAATCAGTACAGTGCTACTTAGGATTTCACAATGATGTGAAATTCTAGGAGCACTGCACCAACGCTTCTTACTCAAGAGTCATAAGATGTTAAGACTCTTTAGCCCAGTAATTTCACTAGCTACAGTGCCCTCCCACAGGGATACTCACTCACTAACTAAAAATCTGGATATTGGTATTCTTGGCCCTAATAATGTATACCACATTATTAGGGCCAAGTGGGATAAATAAAAAGAGCGAGTATAAAATAGTATTATAAATGCGGTTGAATGACGTATCAAAACGGTATCTAAACAATTACCAGCGAACTTCATCCATCCCATCAGGCTTTGTAACATTACATAGGGCTCATTCTCATTTTAGCTCAAATTTGATGGTCACACGGTTATATTTCCTAAACAGTTAAAGACAGAGATATGAATTGTGGATAGGTGGATAAAAAATATATTTGGCTACAAAATAAATGAAGATTGTCCTAATAGACGCAAAAAGTAATACTAAAATTTAACACGAAAGGTCAAAATCGGGGCCATTTTTCGTATTCTCATGGTGTCACACTTTACGTTGCAGTTAAACATTTGGGCACTACTTTAACAAATTTTCATGTATCCGTATGTAAAATATACCAAAATTATCGCAAACAAATATACTTTAAGGTCTACAGGCTAAAAAAAAGTTTTCAGTATTATTTTGAATTTAAAATAATATAATGCGGCGGTCACACGATTTTAGGTGCTTTATATTTGCGTAGTTTAACGGCTGCTGTGAAACATAACATTAACATTCCAATGCAGAGTTCGATTCATTTCAATGATGGCCATGTTTTGCAATCGTAGAAGTAGGATCTAGGACTTATCGAGCCGTGGGAAAAAATATAATTGCTAAGTTTCAATTTATTCATGAGTGTACCGATCATTTGCATGGACAACATTTTTACGCATTGTATTTTAGTTATTTAAATTAAAGCTAGCTTTTCGAAATGCCAAAATGTGCGATATAAAGATGTAGTATTTAATTTTATACATTATACCTAAACTTTCCAGAATTTCACCAAAAAGGGATATTTTCGTCACCAGCGTGGCATCACCTTCATAGCGTTTTTTACTATGAAGGTGATTTTTGAGCCACGAAAGTGATTTTTTTGTATTGTTTTCTTTTGAAAGGGCCTTTTTACCTACTTAAAAGTACTGTATCTGTTATGTTAGGGTTTTAATACATACAAACCAAATTTCTGACTAATAAAAAAATAAAGTGAATGGTAAAGGAATATATCAAATTACGCATATTTTCTTTTGTAGTGAGGTTTGTTTTTACGTAAAATGTCGTTTTATTGTACATTTTTGGTAGATTTAGTCTTTTAAAAGGGTTTTAATTGAAAAAGTTGTAAAAAAATAATGACTGAATCACTTTCGTGGCGTCGAAAATTTCAAAACTGTTTTTCTTCGAAATGAAACGTACGATTTAAATCATTTATATAAAATTTTACTCGTGTTATCCAGCTGTTTACAATATTATACATAAACATTACAAATAAGCAATAAATAAGAATTGCCATGAAGGTGACGATGAGAATCGATTTCATGAGAATGAGCCATAGATGGTATCGGGAGGGTGTTGCTCCGTTTCACGTCAATGTATCCGCCAACAATATCTCCATGATGGGTAACGATTCTGACCCACGTCATTCGATTCCACTGTACACCGACAATACATTGAAGTAGATTTAAGGAAATACTTTTTATTTTAATAAGACATTATGTTGTTTTATCTTTAGCTCTTTTTTTTCATTTGACCTGGAGGCTGGAGGTGATGCGGCTAAAAATGGTTACAGTATAAACTAGTAGCCGGGATTGGCATTGATCGATTTTAATTATAAAATAGTTCTCAAGTCTGAGAAACGCACATTTTAGTTCTGAACTTTGCAAATTACTCGCCCGATTTCAATAAAAAAAAAATGTTAATCGGGTCGTAGGTGCCTTGAAGTAACCGATGAACATATAAAAAATTTGATTGAGAAGAATAATCCTAAACATTCTCCTTTTTGAAGACGGTTAAGATCAATAAACATACAAAACACCCTCTCCTTTTTTCGGTAGAGATGTAGAGCAATTATATTCTGTTCTGATGTGTGTTCATATTATATTGGCACTGAAAAACTGACTAGTAACAGACTTTCAGTGGCCAAAATACCAACCCCTCAGCAGTAAATGACTGGCCGTTTCAGCAGAATGTTATTATATAACCGCTCATGAATAATATTCCTGTTTTATCGGCGCTCGAAACACAACGTCACGGTACTATGTTTGTATCCATTTGTGGTTTTTATGTTGAAAATTGTAAAACAACTTTAGGGATGGCTCTCAACTATACGTGCTACTGAAGAATTATTTAAAGCGTCCTACACGCTATTACTGGTGTTCTTGGTATGTAGAGAGGTCTTTGCTTTGACATGAATGAACCTTTTGTTCTTGTTAAAAATCATATTTGTGTTTTTGTATATTAATATTTTATTACCTATGTATAGTATTACCTATGTATAACCTTTCTTAGTCATTCTCATAAATGCCGAAACTTAAGCAGGAACGTTGTTTAATATATTGAAAAAGTAAATGGAAATTATACAAAAAGCCAGTGATGATGATATACTATGAAGTACACCTAATCAATTCATTTGGTTAAAAGAGATTTTAATCCCTGTATTCTAATCCAAGTAATAAATTCTCAAATTGTAATATTTTAAGCGAAATTTTGTCCCAAATTTGCTGAAAAACAAAATGTCGGTCGTAAATATTTTGGTGGTTTAGAAGTTTTCACGCATGAATAATGAATTCGAATGTAAACAAAGCGTAGCGGCTACGGTTGGGTGACGCAAAGCACCATCGCAAACACAAATTGTTACCATTCGACCTGTTAAAATCACATGGATATTATAATGTATCAACATAGTTAATATCTCTCCTATTTATTTTGTATGCCTAAAGTAATGACCTTTACAGCAGTTTTTATCATGGTTGTCTTCGTCATCTTGCGTAAGTGTGAATGTGTAACTTAGCTAAGTGTCGACCTCTGTGGCGCGGTGGGCTAATACCCGCCTGCAACGCAGAAGGTTGCGGGTTCGATTCCCGCACGGGACAAATGTTTGTGTGATCCACAGGTATTTGTTTCTGGTCTGGGTGGTTCAATATCTATTATAAGTATGTATTTACAAAAGAAAAGTATACAAGTATTATATCCGTTATCCTAACCACCAATATTACAAGCATTAAGTTGCTTAGTTTGGGGTTAGGTGGCGCTGTGTGAAATGTCCTGAATTTTTTTTTAATTTTTTTTTTTTTAAGCAATACTCTATTGTGAATTTTAGACCAAGTTTCATAAAATATCGTTTAAAGTCTGTTAAAAAGATCGGATATTTTGGTGGTTTAGAAAGTTTTCACACATGAATAATGAATTCGAATGCAAACAAAGCTCGTAACGGCTGCGGTCGAGTGACGCGGCGCGGCGTGCGTCCACCGTCGCTAACACAAATTGTCGCCATTTGAGCTGACAAAATCAGAAGTATATGTACCAGAATAGTTGCTATCATTCCTATTTTGAACGCCTAAAGCAGTTCGAGCATGACTCTTATCGCAATTTTTGTCTCGGTTGTCTTCGTCTCAAACATACAACGTACAATGTAACAACAGTTACAAATCCTATCTCATAATATATCCGAGTTAATAGTGCGTGTACTATAGGTACGTGTACGTTTAGATAGTGCCTCTTCACACTTGGGTGTGAAGAGGCACTTTCTAAATAGTTGAACCGATTGAGCTGAAAACTGAGCTGGTGTGTAGATAGCAAAGACATTGTTCACACATTGACTACTTTTTAGCGGATAAAACTGCTGAGCGCGGTTAATTTTTCATAGAATTCTATAATATACATGTTTACAAAAATGGCAAAGCTTAAAATAAAGGGCATTGCACGCCACTTAACTTTGTAACTAATTTGCCTGTGTCCAACGACGGACGATAGACTACGAATTTAGTTTATAAGGGTGCTGCAATAACCCACAGCAGAAGGATGTTGATGTCGGGATGAGGCGGTATTAAAAAAAAGATGATGGACAAAAAAGTGAAAAGCTTGTTTTTCACAAATTAAAGCAGTCACGGCATCTATGGTGGTGTCTTATCTATGAAAAACCGCTTATTCTGCATACTACATTATTCAGCTGGCCCACTAAACCACACCGCGATCTACACTACGTAACTAATATAATACGTACAACTCTATTTACAATGGCGTTAAATAAAACAAATGAATTTTTATTTACAACTAGCTGCGCCCAGCGGTTTTACCCGCTTTGCAGTAACCTATCTGTTATTCCAGGCTCTAAGCTATCTCTATACCAATGAATATCAGCTCAATCGGTCCACCCATTTAGGCATAAAGAAGTAACAAACATAAATATACACACTCACAAATTTTCACCTTCATAATATTAGTGTGATAGTAACGTCTACTAAATTAATACCATCTTCAGACCTCAAAAATATAGACCACGTCGTCAGTATTATTAACAATTGAATTAAATTAAAAATAAAAAAAAAAACCGCCAACGCAATATGTAATTCAGCATTTTGAGGTGGCGGCCATCTTGGATTTTAAATTTATCATAGTGCGTTGTATTTTACGCGTTAAGCCCTTTCATTTGATACCCATATTGACGGGGTCGTGGAGAAAAAAGTTATCCGCCATTTTGTACCGGCGGCTATCTTGGACTGATTTCCACCAAACATGGCTAAGAACACTCTCGACATACTCTACTTTAAGATAAAAAAATTTAAATCATAATCCGTTCACTCGTTCGGGAGCTACGATGCCTCAGACAGACACACACACACACACACACACACACACACACACACACACACACAGACAGACACGTCAAACCCCGTCGTTTTTTGCGTTTTTGCGTCGGGGGTTAAAAATAGACTCCAGCGATGCCAATTTATCCTTATGATAAAAGTAGAAGAATAGATCGGTGCGCAAAATGAAAATAATTGAAACAATTTGATAACCAAACAAAATTACAAACTTTTATAAATTCTCGTAATCACTAATCACCAACAATAGAGCTTCATCTTTTACGAGAATTACTCTGTGATCTTTGATAAGATATTCACAAAGAAAAAAGTTAATACAAATGTTTTGATGTTAGTAACTTTAGCCGAGAGCGCTTGAGCGTGGGCTGACGTTTTGTTAAACTTAATTAGATCAACCCGAATGTAAACTGCGGCAATTTTTTTACAAATTCTGAATCTCTTTTGTTTGATCGTTGTTTGCAAAGGGAATGTATACCTACTAACTAGATGTGTAAGCGGCTTTACGCGCTAAACCCTATGTTATTTCAGGATCTAAGCTTATTCAACCTATTTTTGTTTTTTTAGCGAAGATACTAAAATCCAGCTTAACACCTCTGGGCACTGATTTGCTCATCATATAACTCTATATTATGAAAAACTAGCGGACCTGCGCGCACTTCGTAGCGCGTAAAAGTTAATTAATATGCCTATTTAAATTATTTTATAGACGCAGAAAGCGACTTTGTTTTATAATATGTAGTATAAGTACTCGTAAATGTCTTATAAACCCAAATACGTTTTCATAAATGTAATACACATCCTTTGTTTCAGGGACCTCCGATGTTTGAGGAACACAATTCATACAAACCTTATGTCGACGTATATTTTGTCAGCGTGTAGTTGGATTTTAAATTTAACTTTACAAGTGAGTACCTCTACATTGTATTATGTATATGTCACGGCTAATGTCTGAAGTGCGGCTACACCTAGGTTTAGCTGGTTAAACCTTTTTTATTGTACATTTATCAGCTGCTGCGAGAACCACATGCACCTTTTGGATGCACCTTTGGTTTCGCTTCGCTCGCTCGGCCCACACGTTGTACTAACCCAACCAACTAATGTCGGTCTGCTCTGAATTTGTAATAAAAACAAGTTTTTTACAAACATTTTGTTCACACCTAACTTTAACCGACTGCGGTCGGCTACACCTAGGTTTAACCGGCTAAACCTAGGTATAGCCTCACTTCGGACTTTAACCGTAACATATGTAAATAATGTTTTTTTATTTATCTTTAAATCAATATTCATCAATACAGTAATTAACAACCTCTTTTATCTACTGATCACACACTGGCTGAAGGGCAATGATACATGTAATGGACACGAAGAGATTTAATGACTAATATCTTCGGATAACAGGCGCCGTGCCTCTGTGTCCGATATTATCACCGAGCACCAATTTTCTCGCCTTCTAATAATGCTAGCACTGAGCACTTCTATCCGCATTGACCGCGCCGAAAGAGTTATTGTTTATGAAATCTTCTTCCGATTCAGACGATTCGACTCCGAAAAGTGTGCGCGAGGTTTCATTATTACATTTAATTTAAAGAATTCAAAATTCAATTCCTTCGGCACGGTCCGATGCATATAGATTTGCTTTCACCATAACTCTTTATCACAACAAATATACCTAATGATAATAAAAACATCATAATTTGGATCACAATAACTAAAACAACCAAATATTGTCTTAAATAATAAATATCACGTAAACAATAATTATATCAGTATAATGAGTTTTCAGTCAACCAAACTGAAAACTAATTATACTGATACTCATTAATAAAATATTAATGTGAAATTCAGCGCTAACAAACAACTTAATTAGCTTTATTGATGAGATTGAGTGCTAGAGTAAACAGAGCTAATTGGTAATTATCACAAGTATCTACGTATATGCACTAGCCATGCATTGGATATGGCTACGTACGTATAGTGTATAGTTAGGTTTAAGTATCGTATTAATATTATGTACACTCTACCTTTACAAATTTACTGGTGTATAAAGCTTTGTAAATATCCAAATTAGCCGTTGTCTGTCTGTAATCAAATCTTCGAAGTTTAATTTGATCCACTTCCCAATTTCTGATTGAGCTGAAATTTGAATATCGAACCCGCAACCTTCTGCGTTGCAAGCGGGTATTATCCCACCGCGCCACAGATGTCGTCAAAATAGCTATTGAAGCACAATTATGATTGCACATCAGCTCAGGCAGTAGAATATATGTATATATATGGCCTTGTTGTGAAACCCACTCAGTCGACCTCCTAAGGATATCTATCCCCGGTTTTAATGGCAATAATGATATTTATATATAATTCCGTCATATTAATAAGATAATTCCGTCCCAAGTAGTAATTTGTTTATTTTATTACCAACACAGTAACATGCCAAATGCTGTAGGTCAAAACCCAAATTATTCAAAATCCCCGAGTCCTTCCCTTAATGAGGTGCCATGAATAAAGATGACGTAAAAGGAAGCGTCATCTGAATTCTGAGCTCTGGTTTCTTAATGCCATTAAGCGGATTTGGTGATAAATCTTATGGTCTCAAATTACGCATTCTGCGGGCGAAGTTGGGTTGTGAGGCTCGAATGGTTGCATGAGCGATAGTAGGTACCTGGTACCCTGGTACCTATCGCAAAGAGATAATCGCGCCACGCCGGTAGCACTTAAGAGTACTTGGTCTCATACAAATTTACGTAATTTTCTACTTATAAAGCTTTAGTTCTTCAATTTCATTTATTTAACATTCTGTTATATTTCTTTTGTCAATAAAAATATTTTTGTTCTTGAAATTAATAAATAAGTCAAAGCAAATATATTCAAACAAAAAATTTAAATATATCATTAAATACTTAATACCTAATCAATTTACTATATTGATTTAAAGAATGGGAACTCTTTCGTACCGATTTTTTAATTTAAAAACTAAAATAAATACTTGCCGGGACAAAACCTAACATTTTCATAAATAAAAATCATTTAGATCACCTGAAATTTATGCGTTGGCCGATGTAAGTGCCATCTTTTTGGTCCCTCATAGTTTTAATTAAAAATGAATATTGTTTCAGAATTGGGCGGAAGAGGCTCAACAGGATCAAACTTCGTGTATGATACTAGTTATATGTATGCATTACTTCTATTTAACTAACTTCTTTTGGATGCTTGTTGAAGGTAAATATGGTTAAAATCTTACTAATATAAACGTGAAAGTTTGTAAGAATGTATGGATGTCTGAATGTATGTTTGTTACTCTTTCACGCCTAAACAGGTGGACCGATTGAGCTGAAATTTGGTATAGAGATAGCTTAAGCCCTGGAATGACATAAAGGCTATAGAACAACGGGTAAACCCGCAGCTAGTTTTAAGTAAATCTTGGTTCACATATTATGACTATGTCTTTTCTTAATATTTTAACATAATGTTTTTTTTTTTTCAGGATTATATTTATATATGCTAGTCGTGGAAACGTTCACTGCAGAGAACATTAAGCTTAAAGTTTATACTACTATAGGCTGGGGTAAGTAAATCGATTAATATACGTATAATTAATTTTTTTTTTATTAAATAGGACATCCAACTCCGCTACTACTGATGTTGCAGACGTCTAAAGGCAACATACCAGTTACCTGTATCTATTTCTAAAATTAAAAATAACAACATCATCAACAACTGCTGATGAAAGGACAAGTGCAATATTATAAATACGCCACAGATTGGACCTGTCAGCATCCCATAATCTCTAGTAAATTACACCATCACCATTCGGTATAATTTTTTTACTATATCTACCACTTTTTTTTACCATTTTTTCCCTTTCTTTCCATACCGTTCCATCAAACTTTTTGTTTTTTATGAAAACTTTTATAAACTAGGTGGTAAATGTTTCAGGTGCCCCAGCAATATTTATAACAATATGGGTAATATCTAGATGTTTTGTCACGGTCGTACCAGATACAGCGCCAGATGGGGTGAGTTAAAATTTTTTAAATGATTATAATATTACTAACTTATGAATAGAATAGAATAGAAATACATTTATTTGCACACAAGATGATAATAATATACAAAGCATAAGAGAAAAAACATAGTATAATTTTTTATAGAAAAGTCAAATCCTGCCGCAAAAAGGTATCAGCTCAGCATGTGTAGACTTAGTAAATCTTAGTTATGCTAGTGGCTAAGCCCGTCTTGAGAAATCCTTACTCAGCAGAGGTCTACAGGATAACCTATCCGTATTCTGAATTTAAACTCAATTCGTTTAGCGGTTAAGCTGAGCTTTGATAGATCAACCAGTCACTAAATCCTTTTGTGCTCGCGGCTTTGCCCGTGTAGCAATATCCTTTTTAGCGGAGGTCTACATCATAAAACCTATCTACATATATACCAAATTTCAAGTGAATCGGTTGAGTGGTTTAAGTTGTGCGTTGATAAATCAGTCGGTCTTTCCTTTTATAATATAAAAAATCAGAATTCAGATAACTTATACCTAACCATAACTGAATTCTTTTCATCTCACGAATGAAGGCTACTTTTCAACTAAAAATACGTATTAAATCAGTGAAATTTATGAAGAACACTAAAATCTTGTAAAACAAAGACCCTTTCAAAGCCATCCAGGGCACCACTACACAGCATTTGATATCGATTGACACGACCGTAGTCAGCACACGTACAATCGGTTTAATATTTTATCTTCACGGTTCGGGTCAATGCAGGGCACGTGATTGACAAAAACGGTATTAAGGTGACCATTCATTAAATCAATTCAACGCCGATGCCGTTGCGACTCGACTCACAATAAATATTATAATTATTTAGGACTTAATGTAAATTATTGTAATATTTAGAAAATTTTAGGTATAACAGTATTTTTAATAATAAAATACTCATCTGCTATAGACCACGAATGGTCAACGTGTTATATTTACACAGATTCTTTTAATATCACAAAAATAAACAATTTGTTTTTCAAACTTTACCGTTTTGATTGTTTTATTGAAACGCCACAATTAATGTGTGTTCTCTATAAAATATGCAGAGGCAATCGTTAGGTCACGTTACCTTGCAATAATCATGGCGATCTGAAACTTCTTAATTTCAACTATTAGGTTGGCCCCTCTACCTACAATTATTGTGAAAAGACTGTAATAATGTATTTAGAATAACCCCAATTATTATCCCAACATAAAGCTCAAAATTGTTTGCTTAGCCGTGAGTCGAGTCGAAGTGGCATCGGCGTTAAATTGGTGTAGGTAATGGGCGAACACCTTAAAGTGGGCACTGCTGGCTCGTAAAGGACAAAATATTATAATGGCTTTCTTTTTTGTGAATCTTTTGCGATATGTGTACCTAATGGGTGCTTATTATTATGAATTATTCGTTTTAAGATTCGATACGTCCAACCAGGCTACAGTGTCATGCACTTCTTGGTTCTAGGGTTTTTTAGTCCTGACACAATAAAATCATACCAAAGCAATCTAACATAATCTCACATCTAACATCTTATCATCGGTACAGAAATCTCGATACAGTGAAACCAGGCAGGCAGTGTTAAGGGCGGTTTCATTTTAAAATAGGGCATGCAAAATTACATTCTAAAGAATCACATAAGAAGTAATGAAATACCAATATCCTTATATTATGTACCTACCTACTCGTATAATGTCCTACAACAATTTTATTTTAGTTCTACTACTTATACATAGTAAGTATGTATAGAGCCATGGCGAAAAGAAACGAGAAAAATCCACCTATCAATTTCTACGCATTTAACGCTTCTAAATTCGAATCTTATCTTTCCGCTCGAATAATTCCGCGGAACGCAGCTAGTGATGATATTATACTCGTAAACATCAATTCGCGAGCGTTACGCAAATCCAATATAAAGCCCTCCAACAATAAATACTGTTTACGCAACCCTTCCGCAAATATAGAAATGAGGGTACCACGAAATTATTTCTTAGTACCTACGTAACGATATTGTATCACTGGACTTCGACTTTTTACAAAATTATACAAAAAATTTATACAAAATCTTTAAAAAAGTTATATAATATTACTCGTATTATTTATAGATAGATATTCTAAGTAGGAAGGCCTTTGCCCTGCAGTGGGATCCTATGGGCTCATAATAATAATAATTCTATGTAGTTGCCCCCTGTTAAAGGCTTAAACAAAGCTTGTTCATAAGGCGCGATGTTAATCAACCTTTTAAGTTTGACGAAAAGAAGCACACTTTAACCCTCTTTTTTTTCGACTTTTATTAACGAGTTTTAGTAACGCGACATCTTTATTAAGTAAACCAGTGTGGTACCCTCATATCGTTTTATGGACGATATATTTTTATGTCGCAGCTGGTGCTATCAGGGGAGGAGAAGGTGTGCCTGTGGATGCACGAGCATCAGGTGGACTGGATACACAAGGCGCCCTCGCTCGCTGGACTGGCCGTGAACTTGTTTTTCCTTATTAGGATCATGTGGGTGAGTATTGAGTACTTTCACTATAACTCTTGTGCTACAGCTAGCTTTTCGAGATTTCTTTGATAGTAGCATTAACACAAAGGTGAAATATTGTTATTCGTGTTATTCTATAAACAAAATGAGCAATATAGTATTACAGACACTGTGTAAATTAGAAAATATCGTTTTTGTGTCCAATGGTGTATTTACCTAATAGATTCTCAAACTATCTTTTATTAAAATCGGTTGAGCTATTTTCAAGCCATAAATGAGAATGTATCCCTCGCTTATTAAAGCCAACTTTGTAGATATTTTCATTATCGATAGAGATAATTTCTTTATTGATAGAGCGCTTCCATTTTATGCGAATCACCGCGGCATTGTCCTTGAACATTTTGTATAGAAGCTTACACAACAGCCATCCGATTTCTAATCGTTATCAGACTATTAATGACTGAAAACAACCTGAGTAGCCATAGCAGTGTCTGTTCGAAAACTATCATGTTGGATGCGAACTGCAGATAGTGAGGAAAGCAATATCTGAATTTTGGAGTGATTCCCAGCTCGTCCTACAAGCCTACGGCCCAAATGGGACGAGTTAAAGAAAATCAAAATTAATTCTATTTTCATTGCACAACTCGTCCTAAAACTCTTTTTGTGTGGAACTTTGAACTTTATCGACGTTAGGTACAGTCAGTAAGACAATATTTTAGTGACACTGTTTCGTAATTAACCTACCGTATGCCGTAATTCACGAGGTGGAAATGAGTAGTCCAACGGTATAGTTACAAAGTACCAGGAAAATAGAAAGTAGGAGAAGGTATGTAGTAATAGGTACTTTTAAAATTTAATGTATTGATCGCGCGAATAGTGAAATACAAAAAATTCAATTCATTGTGCTATCTCTTCATGACTTCTGGTCTCCTAGTACTTACCAGCTAAGATATTGTTTCTACCTTCCATTTTAAGGAGGCAAATAAACAACTATTGAGTATTGAACAGTGTTTTTTTAAAAGCTTCAATTTTCAACTGCACCCTTTGCGGCATAGGTCAGCATTTTTGAATTCAGGGCCAATCCAATTGTTGATCCCTAAAATTTTTTTTGTGATTGTCTTCATTTCAGGTGACAGCTGTCAAATTTGAAGTAGCAATATCTTGGAAAGTACTCGTCCTAGTCTGCCAGTGTCAACTTGAAATGTCAATATCTCGGAAAGTTTTCATCTTAGGCTGATGGTGTCTTGGAAGAAATCAAAGGTCTTGAGGAGATCTTCATTTCAGCTGACAGCTGTCAAACTTGAAATGTCAATATCTCGGAAAGTACTTGTCCTAGAGTAACGCTGTCATGGAAGAAATGAAAGACCTTGAGGAGATCTTCATTTCAAATGACAGATGTCAAAATTAAAATGATAATATCTCGGAAAGTACTTGTCCTAGAGTGACGCTGTCATAAAGGAAATGAAAGGTATTGAGGAGATCTTAATTTCAGATGACAGCTGTCATCAAGACCGAGATCAGCCTAGGACGAGTGATTTCCGAGATCATTTTAATTTTGACAGCTGTCACTTGAAATGAAGATCTCCTCAAGGCCTTTCATTTCTTCAATGACAGCGTCACTAGGATGATTAGTTTCCGAGATATTGACATTTGAAGTTTGACAGCTGTCATTTGAAATGAAGATCTCCTCCTCATTTCATTTCTTCCATTACGGCGTCATTCTAGAACGATAAGTTTCCGAGATATTGAAATTTGAAGTATGACAGCTGTCATTTGAAATGAAGATCTCCTCAAGGCCTTTCATTTCTTCCATGATAGCGTCACTCTAGGACGTGTACTTTCCAAGATATTAAGATTTTAAGTTTGACAGCTGTAATTTGAAATGAAGATCTCCCCAAGACATTTTATTTCTTCCATGACAGCGTCACTCTAGGACGTGTACTTTCCAAGATATTAAGATTTTAAGTTTGACAGCTGTAATTTGAAATGAAGATCTCCTCAAGACCTTTCATTTCTTCCATGACAGCGTCACTCTAGGACGAGTACTTTCCGAGATATTGACATTTTAAGTTTGACAGCTGTCATTTGAAATGAAGGTCTCCTCAAGACCTTTCATTTCTTCCATGACAGCGTCACTCTAGGACGAGTAATATCCGAGATATTATCATTTTAAGTTTGACAGCTATCATTTGAAAATTAACGGAACAAATCCATTAATCGAGTTCATTCTGACAAACTAGTTGATCTGTTCAGTTGGTCGGAATGGCAGTCCCGTTCAGTAGAATTAGAAACAATGACAAAGAAACAAAAAGAGCGACATATCTTTAACCTCATCATGGTTTCTAGTCTCCTAGTACTTATGGCTAACTGCATCTGAGGAAGTAGTTCGATAGATCAGAAAACAAAAAACAGAGGTACAAGAATTTTGCACTCAATTGGATTTTCAGCGTAAACACCAAACTGAAGCAAGAAAAATGACGTCGTGGTTGTCTGCCATCTCACTTACCTTATATACAAATTAAAATCAAAATACTATCGTCAGCCCACGTATTCTGTATGAGTAAGTGAGATGGCAAACAACTGTGACGTAATTTTTCTTGCTTAAGTTTAGTGTTGACGTTGCAAACTCCATTGTTCCAACCTTCTTGGGACATTATTTTATGATTCTATTTATATTATTATCATTATTTTAGATATTTATGTTACTGATTATACCTTTTTCATTTTGACAGATAAGTAGGACGAGTTGTGCAATGAAAATAGAATAAATTTTGATTTTCTTTAACTCGTCCCATTTGGGCCGTAGGCTTGTAGGACGAGCTGGGAATCACTCGAATTTTGAATTGGATCCGATCGGATGTATTTCGGAAGCTTTCTAAGTGTTAAATCCACGTGATATTTGGCTATGACGCAACATAATTATTGCTCGTTATTAAACGATATGAAGCCTTCAGCGGACCCGTTTAGGAGATCTATTACAGGGTATTGATACTTAATATTATTAAGGTAATACGAATATCTTAAATTTTACAGGGACTTGATACATACGCTAATAAAATGATTATTATGTTCTGAGTCTGAAATCTGTAATTCAAAGGTAAATTTCGGCGATTCACTGGCCGCTGCTGCAGCATTGCTCACTTGACTTGTGCATTGTAGACACTGTTCAATCCTTCTTGTCTTCACAGGTCCTCATAACAAAGCTGCGTTCAGCGAATACGCTGGAGACGGAGCAGTACAGGAAAGCGACGAAAGCGCTGCTCGTGTTGATTCCCCTGCTCGGCATCACCAACCTGCTGGTGCTGTGCGGGCCGAGTGACGAGGGCTGGTTCGCGAACGCTTTTGATTACACGAGGGCTTTAATGCTATCTACACAGGTAACTTATATTCCTTTAACGTGGATATGGAAAGCGACGAAAGCGCTGCTCGCATTGATAGCGCTGGTTGACGTTTGTTACTTTTTTACGTCTTAATGGCTGAGCTATTTACCTGATATTTGGTATATACATTACACACTCGGGGCACTTTTTAGCGGGTAAAACTATTAAAACTCTTGTAGTCAGCTGTTAAAACTGTGTGCTTCGCCTATAAGCCTCAGAACTGTGCTGTGATGTTTGGTTCTTATACGGCAAACACTATACTATCTATTTAGCTTCATATAACAACCGAGAAACGGCGAAAATGCTCTGCTGTTATCTAGCTAGATCCCTTTTGTTTCACAAGAGACTTAATACTTGGCTATAAATTTCTTGGTAGTGGGTAATCGTGTCTCTAACCTTCATGTGACACGTATTTATACAGGTGCAGCGTAGGTACGATGTAGATAGGTATTTATTCACGCAAACTTAAAATACTGGGTACCACTGTACCAATTATGGGCTGTGTTATCTAATTTACCATCAGGAGAGCGTCTTGCTCGTCTTCTTACTTCGTATTATAAAAAATAAACTTATTATTCTCGAAGATATAAACACGAAACTATCTTAATTACTTTCTCGTAGTTGTTACTTTAATGCAAGTTACGATGAAATAAATGTATTTATCAAGATTTAATGGTATTTCGATGTTCACCGATCTGAAAAGATGATGCATTTCTATTTGAGAACTTTTATAAATTGGTTAAAGTTCGACAGAGTTTCGGGTTTCGATCATAGAACAACTTTTGTTCTATTACTTTGGGAAAATTTCGTGAAAGTTATTCGGAATAATTCTCGATCGAAAGTAACAGCTGCGCGCCGATGTAAAGAGGTGAACCACCTCGAACTTTTAGTTTGCCACTACCCTCACATTTATCATGTTACCATCAAATAAAAGTCAATATTTTGAAACTACGCGTTTTGAACCAGCTTTTGTTCTAATATGGTGACCAAAACTTCCTCAAAGAGACATGTCATAAGGCCTCTGCTCTTATTTTTATGTCTGTTCGCCGAGAACTCGAAGATACCTAAACCGATTTTGAAAATTATGTATTTCCTTGTAACAAATAAGTTTGTTTTTCCAGTTTTTTTAAATACATACATACATGTAAAATATTATTAAAAAACAGATAGAACAGATAACTACGTAACAGATTTTCCGGAATCGGTGATTTTCTTGATCTACAGACTTTTAACATAACCTGACTGCCATCATTCATGTTAAAGCTTTGGACTTCACATGCCTTCCAAAGCCCAGATGTCACACAAGTGATCACTCATTTCACGGTCGGATTTTGGTTAACCTAGCGATCAGTCAAAATGATGGGGCAAGCTGCACTATGCACGGTATATGTTTCAAAATATAATATTCAGTATTCAGATATATATTGGCAATAAATAAATATGCCGTCAGCATTCTGGCTACTTATCCCTCCAACATAGGTTTAAGTATTTTTTAGTTTTACTATAAATAGGTGTTTACTTAAAATCTTATTGCAATAAAATAAAATTATATTCACTAAAGGATTCGTGAGTATTTAGATTCATCTTTGTAAATAAACGGCATAAACTCACTTGTATTTACTTCGGCTTCGTGCCGACCGTTTTGATCCTGTACGAGGATCTTCTTCAGGGAGTAGCTGCGGTTAACGCGCCGGCGTCCGCGCCCCGCTTAGCACTGCGCGCAGCCGCCCGGCGCGCGCGCGCTGACTGCTGCGTAACCGCAGCTACTCCCTGAAGAAGATCCTCGTACAGGATCGAAACGGTCGGCACGAAGCCGAAGTAAATACACGTGAGTTTATGCCGTTTATTTACAAAGATAATTATATTCAGAATAATGTTTCGTGGTTGAAAAATCGCATCAAAAATTTTAACGTGTGCATAGCCATGGGCCATGACGTACCTATATATTTTGAAAAATGAGTTTGGAGAATGTATTCAATCATATTCACAGTTATAAAAATAATGTAGAGTACTGTTAAAATATCATTAACATGGTTATTCATTATTCAGCAGAAAATACTATCTCATATTTTACGTCGAATATCATAAAAATATTTGTGAAGCCCCCACGCAAATTAACTTCTATCAACAAATTAGATGAGTTATTTAAAAATGTTTCAAAGTGACCTCAGCAGAAGAAAGTGACCTCAGTAACAGAGGTCATATAAAGATCTGATAACTTAGATCCAATTAATGTCCACATTACGTAGTACATTATAATCATTCAGTTTTGTTGAGAATGGCATTTTAGATAAAAAAATATATCGCTCTAAGACTCAAATCGCCCAGCGAAGCAAAAATATTGTCACAAAGCGTTGTGGCACTAGAAAACCAGCCGCAACTCGAAATTCGTGCTAACATTGTCAAGGACACACTTTTTTTTTTTTTTTTTTTTAATAATATGGCAACATGTGCATTTTGCCAGTGTCGAGTAAAATTCGTGAATGTTCACGGGATATTAAATTATGGTCTCCACTTTCGTGTTTTGCCAGTGTCAAGTTAAATGTTATTTTTTAAGTAATAAGTTAGTCAGGTCAGAGTCAGAGTGAGCTTAATAGCTCGTCTAGTCACGTGAGTCTTCCAGTAAAATGGGTGGAATTTTACTGAAAGTTCGGAGAAGTTTTGGAGGGGGCACCAAAATTCATATTTCAGCACCATATCACTTGCCTACATCTGTGCACATTCAAAAACACTTAACACGCAATATTCCACCGTTATTACACGCTAACAATCAAATTCTATACGATTATTAAGCAAAAGACGTGGAGCTAATGATAATATGATCAAGGCTTGCCGCCAAAACTCAACTCAAAGGACACACTTTTCATCTTCAAGGTGACATTAGAATTCGTGTCAAAGCTACTCGTAGCTTAGCTACTGACAAATATTAACAAAATTTAAACAAAGAGTGTCTAATTTTTTAAATTAAGAACTTGATGGACAACAAAAAATCAACGTCTCTATTACATCAAATTATTTAAGATTCTATGCGAATGCGCAAGGAACCTGCGTAGCTTGACCGTACTTCAGACTTGTATTTGTTTGCAAAATCCTTCGTCAGAGGTGACGCCTTTGACTATCGCATACTTTCGAGAAACAGCCAGCTTCAAGTGACGCTCTCAAGTGGTCGGCGGTTCGCTAAGCCGATTTGAGATGGCTTTACGGATACTTAGCGAAGTATTTCTTATGTAGGTCAGATGGTTTCTGATTTTTTTTTTGGCGTTAAAATATAATTTTACGAAGTTTCGAAGGTACATTACTTTTTTATATTAATTTATCCTCTGATATTATAGAGGTATAATATCTACTTACGCGAAAGTTTGTAAGAATGTACCTATGTATGTATGCATGTTACTCTTTCATGCCTAAACGGGTGGACCGATTGAGCTGAAATATGGTATATTATGTAGAGCAATAACATATTGGCTACTGTACAGATGGTAAAAACGCTAGGCGTAGCTAGTTTTTAGGGTTCCGTAGTCAACAAGGAACCCTTATAGTTTCGCTTTGTCCGTCCGTCCGTCCGTCCGTCCGTCCGTCCGTCTGTCTGTCCGCGGCATTGCGGAGAAACTATAAGTCCTAGAAAAGTGTAATTTTGTATACAGGTAAGTAATAATAAGGGTAAGAGAACGGTGACAAAAAATAATTTTTAATTAATTAATTTAGGCTACCTCCCGTACACGTAAGATGGGGATGATTTTTTTTTTCTGGCTGATACCATCGTGTGGGTTATCGTTGAATAGGTATTTTAAAATGAAGGACGGTTTGCTAAGAAACTTTTTCGATTTCATGTTCTGTTTGAAAGATATTCAAGTTTTAAAAAAAAAATTGAGCGTCCCCCCCCCCCTCTAAAATCTGAACTACTAGCTTTAAAATTCTGAAAAAAATCAGAGGTATGCTTTCAACCATGAACTTTCCAGGAAAACTATAGCGGTTAAGATAAAATTATTAGTTTCGGTAAAATCAGCAAAATAAGAATACCTAAAGCTAACCTAGCCTATAGTTTATTAATGCATAACTAGATGGCGCTAGTAGTAAAATTAGATCGCGTATAGCTATCACAAATAAATCACCATATTACAGTGTTACTTAGCTCATAATTTCTAACTTAAGTTTTTTTATTATAATTTGATATAGCATGGTCAAGGCTACTTGTGTGAATGATCCGGATATATTTTTTTTAATTTGCGGAGAATATTATGCTCAAAGAATTCCGTTTGAATGTGACAACGTTCATAATTTAGGCTTACAAAAATTACTTTGGATACTCCCTGGAAATTAACGACAAGCCTTGGATTCCCCAAAAGTTATGCAAAACGTGTGTTGAGTATCTACGTTTGTGGACAAATTAGAAAATAAATAGATTTTGGTACGAAACCGCTATAATGTGGAAAGGACTCGAGAACCATCACGATGACTTATTTTTGCCTAGTGTAAACATAAAACTATTGTTTTGATTTTATTAAAAATTAAGTATGCGGAACATAACTGGCTCATAATGTGTTCATTTAAAAATGGTTTACTTTGTTTTAGGCCAATGGTGGTTATATTTTTTTTTGTAAAGTAAGAATTATTTGGACTTTTCTCAACACGTCCAAAAACTAATGCGTCACTTTCAAAGGCTCGAATGTGACATAACCATCAAGTTACACTCTCTCCACGACCACCTAGACTATATTCATGACAATCTTGGGGTACAAAGTGAAGAATTGGGCAAGCAATTCCACCCGAACTTTTGTTCGATGAAGTAACGCTATCAAGGCTTCTGGAACGCACATATGATGGCTGAATATTGTTAGAGCATTTAGAATAGCCCTTAGAATAAGAATAGCATTTAGAATAGCTCTGCCTTCAGTTTCAGCAAGAAAATTAAATAACATAAAGAGTTTTTCAACTTAAACTTAAATTAATTAGGATCATCTCTACATTGACCACCCACAAGGTGGACAGACGACCTTATAAAGGTCGCCGGAAGACGCTGGATGCAGGTCGCTTCCAACCGGTACATATGGAAGTCCAAAGGGGAGGCCTATGTTCAGCAGTGGACGTCTTACGGCTGAGATGATGATGATGATGATCTCTACATTTATAGCGTTTTATTACGAAAACAACATAATATGTGTCATATCTTTTTAACTAGAGCTGGTACAGAAATTTCAGTGACAAATTTGAAATCGTCGTCAAAAATCATCCAAAATGTTGTTGTGCAGTGTATTCAATCTACTAGAACTACGGAACCCTACATTGTGCGTGGCCCGACTCGCGCTTGGCCTATTTATTTTAATAAATAAAACTTTAAAATATTGGCTATGAGAAAATCTAAGAACCTGACTTTAGTCAGCCTTTTGGATTACATGAATATGTCAAATCTCGGAAACAACTCTTTAAATCTCTCTGTGCATTTATCAAGTATTTCTTAAGTTAGGCTATTTTCAGAAATGGCCACTGTCCCGGGCGACTCTCTAATACCTATAGTAACAACATAATACATATCCTAAAATCTAGGACTGGAATTATGTCGCTATGGCATAATTAATCAAAAACTTGGCTCAAACATACATGTAGACGTCAAAAGTTATCTTGGACCCGAACTATAGAATCAGTGCGTAAATTGTAGTTACTGTTGTAGGAACAGATATTATGTGCCATGGGAGAGGCCGCGTTTATTTTCATAATTTTCATGTCTAAAATGAGTAGAGCAATCCTCCATAATATTAAAACCAGAATACTCTCCTCTCCCCACACGGTTGTCTGGAAGAGCTAATAGCTATAAGACTGCCAATTAATTGATATAATTCATTTCTTCATCTTATCGAGTCATATAATTATCGAGTTATATAATATTCATTTAGAAATTACTGTTATGTCATGGTTACAACTACTGAGTACATACGAGTACTTTACCCGATGATAAACATCATAATTGCCCATTCTATCAGACTCAGAGCTGCCGTTGTGTTTTGAAATGCAAAAGAATTATCTGCACTTCGCCTGTCACCCTGAGATATTTATTGACCACACAACCTATAAATTGTGATTTGACTCTGACAGTGTAAGTAGGGAAACCTTTTCTGTTGGAGTATAAACCCCAATTATTATTATTATTTTGCAATGGATGCCATCAATTTTCAAAAAAATACAAATAATTTTACATAGCATAGAGTAAAAAATGAAGCTAAAAATGATGATAAATTATTCACTCGCGACATCTATGCTAATATACAAATCTGTAACAAGTCTCGAAACATTGTGGACAGCTACCCTAATGGAAGTTTCTCGTAATCCCTTAAACTATTGTTTGTAACTCTAATAATACCTAAAACTTGTCTAGAGAATATTTAAACAGTTTATCAAATAATTATCTTATAGTTATAATTAGCAAGTAATATAAATAACCTCCATAAAAGCATAAGTATTGGTCAGTTAACTTAAACTGGCACATTCACAAATTTTCAATAAATCTACGGTTATTTTCATATAAACAGTACAAACTAAGTATATTAATAAACAAGGACGCTTAAAGCGTTTTGGAACGGTGGCTTAAAGGTTATGTGGTCCAGATGTAATTCTGTTTATAGGTAGAATTTGGACAGTGCCACCTAGAATTCACATCATTGTGAACACAAATGAATTCTAGGTGTACTGTACCGATGCTTCTTACTCAAGAGTCATAAGATGTTAAGACTCTTTAGCCTAGTAATTTCACTCGCTATAGTGCCCTCCTACAGAAGCAGAGGATCATCATCATCATCATCATCAGCCTATGTTCGTCCACTGCTGGACATAGGCCTCCCCCATGGCACGCCACTCAACTCGGTCCTCCGTTTTTCTTCTCCACCCACCCCCAGCGACCCTCCGAATATCATCGCCCCATCTCGCCCATGGGCGCCCTACACTACGTTTACCGAGACGTGGTCTCCACTCGAGAACTCGTCTACCCCAACGGTTATCGGTTCTACGGCAAATGTGACCAGCCCATTGCCACTTCAGTTTGCTAATCCTTTCTGCTATGTCGGTAACTCTGGTTCTCTGTCGGATCACCTCATTTCTGATGCGATCCTTCAGAGAGACACCGAGCATAGCCCGCTCCATAGCTCGCTGAGCAACTTTAAACTTATGGACTAGTCTCACCGTAAGTGTCCACGTTTCTGCGCCGTACGTCATGACAGGTAGGACGCATTGGTTGAAGACCTTAGTCTTCAAACACTGCGGTATGGGTGACGAAAAGATTCGACGAAGTTTACCAAATGCAGCCCATCCCAACTGAATCCTCCGATTGGCCTCCCTCTCAAAGTTGTTTCTACCCAACTGCACTGTTTGCCCAAGGTATACATACTCCTGAACAACTTCGAGAGGCAGTCCATTTACGAGAATCGGTTCCGGAACGACCCGATCATTGAACATCACTTTGGTCTTGTCTATGTTCATCCGGAGTCCGACTCGTTGGGAAGAGTCAGCTAGGCTGGTTAGCATTTGCTGTAAGTCTTGCAGCGTTTCCGCCATGATGACGATGTCGTCCGCAAATCTCAAGTGAGAAATGTACTCGCCATTGATGTTAATGCCATGTCTCGTCCAGTCCAGTGTCTTAAACACATCCTCTAGAGCGTTGGAGAACAATTTGGGGGAAATAACGTCCCCTTGCCTCACACCTCGTTTCAAAGGGATATGTTTAGTCTGCTGGTTCTGGACTTGCACAGTCATTGTGGCGGCATCGTACAGACTTTTCAGCACTTGGATATATCGCCAATCGACTTGACATCGCTGCAGAGACTCCAAAACAGACCAGGTTTCGATGGAGTCAAAGGCTTTCTCATAGTCCACAAAAGCTAGACACAGGAGCTGATTATACTCTTCGGTCTTCTGTATAATCTGCCGCACCGTGTGGATGTGGTCTATGGTGCCATAACCTGATCGGAACCCGGCCTGTTCCGGTGGCTGGAACTCGTCGAATCTACGTGCGGACGATTTGTGATAACCCTTGAGAAAAGCTTATAGACGTGGCTCAAAAGCGAAATAGGTCTGTAGTTCTTCAAAAGAGTTTTGTCGCCTTTTTTGAAAAACATCACTACTACGCTTTTGCTCCACGCCTTTGGAGCAAAAGCGTAGCAGAGGATCACCGAGTTCAAATTCCGGCCCCTCATGTGTTCGGAGAAAGCAGAGAGGGATTTATCCCGCCTTCTGGGTTTAGTCTGCTTCTATCTACTGCCGCATCATCGGTTAACATCACGCGAGATCGTGGTCAAAGGCTAGCCTATAATGTATAAAAAAAACTATCACTTAAGCACTAACATACGAGCAGGTACATTGCACACGAATAGACCTTGAACATCTAAAGGTCTTAATTGCAAATATACCAACCCTCCATACCCGCACATTACTGCATTAAACGTGTTAAGGACTCGTATACCCGAATTCCACAAATGAATTCAGAAGGGACTACGAGACTCAAATATTATTAGCACGACAAAAACGTCGAAACGACAACGTTGTACTCCGGATAACTTAACTTTATTTGTGGTTACCATTTGTGGCTTACCAGGGGCTTAAAAAAGTCAACGATTATAAAGCGTCGTCTCTACCTTAAGTATCATTTATCAAAGGCAAATAAACAATTAAACAAGATGACATACATGAAATACAGTAAAATTCTCAAACAATGCATAATCAGTGCTCAAAAAAATAATAACGCCAAGTCTATTATGAACGCAAAAAATAAATGTAAAGCATCTTGGACGATTATCAAAAACAATGTTGGTGAAGCTAAACTATCCTCACAAATTGACTCTATTCTAGTAAATGATGTTACATACACTGACCCCATCCAAATTGCAAACTTATTTAATAATTTCTTCATTAATCTTAATAATGACATTAATAATACTACAGATTCTTATGACAGTAATTTTAAATACCCCCTTGACATCCCCAATAATAATAAAACAATTTTCTTGACTCCTACAAATAATAATGACATATACAAAATAATTTTATCCCTCAACAATTCGAATTCCACAGGTTTTGATGATCTACAAACCAAAATCATTAAATTGTGTTCAAAAATATTGTCCCATCCTCTCTCATATATTATAAACCTGTCACTAGCACAAGGTATCTTCCCAGCACGACTAAAGCAATCAATAGTGAAACCCTTGCACAAAAAAGGATCGATGACTGAAATGAATAATTATCGCCCCATTACGCTTATACCCATTTTCTCTAAAATTTTTGAAAAGGTCATGCATACGAAAATCTACAGCTTCCTCTCTCTAAATAACATATTGAAAAATGAACAATTTGGCTTCAGGAAAAACATGTCCACGTCACTAGCATGTTTTTCACTTATGAAAACAATAACTGATTGTTTAAACAATAAAACCCCCGTTGTTTCAATCTTTCTTGATATGTCTAAGGCATTTGACTATGTAAATCATAAAATTCTACTCTATAAGTTAGAGAGGTATGGAATAAGAGGAGTTGCATTGAGTTGGCTTGAAAGCTATCTTAATGACAGAACGCAATGTGTTGAAATATGCAATTTCAGCGGCCACAACAGAGTTTTTTCCCGGTCACCCTTTATTATAAATAGACGAGGAGTACCTCAGGGTAGTATTCTAGGGCCCCTGCTGTTCCTTTTATACATTAATGACCTCCCTGATACCACTAAACATAAATGTATTTTATATGCAGACGACACGACCCTTATTATAAAGGGGCATGATCGAAATACATTTGAAGCGGACATAAACAATGCACTAAATTCAACGATAGCTTGGCTAAACACTAACAAACTCAGTATTAATGTCGATAAAACTAAATTAATTCAATTTCAGACTCATAATAGCAATCCCCTGCAATTACATGTAAGAAATAGCAATAATCACGTTGAAGAGGTTGAATCCACAATATTCCTGGGGCTAATAATAGACAAATATTGTAATTGGAAAGAACACATTTATAAACTGTGCTCAAAACTGGAGCGCTACGTATACGTCCTAAACAGGCTGGGACGAGTAGCCTCAACTCAGGCAGCTCTAAGCGCTTATCACGCATACGTGTCGTCACTGTTACGTTATGGTCTGATCATATGGGGAAATTCTACGGAAGTAATCAAAGCATTTAGAACGCAAAAAAAGTGTTTGAGATCTTTATGCAGTGCCGGCAGTATGGACTCTTGTAGGCCGTTATTTAAAAAACTAAATATCTTACCGCTTCCCTGTATGTATATATATGAAATAAGTGTGTTTGTCCATGAACACCGTAATTTGTTTAGTTCAGTAGATGCAGCAGCTAGGCCACGTCGCAAACCTAACCAAATACCTGTACCTCCACAACGTATCCAAATACATAGCAAAAATGTCTATTGTATGGCCATTCGCATATATAATAAGCTGCCAGAAGAATATAAAGTACTAACTCGTTATAAATTTAGATCAATGTTATATAAATTTTTAATAGATAAATGCTATTACACTGTTAATGACTTCTTGAGTGAAAATAATAATTTTAAAATATAATAATCATTTTGACATTTTAATCTATAATTATAATTGGACATTTCATTATTTATCATTATTTTTCTTTTTATCCTAGCAACACACGAAAGTCATGACATTGTTTATTAGCTTTTTTCTTTGGACATTCTTTTTATTTCATTTTATTTATGTGTAGTCAATCTAATGTTATTAATTATATAGGTTTTACTAATGTGTGTGTGTGCCTAATATTACTAATATTAATTTAAGAATCATGTAAGTTGTCCACAATTTTATATTTCATATCTAAATATTTGTACACCGGTAATCCGGTAGGGTATTTGAGACAACATATTATTGTTTATCATCTTTTTACAATACTCGAACAAATAAATAAATTTCATTTCATTCATTTCATTATTATATCTGTCATATAAATCTCAGTAACTGAACTAGCTGTTCACTTTACTTGAGTCTGGTCACTTTCCCGTTTATGCGTTGGCCCTGTAATTATGTCAAATTTGGTAGCTCGACTATTTATTGTCGATGAATAATTATTTTGTAAAATTAAAGATTTTAAGTTTTTACGTTTTTATATACGTTTGGAATAAACATACTAATCGAATAAGATCATTCAATAATTTTTTTTCTATTTTTTCGACTCTATACTATCTAAACTTAAATAAATCTAAACTCTATACCTATGTTCACAAAAAATAATTTATATCCAACCCGAAACAGTTACACAATATTAATATTTCATATGTGACCTGTTAACTCGAATATACGCGAGAAACGTGAAATCTAATTCAACCAGAGCAGAGCTTTGACATTTTGTGATCATTTGCGCATTGTGGGGCTGGCCTATTAAGATGTACAACCTATACCTAGTGTACTTTTCTTAACAACATCCTTCACTTGTTTTATCTCACTATTAAACATTTGGGATTTATTCCCGAACAAAATGGATCTTATCTGCATTATTAGATTCAATACGCGGACTTATGATAATGCTAAGATTAAAACTCATCGTGAATTATTCGGTTAGGATATGGTTTAATCCTGGTAAAATCGTAATTCCGTTTTGTAACATGATACGTTATTTCCATAATAAAACGTCACATCTTGTTGGTGTTTAATCAACGACTTTGTACGATGTACGCCTATAACCTTTATTGAATTTAACAGCACTAAACACGACGTGATTATGGGCCCCGACTCAAACACTCGTGAAAATTAACGTCTATTGATTCTGAAGTGCCTTTTCCAGCCAAACTAGCTGATAACGACTATTTCAATGCTCACAAACGCATTTATATAACACAAACTGGATCTTACAGCTTCGTGCGCATTATTAAATTTTCAGATTTTCTTTTCTAAGCGGATGCCTACGATATAAAACAGCGTACCAAAATTTCAACCCAACCCATTCAACGTTTGGTCTGTACGTTGAGACCTTTTAATCTGAGTTAAATTTTGTTAGGTATCCCTCTTCAAAAGATGCAATAAATTATATTACTCTCTGATTCACTAGTGGTAACTAGCCACGGCCGAAGCTTGCCACCTGTAAAAACTTAGTAGTTTTATTTTATTGGCACTAATATTACCTTAAAACGCTATTTCATCTACCATTACCTGTATATTTCTACTAAGGACATTACAATCTATTACAAACAAATACACAAACGTTACTTTAATTCTTATTCATCTCCCCTCTTTATATTAGCTAGAAAAAAGAAAGTTTATCTGAAAATCAAACCATTCCGAAGGGTTGTAAAATTATATCGCTGTCCAATTATTCCTATCCTACCCTTATGCAAGGCCCTTAAAGTCCTAACCAAATGTGGGCTCCCCATTTACCTCGATAAGCCAGCATAGGTTTTTTGACTGTTACTGGTGCTCATTATCTTTTAGGTTGGTTTTAGAATAGGCTAGTTAGTATTTTCTGTGCTAATAAAAGAGCTGGGATTTTATTTGTTTGCTTCAAGGAGGGTTTAACCTCCTTTTAATATTCATGGTGGATTTGTAACTTACGTGAGTTCATGTTTTTTGATACATAGTTACTTTTTTATTTTTGAATACGTTCAGCGGTTTGAGCTGTACGTTGATAAAGCAATCAGTCACGGTGCCGTTGATATAAAAATGCGAAATGCGCCAGCGAATTTACTTTGAATGACGAGATTTTTCAACTCATGTCAGGGTCAGCGCAATGCAGTGCCGAGCCGAATTTGAACTTCAAAACTGTGGGACGAGGTGTCTTATATTGGTAATCCTCATTCTTACCACCTGGCTCCTGATTTGTTCATCTTGTTGCCATAAAAAACCTCACTAAAATTATAGTTTTTATTATTATTTTTATTAATCGGGACTTATCGCATAGATATTTAAATAAGTATTAGTTTAAAGTGTTATAGATTAGTTTATATAACACTTTATTGATACTACACACAAGAACTAATTCATCATCATCATCAGCCCGTACTCGTCCACTGCTGGACATGGGCCTCTCTGACTGAGCCCGGTCTTCACCTCTTCTCATCCAGTTTCTGCCAGCTATCTTCTTAAGGTTGTCACTCCGCCTGGTCGCAGGGCGTCCTACACTACGTTTAACTGAACGTGATCTCCACTCCAGAACTCGTCTGCTCTAGCGGTACAACTAAACGCGGTAGAACTAAATACAATTATTGTGAAATTCGTATTTGTGTGATTTTTTCTGTGCTTCGGTTGGAGGGCACTGTAGCTAGTGAAATTACTGGGCTGAAGAGTCTTAACATCTTATGACTCTCAAGTAAGAAGCGTCCACTAGGTGGCATTGTACTTATTATGGGCAGCGTTATCTCTTACCACCAGGAGAGCGTCTTGCTCGTCTATTTACTTCGTTGTATAAAAATTATCGTTAAATTATTAAATTGTGTTTTTATTATTATCAGGGATTCACAGTAGCCCTGTTCTACTGCTTCATGAACACGGAGGTGCGTCATGCTATAAGATACCACGTGGAGAGGTGGAAGACGGGCAGGAACATCGGCGGTGGACGAAGGAGGGGGCGAGGAGCGTCGTACTCTAAGGACTGGTCTCCCAGGTCCAGGACCGAGAGCATCAGGTAATTTAAAGATATTTAAAATGTAAAGTAAGTTAGACTTGGCTGGACTGAGGTTAGCCGCAGACGATGCGTAGAAGATTTATTAGCTGTACCAGATTAACTATTGTTGTCATTGGGGTCCAAGACGGTATGTAAAATGTTTTCTGTCGTACTTATCAGACGACTCAAAAAAGTTAACAAGCCAAAATTTCTAATTCTAAATCAAAATTTAAAACGTTTGTAAATAAACGAAAATTGTGCTTCTTCTACTAACTGATAAGATTCGGGCAGTAGCTACTTACCTGAACAAAACTAAGTCGCCAAGCGGTCATTACGGCCATGTTTTACCTACTCTAGATAGACTGGTTCTAGAAGCTAGAGCCCGGAGCCCATGTCGGGTTCTAAATTTAGATGGTCAGCGGCCAAAACATTTTTCAGCTACATTGTGGCTTAAGATCTACCGAGATCGTATTCAAATGATAAAAATGTAGATTTCTACTAGTAAGGCTACAGTGCGCGTTGAATTAATATAACATAATTATTTTACTTCTAAACTCGATTCTTATAACATCAGCAATCTGCTAATAATTTTTCTGCGCATCTTTCGGCTTACTTCATATCGGCCCAGTTTACTATTTTTGACTTGTGTGAAGTATGAGTGTGTGACGTCATCTAACTATCGCTTATCGAACAGTGCATGAATTGTAGAAAATTAAGTCAAATAACGCAATGCAACTGATATAAAGGTATGTTTTATTAATTTAATGGTACGGGCACTGGAAAAACTAATATTATTTTTCTTCTTAAAAATAAAAAAAGGATCTGATTGATTGACTGGCTTATCAATCAACACTGCTGAAACCACTAAATTAAATTTTAAACAAAGGTTTTCTTACGTACGTAAACACCACTAAGAAACGATCATAATCATACGCTAGTTTAAACCAAAGCAAACTTTTAAAATTACTTTAAATAACTTAAAAAAAGGTTTTTAGTTATAATAAGTAGGTACGCTAGAAAATATAAGCCGAATAAGTTACTTACTAAATCATCTCGGTGTGTCCGGAACGCCCCGGCCAGAAATGACTGTGGTCTGCCGATGATGGATGTGGGAGCATGTCAGAGTGTATTGGCAGAGCCTTTGTCAAAGGCCGCCAAGGCACTGGACAAGTTAGCAATAAGATAGTGGTAGTCATAAGTTTAGTTTTAACCATCGCGGCATGAGCGCGTATGGCGACAAAGCCCTTTTTATTTTTTTGTTTCTGATTATAAAAAAAGTACTTTGTACTAGTCATCATTGCCATCATAAAGACTTTCCTCCCTCCGAAATCTGATTTTACGACCTGACCAGAAACCAATAAGAACCGCAAAATTATCATAATATTAGATCGCAAAATAAGCTTTTTCTGCGAATTCATTTTCCACTTTGGATAGTTCGACGAAAGCACTTTTCATAGTAGGATTTGAACAATCGTGAAGTCCTATTAAGTTCGCGGTAAGATATTATTATTGGTTGGTTTAATTTTTACTAGTAATCCTCGCTCTAAAAGACTTAAAACAGAAAAAATAAAAATAATATATAATTTTAATATATTTGTTTTTTGTAGATTGGTACATAATAATATAAAAAAAAATGTCGTATCCTCGCTCTCGACTCTACCTTTTTCAAAAAAAGAGTCTCGACCATATTGTATTAAGAATATAATGGTATAAAAAATGCTCGAGACTCGAGACGCTATTTTTACGACTTCGAGATTAAATAGAGCTTAAAGAAAAAACAGCATAACAGTTTACTTTATTAAGACTTACTGCGTAATATACTCAGCTATCATTAATTCTTGTCAAATCAATTATGACAGGGTGAAGAATCTTAATAGACTTTCAAACTTCGCTTAAATATGCGCAAAGTTGGAAGTTAAGAAATAATTCACACCCGGCTCCATCGGTAACTTAACGACTTCACATATAGGTACTCATTTAATGTCATTTATATCGCACTAGCTCCGCCCAGCGGCTGTACCCGTAGTGCTATGTTTTATTCCAGGGTATTTGCTATCTCTATACCAAATTTCAGCTTAGTAGGTCCGTTTAGACGTGAAGAAGTAACAAGCATACACACTCACAAACTTTCTCCTTTAAGGGAGTATAGACTCCTTTTGACTCAATGAAAATATTGGAATAACAAATCGTGTACCTTTTTTATACAAAGAAGTAAGAAGACGAGCAAGACGCTCTCCTGATGATAAGAAATAACGCTGCTCATAATCAGTACAGGATTTTACAATGATGTAAGGCGTCGCGTCGTAATAAATACAATACGAGTATACAAACAAAAGACTTACCTACTTCGTTAAAATAAATGTGCATATTTAGCATTTAATTATTGATTTTCATTTGTCAGCTTAAATTATATGAACATTTCGTAGGCACTTTGTGATCAACCGCGATCGGTGAAATACAAATACACAAAATTTGAAACAACCTATTTTTAAATATTCCATTCTATTTTTTATAACAGTTGCATTGTGTTCGACTGAAACATTACTCAGGTTTCAATTCATTATTCAAGCACGTATTTCAATGCATGTTCGGAACTTTTTTGTATGTCTTTGTTGCGTCATTTCCAAATCCATATTTGATTAAGCATTTTTATTTCCCCACTAGGCTCACGGTCTGAAGACAAACCTGGGTCCCCCGACGGGTCATTGCGGATTTTATGCATTTACGAAGAAATCATTATTAAAACGTTATTTTTAAGATTTAATGTGGATTTGGATTAAGTTTTTATTTTTGTTTACAATAAATAATATTTTAATCTGCTTTTGTCATTTGTTTTTATTTTACTAAAGTTTCGAATTAATTGTTTAACTTTAATGCATGCAGAATAACTATAAAATCTATTGAATGTAGAAAACATTGTAACTATTTGGGGTCGTTTAAATGAGCGAGATTATTGCGACAATTTTTGCAAAATATTTTGCAGAAGTTTTAAGTTTACGAGATAATATGACAGTTTTAATCATTTAGTTCATCAGTAGTATACGAGTATACGGCAGTTTACCTGAATGGCACTGTGTCAGAATATAAAATATCATTACTTTTTTTTTTGTTAGTCTTTTTTATTACAGATTCACGTGCTAAACTCGCTCGTAGAAACGATCAATTAGAATTAACAATTTCAAAATTAAATTTGTACAATTGACATAACATGTACATGTTAGTTACCTAATAATTAATTCTACATAAGTACGTGCATTAGATGCTTCCACATGGTTTAACTCACGCTCCGGGGATTAAACATCATCAAGTAATTTATTGCCTGAAAGGTAAGCGTACCGTCTTATCTTACAACCCAAATGTGAACTTGATACTTTAACGTTGGCAACCAACCGCATGTTAACAGATTTTACAGAATATGTAGGTATACACACCAGCCCTGCCAGAACGTTACTTTTGTAACATTTTTATAATAATATTGCATTGTCATCCGATTTATACATGTATGTAAAATTTCAGCTCAATCGGAAACCGGGAAGTGGGTCAAATTAAACTTGCAAGATTTGATTACAGACACACAGACAGACAACAGACAGGTGAAAGTAAATAAAAGCTTGTAACATAATATAAAGTATAACGTAAAATGAAGTTTTGTCAGGAACATTTTATACATTGGGGAGCATGATTGAAATATCGTTTGTTTCTGGTGTGTATCCTTAGTCTGGGCAAACATCATAAATTTATAACTATAAATTTAGGGATAATATTGGCTAGAAGATTATTGTTGATAGAATGTAATCATTTTAGGGATTGAATCATAATATCACGAGTATACAATAACAGACCATTTGAGTAGAATGAACGTGTGTACATTTATGCCTTTAGGGCTCTATTTAGTTAACATGACAAGACATCTATCCATTGTAGTACATTTACCTACATAATATGTAGATAGAACAGAATAGAAATATTTATTGAAAAAAAAATGTGATGTACTTATAATAAAGGACTTTAATAAAATGCGCACATTTTGTCAAAGTAACTTTACATGCAATTAGAAGAGAATAACTAGAATTTAGACGTACATAGAATACCTCTAGAATAGAATACGCGTTATTGAGATCAAAGGAATACATTCATCTTATTTAGCACTGTACATCGTAGTATCACAAATGAAAGACTCAAAGGAAGGAAATCGGCACAGATATGTTAAAAACGGGTGTTAACGAGAGCCTGTGGGGCAGGTTGTACAGCCACCCGTCCAAGAGAGAATCAGCAGCTTCCGAGACTACCACCACAACGCTCCTGGTGCCGAGGACTTCGTTGCTACCGCCGCTGGATGGGAGGCATCTTCATGCTGTGAGTATATTAACTTTACTTACTTTACTTTTTAAGTATTATTTTCGCCTGGACGCTACCGTGTTTCGGAAGGCACGTAAAACTGTGAATCTCGGCTGTTTCCTATAAGATATGTAGGAGGCAGTCGTCAGGTCATGTCACAGGCCCTGTAGTAATCTCGGCGACCTGCAACTGCAACATATAGGTTCGCCACACAACATATAAATTGTGATTTATATGTTGTGTGGTGATACTTTTTTATTCGTTACAGGTTAGCCTTTGATCACAATCTCGCGTGATGTTTAGCGACTATGCGGTCGTCTACGATACCACCACGACCACCTAAGGTAGCAGATTAAACCTAGAAGGCGCGATAAATCCCACCCTGGCTTCATTGAACATCATGCCGTAACTCAGTCATAATAACCGCTTTGCGCTAACGATACGGTTTTGTTCATTGAGTGGTAACTAGTAACTATAGCCACGACTTGTATTTTTTTGCAATAACAGCGTTAACTGAAATAAAACATGTATTGTTTTCCATAAATGTTTTTCTTTTCTATGTTACACCGTAGTTGCAGCCAAAAAATGGCCAAATAGCGATATATCAAATGTTCCAAAATTACAACAAACAATTTGTTAAAATGCTCGTATATTTTCATGTCCAGGACTACATAACCAGCGGCAGTGCCAGCGGAGATCAGTCCCCAGTTTGAGGAGACGGGCGGGGGAGGCTTTCGCGCCTTCGCACTCTGTCCGAGGAGGACGGTCCTTCCTTCGACGCGTCGCTCCCGGCCTCTCCCGCCAGCCAGCCTTGCCTAGACCAAGTCTTCAACACTATCCTATCACCCACTGTCATGCTTCACAACTACGACAACGAAAAGTCGCAAAATGGTATATGCATGAATCATGATGTCGCTTCGCCGAAATCAACAGGTTCTAGCCCGAATCGGAAATGTTTTGAATACTAAACTTTGTAATATTCGCTAGTTAACTTAATGCGAGAATATGTATATCGTAATGAGAAATTGAATTTGCAAGCTCGTAAACATTTTCTTAATGTTCGTAGTCTGTCCAAGCATTTTGCTGTTTTCCTTGATTTCTAATATAAGCCCAATTATCTCAAATGTTTGCAACAGGAATGAGGTCTCAATTTCTGAGATGCAACCAAATTTTAAAAGCACTTTTTTGAACTTTTTACAAAAAATAACTAATTGGACGGACTATATACGAGTATAATATAATCTTTAACTAAACGCTCATTTTCACATTGATATCATATTTATTATATTGTAAACTATTATACTATTAATGTAAGAATATATTTAAATGGATTTAGTATCCATTGAGATCCAAGTGAGATAAGTATTTAGTAAACTTAATTACCTATGTATAATTACACTTAGGGCGGCTTGCACCAGATGGTCGCTAAGCTGAATTTAGTAAAATCGAGATTTAACGCTAAGCTTCGCTTAGCCTAAGCTGGTTTAGCATTGCATTGCACCAGTGGTCTGACAGCTACGTTTAACAAAATCGAGTTTTAACTTTTTAACGTTCCGTTTCTCGCTAAATTTGACATCACAAATATGAACGGCGAAAAATAGCGTGTAATGAAACGAAAATACAGCGGTCTATCTGTCAAATAATAACAATATCAGTTGCCAGTTGCATCACATGTCAAATTATAATCAACCCGATACATTAGAATTTCAAGCTTCGGTTGTGTTATTGTTATTGTATATACATTTACGGTGTTTAACGTTTATTGGTGTGATTTCTAAATTTAAAAAAAAAAAAAACGTGGCATTTCTAAATATTCATACAATATTTCATCTTCGTCTGATAACAATAAATCTTCATCACTAGTTGATAAATCCACTGACAAATTATTATTGTTATAATAACTATCCATGTTTTTACTCGCGAAAGCAAAGACCAAGTAGTACTATACGGTTTACGCGCGAAAGTAACTTGTATTATAGAAATCTGTCAAAGTAACCTTCTTGTACCGCAGTTAAGTCGAGATTAGCAAGTTAAACCGACGAACATGTCGGTTTAAATTTAATTCGAGATTTAAGGAAAAAGTGACGTTGTGCAAGACGATAAACTAGGTTTAGGCTTAAATCGAGTTTAAATTTTCTTAAATCGAGATTTAAATGGTTGGTGCAAGTCGCCCTTAAAACTTAGAACGTAAATGCGCTAACGAATTTTGTTTAATTAAAATCCTAAGATCTTAGGTAAGTTCATTAAAGATATAGGCATATAAACCCTAGGATTAGTGAAACATGAAATTTTTTAATTGTTTAGAGTCTAGAATGTACATAAACGTATGCTTAAATATCACTATATAAATTATATTGTGTCACTTTTTACATAATGTTTAAGATACTTATATCTGTAACTTCAGTGCGTTTGGATATGAGTTTATATGAAAAAGTACGGAAAAATTACTCACTTATTAACTTAATCAAGAAGAAGAGAAGAAATTTCTATAAAGAAGAAAAATAAAGTAAATTGAAAAGTTTCAAGACATTTCAAAGAGTGTTGTCTGAGTGTGAAATAAGAGTGATTGTTATTAGAATTTTCCATATTTAAGTACGAAATATATAATAATACCTATTTCCCGACGTAAATCGTGTAGAGCTTATTCTCCAAATGTAAAAACTATTTATCGTTGCCAAAATCTATTTTTTCTAATCGATTTTAGAAATAATTCATTTTATAAATAGTGGTATAAGGATGAAATTGGGAAACAAAACGCTATTTGTATTATAAATAAAGCATATCGTAATTTATATTTGAATATATATGTTTGATAAGCGACTAACTTAGGTAGGTACTTAGTTTACTTATAGGTCGGTTCACTCGTGGGAAACGCGCACTAAGTGGTTGCCCCAACAGTGCCAGTTATTTTACCGACTGAGCAATGATGTGCAAACATTACTGTGCTTTGGTAGGAGGGCACTGTAGCTAGTGAAATTACTGGGCTGAAGAGTCATCTTACGACTCTCAAGAAAGAAGCGTTGGCGCAGTGCACCTAGAATTTTAAACCATGTAAAATCCTGGGTAGCACTGTACTAATTATAGGCAGCGTTATCTCTTACCATCAGGAGAGCGTCTTGCTCGTCTTCTTACTTTTTTGCATAAGAAACGCGTTTTAATTAATATACCTATAGTTTGAGCCACACTTGTATGGTATGCGCGTCCTATACAAATAGCATAACATTTAAAATTAATTGATTAAAAAATACTTTTATCCCAATAAATTATAAGCAGAATTAACTTCCGATAGAACATGGGATCTAAGATTAAGGTAAAATCAATTTTATCGAATCACTTTTTTTAAATAGATTTTCTTTTTGAGAGTTAACGTCAGGGGAAAAGATAAACAAAAAAAAAGAGTGTGTGTACTTATGTACACGCGTTAGAAGTTATACTTCTTTGGCGTATGGAAAAATAAATAATAAATTATTAGTATCACCGTCGTATATGAAATTGATTTAATAAAAACACCAAAATAATATTTATTTATTCACACTGTTTAATTGTACCCTTACGAAACACGTGTTCTAAATATAAAAATACTAGAATATACAACTTGAACATAGTTATCAATTTTCATGCATGCCACCTAGAAACTAACTTCACGATGTAGAATTTAGGTGTCGGTGTGCGCGCGCATCGTAAAAATTCACTCTCATCATTTTTCTCTATCTCGCCAAAAGAAGTATAACTTCAAAAATTGGCAAGACTATGATTACGACCTAGGAATAACCTTCAACCCTACTGACTTCTACTACTACAACCTTTATTTTATGAAAATTGGTTTACCATTTTGTAAAATGCAACGCGTTAGGATTAGCAAAAAATCTACAAAAAATACAGATGGGTGAAGTTTTTTATTAGTTACATACTATCATACGATATATCATAGCCTTGCCAAGATGTTTACTGACCTTATCTCGTATTTTTTTAACATACAAAATATTATAAAACTAATTGTCATCCTATATACAGATGGGTGAAAGTCGTTCTTCTATTATTAAAACATTCTGGCGCATTACATTATACACCACGCCACAGTAGTGTGGCTTCAGCTAAGCAAAAGCAGGTAAAGTGGCCAACGCCTTACACGTGAAACTTGGTAAAGGAAAAGGCGTAATCTAAACTATTATTACGTTTATTTATAATTAGGTATACAGATTTATTATATTATAAGGATGCATTTATATTAAAGTAATGAAATGATACCTATTGCATAATCATAGAAATCCTACGAATAATAATAAGTCAGGAAATGTCACTGCACCCAAAAAATTATCCATACATATAATAAGAATGGAAATTTCTCCCCATTCATTGTGATCCTTTACTAAGGTGAACTGTGAAAATACGCATATGAACAAAACGACGCGAAAAAGTCGCTTGCGCGATCTAGATCGTAAAACATTTTGTCAATTTTTCCTAGGGAAACGTAAAATAAAATAATAAAATAAATAATAATCATTTATATCGGACACATCGCCCCTAATTTACATCAAAATTTCGAAGTAAAAGTAATAGAATATAAAGTAAATTCAATTCAAAAAAATCAAAAAGCAAAAAGTGCGACAAACTAAAAATACGCCATCTATCGATCTGCCTGTAAACGAAAGTAGACCTTTAGTTTAATTTGGGCTAAATTTGTAAATAGTTTGTGTCACTGGTGAGGTGAAACAACACCACCGATTTGAATAAAATTTTCACTAATACGTTGCAGTTTTCTCTACTTGAAACTTAGTGTTGGTTTTAGTCAAATCGGTTTTTAAATAAAAGAGTTATATCAATCTAAAGATTTACTTATCTTATTATATAAAATCGTTCGTACACTTTCGTGCTATCAACGCACAGTCCAAACGGCTGGACGGATCGAGCTGAAATTTGGACAGCGTATTTTTTGGAAAACTTCATCGTGCAATAAGAAGCGATTTTGCGAAATTCCCCCGGGAACGGGAATTATTCCCGAAAAACGTTTGTATGCAAATCCGTAACCGCTAAACCGATTGAGCTGAAATTTCGTGAAATGATTGTTGGGATTGTGATTAGAAACTTTGAATACTTTTTATGTCAGAAATTTACTTTTAAGGGGGGTAAAGGGGGGGTCGAAGTTTGTATGGGAAATTTAGAACCGCTGATCCTATTGAGCTAAAATTTGGCACAAAGGTAGTTTGAGTTGTAAAAAATGATATGGGATACTTTTTATTCCAGAAATCAACCTCTAAGGCGGGATAAAGGAGGTCAAAGTTTGAATGAAAAATCAGTAACTAATGACCCCATTAAGCTAAAATTTGGTTTAGATATAGCTTGAGCCTCTAAAAAGGATATGGGACAGTTTTTAACCCTGAAATTGGCCTTAGAGTGGAAGTCAAATTTTGTATAGGAAATCAGTAACCGCTAGCCCTATTTGATATGGATGTATGTAGTTAGACTCCAAAAAGGACATTTATTTATTGATTTTGAATAGTTTTTAACGCTCAAAAACATATTTTATAAAGAACACATACAAAATACAAACTCTTTTCCGATGTGCCACTATTTTACCCATTATGAAACTAGATGGCGCTGTTCGTCGTTAAAACTCGCAAGCGATTTGTTGGACATGAGTACCTTTTTAAACGACTTATGAAACCAAACCTTTTTGCTATTATGTAGTATTATTTATTAGTATTATGTTTAGTTGTGCATGCTGTGGCATCCTATAATTGTAGGATCACACAGACTAAAGACATAATAGCCTTAAGACTTTTAATTGTAATGTGTTTCCTGCGTTGGATGTCCTTAAATAAATAAATTATGCCAAAGGGCGGTCAACAATCCATGTCGTTATTCCTGAATCCTAGAGTTTTACAGACTGCGAGTCAAAAATTTAACACTTAATAATTACTATAAAATTAATGTAACTTTAAAATACCTGATATTAATTATTTTATTACATACCATATACCATATTTGTTGAATAATTTTATAAATAACTAGCTGACCCGGCAAACGTTGTTTTGCCATATAAATAATTAATAGGAATGATTAAAAGTTAATATGAGAGTTACACTGAGATAGCAAAATAATAATTGTTTTATTATAATTATTTTTTTTTTGTTTAGTCTGTACTGTCCCACTGCTGGGCAAAGACCTCCCCCAAATCCTTTATTATAAATATATAATTTTATTATAAATCCGATTCTCACAGATACCGAATAAGCACAAAAAATTTCATCAAAATCGGTCAAGCCGTTTCGGAGGAGTATGGCAACGAAAACTGTGACACGAGAATTTTATATATTAGATATATTATATATATTCACTTTAAAGTTCCATCACATAATCAGAAAAATCATTGTCCTTAATTTTATGTTGAGTTTGTCTAATTGAATTATTATTATTTTATTAACTTTATGTGAGTAAATTCGTTTGCATGCCTTATTTAATAAAAGTCTTCGGAAGTTCTAAAGTTTTTTTTTTTGTTGAGGTGGTTTTTAGGGTTCCGTAGCCAAATGGCAAAAACGGAACCCTTATGGATTCGTCATGTCTGTCCGTCCGTCCATCCGTCCATGTGTCACAGCCACTTTTTCCGAAACTATTAGAACTATACGATTGAAACTTGGTAAGTAGATGTATTCGGTGAACCGCATTAAGTTTTTCACACAAAAATAGAAAAAAAATATTTTTTGGGCTCCCCATAGAACTAAAACTCATTTTATTCATCAAACCCATACGTTTTAGGTATCTACGGATTACGGATAGGTCTTCAATTATTGAGGTTTCTAATATCATTTTTTATTATTTTAAGGCGCTATGGTAAGTGAAATGTATGTTTTTCAAAGCCTAATATAGCAAACTTTTAAGAAGATCTACTACTTTATATTTTAGTATGTGTAACTTCAATCTTTGAACAAGAGATCTTTATTAACAGAAACATGATAATTGTTTTTTTTCTCGATAGTTTTATTTTTTTTAAATATGCCTAATTTTCTTCCTTCCATTTAAATATTTGTAAAACTAGGACAAAAATAAACATTTAGAGTACTTTATTTGATACATAACATTCAAACGGATGGCTATATATAGGTATTTTATCGATAAGTTTATTAAATGATTTTTAATTGAATTTTAATTCCCACGGAGCATTACCGCACGCACTCAGAACGCCGGTGACCACTGTCAGCGTCGGACCTGTGCACTTCGATCTCACCTGCACTACGGTTACACACGCGCGTTTGAATTATTTAGGAGTACTTACATATATTGTGAATTTCCAAATCTCAGAAGCGTGTAGGGGGTTTAATTTATTTGTAATTAGATAATAAATATTATAATCTTTATTTTGTCCTTCTAGTCGATTATTAAAAAATATAACACACACGTACTATATAAAATAAATAAGATTAAATTAATTTAAATTAAATATTATTATAAGTTAATAATTTAACTAGATTAAATTAATTTAAATTAAATTTTAATATGAATTAATTATTAAATACGATTAAATTAATTTACATTAAATATAAACGATAAACTAATTATTAAATTAGATTGAACTAATTTAAAATAAAATCAGATAAATTCGAAAAAAAATCAGATAAATTCTGAAAAATTCTGATAAATTCGAAATAATCAGATAAATTCGAAAAAAAATTAGAAAAATTCTGATAAAATCAGATAAATTCGAAAATTCATCAGATAAATTCTGATAAATTCAGATAAAATCAGATAAATTCGAAAAAATCAAATAAATAAAAAAAAAATCAGATAAATTCTGATAAAATCAGATAAATTAGAAAAAAAATCTGATAAATTCCGATAAATTCAGATAAAATCAGATAAATTCGAAAAAATCAGATAAATTCGAAAAAAATTCAGATAAATTCTGAAAAATTCAGATAAATCAGATAAATTCGAAAAAATCAGATAAATTCGAAAATAAATCAGATAAATTCTGAAAAAATCTGGTTAATTCTGATAAATTCAGATAAAATCAGATAAATTCTAATAAATTCAGATAAAATCAGATAAATTCGAAAAAAAATCAGTTAAATTCTGAAAAAATCTGATAAATTCAGATTAATTCGAAAAAATCAAATAAATTAGAAAAAATTCAGATAAATTCTGAAAAATTCTGATAAAATCAGATAAATTCGAAAAAATCAGATAAATTCGAAAATAAATCAGATAAATTCGAAAAAAATTCAGATAAATTCTGAAAAATTCTGATTAATTCAGATAAATTTAAAAAATCAGATAAATTCGAAAAAAATCAGATAAATTCGAAAATATATCAAATAAATTCTGAAAAAATCTGGTAAATTCTGATAAATTCTGAAAAATTCTAAAACATCAGATAAATTCAGATAAAATCGATAATAAAAGATTTTCGAATTTATCTGATTTTTTTTCGAATTTATCTGATTTTATCAGAATTTTTCAGAATTTATCTGAATTTTTTCTAATTTATTTGATTTTTTCGAATTAATCTGAATTTATCAGATTTTTTCAGAATTTATCAGAATTAACCAGATTTTTTCAAAATTTATCTGATTTTTTTTTCGAATTTATCTGATTTTTTAAATTTATCTGAATTTACCTGATTTTTTCAGAATTTATCAGACTTTTTTTAGAATTTATTTGAATTTATCAGATTTTTTCAGAATTAATCAGATTTTTTTCGAATTTATCTGATTTTTTCGAATTTATCTGAATTTACCAGATTTTTTCAGAATTTATCAGACTTTTTTTAGAATTTATTTGAATTTATCAGATTTTTCTCAATTTATCTGAATTTATCAGATTTTTTCTGAATTTATCTGAATTATTGTTTTAATTTAATTTGATTAATTGGTCCAATTTAATTAATCTAATCTAATCAATTAAATGTAATCTAATTTTGTTTTTTTTTTCAACAAAAAATACGTGTATCTATAATATTTATCTCGTGTCTCATTTTTTCGATCTTGTCCAAAAATTTTAGCACATTGTAACCCCCGACGCAAAATGGACGGGGTTTTATAAGTTTGACGTGTTTGTGAATGTGTGTGTGCTAACTACATGCAAAGAATCAATCACCAAGGGTCAATGACCGCGCACGTTTTACGATAAGCGTACGCCACACGTTTCCAACGGGCGTTCTGAGCAACTTTTGCCCGCACTAAATACCTAATCCGCTCGTAAAGCCCCGCCTTAAACGGTTTTATTTAGCTCACTCCGTTTGTTTTATTATTTTTTATTCTTGGGTCAAATTTAGTAAAAAAAAAATCGCAAATTTGAAATTTCGCCCTCTTCCTGTCAACCGATTCAAATGAAATTTGGTGTACGCCTTTGGTTCTGGTGACAATATAATTACGTATATTTAAAATTATTTTAAATCCAAGATGGCCGCCGCTACAAAAAAGCGGATTACATTTTTTTTCCAATCAATATGGGTATCAAATGAAAGGACTTGATAACTAGAATACAGTGCACTATACAAAATAAAAATCAAAGATGGCACTCGCTACAAAATGGCGGATAACCAATTTTTTTAATCTCATCAATATGGGTATCAAATGAATGGGGTTGACATGTTGAATACAGTGTACTAAAAAGCTGAAAAATAAAATCGTGAGGCACGTTAAATATCTAAATTCTAAATCCCTAATATGAACATTTAAACTGAAAATTGTAGAAAATAAAATTGTTCTTTATTTTTTGTGATTTTGTTGTTAATTGGAGACTCTTAAAAGGCCTGGAATAGCTTTTATTACAGAAACCAAGCTTAAAGGGAGAAAGGGGGATCGATGTTTTTATGGGAAATTAGTACCCGCAGCTCTAATTTTGCAGAAATTCGAAATAGATACAGCTTGAGCCAAAAGAAAGGACATAATTGAGATAGTCCCTTAGTCTTAGTTCCTTAAGTCGACAATGCATATAGGTGAAAGGGCCTTTCACCTTCCCTCACTTTTAAGGTCAGAGTTTTATGGGCATACCTACAGGAACCACGGAATCGATTTGAGTCTCGGGAATGATAGTATGAGGCATGAGGAACCGATTTAGCTTAAATTCCCAATATAGATAGTTAAAAGGAAAACAAATAGTTTTATGGAATAAGGAATTCTGGAAAAAGGAATCAATAGCCGCTAAATTGATTTAGCTGTAATTTTGTATTAAAATATTTTGAATTCCAGGAAAGTAACACAGTATTGTTTCCTGTGGTAGCGAAAAAAAACTGCATAGAAATACTTGGCTCGATTTTCTTCGCTATCCAGAGCGGGAGGAAATATAACTATGTATACTAATTCAACGCCGCGGGGATGGAAATCAAATCAATTTCGAAATAGCTGCAACAAAATGAAATTTAGAACCGTTGACTCTATCTATTACGCTAAAATTTGATACAACCTTTAGTTTGAGTCATAAAAAATGATACGAGACACTTTTTAACCCCCGACGCAAAAACGACGGGGTGTTATAAGTTTGACGTGTCTGTCTGTCTGTCTGTCTGTCTGTGTGTGTGTGTGTGTGTGTGTGTGTGTGTGTGTGTATGTGTCTGTCTGTGGCATCGTAGCGCCCAAACGGATGAACGGATTTTGATTTCGTTTTTTTTGTTTGAAAGTAGAGTTAGTCGAGAGTGTTCTTAGCCATGTTTGGTGAAAATCGGTCCAAGATGGCCGCCGCTACAAAATGGCGGATTACTTTTTTCTTCCACGACCCCCTCAATATGGATATCAAATGAAAGGGCTTAACGAGTAGAATACAGCCCACTATATAAAATTTAAAATCCAAGATGGCCGCCATCAAAAAATAGTGAATTACGTATTGCGTTGGGGGTTTTTTTAAATTTTTAATTTAATTCACTTGTTATCCCAGAAATCAACCTTTAAGGGGAGGAAAGGGGGGGGATGCAGTTTGTGTAGGAAATCGGTAGCCGCTTCTTCGTTTTAGCTAAAATTTGGTCAACGTATTCTTAATATAACGTAGGCGACCAATAAGGAGGGATTTTGTGAAATTCCCAGGAGAACGGGAATTATTTCCGAAAAACTTTTGCATGGAAAGTTATTGAATAGTTTTTATGTCAGAAATTAACTATTAAGGAGAATCAGTATTACAGGCAGGAGGAAGGAGAGTCAGAGTTTTAATGGGAATTCAGGAATCACAGAATTGATTTGAGTCGTGAGAAAGATAGTGTGAGAAATTGGTAACCAATAATTATAATTTAACTTAGGTTTAGGTACATTACAGTAGAGATAAGTTTAAGGGTTACCGGGAAAGGACCACAAATAGTTCTAATTCCTGAAAAGAGGCGTGAAAATTTGTGAAGACAATCAACAACCGTTAAACCGAGATAGTTTGACCTCCGGGAAAGGACACAGGACTGGTTCCTGCGATAGCAAAACAAAACTTCATAGATATACCCAGTCCGATATTATTCACTACCCACTGGGTTAAAACTATTTTACGCTCACAAAATCGCGGAGATGGAAATACAATCCTAAATGGCAGCACCAAACTTTCGCTTTATTGACTGTCACGCGCAACGAAGTGCGCGCGGGTCAGCTAGTCCATCATAAGTTGTGTTAAAAAAAACATGCACGCTCGCGAACCAATCGCTGCTCTCTCTTGTATATTTCAACCAATCACCAATCATGTCTTTTAGTGACCCGCTAATTGATTCGTCGTAAAATTCGTCGTGTATATCATTTTGGATTCACGTTGACCCACTTTGGAAATTAGTTGCTAGTTCTTCCTGACTTATACTGGTATATTATTCGTTGTTTAAAAAATAAAATAAAAATATTAAATAAGTACATTAAATATAATATTATTATTCATAAGCATATTCATGGATTTTCATTGTTAATATACACATTTTATATTATAAAATAAGATTTAGATATAAGACCTAGAACTAAACATATTTATAGTTATTGCTTTAATATTTTGGTTACAGTCTCATCAAAAATGTCTCAATGTACAAGTATGTCCGTAATGTAAATGAAACCTGCGTATTTTAATATGTCTTGCCTCTGTACCGTTTTTTATTTTTTGTGCGAAGAATAAATGTGTTTTGACATTATAGTCCCTATGTTTTATTATCCTTCTCACGCGCAAATTCTTGCGGGAAGATTGCGCTTCATTCATGATCGTGTTAAGCTTATGGGTGTAATAGTACAATATTCGTACACACACACACACGCACACACACACGCACACGCATACGCACGCACACGCGCTCGCGCGCGCGCACACACACACATACTAGCGGCGCCCAGTACTACAGTAAGTAGCCATTATGTTATTCCAGGGCCTAAGCTATCTCTATACCAAATTTCAACCGTTTAGGCGTTAAGAAGTAGCAAACATACACACTCACTCACAAACTTTCGCATTTATAATATTATTGTGTTGTATAGAGATAGCTTTAGAGCCTGGAATAACACATAGGCTAGAGCACAGCGGGTAAAACCGCTAGACGCAGCTAGTAGTAATTTAAAGGTATGTACTGCGCGTTTAAATACACAATGTGTGTCTCAAAAATCATTTTGGGTAGGCACACCTAAAAAAAGAAGCAAAAAGACTTCTTACTACAAATGGAAAAGGCTCAACTGAAACGGACAAGGCGTGAAATTAGACATTATTGGAAGATATTTCATCTCTGAAATTAAAGTCTGATAGTTAATAATACTGGTATTATACAACACAAGTAATAAAAGGTAAATTAATATTATAATAACTATTTGATTATATTTTCACAGAAAAAAATAATAATGCCCTGCTAAAAGCTCAACATAAATATGAGCAACTACACTTTTTTACATGACGAATACTTTTAACCCATAATATTTTATCATTTTTACAATTTAAATAGGTACTCTCAACAGCACAGAATAGGCAAGCCATATCTACTGAACGACACCTATCTCGTAAGTTAGCTAATTTCTAAAGAAAATCTTTCCATGAGTAGTACAAACCTGAATGATCAGTTTTTTCCTTCAGCTTAGCATGTTTTTTTAGAAAGCAATAAAGTAATGAGGCAAAGAGTGAATATCTAATAGAAACCTCGCGTGACATCCTTGTTAATTTTTTGACTTAGAGCCCCAAGGAGAGGTAATGTATAAAGCTTTTGTCTACGTCAACACCCAATATTATGTTATATTATTAGGTATCTACTTACACATTTTTATGTTCCAGTTGGCCTGTAAAATTTCAGCAGAAATGGAGCAATATCGGCAGGGTATGATTTTAGGGTTTGTTTCTTAAAACAAACCAAACAACAACAACGGCAACGCCAGACCGTAAATTTTTGTTTCTATTTTTAGGACATCTGGCAAAGAAATATATTATAGATTTAAGTGATTTATAGACAAAGCAACTTTAGCAGCAATTGGCACTAAACATTTTCTGGAAACAGGAGTTTGTTACATAAAATGTTACGGCAATCGACGAACTCTTCAGTTTGTATGATTGTGCATAGGCGGATCCAGGATTTGGTCCTGGGGGGGGCCAAGGTGCAGACGGGCAAAAATATTATAATTTTTACTACGAAAAGTGTGTGTTTAGCTCGCTATGAACAGTTAGATAGTTCAAATATCCTTAATAATAAGTGCGCGAGCTGCTTGCTGCGAGCGCCGAGAAAAAATCTATAATCTTGACCATGAAATATGTGCAAAATTCGTAATTCTACAATACTTCTGGGGGGGCCTTGGCCCCCTGGCCCCACCCCTAAATCCGCCTATGTGTGTGTGTGTGTGTTTTAGGGGGCAAAATTGTTTTATTATAAACCCTAAAACTAATAATTTGCAAACTAACAAAAGAACAATAACCTCATTAGCTATGCATTACTAAGAGTATCAAACAAATCCTATTTTCTCTCCCACTGAAGAACTAAGAGCATTACTTTGTTAAGCAAGTTTTAATGGAAACTAGAGAGCTGCAACGGCTTCACTCGCTGAACTCTGCCCTTGCAAGTTATTTCAGCAGACAATGCAAATACTTTTTTTATGTGATGAAGTAGAAAACGAGCAAGACGCTCTCCTGGTGTTAGGAGATAACGCTGCCCATAATCAGTACAGTGCTACTTAGGATTTCACAATGATGTCACCAGGAGCACTACACCAACGCTTCTTACTCAAGAGTCATAAGATGTTAAGACTCTTTAACCCAGTAATTTCATTAGCTACAATGCCCTCCTACCGGAGCACAGCAATTTCAGTAGGTACTTAGTTTATTTATATGTTTATATAGTTCATTGTAAGTGTAGTAATTATGTTTTATTTGTATTTCTTTTTTTTTATGTTTTTGCCGTGAATAAAGTGTTTTCTATTCTATTCTATTCTAAGTAACAAACATACGCACTCACAAACTTTCACATTTATAATTATTAGTGTGATAAGGAATTGTTACCATGTATGTTATTTAAAAAAAACATTATGGTACGTTGGTTACTACTATGGTATTATTAAATCTGCAGAAATACAATTTCATTAATAACTCCATAACTCCCTTCTGGGTTCTTAATTCTCCAGGATAATTCTATTTTGTGAGGAGATCCTTTCATAACACACATTAACAACAACGCGGGTACTAAGTAAATCTCTATGAACACTGGACACATTGTTTCTAAATCAGTCAGATGAACGCTCTATTCATACCAGCTTTTAAATAAATAATAATTTCTAGAAAAATGTCATCAAAAACTAATTAATAGTCATTAGATACTAGAAGATATCGGACGAATTTCCAGAAAAGTGATTAAAAACCATACAAACCACCAAAAACCAAAATTACAAATAAAAAGAGTTTCAAATCCACGTCACACAAGAGAATCTTAAATATTATTGGACCAGCTAGTTCCTAGTATACGAGTATAAGCGGAAAGGTAGTAAAACAAAATTGAAAATGAATGTAATGAAATGATATGAATAATATGTAAACAGAGTCTTAAAAGGTAGGCAACGTACCCCTGGTATTGCAGGTATCCATAGGCGACGGTAGCCACTTACCATTAGGTGGGCCGTTTGCTTGTTTGTCACCTATTACATAAAAAATACAAAGTCATCGCCAGTTATCAACCAAACCTACAAGGCCATTAACCATAAGTTTAGAGCAGGCCTTCCATCAAATTGTAGATTGCCAGACAAATATAATTAATCTCGCTGTAATTCGTTCAAACTTTTCATATTTGCAAGTCGAACATGAGCCGCAATTTCTCCTTCAAATAAAAAGTAAAAGTCATCAAAAGTTCAAATGGGCAGACACGACGAATTCCAATTTGTTCGATAAGATTACATCTATAATGACTTCGGTACTGCCCCATCAATCTGTTTGATTGCTATTTTATGAGCTTAACATAAACTTCCGATCTTAAGGCTTCAATAAATGTTTTTGGGGCATGCATTACGAAGTAACAGTGACGTTACATTTTCAACATTTTTTATAGAGTACATTAAATTTACCTGCTTCTTATTATATAAATATATAAAAGACATGAGTGACTGATTGACCGACTGATCTATCAACGCACAGCCCAAACAGCTGAACGGAATTATTTGAAACTTGGAACCCAGATAGATTTTTTGACGTAGACCTCCGCTAAGAAAGGATTTCTGCACGTGGCTAGCTGCGCGCAGCGGTTTTAACCGCTTTTCTATAATAGCCAACATGTTATTCCAGGGTCTAAGCTATCTTAGTACCAAATTTCAGCTCAATAGCTCCACCCATTTAGGCGTGAGAGGGTAACAAACACGTTTATAAAACAAATTGGAAATATGACACAACTTTCATCACACTTCACACTATATAATCAATAATCACATTCAACACACTAATATAATAAATGCGAATTTTTGTGAATGTGTGTGTGATATTTGTTACTTCTTTACGCCTGTTTAGGCTGTTTAGGCGCCTGTTTAGGTAGAGTGTGGTCCGATTGAGCTGAAAATTGGTATAGAGATAGCTTAGACCCTGGAATAATACATAGGCTATAATAGTACAGGGGGTAAAACCGTTGAGCGTAGCTATTTGGTCATATATCAAAAACTTTCGTAGCAGGTGCTACGAGGTCTACAAAACTGCTACGAAACTATAAACTAAACTCTACGAGGACGAATTATGCCACAGTTGTGTTGTAGTTATTGAATAAAACATAATTGTTTAATTTGGGAAGTTGTCCACGCTTTTAAATTACGAGTGACCAAACCTCAGCCACCTTTTAATTTAAATACAGCGGAGTAAATAACTAGCTTTTTAGACACCCGACGTGACTAGGAGTGTCTGTAGGGTGGCGATACAAAACGCATACCTTATGGGTAAACAAGTGAATTATTATTTTTTTAATACAAGCTGTTATTATTTTTAACATCTAGCACCAATTTACTCGTCAAGACGAATCGAATGAGCCCAAATTCGATGGGGTTGCGTCGTTTAATTTTGTTAGATTTGATTACAGACCGTCAGACAGACATCGGAGCGGTGAAAGTAAATAAAAGCTTGTAAAAAAGGCTTTTTTGAATGTTACTACGTACAAGGAAAAACTGTCTTTTTATTATACTAGCTATTGACCACAATCTCACCTGATCTTAATCTGTGAGGCGGTCGAAGATTATAGCATACTAAACATAGAAGGCGGGATAAATGCCTACTTAATTAAAATAATGCAATTGAATCAAAAGGTCGAGCTACCAGCAGAGCTTGAAAAGGTAAACTAAACGCGAATAAATGAAACTTCACTAACTACGTTATGGCTCAAACTAAAAACTAATAGCACAAAGTAGTTTAACTTGCACAAACTATAAGTGAGTTATTACTGGAACGGCGGTTAAACGGTTAAATATAGCGAACTCGAATATAACTTATTCACTGTTGATTTAGTAATACTGATTCATAAGAAACACAAGTTGATATATTTATAACTAGCCTATGCTTGTGGCTTTGCCCGCATGGCGAAATCCTTTCTTAGTGGAGGTCTACGTCATAAAACCTATCTGCCTTCCAAATTTCAACCCAATCCGTCCAGCGGTTTAGGCTGTGCGTTGATAGATCAGTCATTCAATCAGTCACTCTTTCGTTATTCGTTTCGTTTCTTTAATTTAGAAATGAAATGAAATAATTTATTAACCTTTTTTAATAACATTCGTTATTCTAGGCACGTCTAGTACATAGTGTTCTTATTGGCTATGGTTATTTATTAATAGTGTTGTATTATTGCTAAAGTTAATATTATAGTAGGGATATAGACAGTCAATAATATGTTACGAGCAAGTTTTACGTAAAAAGGAGCTCTCATTAATACGCATTTTCATAAATTCGTCCAGTGTGTACAGAGGATTAAGTTTGAAAAATATTTTTATTGTTGTCTTGAACTTGTTATAATTTAATTTTGTTATGTTTAACGGAAGTTTATTGTACATTTTTATTTTGGTGTAAATACCATGTCTTTAAACCTTTACTAGTCTAGTTTTCGGTAAAAAAAGCTTTTCCTTATTCCTGAGGTTATGCTTATGTGTGTCGAAATTTTTTACAAGATTGTCTTTTTTTTTAGATAAACTAGCTACGCCCAGTGGTTTCACCCGCTGTACTGTAGCCTATGTATTTAATCGGTCCACCCGTTTAGACGTGAAGAAGTAACATACATACACACTCACAAACTTTAGCCTTTATCATATTAGTGTGATGCACAGTTGGTTTAGTAATACCAACACCAACTGATTCACAAGAAACACAAATTGATATATGTATGTATGTATATACGTATAGCGTATAGTTTAGTATGTTTCACAATAGCTTTGTGTTTAGATTGTTTATCTTGCTATTTAGTTGTCACATATTTAGATTATATAATTTTATACATAGGTATGTTAAAAATCTTTCTCAGAATATGCACACTAGTTTCCATTTTTAGATTTCAAGCAATGATGCACAAAATATGAGGAATCTTGCTTTAACCGAAGACACAGACCACAAGTCAAGTTTCGGGTAGAGCAGTTTTTAGCACCATGATACCTCCTTATTGTACCCAAATGTTTCTGTATCATTAGATTTAATGTACCTATTTTATGAATATAAAAAATATGTTACAACGTGTGAGCCGAGCGAGCGTGCTACGGTAGCAGCCGGCGAAGCAACAGATCCGAATTGTCCTTATTCCAAGTTCTCAATTCATCATTAAGGAATACTTAATGCTAATTTTATGACCATCACAATACAACAACAATTAAACATGTTGTTAACAACTGCTTGTCTCACGTCACGACTTAGCCGAAACATATACACGATCGATCGATGATAATATATTTTTAGGGGTAGGGGGTTGAAACTTTGGAAGTTGATTCCGGAGCGCTTTCCAGAAAGGGGTTGTATGAAGGGGGCCGAAAATTTTGTTAGTTTTCGCCTAGGACGCACCGTTTCTGAGATATTTGAGGTTTTTGAGAAACTTTTTATCAGTTTGATCTAAACCTTATTAACACTTCATTTGAGTCTAATCACAATCACAAATGGCATACAATTAAACCTTGGCACAAACAGATGCTACAAAAATGAAAAAAAAAAAGCACACACACACACATACAAATCAATTCACTGATCAGTATAGATTCGTAATACATAATATCATATTCCAGCATTAAACCAAGGGCAAAGAATACATAGATACTATTACTACCTACGGACCCAGGGCCTCCGGACACAGATACCTACTAGATCTTGGAATTAGATCTTAGTAAGGCTGACCGAATATTGGACGTACGCTACTTACTCTCAAATGTGAGCCTCGCCCAACGCGATTCAGCATCGTGCGGCATGGGTCGCTGTGTCTCCGCGTCTAAGGGACATATTTACGCCCGCAAGAGTCGCACACGACCATTGTGGAGTCAGCCTTATGACAGCGAAATATTGTTTTTTTTTTTTATTAGGACCGCCAAACTGACCACAACACATACATATAATATTATGGGAACAGCTTGACATACACAGCTTAACATTGTGTGCGGTCTTCTTGAGGCGGAATATTATGCTCGGAACCATTTGAGCTGAAATTCGGGATATAGGTTGGTATCTATAATACTACTTACTACTTGGAATATTACCTACTGTGCTGGTTTAGATATACCTTTACCTTTTTTTATGTACCAGCTGTATGCAGAGATCTGCATACAGCTGGTACATAAATGCCTTTTTACGACGTATGTAACAGTAGTTTCCCAAAGGTAAAACAATCAGGAACATAAAACACGTGACAAGCTGTAGATATCTCCCGAAACCCGCAGACAATTCCCGCGGGATCATCCCCTTATTCTAAAGAGCTTAGTGGATCCGCTCCCTTCCTTATCTTTGCTGTAACGATACCGAATATGAGATAGGTACATTGGAATTGGGACCGAGTTAATAGCTATTTGTTCAACAAGTGAGAAAAGTAGGTTTTTGCTGTGAGTACCGAGATTAACACACTCGTGAAGTACTCTAGATTGAAATAATAGACTACTGAGTGCAGTGAGTGTCTTAACGGTACGAAACATCAAAATCGCTACGTTGCAAATTGTTTCTCTTGCAAATTGTCCCCCGTTCGCAAAAGGTTCCTTTCGCAAAACGTCTCTTTCGCTAAAGGTCCTCGCATTCACTTTTCCGTTCACAAATTATGTAAGAACTGTAGCTGAATCTACCTAATTTTAGTTTCTAAACCATTAAACATTGAAAAGATCACAAAAGAAAACGTAAAAGCACAACCCAAGCTATTCACGTTATCATAAAAAGCTGGGCCAGTATTATCATCTACCCTTTCCCTCGTTAGGTCCTCAGATAATGAGTTCCGGTTCGTTTTCGAGTAACATAAATCATTCATAATGTTACCTAATGCGTGGAAATATTTCGTTTAGGTTAAAGTTACGGTAATGAAAGGTAAGCTTCGGTACCTAATGCGACTCTGTCAAGAGAGAGGTATTTTATTCCGTTACACGCAAAGGACGCTACTAATACCATTATTAAAGTAAAGATTTGGCCAAGATGTTTGGACAAGATGTATGTATTGTATGTGCCACCGAAAATTCTTTTGTACGGTCTAGGATCCAGTACAAAAGAATTATTTTGCGACTCACCCTAGGATCCAGTACATTTGACAGGTTTTGTTAGGGGATAATAAAATGCTACACCAACTCCATCTAGATCAAAAACGCAAAATTTGCGATGGTGGCAACTAGCATTCTCTGATCTGAGGCGGCAACCTACATACCAAACGTGAGCTTTGTACTGGTAGGCTTCAGCCGTTGCTAGTTACCACCAACTGAACAACACTAGAACTTATTGTCATAAAGCATTTAATTATTATGATCGTGTTCCGGCATTATTATGAGTGTCCAGGAAGGGATAATATATCCCGCCATCTATGTTTGGGCGTGGTGGTAAAAAAAATAGCAGTTGATAGCTACAAATAAAAACTAGTAAAACCCAATAAATAAAATCAGATCACCTAATTTCCCCACTATACAAATAGCATCATAGAAATAAGGTAAATAGGTCAAAGCTATCAATAAAACGTGTCAATCAGCGATTCTATTCATCATAATAAGCTGAATTAAGATGTGCCTTTACTGGGATTTCCCTTATCTATTTATAAGGCGACGGAAAAAGTACTGGACTGAGCTTTGCTGAAAAAGTTACGTGTCACTTTTATTCTCTCTTACGATAAGTGACTTGTACGTATATTTTACGGCAAAACTCTTTCTATTATTATTCTATAATTTGTAGTTTCCAATTCGAATGCATGAAATGACAATACGGCGTAGCTTTGGAACATTTTGTGTGGAAGTTTACGTATCTACTACTTGATCTCGGACACGAACTCCGAAACTGAAGTGCCATTCATGTTCCACGGGATTATACTGAGACATTGATTCGCCCGAAAAGAAGCAAGATTATGTGTTTACAAACTAGTGGTTAGTGGCTACTACGGGTGCTTCAGTTCTGTGTGAATGAAACCAATACTTGTGATTTTTATTTTCTTTAGGCCGCGAGCTTGACAAACGCATTTCCATATTTCACGGGTATGATAAACGAGGTGTCGTGCCGGCTCTTCTTATAACACGATGAGGATTTATTTATTTTGCCATGGATTTATTACAATTTCCTTTCTTAAGAAATAAACTCGATAAAATATGTAAACAAACTCATAGATTGACTGTCATCGTTTCGGGAGAGACTACGTTCAGGTAGGTTTAACCAGTCTTAAATCACATTCACATTGGCTAAAGTAGTAGGTATTAGTATTTGCGTAAAAACTGCTATGGCTAATTCAGTCCATTATTTTCGGTTATGTAACGGATCTAATATAATGCGGAAAGTCTATTTAATCAAAGTGTTTTGGAAACCACTAAAAGTTTGGTAAATAAAAGTTATTCATGTGGTCAAATAAAAATATTCTTATTCCTTTATCTATTTTATTATTACATATATCATTATCTATTTGAATCTAATAAATTAACTCTCGAGGTAGGTGCCTACTCCTTAATCTACTTTCCTTGTTCATTCAGATCACTGTGAACAGTATCTTTTCGTAGCTAAATTAATATGTTTATATATATCTACATAGATCAGAGGTATTTTAATTAAATACAGCATACACCTTATACACGACTTGAGCTACGTTCCCGAACGTCTCTCGATTCATAATGAAGATATCCATCGCTGTCAAACACAACCTCCTTTGGGATAAACACAACATAAGAAACACGATCTTCGCTTGTTTCACCTCCATCCGTTCCCAGCCACAAGAATATATCGCCAGAGACATTTCATCACAAGCTGATATCAGCAACTCTCCACCAAAACAGTAAATAAATAAAGGCATGATCAGTAACAGCCGTAAGTATTGTATTCCTGACATCCCACTCATTCATAGTCTGCAAAGTTGTCACTAAAACTATAGTCATCATCAAGAAATGCGCGCCGAAAATTTTCCTATACAACACTTTAATTTTCTCGTGAAATTTTAGTAAAAACTGGTGGTGTTTTATGCAGAACCTTAACTTCTCGTCGATGGATTGTTTTATTTCGAAATCTGTAGAGTTTAAAGCCTTATGAATATCGTTGAGGGTTTCAGTGATGGAGTAGAAGTGGCCAAGGTCATGAGCTAGAAGAGTCACGAAGAGGACGATGTAGCCTGCTTGGTTGATCCCAGAGAATAGAATGCCGAGCGATGTGAGGGTGAAGGTTATCTCGTAGAAAGGTGAGGCGTACTTTGGTGTCAGACCTGGTAAAAAGATATGTTAATTCAAGTTAAAAAGATCTGCTATTATTTCTTTTATTTTTATTTATGTAAGCTAAATATTACTATATGCTGATAGAAATTACAAGATGATTATGAAATAATTTTGACGACAAATACCAAATAGTGAAAATCTAAGCTTGAAACAAATGGTTGTGAATCTCAGTGACCGGAGCGGCCGGAGAGGAAATATAGCTCTATTGTAGTGCAGCAGTTAAAACGCAGTAAGAAGAAAATGTCAAATAAGCAGTTATAAATTAATGTATTCTTAATGTTATGCGAAATATGGTGGAATATTTAAGTGAAAAATTACAGCAAGTTGAGTACTGCGTTTAACGCGCTGCAAGACAGATAGATATTTGTGTGATTTACCAAAAACATCTCCAGGTGTAGTCGGCAGGTACCGCTGACTCCCAAACATAGTAAAAGTGAGGGGTAACAGCAGGTACCCCACGTGGGCGACTCCTTGGCTCACCACTACGAGCCAGGAGACTACCCTGGCCTTGTGTAACGTGCTCATCATGGCTGCATGAGCTGGAGTCTCAGTAGGGATGGATGACAGACCAGTGCGGCTCATCTCGATTACTGTTCTGAGATTTGATCTGGGAAATTTTCACAATTTTCATTAAGCAGGTGCTCATAGTTTTTTCCAATCATTGTAATAGGTTAGCTTTTGATCAGGCTTTGACCACGATCTTACGTAGTGTCAAGAGTAAACATAAAAGGCGGGATAAATCTCTCCTTTTAAAAATACAAGACTAAGTCGTTTTTTTTTTCAAGGTGAGGGTGAGATTTTTAACCGCTCGACCGATAAACATAATATAATTTTAATGGAGACACAAAGACGAAAAAAAAATGTTTTTTCCAAATTTGTTATGGGGTTTTCGAACGATCGGTGAACATACATAAAAAATATCTGTAATAAATATAAATTTTAAAATAAATAAATTAATAAAAGATACAAAAGGATTACCTGGCCATCCACATAAAGATAAATTTAGAAAACGGCACGGATATCCCGCTGAGACAGTTCAACACCTTAAAGGTCTCCACTTTGTCCGGGAATACTTGCACTAAGTATATAAGCTGGCTAAACAAACCCACGTACAAGAATGGTCCTCCGAATACAACCATCGCTACCAAGTGTAATAGAGAAAATTCTGGAAAAAAAAAATATTTTACTTTGAAAATTACGAAAAAATAAGTAGGTACCTAATGAAAACCATGCACCTACTCTTTTTTCGCAATATTATTATTGTTTTTCTAAATAAATAAAATGTTTCATACATACATCTCATTTAGTATTATGTTCTTCTCCATTATTTAATATCATTTATAATGATAAATTACGTTGCAGATATATGTAGTATTCTTGTCTACTCATCTCTATTAATAAAAAAATATCAATTAAAAATCTCTTAATATAAGAAAAAGCATGACTGATTGACTGATCTTTCAACGCACAGCCCAAACGGTTGAACGGATTCGGCTGAAATTTGGCAAACAGATAGTTTCAGCACACAGTCGCTAAGAAAGACTCTTTCACGGGAGAGAAACCACGAGTTTAACATACTATAAAACCTCAAAAACGCCCTACTTCGATTTTTATCACCGAAAACGTTGTGGACTCCAGCCAACTTCTGAATACTGCTGACCATATTCTTCTGAGCATCTATCGGATCCCCATCATAACTACTAAGTTTACTTAGCACCGCCTTTAGCATTGCTGAGTTTTATAATAATAATTCTTAGTATTATAATAAAAGTGCTACGACACGCTACGAGTGCTACGAGCTACGAATTAGTGATGCGAATCGAAATATATTCCTTTTATATTCTCCCAATTTAATTTCCTAAAGTGAATTTTACATGAAATATTCTTGTGAAAATTGTATCATGAACCAATTAACGTTATGAAAACCAATTTAATTAATTACAGAAATTGGCGTTGATATGTTTTCGATGACAATTATCTTGCTTTTATTGCTGAAAGGTAAACAAAAAATAATTAGTGTTCAATTAAGGAAATGGTTGATAAGTGATTTAAAAATGATGTTGTAACAATGTTGTTTAATCACCAACAGAATTAAGACAGTGAGGTCGGTCGGTCAGAGTGCCTGGAGGAGTGCCCACTAATTACGCACCGAGGCTTGAGAGTGCTTTACTCAAGGAAAGTGATTACCACCAAACCACCAATATTACCATCAATGTAACTTATCCACCATCACTTTACCACCATCATCACAATGATCTCCACCTATTATTGACCATCACGACCACCCCACCACCACTCTAGTACCACCGCCACCACACAACACGACAGTACAAACAAAGAGTGAGCAGTACTTTGCGCTAAGAAAGCTGTAGCAGACATAGTTTGAGTAAAGGACTAAATCTTTTTTTTCTGGTCGTAGACTCATGACTGAGGGACGTGATCATAGTGTCTCATCAGCTTTGCACACCACTTCCTTCTATTTATGCCGGTCCTACGCCATTTGGATTGACATGTTACATGAATCCATCGCGTCACTGTCAGTATGATAAGTCTCTCTAGACTGTCTGGGACAAAAAGGGACAAAAAACAAAGGACTAACTACAACTCTTGGACACTAATTGTGAGAAAATGTACGCACATTTTATACACCAAGATGTTTTATATCGTTCGGTTGCTACAGCACTATCGTAATATCCATTCATGTCATAATCCCAGCATCGCTCCGAACTTTATAACGCACTACAATGAAGCTCACGTGCGACTCGGATAATCAACTTGTTCATATCCTATAAAATATTATTAGTTTACCAACCTATATGAATGGCGTACATTTATGAAAGTGCATCATAGGAAAATAGCTGTATCGCCGTGTGTTTAGACGTGTTAACAACCTCTAGTTAAAACCACCGTAATATTATTGTATCCTGTTTCATTCCCAGGTTGTCTGTAACAAATTGTGCGATAAGCCCTAACTTTAAAAATATCAAGCTTAGTATGTTTCTTTGTTATTATTTACGGTTTATTCCCAGCGGCCACCCCCGATGGGAATGATTTGTATGCAAAAAAAATCTTAGTATGCTTTAAATTAATAAGTATTCTATTCTACTAGTATTGTCTATACACCTCTTGTCAGTAGTGTATATAAAAGGTTAAAGGAAAAAAAAGATATTAGGTTAGAACTAAGTCTTTTAGCAAGGTAACATTGTAAGATTCTATAAGCCATAATATTTTTTAAGCCCCGTATTTTCCCTGGCTGCCGCACACTTTCAACCTGCGCCAATCTCGGCAGATTAATGAGTAAGATCGTAGCAATGGCATTGGCTGTGGTATTGAGAAACACCTCGTGTAGTGTTTTTTTTTAATATAATATATTATGTTATTGCGTAAACACAGACTTATAATATTACTAGAGATTACAGTCGGTGCGTGGCACAGGTGTTTTGGCTGATATTACCGAATTCAATTTTCTGCCATATTTTATATCGATCTTAAAATTTAAGCACAACTTTTAACACACTCCTAAAGTTTAAAATACAGTGACAGTTTTTATCACAATGTGGTCGTAAAATTTTCCAAGGCGATGTTAAAAACATGCAATATTCTACTGCGATTTAGCTGATGCTTCGGTTATTAGGGGAAGGTAGCCAAGAAAATTATTGGAGTAAGCAGGCTACACTCGACGTTGGAACCATAAGGTCGGATGTCCTTATGATAAGGTCCGAAGTTGATTGTTGGGGGGGGGACAAACTAAGGGATGAGATATAATATTATGTCGTAGTCAGCTCAGCTAAACTCGCAGTGTAGTACAAGTATAATGTAGAACTTCGTACCTCTTTTAAATGCTTTGGTGACCCTTTGCATGTCATAGCTTAGAAGACAACATCTAGCTCGTCTCAGTCATCAGATTTTTTATATTATAGACTAACTTTTAACCACAATCGCGCCAGATCTTAAGCGACGATGCAGCCGGAGATGGTAGCAGACTGATCCTACAAGGCGGGATAAATCCCTCCCTGGCTTCACTGTACATCATACTAGAACACAGTCTTATTGACCTCTTGGCGACACGGTTTTGTCCAGTGAGTGGTAACTGGTAACTATAGCCACGGCTGAAACCTACCACCAGAAGAGCACATAAAATAGTAGATTACCCAGCGATTTTACCCACTATACTCGTCTATATGTATCTATGTAATTCCAGGGTCTAAACGATATCTCTTCACCAAATTTCAGCTCAATCGGTCTACCCGTTTAGGCGTGAAAGAGTAACAAACACACATGCACATCCATATATTCTAACATTGGACACTGAAGCTAGTAAAATTACTGGGCTAAAGAGCCTTAACATCTTATGACTCTCAAGTTAGAAGCGTTTTACTTAGGTTAGGTTTAAAGATCTTTATTATCAACAAAGGCAAGTATTGCCACTTACGTGATAACATAATATACATAACATTGATTATCTTTGTTCGTCGTCACAAACATCGAAGTAAGTAAAGCTTAAATATTAAAATTACAATATAGGTTGGTAGTTACTTGTTACATTAATTATTATGATGGTAGAATAAGTAGGTAGGTACATGCACAACAGATAATATTGCGATTGACTCTTTCCCCGTGTTTTTAAACAAAAAAGTAAAATTAATTTTTACTGACAAAAATATTTTAGTTAGATAGACAAATTTAGGTGGACACACTATTATTCGAGTGCAAAAATAAATATCAGATATATATTTATGTCATGAGACAGATTCATTATTATTGTTAATAAAAAATAATATTAATGTATAACTGTTAATTTCAAATGTAAAAATTATAAGAATTTTATTTTCTATATGAACTCACTGGTTTAATATAATATATTGTGCAAGCTGTTTTTTAAACACGGGAAATGAGTCTACATTTTTTATATGGGATGGTATTTGGTTATAAAGTTGCGCTCCTTCAACAGTAAGCATCGACTTGCCGTAGTTTGTGCGGTGTCTAGGTATAACCAAATAGCTGGCTCGACGCGTGCGGCGGTTGGTGACAGATTTTTGCGTGAATGTAAGATTACTATGGACATTCCGTTTGAGAGTTTTACGAATGAATATGCAGATGTTGTATTTATAAAGATTTTTAGTGTTCATTAATTTGGTTTCGTTATATACTTTTGTTGTTGATGTTAGATAGTTGTAATTAAATAATGTTTTGATAATTTTATTTTGAAGTCTTTGAAGTTTGTCAAGCCTTGTCTTGGTAGCAGATCCCCAGATTTCGATAAGGTATGTTAAATGTGGTTTTACGAGTGCATTGTAGATCGTATAGCGCAACTTTCTTGGAATACATCGAACGATTTTACGGAGCGCGCCGCGTATTGCTACTAATTACTTCATTGTAAAATCCTAGGTAACACTGTACTAATAATTATGGGGAGCGTTATTTCTTACCACTTACCATCAGGATAGCGTCTTGCTCGTCTTCTACTACTGCTTTGTATAAAAAAAAATACTTTTGCATTTAGATATTTTAAAATTTATTTGTGATTCCCACAAACAAAGTAAACCGTTCTCTTACCTCTCAATTTTGCAAAATTAATATTCTTTTATATTATTGGTGCTTTATTAAGTTCTTGAAGAAACTTTAATTTAGACATCTATAAGGCGATTTTCACACTGCCCCGCATGATGCAGCGTAGCGCGTGGATGCGTGTTCTTCCGTTGCTTGTAAGTATCTCCGTTTGTATGGAAAACACGCACAGTCTAACACACTGAAAATGCATCCACGCGCGTTCATGCGGATCACGCGCATACACGCGGAGAAACATGCACCCCCGCGCGTAGGTGCGGGGCGAGACGCAAGGTATGGCACACTGAATCCCGCAGTGCCGCGCGTGATTTTGAATGGGCGTGACGTGTGTGTTTGAAAATGGATCTCGATATCGATCGATTTATATTCGAAATCGAAAACCACCCACACTATTAACCATTTTTATCAAAACTATCGTGATGCTCAGTACTGCACGACCACCACAGAGAACGGCGAATAAATGAGAGCCGCCGTGCGTGAATCTACAAAACGCACCTACGCGCGTGAGTGCGCAAAAAACCCGCACGATGATGCAGATCTGCACTCCCGCAGGAACGCGCGTAGGTGCGTCGACACGCAATATGCAGCATGATGCGGGGCAGTGTGAAAATCGCCTTAAATTAGAATTCTCTTTAGAAGGACGTTGATTATTCATTTTACAGCTTGTAATTAATTTTATATCCTAGTGAAGTATTATTGTTCTTTTCGGAGACGTTCATAGTAAAGTCAAATCATCAATTTGTTTGTTTTAATTAATTATTGTTAAGTAGGTAAAATACAAAAACTTTAAATATCAATGACTCTTTTTGTTTAAATGTTATTTTTAATTTTTAATATAATTTAAATGAGTCTTCAGAGTTACTTAAAAACTTGTTTAATGTAGAAAATTATTCTAAAAATACCTACTTTTGGGGTCTTTTACGATTTTATGGAAACTAAGACCGTTTTCACTTTGAAAGGAAAGTTGTAGAAAAGTTAGTTGAATATTAAAATTATACATACCGCTGTACTGTATTGCTTATGTGTTATTCCAGGGTCTAAGCTATCTCTATACCAAATTTCAGTTCAATCGGTCCACCCGTTTAGGCGTGAAGAAATAACAAACATACACACTCACAAACTTTCACTTTATAATATTAGTGTAACTTTTCATTTATGTAATACATAAGTATAGTGTAGTGTGATGAGATAATTATTTTAGTTAGACACTTGAAGATATATCAGCAGTGAGATAACAGGGACTTAAGGGACCTAATAAAAAATCAAAAAAATGTTTACGAATAATTTACAAGGAACGTATCTACTTGGGTTATCTGTAGGAGAATGCTTTATGCTTTATGCGATAATACCGCAAATTGATTGTAGTTTTAACCATTTGAATAACTTAGTATGCAATAAAGAGTTGCCTAGTGCGATAAAACCGCCGATTGAAGATATATCGCTCAGTAAGTTTCTTTGTACCTAATTTTTTTATACATTGTTGGTAAGCCTTTGTCCACGATCTCGCGTGATGTTAAGTGACGATGCGGCCGTAGATGGCAGCAGACTATACCTAGAAGGCGGGATAAATCCCTCCCTGGCTTCACTGAACATCGTGCTGGAACACGGTCACAATGGCCGCTTGGCGGACACGGTTTTGTCCAGTGGGTGGTAACTAGCCACGGCCGAAGCCTACAGGGTACAGAGGTCAGGGTACTGAGTACTGGTTACTGAGTACCGGTTTATATACCTATAGCGAATGGAAAAACCGCACATAACTAATTGATAATTATTTGGTATATCGTATATCAATAAAACATTTTCTAGTCCATTCTTATTGAATGTATCTACGCAGTTAAACATATACTTAGTTATCATTAGGTACTTATAAATAGAACGTAAACTCTCACACACAGTGGATGGTTAGTTCACAATGACATGGGTGTGTTGGTATTCTCGGTCGCGTCGCTTCCGACTAATTAATCTGTGTAAAACTGTTTAAAGTTTTATATATTTAACACAAACAAGATATAACCGTGACAATAAAATGGGTATTACACACTATTACAATTCGGAGATAGAAGAGTTTTAACATAAAAATAAAACAACAAAAATGCCACACTGTCACCGTTCACCGTTCAAGTCCGTACAAACTAATAATAAAATGACCATTAGGTAGCGTCCTTTGCCGCGATAGCGTCCTTTGCCGCAATTGGGCGAAAAGGCGAGACGCCATTGGTCGAGGATGAGATGCGTTCGAAACTGTGTTGCCGCGTTACATTCTCCCCCTCTAACCCAGACGTTGTGTCCCGGAGACTGGGTTAGCCCTACGAGGTCTACCCCTCTTACGCTTCTCCTGGATAGGAGCTTGGACGGGGCCAACAAACGGAGTAATACATGAGGCGTGATATTTTCCTAGAGCGACACCATCACTAATGCGTTCTAAGACATACGTGCTACTCCCCACAACCCCTTTGATCCTGTACGGTCCGTCACGTCTGGGAATAAATTTAGCTGTTTGTCCCTTGGAAGTGTCATTAGACCCTTGGGTCTTTAGAAGAACAAGGTCTCCTACCTCATAATCTGGTGCAGGACGGCGACCCTCGTCAGCATACCTCTTCTGTGTCGCCTGAGCCTTCTCGTGCACATCGCGCGCTTCGAGCAGTACGAGAGACAATTTCCTAAGAAAGGGGGTGATCGATGCTACCACGCTTTCGCTCTCGACCACAGCTCGCATATCCGTTAAAACATCCGCTGGGGCACGCATTTCGCGCCCGAAATTCAAGTACGCGGGTGTGTGTCCTGTACTCGCTGTGACAGCAGAGTTCATCGCAAACCTGATGGCAGGGAGGTGCACGTCCCATGTGTCATGGTTCTTACCTACCAGAATGGCAAGTTGCGGCTTTAAGTCGCGATTCTTGCGCTCCACTGGGTTCGCCTCCGGGTGGTAGTAGGAGGTGAGCGACTGTTTAATGCCCATGACGTGGCAGGTCTGCTGCATAACCTCACTTACAAATTGGACTCCGTTATCGCTGATAACTCTCCTGGGCACCCCGTATCTTAGATACACCTCGTTGACCAAGGTCCTAGCGCACTCTTCAGCTGTGGCGGCTGAAAGAGCGAACAACTCTACCCACCTGGTGCAAACGTCTTCAACAATGAGAATCCATTTGTGACCAGAAGGAGTGTCCGGCAACGGGCCAAACAAGTCAACTGCTAAAACCTCGAATCGGCGTGACGTGGCGGGTACCTGCAGAAGTCCAGCCGGTTTCCGTGTATCCACCTTATAACGCTGGCACGCAGCACAGTCTTTAATATATTGGGTGATATAAGCCCTCATTCCGGGCCAGTAATACTTACCAGAGAGACGCTGTAAGGTGCGCTCTACACCGAAGTGTCCGGCCGTAGGCGCGTCGTGATATTCGGTCAGCACATCCTTACGTTCGTGCTCCGGCACAACCAAGCTCGCGTCGTCGTTCTCTTCGTTCTCGGGGCCGTAACGATACAGCACTCCGTCAGTTAAAACATAGCCCCTGTCTGCCCAAGGCCTCCCCCTAAACGAATCGTCGGACTCCAACGCTTCGACGATTTTAAGTATTTCGGGGTCTTTCAATTGGCTCTCCCGGACATCCTTAGGGCTGCGTGACGGTAAATCCACCACGGTCAAACACAAATCGCAATCAGTGCTTGTAGGACACGTCGGACGCGATAGCGTGTCTGCAATCACGTTTGACTTACCTGGCGTGTACTCTATTTTGAGGTTATACTCTTGAAGAGTGAGAGCCCACCTGGCTAAGCGACCACTCGGTGACTTCAGGTTCATAAGCCACCTGAGAGGTTGATGGTCCGACTTTACTATCACGTCTGCTCCATCGATGTATCCCCGGAACTTCGACACTGCCCACACGACCGCCAGAGCCTCGCGCTCGGTGGTGTTGTAGTTTTTCTCAGCCGGCGAAAGGAGACGGCTGGCATACTCAACTGGTCGCTCGTCACTCCCCTCCCCCTGGAGCAAAGCCGCCCCAAGAGCGTATCCACTACTGTCAGTTTTGAGGACGAACGGCTTCGTCTCATCAGCCTGACGAAGTATTGGCGCAGATACGAGGAGAGCCTTGATTGTGTCGAATGCACTCTGCTGCTCGGGTCCCCATCTCCAGGTACTTACCTTCTTCAGCAAAGTGGTCAGTGGCGCGCTGATTTCGGCATAACCAGGTATGAAACGTCTGAACCAGTTGGAGGTTTGCAGAAAGCACTTCAAGTGTTTCACGTTCTGGGGGGGTGCCATATCACTAATGGCAGATGTCTTCTCCGGATCTACATGTATACCACCTGGTACGATGACGTGGCCGAGAAACTTGACAGATTCCCTCGCGAAATGGCTTTTCTCACGATTTACTCGCAAGTTGAACATGGCGAGGCGGTCGAACACAGCCGTTAAATCCGCGAGGTGTTTCTCAAAAGATCCCTCGGATAAGATCAGCAGGTCATCTAAATAAGCGACTAGAGTTATACCTGGTAGGTTAGATTTGAATCGGTCGATTAGCCTCTGGAACGTCGCTCCGGAGTTCCGCAGTCCCATGGGCATACGCTTGAACCTGAAGGTGCCCAAGGGTGTCGTGAAGGAGGTAAGATCTTTATGATCTGGATCGACACTGACCTGGAAATAGCCAGAACGTAAATCTAGCGTAGTCATATACTTAGAGGTTTTGGCGGCGTGGAGGATGTCCTCGATCCTGGGAAGAGGGTACCTGTCAGGCTCTGTGACCGCGTTGAGCTTGCGGTAGTCAACGCAAAGCCTGAAGTTTCCATCTTTTTTCTTCACCAGGACGACATTAGAAGCCCACGGTGATTCGCATTCCTCTATGACATCGGCAGCGAGTAACTTCTGCAGCTCTTGCTCTAACGCCTCCCTCTTCGGCGGTGACAACCTATAAGGCGGTGAAGAGAGGGGCTCCTGGTGTTCACTTACCTTGATCTTGTGGACGGCGAAGTCCGTGGGAGGGCCTTCGGTGGCAAACTGGGACGCTCTGCTACGTAAAAACTCGTTAAGCGCGTCCTTGTGCTCCAGTGGTAACTCCGTCGCTTCGTCGTCGCGCAACGTAACACTTGATACGTCGGCTCGCATAAGATCTGTTTCTTTAGGAACAAAAGGTCGTACGAAGCAAAATATCTCATCAGGCTTATCTGAGAAGTGCCATGACTCCTGCGCTATGTCCATAGTAATCTTACCATTTTTAATAAAATCGCGGCCTAGTAAGGTACGAGTGTTTTCACCAGGGAACACCATAAACTCAGTATCTACCTGCCTACGCTTAACAATCACCGGTACAGTCGCGGTAAGTACTAACTTTTGTCGGCGAGAACCATCCGCAAGCCCTATGGTGCGCTCGGTTTCTAAAAACTGTATGCCTTCGGTTAGTAAAATATTATGTAGCGTCGCGCTGGCGACACTACAAGTGGCGCCCGTATCGAGAATAGCGACGCCTTCCTTATCCGCAATAGTGATGGGTATTATAGGTTGAGTCGCGTAAGAGGTATCCGAAGTCGAAACCGTATTAAAATCGTAAGATTTCGGAGGAACGTTTTTTTTCGAGCAAACATTACATTTCGATCGGACTACCCCGGGTTGGCCGCATCCGTAACAACGTATAGGGTTAGTAGACCCCGCACTACTACTTGCAACTTCGGGCGTGTTCGCGTTCGACTTATGTTTATTATTCTTATCTTGCAAATTACGACAGTCAGCTATGACGTGTCCATACGTCTTACAAAAAGAGCAACGAACGCGCTTATCGCGTTTCATAATATTTTCGTTCGAGTTTGAGTCGAGTTTCGAGACAGTGGTAGCGCGCGAACCGATGGTAGCCCCCCGATCGTTCGACTCGATTGGCTGCGCGGAAGACGCGGGCGCCGCGCTCGCGCGTGGTATATTTATATTCACTTTTGACGCGCTTGAATTTGAATTGGGAACTTTACTTACGTCGCAAATCTCATCCTCGATGACTCTCACCTTTTCGACCAAACTATCGACATCTACAATATTATCTTTTCTTAAACGTTTCCTAACACGACGGTGTAGCAAACCGTAAATAATGTCAACTTGCATAGGCACAGGTACTGCGTACGGCAACTTAACTATTAACGCACGCACTTTACACGCAAACACTTCGGCCCTTTCCGACTCATTTTGCTCCGTAGCAAATATTTCGCGCAACACTTTATGGGCCGGTTTTTGCACTCCGTACATGGCGCGCATGCGCGCTAGGGCTTCGGTCCAGGTGAGGGCAGAGAAGCGTGCGCCGCGCCACCACACGGCGGCGTCCCCCTCCAGCAGCAGCGGCAGGCCGCGCAGCGCGTGCTCGTCGCTGACGCCGGCGCACTCCTTGTACACCTGCACCGCGTCTATAAACGCCTCCAGCACCTCCGCGTCCTGCGACTTTCCGTCGAAACGGGCGGTGCACTTGGAGAAGTTGCCCGCGACGACCGCGGACGAGAGCGTCAACGGCGGCCGTGCGGTTGTAGACGTCGTTTCGGGACTCGACGGCGACGGCATCCACGAGCCGTTGTTGAAGGGGAGCGAGCGAAGGGTCTCCACCAAGGTCCGGTTCGTCTCGGCCTGCATCCTGGCGAAGGACTCCATGACGCCGACCAAAAAGGCCTCTGTGTTGATGTTGGCCGACGCCCCGGTGATGCCGGACGGCGCGGCGGTGTCGGCGGCGGCGACGGCAGCGGGGGCGCCGCGGCCTCGGGCGCGCTGCTCCTCTGCCTCTTTGTCGTCGTTACACACATCAACATAAGCGTCGTCGCTTGAAATATTGCTCCTTTCTTCATTAACGTTTCTTTTACTCCGCGTATTCATTGTAGATACCGATGTTACGTATTTAGTATTTATACAAATATGTCCGAGCCACGAGTTGGGCAGCCACTGTAAAACTGTTTAAAGTTTTACATATTTAACACAAACAAGATATAACCGTGACAATAAAATGGGTATTACACACTATTACAATTCGGAGATAGAAGAGTTTTAACATAAAAATAAAACAACAAAAATGCCACACTGTCACCGTTCACCGTTCAAGTCCGTACAAACTAATAATAAAATGACCATTAGGTAGCGTCCTTTGCCGCGATAGCGTCCTTTGCCGCAATTGGGCGAAAAGGCGAGACGCCATTGGTCGAGGATGAGATGCGTTCGAAACTGTGTTGCCGCGTTACATCTGTCAGTTTGGACGAGTGCCCCGTCCTTATACCGACACGAGAGAGCTCATACAGGGTAACTGGTAAATTACTTAGAAGCAAAGATACGATATATTAGAGAATCACATCACGTTTAAAATTAACAAAGAAAATAGTTACAAATTAAAAAGAAAATCTTATTTGACCTATGCGCCACGTCTGTAAATGTATGATCAACTTGCATCTGGCTTGGGTGGCGTCTGGTTGGGTGTGAGAGTTAATACGAGTACATTACGAATACTTTACATTTAAATTAGAACGAGAATAATGTACTCAGTACACTATTCTCGTTCGAAACCTAGTACCCTGTTTCAAAGTTATAATTGATTTACCAGTCACCCTGTATATAATATGTATGAAACATGTAGCTCCTATATCTACTTGGTAACTGTATGGGAATACTAGGAATAGCTGCCGCGGATCCAGAATTATCGTAATGATAGGCACTTTTCTAACCGACTTAAAAAGACCGACTTTAAAATGGTGTACCAATTGGTCTTATCGTTTGAAGCGATCTCTTCCAGATAACTGTGCAAAAAAGGATATTGATAAGTACCTGTGTAATACACAACTATAGGAACTGGGAAAAATATTAAATTTCACATGTCGATAGCTCGAGAGCAAGTATTTATTAGGCGGGCCTAAATCTCTCTTAGCATGCTTCTAGGCAAAATTATAAAAAGCTGTAAAAAAATTGTTTGTGATTTTACAAAGGTATCTATATACGTACGAGCTTCGAGATATGCTTAGATAGAATTTAAGGGTATTTATTTGAGAAATGGTCAAACTCCACCAAGCCACGGTAAAATATGTCTTTTTACTGTGAACCATCTACTCTGTAAGGTGAAGGTACAATAAAGAGTTTATCCACCTATCTTTCGTTTTCAGTTTCCAATGTTTTCTTTATGGTGCGACGTCAATATAGCCGACGACGATGTCATATTTCACAGGGATAGCGTTTCAAAATTGCATTCGTTAGTGCAGGAACTTCATTGCTTGCAAAACTGACTCAAAAATGGAAGTTTTAATATTTTAAACAACCCGCGAGAGTTGGTGGCAGTTTTAGTCCCTACTTAAATCGCGGGTATTTTTTAAGGTTTTTAGTTTTTAGGCTTCCGTAATCAACAAGAAAGCCTTCTAGTTTCGCTTTGTCTGTCCGTCCGTCTGTCCGCGGTTTTGCGAAGAAACTATAAGTCCTAGAAAGCTGAAATTTTGCACAGAATAGGGTAATGATCAGGGTAAGAGAACGGTAACAAAAACAATGTTTATTTATTGCGCTATCGTACACAAATATGACAATTTATATGTTGTTATTTATAATATTATATCGTTATTTATATATAACATTAAATTTTATCTCTCAGAAAAATCAACTTCCATCCATAATTTCGACGACTTTTACACCATCGTTATTATCAGAATCATCATCGCAAATTTTTACAACTGATACAATTGGTTTATGATAACTGAAGTAAGAAACAAACAGTTTTGATTCGAACCTATTTAAGTGTCTAATAAAAAAAATATAAAATATAAAAATATAAAATATAAAAAAAAAAAATATCGGGCGCGCGCTTGTCTAAGCCCCCTGTGCCGCCTAAACAGAGCAGCACACTCAGGCACGGTAGAAAGAGTGGGAGATACTAGTTCCTCTCCCTTCCCCTCGATCTTACGCTTTTTCGATCAGCATCACGTGACCCTGACGCGAGTTTGAAAGTTTTTACCCATACAAAAAAGTGCTCAGCGCCGCTAAAGAAGTTTTCACTTCAAAAATATTAAATTAATTAATTTAGAGTACCTCTCATACACGTAAGATGGGATGATTTTCTTTGCTGGCTAATTCCATCAAGGTTTTTTAATTTTAGTTATAGCAAACACAAATTCCGATCGTATAGGGCCAGGGTTATATCGTAGGTATGCCAAGGTCTAAAGCTACTTAGATACGTCCTTGGGCGAGATGGGGTGACGATATCCGGAGGGTCGCTGGGAGCGGGCGGAGGAGGCAGACGGAGGACCGAGTTGAGTTCGCGTGCCATGAGGCCAAATGATAATAAAGCTACATACATATTATACTTAATTTAAGATGAATATTTTTAACCGTTTCTGTGGGAAAGAACAACAATCATACACACTTACATAGCGTAGAAAAACAGATTTCCATCTAAGTATGTGTCTACCTCTGTGTAAAAATCGTCATTGTATGAAAATCACTATTTCGCATATAGGTAGGATTAGAGATTCAAGTTGTTAACAGGCCATTCGTCAGCGGAAATTGTACCCTTTCCTTTGATCGACTACGCGTTGTCTATTTCCTTGGAAGCGTAAGGCACATGTCCCACCGGCAACGATGAGCGAGTAACAAGTAGAGAGTGCTTAGTTCCGATAGTTGTGTAGCTCGGCGATAAGCGAGTGTGCGAGTGAGACAAGTGATTACTCTCACTGTAGAGAAATGACCGCTGGTTGCTCGCTCGGCGTGAGTTCTGATTAAACGCGAGTATCGCTGAGCGAGTGTTATCTTTCATAATTCATAGCTTTGGTCGCTCTGCGACCAGCTAGTAAAGCGAGTCGCAGTGTGAACAGTCAGCGATCAACTATTTGTAAATTATGCATCTCTTTTGTTTACACAGAATGTTATAACTTTTATACGTTTCTTGAGCGAGAAAATCGCCAATAGTTACTCGTTTTCTGGCCTTCGGTGGGACAGGTACCTAAGGTAGATATAAGGTATATAAGGGAGAGGGATATAAGGTAAGAGAGACTTAGTGAAGTTTTTTTCGCGGTGAATTTTATGCGAATACGAAAAATTAACGTTCTCCTATTGATTTACCTACACTAATAAATATAATATACTTATTATTACGCAATCAGAAGAACACTAAATAATTTCACGTAATATGTATATTATAAATTCTTTTATTCGCATTTTAGTTCCAGTGGAATTTTCCAGAAACACAGAATTAATTAAAATCCCATGTAATGATCCGTGGAGTCACCAATCTCAGCCAAAATAAAATAGGCACGCTCCTTAGTTTGGAAGGTAGTGCAAATTCTGATCACATAAAAGTTTATATTATTTTTGAAATAACACTTTTTGATTTTCAAACAATTAAAAATACCTACATACATAATGAAGCGTTTTGTACTTAACAATTCTAAAATAAGTAAGTAGGTACCTATATATTGCCGTCTTTGACTTAAAATAACCACTTCCTTCTAACCTTGACATATTAAATAGGGTTTTTCAAAATCTCAATTTCTAATGATAATTGCAACTAAATACAGTCTCGCTTCAAGGCATTTTATGTTTTTTTAGACCGGAAGATGTACCAAAGTGTGTACAAAGTACAAACGTGAAATTAATTGAGGGAGTAAAACAGAACCGAACAAGTAACAGAAATGATTTAAACAGGCCGGTGCTCCTAAACTATTATTTTTGTGTGGCTCGTAAGCGTTAAATAATATTGAAGGTAGAAAAATTAGCTACACTCATAGAAGTGGACAAAACCGTGTCGGCAAGCGGTCGTTGTGACCGTGTTCCGGCATGATGTTCAGTGATGCCAGGGGGTTTATCCCGCCTTCTAGGTTTAGTCTGCTACCATCTACGGCCGCATCGTCACTTAACGTCACAAATAATAATATAATTAATAAAAATAAATAAAATTAGAAGTAATCATAACAGCCCGATGCACCTTAACTATTATTTTTGTAAGGCTCACAAGGATTGTGCTTTGATCCGAGAACAAATAATCGGACGTTTCATCTTTGTCTCGTTTTTTGGTTCGTTTTATTTACTTTCAGATCGATACCACACTTCGGTTAGCATCATGGACATTTCTATGTAGGTACCTACTACCCACCCACCTATACAGGGTTATTTTTAAATCACCAGCAACCTCGCAGGATCAGACAACCAACAGCATAAACAACATGTGATATAATGTGTCTTTTGATAATTACGAGTAGTTATAATCTTTTTATGTAAGTACAAATATGTTTTTTTAAGTATTTTTATTCGTGAGGTCACCACAACAGGGTACCAGCAGAAGACCAGCGTAGATGAAATCTGATCTACACATGCTGTGCTGGTACCTTTTTGCGGCGAGACTATTTTTTTTCCTATCTTTTTATATAGCACGCTTGTCAATGTTTCTGTGTGTATGTCTGGTTGCAAATAAATTCATTTCTTTCTTTCTTCTTTCTTTCTTATTTAACTTTCATACAAAAAAAAACAAGACTTTCAGCAGTAATTTTTCTTTTGTGCTTTTTTTATCAGACAGCATAGTCCTTTTTTGTATATTTTTTGTGTTCCGATAAAGTGTTATATCTATCTATCATAGATATATGCCGTCCACGTGTTTCTATGCTGCGCGACTTCATTCAGATCGAATATAAAATTTATGATTTTTGTTTGAAAGTAAAATGTAACAAATTATTATCAAAAGTTACATAGTATCACATGTTATTCTTTATGATGTTAGCTGCTTGGTCCTGCGAAGCTGTAGGTGTTTTAAAAATAACCCTGTATACCGATGTTCTAAAAATCCTAGTTAGGCACTTCCTACTAATATTTAAGATGAAAATTTGTATGTGATTGTATGTTTGTTACTCTTTCACGCATAAACTATAGAACCGGTGGCGATAAAACTTAGTTCCATCGTTTTAGGACTCATTTGAAAAAGGTCCCATTTGCCCCCATTTCGGAATGAATTCCCAGTAGCCGCCGGGCGAGGACGATTATTAAGCTACAAAGCAGTTTAGTGTTTTGCAGTGGGAACCACATAGTACTATGAATATACTGGAAAACAATGACTTCCCAATCATCGTTCGACGGTCATTGCCTCTATGAGGGCAATAATGTGGAGGCAAAAAGGAATATAGGTATTCCTATTTGCCCCCACATTGATATAATAAAGCAATTGAGGGGCAAATAGGAATTGAATATTCTATGTACAATAAAACACAAGGATTTGTTTGTAACAATAACAATTTATTTGTCTGAAGTCTGATATTACAAATTAAAACAAAATCTTGTAAAGAATTCACATTATTTAAAATAATTAAATACATAAGAAAACGTGACTGATCTATTAACGCGCAGCCCAAACAGCTGAACAGATTAAGTTGAAATGTGGCTCACAGGTAGCAGTATTGTGGCGTAGACATCATCTAAGAAATTTCTCAACTAGAGCAAAACCGCGAGCGTGAGCAAGTGTTTAACCAAAAACCATGTTTAAATAATATGTATTTTTTATTTATTCTGAGGACACTACACTGTTGGACGAACCTTTCCCATACACAAAGGAGTCAAACAGGGAGACCCGCTATCTCCAAAACTCTTTACGGCTACACTCGAAGAGATATTTAAAAAGCTAACACCAACCTGGCAGGAAAAGGGCATTAAAGTCGGAGAAAATAGGTTAACAAACCTGCGTTTCGCCGACGATATTGCCCTTTTCTCTTCGACAGCAGCAGAATTAGGTACAATGATCGCAGAATTACACCACACAAGTCTCGAAGTTGGACTGGAGATGAACATGTCAAAGACCAAGCTTATGACTAATAGCACGAAACGCAGGCTCGACATTAACGGTGAGGAGATTGCATACGTCCAGGAATACTTATATTTAGGCCAAATAGTCTCCTTCCAGGTGAGACAAGACAAAGAGATTGCAAGACGCACTGAAAACGCCTGGAGGAGCTATTGGTCTATGAAGGACCTTTTGAAGGGCAACCTTCCTCTCTCACTCAAGAGAAAGCTCATGGACGTATGTATTCTTCCCATCCTTATCTACGGTGCCCAGACTTGGTCTTTGACTGATCGTCAAAAGTCCGCTCTCGGGGTTTGTCAGCGAGCAATGGAGCGCAGCATCTTGGGGCTCAAATTGTCAGACCGAGTAAGAAATAGTGAACTGCGTTTCAGAACTCAAATAGCTGATGCTGGTCAAAAAGCCGCTAGCTTAAAATGGACCTGGGCAGGTCACATCTGCCGTATGTCGGACGAGCTATGGGCCAAGCGTACCACTCAGTGGATGCCCAGCACCGTTAAACGACGCCGCGGCAGACCCAGGCGGAGATGGCGGGATGAACTGGACTCCTTTTGTCCCAACTGGAAAACAATGGCCCTTGCACGTGAGGAATGGAAGGAGGGAAGGGAGGCCTTTGCCCTGCAGTGGGACGAAAATGGCTAAAAATAAATAATAAATAAATAATTTATTCTGAGGCAGAGCTTTAAAGATGGATAGAAACAACTTTTATTTAAAGCTTTTTCGTTTTATTAACAAAAACATTTCTAAACCGACTACAACAAGAAAAGCATAAACGCACAAGCGATTATTTTCGCAATAGGTACGTTTTGGAATCACATACCCATAAATAATGCATTATTATAATAATAAAAATTAGATAATTAATTGTATGTGCGTTTACACTCTATTTCACACCAACTACGTCACACATGTCTTGCATTCATCCAAACTCACAATAAATTAAATAAATCTATTTGACAGCAGTTTTATTGCGTAGACCGTAGGGCATTCTCTTCAATTGCGTCGGTCCACGGGAGTCTTGGGGCCTGGTTGAAATTGTGATTTCATTGTTCACTAGCTGATCTAATGTCTGTAACAAAATGTAATATTGCTATAATATTATTTCATTTTTTATAGGATTAGTCCGGTCAATTTAGACCAAAAAATGAGAGTGAAGTTACATAAAGTCCCAACAAGCTGAATTTTTGTAAAGTTGTTCAAAACATAATTATAAACAATGTCTAGAAGTTCCCCATCATTCCCCTGTAAGGAAAAAAAATTATTCAAGGTCAAAGTTAAAAAAATGAGTTTTTCGCGATTTTCAGCAAAACGGTAAGTTTTATCATAAAAATATCTTAGACAAAATTGTAGATCATAAAATTGTCTACAAAAAAATATTTAATACTTTTTTTTCTACGAGCCACCGTTTTTGAGATATAACAATTCAAAAAGTTGTAATCTATAATATAAAATCGTTCGTACACTTTTGTTCTATCAACGCACAGCCCAAACGACTGGACGGATTGAGCTGAAATTTGGACAGCGTATTCTTAAAAAGATTTCATCGTGCAATAAGAAGCGATTTTTTAAAATTCCCTCAGGAACAGGAATTATTCCCGAAAAACCAATGTATGCAAATCCGTAACCGCTGAACGGATTGAGCTGAAATTTTGTAAAATGATTGTTGAGATTGTGTTGAGGAACATTGAATAGTTTTTATGACACAATTTAACTTTAAAGAGGGGGTAAGGGGGGGTCAAAGTTTGTATGGTAAATTTAGAACCGCTGGCCCTATTGAGCTGAAATTTGGTACAAAGGTAGACCAAGTCCTAAAAAATGATATGGGATACTTTTTATTCCAAAAATCAACCTCTAAGGCGGGATAAAGGAGATCAATGTTTGATTACGAAATCAGTAACTAATGACCCCATTAAGCTACAATTTGGTTTAGACATAGTTTGAGCCTAATTTTTTGTAGACAATTTTATGATCTACAATTTTGTCTAAGATGTTTTTATGATAAAACTTACCATTTTGCTGAAAATCGCGAAAAACTCATTGTTTTGACCTTTGATCTTGAATTAATTTTTTTCCTTACAGGGGAATGATGGGGAACTTCTAGACATTGTTTATAATTATGTTTTGAACAACTTCACAGAAATTCAGCTTGTTGGGACTTTATGTAACTTCGAATGTCTAAATTGACTGGACTAGATGTTTGTTAGGTCCCTTGAAATGGAAACAGTGGAGACTGACGTGAACACCAAACTGTAGCAAGAAAAATGACGTCATACTTAAGTTGACGATAGTATTTTGTTTATAATTTGTATGAGGTAAGTGAGATGGCAAACAACCCTGACGTCTTTTTTTTTCTTCAGTTTTGTCACAGAAGTAATACAACTAGAAGTAGCCAATGTATTTGTGAGTGTGATGGCAATAGGGAAAATTCTGTGTGAAGAAAAAGGAGAACCTATTTATTTTCCGTCCCTTTCAGCGTGGCCGGTTTATGCTGTTTGTCAAACTCTGTCAAACTGCTTCAATTTGACATTGATACCTTTGTGTTTCGTTTTTTTTTTCATAATTTTAAAGCAATTTGAGACAATACAATGATATTTAACTAGTTTATGACTTAAAATATCAATGTATCGCGTATTTTCATAAAATAATGAAAATCCGTAAACTGTTTATTGTCTCATAGGTGGCCACGATGTTGTGACCCTCCTGAGTTTTGTGTTCACGCTGCAAGATCCATTTGACTTTAACCCTTTCAGAACTGAATTATTTTTTTCATCCCGTGGAATTGGTTAATTCCGTGTGTCTAAAGTATAGTAAGGAGAATATTAAAAAAAAATAATATTTAGTCTTCAAATTTTCGGAAAATCTAGTTTTTCTTAATGTGCATAAATGTGGGGAGTCCACATTTATGCACATTAAGAAAAACTTCGTTCTACTTAGTATTAAGATTAAGGTATGCAATTTTTTTCATTGTAACTTATGTCTACAATTGTGCACGCCAGTTCTGAAAGGGTTAAGATTATTGCGCCCACCTCACATTGGGTAACAGCGATCATCGAGTGGGTGACGAGTGACGAGAATTGTCAAAAAGCTACGGCTAGGGGCCAGGATGACGTCACGATGTCAGTTTTTACTGAAAATCCGCTTTAAGGTCGCAACGAAAACACCGAGATATCGCGGCGAACTCGTCAAAAGTCGCTATCACCCAATGTGGGCGCGGCCTTAGATGCAGCCGGTTTTCTGTTGCGTTGCGATGTGGAGAAACCCACTCTAGTTTGGGCTTAGCTTTATAGTTACTAAGTTTCAAGTTATATGATGTTATAGTTTATAGTTACCTGAGTATCAATAAGATCTCTATCTTTCAATGCTTTCTCTATGTCCTGAAATTCTTTGAGTGTGTCTTTTTTGTTTTCTTTTTCTGCCGCTTGCCTTACACATTTAACCTGGAAATTAAAACACTATAGTGACATTTTTTTACAAGCTTTTATTTACTTTCAGTTGTCTGTTGTCTGTCTGTCTGTAATCAAATCTTGCAAGTTTAATTTGACCCACTTGCTGATATCCGATTGAGCTGAAATTTTGCATGCATATATAAATCGGATAACAATGCAATATTATTATGACGTCGACCTGATCTGATGATGGAGCTAAAAGGTGGTCATAGGAACTCCGTAATTAAACGCCGCAACCCCATCGAGTTTGGGCTCATTTGAATCATCTTGACGAGTACTTTGGTGATAGATGGTAATAATAATAAAAGCTTTTTCTAAATCTCACTTTTTATTTTATGTGAAGATGTAAGAAGACGAGCAAGACGCTCTCCTGATGTTAAGAGATAATGCTGCCCATAATCAGTACACCCAGGGTGAAATTCTAGGTGCACTGCACCTGCGCTTCTTACTCAAGAGTCATAACATGTTAAGACTCTATTAATCACTAATTTCACAATATTCAATAGCATACTGCGAAAACAGACTAAATGACAATTTAGCAAGATTTAATATTCGTAATATAAAGAATTCCGGCTCAAATATTTCCAGAAACTAAACATTGAATCATAATAGATATAATATTGTTATTTTTATATTATAAAATATCAAATATATTGACGGATTAAGCTATATATGTTACTAATAACTCACAGTTTCTTGAAAGAAGGTGTGTTTCTTGCCAGGCTCCTCAGGTCTATCAACGTCCAGGACTTGTTTTAATACTGATAATGCATCGTCTACTCGACCCATCTCTGCCAGTGCTCGTGCCTGAAATATTCATATATTTTAATGTTAAGACGCACTCCTGATGCTAAGAGATAACGCTGCCCATAATCAGTACAGTGCTACTTAGGATTTTACAATGATGTGAATTTCTAGGAGCACTGCAACAACGCTTGTTACTCAAGAGTCATATGATGGTAACTCTTTAGCCCAGTAATTTCACCTCTTAACGAAGCACAGTAATGTTTGCACATCACTGCTCAGGCGGTAAAATAACTGGCACTGTTGGGGTACGTAGACGACATCCTGCAAAGGAAGTCTACCCCCAGTAAAGGAAGTCTACCCTATGGAATAGAAATGAAGATTTTTATATGGAGCATGGCACATGGAGGTGATCAACTTTGACTGTTAATAACTCCAAAACCGGACACTTTATGAGAGTGGGTGTCAAAATATGTTTTGTTGGTATTGATGTCAGCTATCGATTTGTATGACGCTGGATGCAAGTCGCTTCCAACCGGTATGTATGGACCAAAGGGGAGGCCTATGTTCAGCAGTGGACGTCCTATGGCTGAGATGATGATGATGATGATCGGTTTATATTTAAAAAAAAAAATGGCGGACCAGTAGGTAAGCCACAAAGAATTTTCAAATGAAACTCTTAGTAAGACCGCGTAATTATAATTGATACACCTTCAGTTAAAATTTTGTTGTTTTTTGTTTGTAAAATTTACATTCATCATCATCATCTCAGCCATTGGACGTCCACTGCTGAACATAGGCCTCCCCTTTGGACTTCCATATGTACCGGTTGGAAGCGACCTGCATCCAGCGTCTTCCGGCGACCTTTATAAGTGCTTGTTCACGTGAACGCGCGGGCGCGGGCGCGACAGACTTTGCTTGCACCGCACGTGCGTTTGTACGTGAACACCTTCATAGCACGTCATATGTTTGATATTTCGCGCCCGCGCCCGCGCCCTCGCCCGCGCGTTCACGTGGGCCAACGCTAAGGTCGTCTGTCCACCTTGTGGGTGGACGTCCTACGCTTCGTTTGCTAGTCCGTGGTCTCCACTCGAGCACTTTTCGACCCCATCGAAAAAAAAATATTACATTGTGAATCAATAAAAAGTTTCTTATCTTATCTTAAAGAAAGAATTATTGAAAGCAGACAAGGTACCTATGTACATCGTAAGAAGTCATGGTCATACATAAAAAAAAATTTGTGCGTGTACTAGTTTACACACGTAAGAAGTGAAACTTCTTTAATTAAATTAAATTTAAATTTATAAATTATTAAATTCATGTTCATTGGAGAAAGTGAAAGTACTCTTCGTCTGAACCAACCGTGGTAGGGGCAAGAAACAAAAGATGGCGCGTAACTGAAAAATGTGACGGTAAATTTTTTCCAACGCCGATAAAGAAGTTTCACTTCAAAAGTCAAATCGATTTTTCTTTGGTTAAAAAAAGCAAAATATTACCTTTATATTTCTTATAGTGACGTAGTGCTGTCTCTGCATTGATATTGATTCTATAGCAATGTGAGGAGCCCCTTGCTTTAATGCTAACGCTGTAATAAAATATTTTTTTGTTAGAATATATTATGCATTTATATTTAGTTTTTTACACATTTGTCATGTTTTCATAATGATATTAAATAGAGTCCTTTTCACGAAAGAGTTCCCACGGAATTGCAAGGAACTAAATTTAATTTAATCGATTAATCATCATCATCAGCCTGTGTTCGTCCACTGCTGGACATAGGCCTCCCCCATGGCACGCCACTCAACTCGGTCCACCGTCTTCAAAAATTGAAACTAGATCTAAATTTAAATTAGTAATACCAGCCCATAGATTAGCAAAAATTAATAAATCTTTTGTTATTAACAGTATAAGATTCTATAATGTGTTGCCTGATTGTATTTTAAATCTTAATGAAAAACATTTCAAACTCAAAGTGAAAAAAATACTTATGGAAAAAGCTTACTATTGTATCCAAGATTTTATTGCTGACAAAGCCTATTGGCTGAAATTACAATTGTAATATTATATCTATGTAACTGACGCACATAAGTGCATTTTGTATGCCTATATGGAAATAAAGAACTTGAACTTGAACTTGAACTTCCTCCTCCACCGATCGATTAATACTGGACTTCATATCCTAAATAAATTTTATTTTTACTCTAGCTGTTTTTTCTAGCACAGTCTATATCTTATACAACCTATAACCATGGAGGAAGGTCCAAATATTTTTAAATGAAATACCTGCAAAGAATGCTGAAGATCTCCTTAGAGGAATGACACCAACTGCCAGCATGTCTGTCCACAATTTGGAGGCATACTCGAAGCTTTGTTTGGTATTCTGAAATAAGCAAAACAATACAATTTGATGTATTTTTTAATAATATTATGTATTGACAATTGAACAATTGGAGTCATAAGTTTTTAACTTAAGACCTTGAAAGTTTTTCAAAGCAATAAATAATTCAATCAATCAGCACAAAAACACTCACATCCCATCATATTCACACACATATACATCATATTATTCACTCACACACCGTGCACACACGCACACGCACGCACACGAACGCAATACTCTCTGTCTCTTTTTCTTTCTTTCTCTCAACTTAAAATAAAATCTTGTCTTGCGCATCTTACCATTGCAGGTAGTCTCTCCATCATTAACTTTTCTATTTGTATCTATTCTGTGTTATAAATTAGTGGGTAAAGCCCAAAGTGTGGCTTTATCTAGGTTTAGCCAGTTAAACCTAGGTGTAGCCAGTTTAGCTTTAGCCATGACATATACACTGTTGTCTGGAAGAGATTGCTATAAATAATCGATAAGACCGCCAATTGTAACACTTCTTCAAATTTATTAATTTAATGTAAATTAATGTTTATTAATTTAATTTAATTTTATGACTGTTTTATAGTTAGGTATTGTAAATATTAAATACTTTTATAGCTATTTGTAAAAATAAAAAAATATTCGATACATATATTTTTTTTTTATAGAAGACTAATCAAGCGTTTAATGTTAATTTAATTTAATACATATTTAATGTTAGATATTGTTTGTTCTGTAACTTTTGTGTACAATAAAGCGTTATCTATCTATACATCATTTATATTATTAGTATCAATATTATCTTACCTGTTTATAACACGCAGCTAAAACCAAAACGACTGGATATTTAGGATACTTGGTCATATTGATCTGTTTCTCCTTGACCACCTCAAATACTTTGTACATGTCATCATATTTCTCATTCTTATAGAGTAGGTCGAGCAATATTTGGTATGTTACAAGTTGATTGAAGAATCCACTGTTGGCTGGCTCGAAGAAACACTGAAATTGAAATTTAAAAATATTTTAAATTCAAAACTTATTTATTCAAGCATTACAAAAACTTTCCACTCAAAAATAGTTGGCACCCAGACTCCTGGAGTTGCACGAGCTGTGGCCAAGAGTCGATCGGTGCTCCCCTGGTTTATTACTCTAATATTACATTTTTTGTTGCTTATTTAAAATTATATTAAATTTATTTATTTTATCCATGTATAAATAAGAGTATGGTTATTGTTAGGTACCTATATTATGATTTTGGATTAACATTTAATATTGAAAACGTGATTTCCTGATGAAGGACAATATAGAAGCATTGGCACAATGCACCCAGTATTTTACAAATGGAAAATACTGGGTGCACTGTCCCAATGCTTCTTACTCAAGAGTCATAAGATGTTAAGACTCTCCAGCCAAGTAATTTCACTAGCTACAGTGCCCTCCTCCCAAAGCACAGTAATGTTTGCACAAATCTGCTCAGGCAGTAGAATAACTGGCACTGTTACTGTTGGGGTATCCATCTAGTCAACCTCCTGCAAAGGAAGTCTATTCCCAGTAAATACATAATAAAAATACAATTTCTTTCTATTCTATCCTATTCCAACATTATTATTGTTATTTAACTCCATAGCTACTAGCACTTCAATTGTTTTGAAGCAAGGGTTGGATTGAATTAGATTCTAGAATCCCTTAATTAATGCTTAAATTCAATGGGTGTGGTTGCGGCCCGATCAAGCCGCTTGGGAGTTTAAGGGTTAAATAATAAAATAAAAATATCTAAACATACCTGTAAAGCCTGATCAGGCGCATTAAGGTAGTAAAACATCCTCATAACCACAGGACCGAATATGAATGAACCAAACCTGTATTCACTGTTTTGAGAATTGAATCTGAAATGGCATAAAAATATAATTTTATTCTCAGATTAACACTAATAATAGAAGCTATTTATCAGTTTCCTATATGATTGTATTGGAGTTACATGAGCTAATTCCTCCAAGACCACATCAGCTGCTGAAATTGTGTGTTAACATAAATGTAGACTCTTCGCACTGTAGCTTATTTAAATAAGGTAGACTTCAGTTTTTGTTCTTTTTCTAGTTTAATTATTCAATTCAATTTTATTTTATTTATTACATAAATTGTACAGAGAAAGGTGTTATAGGTACATAATAATATTATAATTCTAGAGTTGACAACAGTTTCATCCTGATGAACATGTAATGTAGATGATGTACATGTAGACCTCTGTTAAGAAAGGGATTCTACATACAAGCAGAACCGCGAGCATGAGCTAGTCATTGATAAATGTGATTGTTTAATAATTATAATTTATCCTGTCCCTATAGTGTATAGTAGCATAGGCGGATTTAGGGGGGGGGCAGGGGGCCAAGGCCAAAATCTGGGGGGGCCAGAAGCATTGTAGAGGTACGAATTTTGCACATATTTCATGGTCAAGATTATAATTTTATTCTCGGCACTTATTATTAAGAATATTTGAACTTTCTAACTGTTCAGAGCGAGCTAAACACACACTTTTCGTAGTAAAAATTATAATATTTTTGCCCGTCTGCACCTTGGCCCCCCCCCCAGAACCAAATCCTGGATCCGCCAGTGTATAGTAGTATTATTTAAACTTACTTTTTAACCATGTTAGTCACAAGTTCCAAGTCAGGCATCTCCGCTATATGCACCATATTCTTCAGGTCTTCAGTAAATATCATGTTCTTAGGGTCAGACACAAATTCACTCATCTTCGCCCGAAACTTCTCAGAAAAATTAGCAAATTGCTCGTTTGTCCTGCGCCGTGATAAGAGATAGTTATCTATTCCTATAGCAGCCGGAGAATAAAGCTGATTCACTAAAAATAAGTTAATAATGATCTGATTTATATGTCAAGAAATTATTACCCAATATTTTATTTTAAAGAGAAAACCATACATACCGGTAGTAAAATGCAATTGCCTGCACGGTGCCAGTAAACGAAAACTGCTGTAATGTGAGCATTTTGTCAGTGTATTTAAAAATGCAGACATTTTATAATATATTTCTGTTGAAATTGTAATAAATATCTTATTTAACAAAATTGGAATATTCAAAAACAATATTTTTAGAGGTTATGTGCAGGCCTGGGACAGCTGGTTTTCTCAATGTTCCGTTTGGCGCTACTGTGCACTAAAAATTAAAAAAAAAAAAAAAAAAAAAAAAAAAAAAATGCGCCATCTTGAATCTTACATCTCGACTGTTGAAAATGGCGGGAAGCGTTCGAAGTGATACCACGCGTTTCTTTGCTTAAATTTTAAATAATTGTTTTGTTCTGCTAATATAGTGATCAGAGTAGTCTAATTGTAAATATTCTTTAATTTTCTGTGTTGTATATATATATTTCAGTGTAGATAGTTGATTCTTCGTAGCGGTAAGTTGTAAATATATAAAATGAAAGAGCCCCCTGATAAAAACGGGGGTGCTCATCCTGATGCTGGAGAGCGAGACCCGACCCCACCTATCGTGGGGGCCAACGTCACGGTCTCTAGCACAAATGAATCTGATATGGAAGTAGACCCACATGGATTAAAACGTAAACGCATGATTAAACATGGCAAAAAAAACTGCAAACATTGTCATAAGCGAAAGAGGAGGTACTGCAAGGATACCAGTGTGAACATCTGCTGTTCATGTGACGATAGCGATAATATAATTGATGAAAATTCACAGTCAAAACCAACATCCCAGAATGCAAATTCATCCACAATAAATAACCAAGGTACATTCATTGCTCCTGCAGCTGTCTTACCCAATTCGAGTAACAATATACCGACACATTCAGACTCCTCTTCTTTACGTCCTGCACCTGTAGGCCGTACAGAGTACGAGGCATCAGATAGTCTACCATACATAGTTCATGTTGTAAAGGAAGTAACTCCAAACGATGGCTACACTCTTCACCCAATAATTTTTGGAAGGTTCCTTAGGAAAAATAATTTCAATAATATTGTAATGGGTAGTGTTAAAAAAATTGGCAGAAACCGCATGACCGTGTCATTTTCAAACCATGTAGATGCAAATAATTTCATGAACCATAAGAGCTTACAACAAGAAAAGTTTAAGGCCTTCATCCCCTCATTCAGTGTAACACGGTTAGGAATAGTGCGTGGTATTCCTTCTGAGTGGTCTGAACAAGAGATCATGGAAAACATAACTTTGCCAGTAGGGTGTGGTAAGATATTAAAGATCCGTCGTCTAAATTTTAAAGTTATGATTGATGGGAGTCCAGTCTGGAAACCATCACAGACTGTGGTATTTACTTTTGATGGTCAAATTCTGCCAAAACGTGTGTTTTTGTGTTACAATGCCCTGCCAGTTGATTTGTACACATTTCCTACCATACAATGCTTCCGTTGCTGTAGATTCGGCCATACAAAAACACAGTGCCGCTCAAAACCACGTTGTTATAAATGTGGACAGGAGCATGAAGGTTCTTCCTGTAAAGCAGAAGAAGACACTGCATCCTGTTGCCTCTGCACAGGAATGCATTTTGCAATTAGTAAAACCTGCCCAGAGTTTGTCAGACAAAAAGCAATAAAACAATCTATGGCAGATACTTGCATTTCATACTTTGAAGCTTGCAAATTGCATCCACAAGTAAATAAGCCTTATGCTGATGTGCTGAAGGGTAAAACAGTTACAAAAAATATAAATACAAGTAACAGTAGGTATTGGTTCACAGGCTAGATCAAATACTACATCATATACAAAAACGGTTTTCTTAAAACCACGTAGCCCTGCCAGAACTAATTCTGGTTATGATCACAGAGCACACAATCAGCTCATAAGAGATTATGATATGCCTACACCTGCAAATGGTTGTGCTTTGCCCAACAATCTAACAGAAACCAATAGCTTGCCTAGTATAATTGATGTAATTTCTAATTTAATTGATTCACTTACTAAATCTCATCTCATTAAACCTGACCACGCTGCCCTTATTCTCAATGCTATCTCTCAATCCTCACTTATCAATAATGGACCAAGTCCATCAACTGATACAGTGGAATTGTAGAAGCATTACACTTAAAGACAGTGACCTTATTTATCTGCTTAATAAATACAAACCCTCAATTGTAGCTTTAGGAGAAACCTGGCTTAAGCCAGGTTATCCATATAACGTACGCGGATATTCATGTCTGCGTTGCGACCGACCAGACAGATATGGTGGTGTCGCTTTACTTGTACATAATTCAATTTCTTTCACTCCTCTTACTCTTCCACCTTTTTCCGATTCTATTTCTATTGTAGGTATCTTAATTAATAATTTATGTATTTTATCTATATATATTCCCCACCCTTCATCTGATATTTATAAAGAAGTCAACAATATAATAGAAAATCTTCCTAGACCTCTTCTAGTTCTGGGTGATTTTAACGCACAACACACAGCATGGGGTAGTTCAAAAACTAATTCATATGGGACTCAGATCTTAGATATTTTAGAACAAAATAATCTCTGTTTACTTAATACAGGTGAACTAACTCGAAGAACTAAACCAAATGAATCCAAAAGTGCACCTGATTTATCTATTGCATCTCCACAATTAGCTTCATCATTAACTTGGCAAGTGCTTACCTCTACACATGGCAGTGATCATTTCCCACTCCTCATCACCTTCCCTTTCTTTAAAAGCCGTACTTCTAAAAATTATAGTAGATCAACTAGAAAATATCAAATATCAGAGAAAAGTAATTGGTTTGCATTTACAGAACATATTGAAAATAGAATAGACAATTTACCTACTGTACAAAACACTACTGAACATGAATGTTCCACTGCCCTTACTGAACTCATATTGGAGTCTGCAGAGACAGTATTTCCTCGGAAACATTCCTCTCAGAATATTCCATCTCCAGCGTGGTGGGATAGTCAGTGCACTGAAGCATCTAAGTTAAGGAAGGAAGCAGAAATTAATTATAATCAAAATATGACTGATGATAATTATGACACTTTATTAGAAATTATTAATAACAATAAAAAACTTTATAAACAGAAGCGGTTTGATGGTTGGAGAAGTTACTGCCAATCTATTAATCCGACTACTCCATCACGTACTGTTTGGGAAAACATTAGAAGGTTCAAATGTTCCAGATCACAGTCAAATACCAATTCACTTCCACTTCAATTATCTTCACAGTTCCTTGATAAAATAGCCCCTCCTTACGTTCCCGAACAAATGTTAGTTACACCACATCCATTGTCTTGTAATATTCCTAGTGATTCTAGTGTTTTTGACTTAAATTTGCCCTTTTCATTTGTTGAGCTCCAAGGTGTCTTATCACACCTTCGAGATTCTGCTCCAGGTGAAGATGGAATACCTTATAGTTTTATTTCTCATTTGGGAGATAAAAGTTTACTTTATTTCTTAGAGGTTATAAATTCTGTCATGTTGACAGGCAATATACCTCTGTCATGGAAAACCCAAATAGTGTTGCCCATCCTTAAACCAAATAAAGTTCAAACAGATGTAAATTCGTATCGACCCATTGCGTTATCGTCTGTATTACCAAAAATTGCGGAACATTTAATTAAAAATAGATTGGAGTGGTTTATAGAACATCATCAATTACTATCACATTCTCAGTTTGGGTTCAGAAAGGGTAAAAGCACAATAGATAGTCTTAGTATTTTTATTTCTGATATTAGATTGGCTTTTATTAATAAAGAATGTGTGGTTGCTGCTTTCTTGGACATAAGAGCTGCATACGACAATGTACTTTTACCTGTTTTGAAAGATAAACTAACACGTCTGGGTATCCCAAATATGATTGTTGGTTTCATTATGAATATTATGTCAGGAAGATTGATTAAATTGAGTGGTTCTTCGGCCTGCCAAGTAGCTTGGAGAGGTATACCACAGGGTTCTGTTCTGAGTCCTCTAATATATAATATTTACACATTTGACTTAGAAAAATCTCTAAACAATACAGTAAAAATTTTACAATATGCTGATGACCTATTGTTATACAGCTATGATAAATCAATTGGTACGGCTTGTGACACACTAACGGACGCTTTAACTTTACTTAAAGCTTGGATGGATGTAAATGGTTTGGACTTATCGGTATCGAAAAGCTGCGTTGTACCATTTTCTAGACACATATCTTCACCTCCTTTGGATGTTAAATATGATGGTGTATTATTACCTGTTGAAAATGAAGTCAAATTTCTAGGAGTCATATTAGATAGGAAATTAACAGGTACGCCACATGTAAATTATGTTGTCAGTAAATGTGAACGAAACATAAATATGATTCGTTGTCTGGCAGGAGTTTGGTGGGGTGCCCACCCATATTCTTTAAAATTAGTTTACAATGCCATGATTCGAAGTATATTGGACTACGGAACTTTTTTATTAGTGCCTTGCAATATTACAGCGCTTAGAAAGCTAGATGTTATACAATCGAAGGCCCTGAGGGTAGTATCCGGTACTATGAGATCGAGCCCCTTAAATGCTCTTAGAGTTGAATGTAATGAACCCCCCCTGAATTTAAGGCGTCAATTTTTATCAGATAGATTTTTCTATAGGGTTTTGCAGTTTTCTAACCATTCCATATTGCCAATACTCCATAGTTTAAACAATTTAATTCCTCCAAACTCCTCTAAAATGCTTCCTTGTTTAGTAGTAAGTTTACAACGGTCTTTAAACATTTCAGCTAAGACCTTTTCATCTGCAATTTTGCCACTTCACGGTGCTAAATATGCAGAGTTAGTAGCACCTGTAACAGAAATATATGACGAAATAGGGTTAATAAAGAATAGTGTAACTACCAAAGAGGACTTCAATTCTGTTGTTGGTGAAAAATGGCCCCATGCTCATCATATATTCTGTGATGCTTCCAAGCTTTCACCTATGACCTGTGTTGGGATAGGTGTCTACCTGAAATATAAACATCACAAAATATTTCAACAAAGCAAACTCCCACCAGAATCGTCCGTTTTCACCGGTGAATGTTTAGGATTATTAAAATCGTTAGAGTTAATAGTGCTGATGAAATTAAGATGTTCAGTTATTTTCACCGACTCAAAAAGCGCCCTTTTAGCATTGAAAAGATATCCATTTACGTCACGGGTTCACTTTCCTTTAATATACCAAATTAGACAGAAACTGGTAGAGTGCTCTGAAAAAGGGTTATCTGTCGCCTTGGCGTGGGTACCGGGGCATTCTGATATTAAAGGGAATGTTAAGGCTGATGAGTTGGCTAAGGCAGCTGTACACTGTGGAGATCTGGTACCGTATTACAATTATTGTCATGATTTGGCGTCTCTCCCTGCAATTCAGCTCAATCATGATTGGGATGAGTTGTGGAGAGAGAGTGCAAAAACCAAGGGCAACTATTTCTATAGTATTCAACCTCAAATCCCTATAAAACCGTGGTTCCGCAAGATCAGGCTTGGGAAGGTGGCTACCTCTATTTTAATACGCATGAGAATTGGTCACAATTGTAGTCCAGCACATCTTGCTAGGCTTGGTATTGCTGATGATGCATCCTGTGAATGTGGCGATGAATACTGTGATGTAAATCATATATTTTTTGGTTGTCCTTTAAATGATAATCATTTATTTTTGGAAACACTGGCATCCTTAAACGTACCTCTTCCGACATCTATCCCGTGTTTACTTTCAACATTAGATCCTGATATTTATATAACGCTATCAACATTTATATCTGTAAATAATATTAAAATATGACATTTATTTATTATTAATATTATTGTATATTGTTTTTAGGTTATCCTTACTATCCTATCCTCTCCTTCTTTCCAACTTCCCTGATCCTATGTAAATATTTATAAATGTTTCGATTATTATTGTAAATATTCGTTTCCCAAAGTTATTTTAATCCTATAATAATTGTAAACCTTAAAACCTACCTAAAAATGAAGAAAATTAAGAAACTGGCAACAATCTGAAGACTTGAAGAATGGCACCAATGCAAAACGCACGGGGACCATAAAGAAAGAAAAAAAAAAAAAAATCTCGACTGTCATCCTAGATCTGTGACTGTCATTCAACTTTGTAACGAGCGGCGCCGGTTTAATAATTGAATCCTGTGATCTCCTCGCTTTTTGCTTGAGTTGTAGATCCCTGATCAGCTTTAACTAATTCCCGTAATTCATTGGTTGAATAATTCTAAACTCTAAACTGTTCCTGCACTGTTTTTCGCCATGGTGACGTTAAAATGTTGTGTTGGTGTTTGTGATACAACAAGCGCTACTCATCGCCTTTTTAACTTGCCAAAGGACGATAAGTTCAGACTTTCTTAGTGCCAATAACTAATCCCCTGCTCATTGGACTTTCTAAGGAGCAACTGCTGAGAAAACGTGTGTGTCACAAATACTTCGAATCTCGTCAGTTGGATGGACAAGGAAGAAGGACACGCTATTCTTGCCCCTGCCTGTTTACAGCTAAAGAAATAGAACACGGCATGCCCCTAAATTCCGAAGGTGGGTAATAATAATAAATAAATCCATTTATATCTGGCCATAGGCGGATTTAGGGGGGGTGGGGGGGCAGGGGGCCAAGGCCCCTCCCAGAAGCATTGTAGAGATACAAATTTTGCACATATTTCATGGTCAAGATTATAATTTTATTCTCAGCTTACTATCACACACTTATTATTAAGGATATTTGAACTTTCTAACTGTTCAGAGCGAGCTAAACACACACTTTTCGTAGTAAAAATTATAATATTTTTGCCCGTCTGCACCTTGGCCCCCCAGAACCAAATCCTGGATCTGCCAGTGTATCTGGCCATACTACACAGATCACATTATTATGGTTTACATATATAATGCAAATTGTAAAATGTTCATAGTTTGATATTTTGTTATTTTTCTGTTAGATATTAATTACCTACCTATAGAATATTTTTTTTTTTAACTTTACCAATGGGGACTGCCAGAATACCAGCGCTGTGTGTTTAACTGTTGACACGCAGCACAATGCTGAGGCAGTTCCCATTCGGCAGCATAATGAATGCTCATGTGCATTATTACTATTATTGTTGTCTTGCTTTTTTATTTGTGTTTTATAAGCCGTCAAATAAATTTGTCTTTTTCTATATGTATTATTAACGGGTCAATATTCCATTGGTGGAACAGTTACACAATTTTTATGTTTAAAATGTGTGATGATCTCTACCAATTCCAGCCATCATAAATCAATACCTAACCTGAGTAATATCAAGCAATAAATAGTCCACCAATAGAGCAAACATTGCAACATGTTGCTGTGATATATAACTAGCTGCGCCCAGTGGTTTTACCAGACCAGCTGTACTATGAATAGAATAGAATAGAAAACTCTTTATTGTTCACACAACAGTACAACAACTACTATGTGTACTATGTGTTATTCCAGGGTCTGAGCTATCTCTATACCAAATTTCAGCTCAATTGGTCCACTTGTTTAGGTATGAAAGAGTAACTAACATACATACAGACATTCATACAGACCTTAGCATTGTAGAGTACAGCGGGTAAAACCGCTAGGCGTCTCTAGTATTATAATAATATCATAATATTATTAAGATTAATATTTTTGTATGGTTTCAGAATATAACACCTTAAGTGAACAGTGTCAGTAGTGACAATGATGAAATGTTACTGGTTGTCGGGACAGAAGGTATTTAAACAATAATATTACCTATTTCTCTTTGCGATCATACAATTCTACATAATTTCATCTTGAATGAAATTTCTACTGCTTAGTATGGGTTTGTATCCATGGACCCTAGAATCAGAAAAATTGGAAACAAATCTGCACAATTTGTGTTTCCACCATTTTTTTAAGAAAGTGTGCTCGGGCACTGGTGGCTGCTATTTCAGAAAACCCTCCATTGTTCATTTGTAGGTAATAATGTCAATTAGAAAATAATATGAATTTATTGGTTTCAGATGGTGATAGTTTCCATGACCGATGATATGCATCATCTACGGGTCAAACTGAACGAGAGAATTTATTCTCAGAGAATATTGCACCATTTATTCCTGAAAATACAAAAACTGACTCCAGCTTTAATGTCTGAAGGTTTGTCAGTGCATTTTATTTGTGACCAAGAATTACAATTACCTACTTAATAAAATATGTAAAAGTTTGGATGCTTGCTACAAATTTACATTAGAAGAGCTAAACAGACTGCTAGTTAATAATAAACCAAGACAATATAGTTGAATATTAGTTATATTTTTGAAGAAAAAAAATCCAACTAAATAATTAATTATGCAATTTTTTTGTTGCAGAACTGAAAGAAAAAAGAGAACTAGAAATTCCTTCTACTTCTTCCAAAGGAATGGAGAGGAAGGAATGTTATATGTTTTCAGTAAATCCAGCAAAGAAAACAGGTTTGAATATTTTTATTTTTTACTCGTAAAAAAATTGCCACAAGGGGAAGTCATAAATATGGCGAATGACGAGTATTTCATCTTTTACTTAGCAGAGATCAATTCAAATGCTATTTTTTATTCCAGTTGCATCTATAACAAAAAGAGTTTGTTCAAAGAATCGAAAGTTTTTGCGAGAAGCAGAATCCATTGCAACTGATCGCTTACGAAAATCTGCTATGGAGAGAATAAATGAAGCCCGGAAACTTTCCCACAATGATGATTTTTAAGTGTGAAATTAGAAAGAAAGTTTTTGGTGAAATAAAGTGTTGATAATACTTTTTTGTTTGTTTTATTTTTTCTTCAAAATTATTTAAAAATTAATACAGGAACCGAACGTCGAAACATTTCGATAAGAGGAGCATCACTAGTTATCGATACTTAGTGGTTTACTTGTTACATCACTAGTTGTCGTTTAAAATGTCATAAAAAATATATCCGATGCCAGCGCCAAACGGAACACTGCGAAAACAAGCGATTCCGCGCCACTGTCGCATCTGTACGTAGTACTAGTATAGTGATCTGTGGTTATGTGTCAGGTGCTTTTTGTGCTTGGCATTTGGTTTTTGTCAGATGTCAGTGTCAGTAAATTGTCACGGTTACTAGTGATGCGCGAAAAAAATCGACTGCTCAGATTACAATCGATTATTATAATCGATTCAATGTCATCGTAATTTGCTATATTTAAAGTTAAATATCAACGGTATCAACGGCTCCATAATATTATACTCTGTGGTCTTTGGATTAACTACTACTACTGTCAACTGCTATGAATGATGTCACTGTCAACTGTCAAAGTCAAATATGTATCGAAATTGGAAAGTTACCTCATTGAATTGAATCACAAAAATTGAATTTTGGTTTGGATTTTGTCGTAAACGTAAACATGTAAAGAGTGATATTTTCCTACAATTTATTCATTAAGAATCTATGAAGACTCCCATTTTATATTTTACCAACATTTGGTAACTTGTAAAATGCGTCTTGTGATGTGTGTCGTGTAACATACTCAATAGTCATTTTGTGCTTTAAAATTCCAGCAAACTGTTTTTAAAACAGTGTAAACTCAAGGAATCCTATTATCAAAGATTCGCTACATATAACAAATATAATATGTATTGTGATTCACATATTATGTGTATTAGTGTATTGACGCTTAGAGGAGTCTTAAGAAAATAATAAGTAATAAAACAAATCTGTAATAAAACAAATCTCTCAAGCAGGTACCGCGTCCCTTCCATGTGATGCCTATTTTCTAAGTTATGATTACAACTGTATACATTTTTACTGAACATTGTACTTGTCATATTTTTCACTAAATCAACAAATGGATTAAAATAATACATAATATTGCATTTTGGATTGTTTGGTAATAGGATTCCTTATGATTATTGAAAGATTTTATATTTTTGTGCCTTTGAAATGACTCATATGAATCACATCAATGATACATTTGAGCCAGTCTGATGTAACATTAAAATAAAGTAATCCCATTTACTCATTTGATGGAACAAGGAAGATTTTAATTTACCATAAGATGTGTATTGCTAATAAAATAATCATTCAGTTATAAAATAGAATTTAGGTGATTACTTTGTAAAAATTTACTTGCAAAAGTGCACCATTTATTTAATATAAAAGCATTTTTAAATTGAGTTTTGATTATGTTTGAATATTTATATCAAGTGAGGGTTGGGGTGTAGCGTTCGGGGCACTATGGAGAAAAGACTTAGAAAAATTTTGATCAAAAAATTTAAATTTCAAATTTGTATTTTTTTTTTATTTTATCATATAAGACATCCAAAAATAAGACAAAAATTATCCGGGTCATTTTTTCCTCCGCCCAGCCGAATTTCGAGGAAACGTTGCCAAAGATCAATCGTTGTGAAGGGATACAGGACTTTGAATATTTTACATGTGTTTTCGTATTCCGGCAACAGTATTTTTTTATTACGGGATTGTGTTAAGAACATCACCAGGACTGACGTTTGTATGGGTCATATTGACCTTGACTCAAAGGTCACTGACCTTAAACTAAAATAAGAAAAATTAGCCCAAATACAAAGGTCAATGACCTTTGGGTCAAATTCAGTGACATTATAATATAGGTACGACGACGAGCGTAGCGAGGAGGAGTGTTAGGTTTTACTTATGAGCAACGCGCGAGCCGAGCGAGCGAAGCGAGCGTGCCGCGGCAGCGGCCGGCGAAGCGCCAGAAAAAGAGTGTAAACGAGGTTACTGATTGGTCTACATAGGTATATGTCATGTAATTATAATATAGGTACGACAATTTCATTTATTTTGGATCAAGGTCAATGACCTTTGGGTCAAGGTCAGTGACGCTTGGGTCGAGATCACTAATAATTGGTCTAATTTCAGTTATTTTGGGTCAAGGTCAATGACCTCTGGGTCGAGTTCAGTGACGCTTGGGTCAAGATCACTAATAATTGGGCTAATTTCACTTATTTTGGGTCAAGGTCAATGACCTTTGGGTCAAGGTCAGTGGCGATTGGGTCAAGATCATTAATAATTGGGCCAATTTCACTTATTTTGGGTCAAGGTCAATGACCTCTGGGTCAAGGTCAATGACCTTTGGTTGCTCGCGGAGGGTTCCCCACCCTTATACTCCCACATCCCACCGGGTCCCGAAGGTTACATAAAGCGTAGTATTTTTGATCAAAATTTTTCTAAGTCTTTTTTTCATAGCGCCCCGAAGGCTACACACCGACCCAAGTGAGTAAAGGGCATTATTAAGATTTTGAAAGTTTTTAAACTACGATAAAGAGATAAAAATGTAATATAATATACAAAATATGTATGAATTTTGTATAATTGGGATGAGTACTAAAAATTTCACCTTATACTACATAAATAATGCACATACATGCAATATTGTAAAGTTTTGTGTAATATATCCACTGTAATTGTTTTAATGAGTACTTAATTTTTTTCTAGTTGCAAATACATTATGATTGCATAGAAGCCACAAAATTAGATAAAACCATGGACGGTACTATAAAGTAAAGAACTCCAGAGAACATGACGAGATGGCATTTTAAAGGAATTTGAAGATGAAATAACAAATTCATAAATTGACCTAATGTTGGCACTTGGTTAAGGAAGGGTGGAAATGTAATCATAGATACAGTTTGACCATTTTTTTACCACATAGATGTATTGTGCAAGTCATATTCATGATTGTTCATTGCTACTTGGGGCCTTCAACAGCAAGTTTAGAAACAATTTTACTGCTGATACCACTTAAAAAGTGTCTCCTAGATTAGTGCAGTCAGCGGTGGTGACCAACTGCAGACCACTTCACTGACTGTGATAAGAAATCTGGTTGTCACCCCTGACTGCACCAGTCTAGGAAATGGTTTATGTCATACAATAAATCATCAATATTTCCTAGTTCATGAACATGGCCCTGGCAGATATAAAACAAACAACATTCATGAATTTGACTATTGCTCAAAGCTTTAAATATATTGAAATGTGATGTGAATACAAATTGTTTTTATTTTATTGATTATGGCTTATCTAAGCATGCAATCACGTGATTAATGTATCTAATTTTGTTTATCTTTACAGATGAAAGAGTAAACCTGAATGAAAAGTTACAAAAATGTCAGAAAAATATAGCAAACATTCTACAAAATCAAAGAGGAAGTACAAAGAAGAGTCTAGCAAATCCAAAACCAGAAGAGACAGTTACAAAAACCACACTTCTCATAGCAAAGGTTCTAAAACACCCCCCTTACCTGCTAAAAGTTATAAAATGGAAGAACTCCTCAAGAAAAGACATTCACTTAAACAAGAATTGGAGAGATTGGAACATAATAAAAACAATGGCCACTCAAGAAGCAAACACAAAGACGAAAGTAGAAAACGTAAACATTCTGAAGATACATCTAATATTAAAAGTGGCAAAATATATAAAGAAAAAGTTACCAAGAAAGAGTTCAAGACAAGAGAAGCATCTCCAGAATATCAAGATTTTCATCTAGATTCAGAAGATGAAGAAAATATTATAGAACAAAGACGTAAACAACGAAAGCAACTCATAGAAAAATTGAATCAGGATAATAATCTAGAAATTAAACACAATGATAGCAATTCAGATGTTGTACAAAACAAAGCTAGTGATGGAACTATCAACAGTAGTTCTGTAACAATATGTGATAATAATAAAACTAAACTCAATACAGATTCTGACATGTTTTCTGAAAAAGATTTTGTTCATAAAAATATCACTGGAACCATGTCTAAAGAAGAAAATAACTCCCAATTAACTGACAACTGGGATGATGCTGAAGGATACTATAACATAAGAATTGGTGATATTATCAACAAAAAATACACCATCAAAGATATTTTAGGACAAGGTGTGTTTGCCAATGTAGTTCGCGTGCAAGATATTAATGCCAACCAATCAATTTTTGCTGTAAAAATTGTCAGAAACAATGACTTGATGTACAAAACGAGTTTGAAGGAAATATCTCTCTTGAAAGAAATCAATGAAGCTGACCCAAATAACAAATACCACTGTATAAAGTTCTTTGACAATTTCATGCACAAAGGTCATCTTTGTCTAGTTTTGGAGTCACTTCATATGGATATGCGAACTGTTCTCAAAAAGTATGGCAAGCACCATGGAATTCACATGAAAGCCTTAATCAGCTACAGTCGTCAACTGCTCATGGCTTTAAGACTGCTGAAAAAGATCGGTATTATCCATGCTGATATAAAACCTGATAACATATTAGTCAATGAAAAGAAAAATGTATTGAAATTGTGTGACTTTGGCTCTGCATCAAAAGTTGACGAAAATGAACTGACGCCTTACTTGGTCTCCAGATACTACAGAGCTCCGGAAATCATTCTGGGCGTCACTTATGGTCATGGTATTGATATCTGGTCTACGGCATGCACAATGTATGAAATGGCTACTGGGAAAATACTATTCACAGGAAACTCAAACAATAAAATGATAAAATGTTTCATGGATTTAAAAGGAAGAATATCTAGCAAGTTGCTAAAGAAAGGAAAATTCAAGGACCAACATTTCAATTATAACAATAACTTTTTGTTGCACAAGAAAGACGAAATCTCTGGAAGAGACAAATTAGTTGAAATAAATAATAGTAACGCTGTAAGAGACCTTTATAAAGACCTACAGAAGTTCTGCAAAAATTTAACATCAGGCGAAGAAAAAAAATTGGCACAATTAAAAGATGTACTAGAAAAAATGCTTATACTTGATCCAAACCAAAGAGCTTCAGTTAATGATTGCCTGAAACATGCATTTATACAACAGGAGTTAGAAAAGTAACTATCGTCACACTAGCAAATTATACATACCTATAAATAAAACTAATTTTCAATAATGATACTTTTATTTTACGTAAGAATACGAAAACCAACAAAAATAAACGCCATCAACTAAAATATCACTTAAATGTTTATCTAAAGGGCTATCACATTTCAAAGTAAAAATTGACAGGATCAATAATTAAATATAGGCATATTATAGCTGAATCTGAAATTGACTAAATATTATAAAAAACAAAAAAATCTTAAATAAATATTATATACATACACTATAATTTAATTAGAACTTTAAACAATCTACATCTATGAATCTTACATTTTATAGGTAGGTAACATAAAAATTCTTATAAAATCAATGTATTTATAGAACCAATTACATTGTGGCTGAACATAGTCCCCCCACTAAGAAATGTTTGAAAACCTGAAGCGCGAATCAAACTATTTTCAAGAACCATAACTACAATATGAAAATGAAGGTAGTTTGATACCGAATAGACTCGTTGCACAAAATTTTGTTTACAGCAGTGGGAGACTTGTATAATATTTCGTGCTACAATGTAAGCCGTTAGTAGTAGGAATAGTACCATCCATGAGAATGAGACTTCACACAACTAAGAAAATTAACTCCATTTTAGGAATGATTTATGTAGGTATGGGTGAATGGGCGCATCTTCACGAATAACACTACCTCACTATAATATACAACTCAAAGAATATTACTTACTATCATATCAAAAACTGTAAATCATTTCATAATCGGATTACTCACCTATCTACATAACATTAGATTTATTATTTGTCTTTTTACTTATCTGATTCGTTGATATTGATTAATTTGAACAATATACAAGAAAATCATAAAAAATAAGGCAAAAGACATATCACAACAAAAGTTAAAAATATAAAGTTAAAACAAGTAGAGTTATTTATTAATAACTAATGACAATAGTATCTAAGTTTATCAATCACTTATAGTTAAATATATTCAATTTGGGTGATCCTCATGCCTTGTTGAGTCAATAAATACATACAAAAAAGTCGTAATATCGAACAAAAGAAAAAAGTAAAGATTTTAAGCTTAACGCTAACCGCTAAGGTGAATAACTTGATGCTTAGCGCTTTTCACACATTGGTGCACAGATTCTTAGTAACTCTAGAAACATCGTTCATATTCAAATGCATTCACCTTTTTACATACTACCTACAAAATTATACGAGATTCGGTATAAAATAGGTACACAAATATTGCTTTGATTGTTAAATTTGATTTGAGGTAGGAAAGCGATATAGAGACCAACCTATAACGTACCCTATATGTATAATATTATGATATTTAAAGGTAAATGAGAGATCAATTTAATTATAATTTTGATGAGGAGACATGCATATTATGTGCTTAGCCTCAATATGCCTTATATTTCAAATTATGGAATATCTTTTTAGTTCTATACAAAAGATGATCATTCTAACTGAGGCGTGTATGTTCTCAACGAGTCACACTAGATCCAGTAATACTGTGACTGGTTAAGAAAAAATTGCATCGAGTCACACTGTTGCTCGTTGAGATTTATTTTTCAAAACAAGTAACACTATTCAAACTCTGTGTTATTATATGAGAAAAAAAATCGGATCGAGTCACACTGTTATTAATTGAGAATATTTTTCTCAAGCAGTCACAGTGTTACAGGATCTAGTGTGACTCGTTGAGAACATACCCTGAGGCGTATTGGCTAATGTAAACCAATTACTATAAGCCGAAGAAAATTAAAAGTCGTTATAAACATAGAACTGTTTAAGTAATAAGTGTTCCTTAACTTTGTAGCATAACCCAGCCGTGTATTAAACGACAGATTTAAAAGACGCCTTTTAACTTCTATGTTTCTGAAAATATTTTATTTTTGTAGGCTTATAGTGATTGCTACCAGTGTGAAGTATATACGGCCTCTAATTAGCTGTAAGCAAGACAATGAAACATTATTATATTAAATCAAGAAAATAGATAAGAACCAATGCATTACTTAACTTTTCCCATGGACGAAAATGCAGAAGTCTAATTTAAACCAATTTGAAGCATTTTTTTATAAAAATATACCTACTTACTATTTCTACACATTTATTAGACATACTTGTTAAAGCTGCAGAAAAGTTTTTTGTTTTATTTGCGCCTAAAAACTATGTCATGATTGAAAACCTCTCCACACAATTTAGCTGCGTTGAGGGTAGTTTATAAAAACGCTTTTTTCTTTGTTTTTGAGATGTGTGCCAAAATTGACTTATGTATTTATTATTTATGTAGGTTTTTTCGAAATGTGTATATCGTAAATTAACAAATCTCCAAGTCATCATAAATTTTAGGAATTAATTTTGCATTTATTTGATTTTATGAAATTCTTATTAAGTTTTTAGATGGACTGATATGAATTATTCTGCGACTGCTAATTAAATTTATTGCTATAATGCAACATGCACGATGCACATGCGTAATATCTAGGTACCTATTTGTAGTCGCTGAGAAAATGTAGTGCTATACAAAATTTCGTTAAATTTCAAGGTTTGGTTTAACACTAGTTATTTATTTTTATGTTAGTAGGGTTTCCTTTTACCATTAAATTATACTTAACTACTGTGAAAAGAGATTGAATTTATTAAGGAGCGATTTTGATTTTACTTAAATTCGCGAAGGAAATTAAAAAAATTAAATTTTGAAAAATATTCGAGATGAAGGTTTGTTTTCGTCGTATAGACTTTAGATAATAATAATATTATATTTAGCGATCTAAGCTAGAGCCACACTACTGTGTGTGGTGTGTCGTGACTCGTGACGCCTCAGAATTGTAGGTATCGTAAATTTATGATGCCTAGAAAAACAACATTGAAGAGAGTCGTAGCCACAAAACACAACCACAAACAACAAAATATGTATTTCTAGCTAGCCATACTAAATGTATGAACCCGATTTGATTACAACGTGATGGCACATCACACAACAGTAGTGTGGCTCTAGACTTATTTCTATCTAGTTTCAAGAGCCAAATAATTTCTTTAGACCGCTTCATTACATATATTGAAGTGCATTCAAATGTGTTATCTAAATACATAAAAGCAAAGAGTGACTGATTGACTGATCTATCAACGCACAGACCAAAGCACTGAAAAAATAAAATTTAAAACATAGATAGATTTTATGACGTAGACCTCCGCTAAAGATTTTTTCGCGCAAAGCCGCGAGTATAAGTCTAGTATATATATGAATCGTAGTAATATGAATCGTTAACTAAATAAATCACAAGAACGAGTCATAATGTCACAGCAAACTCCGTAATATGCCAGCTATACTTCGCGCCAATGTCCGCACGCACTATGAAATACTCAAACAGAACAATATCTATGTCTAATGCACATTACCTTGCGCGCGTATATTTGCACCAAGTGGAGCGCCGGCTTAAACCTACAATATCTTATTAGTACATACACCTAAGGTCAACTTTTGGATGGATCCATTACATAATTACAATTAGCTGAAATGGGATGTAGCGCAGTCTCTAATTCGATTTGATCACTGGAAGATAAATGTTATCACAAAATGGTAAATAATTTGACAAAATTAATGATCTTATAGATTATAGAATAATCGAGATTCTGAAAGAATAGTTAGTCTAATAAGTCTAAAGGCGGTCCTTTACACTGATACAATCGCCAGTAAAGTAACAGTTCAAAACACTCTAGTCAAGGGTGTGTGTGGCTAACGTTAGAAATATACTTTAGGGTTGCCAGACGCACGATAATACGATACAATACATATGTATAATTTACGCAAAAATTACACAACGGCTGTCAGGTTTATTCTGAGGAGTGTCGTGAATTTCGTAACTCGACAAAAATACCGTGACAAAAGTGCCTTTAGTGAAACTTCTGAAATTGAATCTCAGATTGTTTTATTTACAGACGAATGCACAAAGTGTAAAACCGCCATAATGATACGCGATTCTAATTAAAATTAATAATAATTAATCATGCCGATGCACTGGCGAGCGACACCTATCTCATATTAAAGCATTGCCAATGTCTATTCTCTACAACTATCGAATCAAACTTTATCTCAAATTTCATCTTTCTACCCTTAAAATAGCGGTTATTCTCAACTAGTCACAATGGATCCTGGCACACTGCGACGATGACAATATTCGTATCGATTAACAATGTGACTCAATGCGAATATTTATTCTCATCTAGTAACACGGAGTGTGAATAGCGTTACTCGTCCGGAAAAATAAATCTCAACGAGTAACAGTGTGGCTCGTTGCGAATATTTTTCTCCACCAGTGTGACAGGATCCAGTGTGACTCGTTGAGAATAAACCAAAAGAGCACGCTAATGTTCTCATGGCAGGCGTTAAACGCGCATTTCATTATAACAAAGAGTCATTTTTTCTCTAATGTTAGTTATTTATGTTATTTGAAACATTACTTGACATTATTAAAAGATCGTTGTAGTGCTGTAATGTCTTAATTATTTTTTTATTCAATATAGGTTAGCCTTTGACTACGATCCCTCGTGACATTAAGACGACCTAGAAGGCGGTATAAATCCCTCCCTGATAAATACATATAAATAGGTACAAATTATTTATTATTCGTTTTAGGTACCTTAAATGTTGTAATTGTCGCTTCAAGCAAGATACAGAAACGCGCGCTTAACGCCCGTCTTGTGAAAGGGGCTTAAAATCTTATTCAATATCTCTAGACGTAGAAATAATAATTCATTCCATACATATTCCGTCTGTCCCTTTGGCCACTCAGCATTTATTGCTCAACTGACGCTTTGCGTAATCAAATTAACATTTCAAACCATTTTAGACACTACGTTTAAAGTTTAAGAGCGTGTATATCGAGTGACGCTCTCTCGCTCGCACTATTTGACGAATTTTGAAATATAAACGTAGAATTTTTTTTTGAAAATTCCTTATGACCAGCCGTCCATTATATTATTGCACACATTTTAAAAGTGTTTTCAGTTTGATATATAATGCATGACGAGGATTTTTGAATTTTTTTTTTTAAATATTGCTCCCCTTGCCATTTTTTTTAATATAGATAGATAGATAGATAGATAACTCTTTATTGCAACAAAGAAAACAATTAACACTAAATAAGTACATTTCAGTTAAGCAATGTTACAATTGGCGGTCTTATCGCTAATAGCGATCTCTTCCAGACAACCAAGATATATCAAACTGAAAACACTTAAAACGTGTGCAATAATATTATGGAGGGCTGGTCTTAAGGAATTTTGAATAAATTAATTCTATGAATTTATATTTCAAATTTTGTCAAATAGTGCGAGCGAGAGAGCGTCATTCGATATATACGCTCTTAAAGCATAAAATTATATTTAAATCACACGAAATTATATGTTAAAAGTTTAAACCATCAGTTCGCAGCCAATGAGCATGGTATCTTTGGTGGTCAATTAAAAGAGGTATCAAATATAATGTGCTGTCTTTTGGCTCGTCCATATATGCCGGCCAATGATTCGCCGAGTGTGTGTTTTGTCTATGGACGAACAATTTTTGTCTATAGACGAATGTGTTCGGATATTTACGGTTTTTTTTCCGGTAAATTTCTGGTATACATTTTGGGCTCCATAGCTAACGACTTTAATAATATTTTGAATATCAATCAATCATGGATCATTTGAAGCCATTTTGTGAGAATAAGGACTTGAAACAAGTTAAATTTTCTTTATTTTTTGATTTATATAATCTGTGCCCCCAAGTGCATATATATAATCTGTGCTCGGGCGAACGTTCGGCCAACGACTCGCCGAATCATTGGCCGGCATAATGTGGACGACCCATTTAAAGTTCGAGGATGCTATAAAATCAGGGCTCTGTAATGAGACGCTATTTGTAACCTACATTACGTTTAACTCATGTGACATTTTGTTTTAATAATACAATGTGTCAAAACATAATGTGTCATTTTGTTCAAACTACATAATATATGACATACATTAAAACCATAATATGACAATACATGTCTTCTCTTATCAAGTTGAGTTAACATAATGTTCAAACAGAGACCCTATTGGCTATCATCAAACGACACAACAAACCATAGACAAAATTGCGTACATTACTTGCTTAAACCTCCTCATTAATATGAGTAGCATAACAAACACAACAATGTACATTGAAGTTGTCATCAAACCGTAGTGGGTGAGAATTAGCCAATAGGCCCTCTGAATGACATTTTGTTCAAACCACGTGACTTTTGTTCAAACTTGTCATAATACGTTCAAGCCATCAGTCCGCAGCCAATGAGCATCGAGTATCTTTGGTGGCGTTATGTGTGAGGTATTACATTATGAGCGGTTTCTATAGAGTGTGATGATGCTATAGAATCCGGGCTTTGTAGTGAGGCGCTGTACGCAGGGTTGCAGGGAGTAGCGCCACCTTCAAACAACGTGCTGTCGTAGACGCTGTTACTCTGCTGGACAATACAAGATATTATTATAACCACATTTTCCCCTCATGGGCCATCTATAAAATAAGTCATACCAAAAGGTCGACGAAATTTTTATTTATTTATTTAATACTACAATATACATCATGACAATCCTTTAGTGGAGCGAAATATGACGTTGTTCACATCCTACACAGGGTGAAGTTATATTACAAAATTTTACGCTGAGTGTTAATATGCCAAATTTGAACCATTAACGAAAAACTTGTTTTAATTTTTGTTGATTATACTTAAAAGATAATATTCGTCACACCAGTGGCTGATCCAGGATTTTCGGTTGGAGGCATTAACCTACAATTAGACAGTTTTAATTAAAAATTGTAAGGTGGGAAGGTTTTATATAATCCTTTTTTATGCGAATGGTAATGTTGTCATGAGAATTTTGGTATACACATAATATAGATACTTATTAATTTTTAAATATTATAGCATATTTAAAGTTAGCAGTTGTAATGAAGTTACCTGATAGATATAATCGGAGTCTGTCTTGAGCGAGCTGAAGCTCTGCTGGTGCGGCAACGACACTTGGTCGTCGTCCATCGTCTCGTCCATCTGAGCCTTGTACGAGAACATTATACTAGGCTGGGACACACTGAAACATTAACACAAAACTTATTATGTCCTACCTACTTCCATTTCGTAAAGTTCTTATTATGAAGGCAATGTGAAGTCTGTCACTATACAACAATCAATATTATTAAAAAAGTCATTTATGACTAACGATTGTACTGTATGATGTATAACAAGGTATATTTCGACCTTAAAAATTGTATCTAAAACAGTTAATGATTTAAATATAATATTATAATAATGGAACATATACTCATAAGAACACTATATACTTAATACCTTAATGTAAGCACAACAAAATGTAACATATAATTACCAAAATACTCTGACGACTGTAGTCTGGGGATTATTGTGGAAACAAACATAAAAAAAAAAATGTGTGCGTGTACTAGTTTACACACGTAAGAAGTGAAACTTCTTTAATTAAATTAAATTTAAATTTATAAATTACTCTTCGTCTGAACCAACCGTGGTAGGGGCAAGAAACAAAACATGGCGCGTAACTGAAAAATGTGACGCGTAACCGAAAAAATGTGACGGTAAATTTTTTCCAACGCCGATAAAGAAGTTTCACTTCAAAAAAGAATGTGATGTCTGAATATAATATGTGAAATATGAAAATTATACATGTCTCGTCTCTAACTACTACTAGTGCAAGGTTGCTGTAGTGCTAACGCCACAATTTTTTTAACATTCATTATAGGTTACCCTTTGACCACAATCTCTCGTCTCTGTCGACTAATAGGTACTGTTTTTATAATCATGATGATACAGTACAATCAAGAGGACAAGCTTCATTTCGTGGACATGTACGCGCGCAGTATGAAATTCTCAAACAACGCAAAACGTCAAAATGTTTTTTTTAATGAGGGCGCACGTATATGTGCACAAGTCGAGCGCGATGGTTAGAAGGTGAATCACGAATAAATTTCCATTATCAAATAAAACATAACATAATAATAATTAAATTTACCTGAACAAATAATTAATTTTTAATATTTACCTGAAGAACTCGCTCAAAAACGTATGATACACTAGAGGCGTGTACAACGAGAAATAAAGCCACGTGGTGACGTCAACCACACATAGCCCCGACTCCATGTTGCCCCACGCGAGCAAACCCGCGCCGACTGCTTGTGTTGTGTCGAGTAACGCCAGTAGGAGGACGTATAGGTAGAATGATAATTTCGCTGGAAATAACACAGAATATTAGATAAGTGTTGAAATGGCCCCACGTTGGGCGCCAATCGACCTCTGTGACGCGGTGGGCTAATACCCGCCTGCTACGCAGAAGGTCGCGGGTTCCATTCCCGCATGGGACAAATGTTTGTGTGATCCACAGATATTTGTTTCTGGTCTGGGTGGTTTAAATATCTATTATAAGTATGTATTTACAAAAAAAAGTATATAAGTATTATTGGTATACAGGTGTTGATTGTTTTCAAACAATTGTACGGAAGCGGGCAGCATCTCTGATGTCTCGTATAAGGGACAGCTCGAATGGTCTCCTAAATACCATTCTGTGGAGGACTGACTGTCCTATAGTTAGGTATTGGCTGATTATGCACTCCCCTGTGGTAAAATATAATGTAAAATAAAAATATATAAATATATCTTTCTTGGACATTAAAAAAATTGGAAATCAAATAACGACTATTGGACATTTGTATTTATTTAAAATTTGAATTTTTCTTATCTTTGACATGTATATAATTGGATTTAAAACATATTTATTTATTTTAAAATTTTGTAATTCTTGACTTTGGCTTTTCCTTTATATATTTTATTTCTTATGAATTGAATTGTGTTGAATATGATTTTTTATCGAAATAAATGCTTTGAATTGAATTGAATTATATCCGTTACCCTAACCACCATAATACAAACATTCAGTTGCTTAGTTTGGGATTAGGTGGCGCTGTGTGAAATGTCCTGAAATATTCATTTATTTAATCATTGTAAAATAATTGAGGTGTTAGCTTCATTTATTTTACTATGGCTACTATTATTATGGTAAGGCTAGTGAATGTTAAGTAGGACGACAGTTTCGCTGGAAAAAATACAAAGAATATTATGTGTTAGTGTTATTATTAGTTTAATGGCCCCACGTCAGGCGCAAGTTGTAAATTGATGGGGCTTAAACTCTTATTATTTTAGTAAGGCTAGTGATTGTCAAACAGGACGAATTGGCAGCGTGATAGTTACGCTATAAATAACAAATAAAATAATATTAGAAAATGTTTAAATGGCTCCACGTTGGGCGCCAATTATATAATTGGGCTTACTCTAATAATTAAAAGAAGCGAGTGCGCATTAAGCAAAGTTCATACACATAACCCTGGAGTTAATCACAATAAAGAAAACTACTACAAGCTCTAAAATGCAATCTTCCTAATATAATAAACGTGAACGTTTGTTAGAATGTATGGAGTCTGGATGTATGTTTGTTACTCTTTCACACCTAAACGAGTGGACCGATTGAGCTGAATTTTGGTATAGAGTTAGCTTAGACCCTGGAATAACACATAGGCTTAAATAATAATAATTGGGGTTTATACTCCAACAGAACAGGTTACCCTACTTACACTGTCAGAGTCAAATCACAATTTATAGGTTGTGTGGCGAACCTATATTATGTTCAATAAATTCGCATCTATTTAAAGGGCTCTACCTATCCAAAGTGCAAAACCAACGCAAAGGTTATCAGTGAGTCACATTCTAAAGATACCAGCACCTTTTGTTTAATAAACAAATAATTTATTGCTGGCATGTAAAGGAAGTGCCTCAATTAAACTTATCAACAATTTATAACTCTGTTTTGTAAATAAACTTATCCTGTGAATCATTTAACCCTTTGTGAACAGAACTAGTTCCTTGGACTATTTTGGATTTTTTGATGATTCTTTTGAATATTTCTAAATATATTAAAACGTGTTTTTATAACACTTAGCCAATAGATGGCGCTATGAAATATCAGTACAAAATATAATAACTAATGCAAAAAGATGTTTTAAATATTGTCTCTAACAAAGTAACAAAAATAATAATCATAATAAAAATTATACTTATAAGAACATTATATACTTATAATTATAATATAAGCAGAACAAAAATGTAACATAAAATTACCAAAAAAGCTCGGACGACTGTAATAGTCTGAGGATTAATGTGGATACTAAATAAAAAAAAACAATGCAAAAGGTTTTTGGCGGGATATGAAGAAACTCGCAATGGCAAATATTTACAGACTGGGATATGTACATGAAATATTTTTATAATGGCTCTATTATGTATTATAGATTGTTTTATCATTTAATTACTAATTAATTATGCCATTTAAAAGAGAGTAATGTTTTGAAACACAATATTAATCATCATTATAATGTACCTAACATTAACACTTCAAATTACCGTTATATTAATAAAAGTACAAATTGTTATTATTTTGATCAGTGTTATTTATTCAATTAAAACGTAAATATTAGGAATAAATAAGCGTTATCTAAACTAACACAAGTACATAACTGTTTGTTTGTGCAATACAATAGTCATAATATAGGCAAGTATATTATATATTGTACCATAAAATTCATCTTTTACATTTTAGCCTGCTAAAACCTAAAGCAAATTCGTGAGCAGCTTCAATGGGTTTTCAGATAGTCCTGTTTGAAATGTACTTTTAACTGTAATCAGTCAAACACTTTCCAATATATAGAATAAAAGGTTTGCTTCATGAAAGTCAATTTGGTCAGTTTAATATTTTAAATATTACAGTAAAACTAATTTAGTGTACTTACAAGGTAACGCCAAGTACTCCCTCAAGGGGATCCAAGGCAGCAGCAGGATCAAGAAGTAAATCAGAGCGAACACCAAAGAGGATGTGAACCAGAATAACATCCCTCCGTGTCCAAACAGATCGTAGTCCCTGGTGTCGATGTGGAACATGTCATCCGGCATTACTATCTCTAACGTGCCTTGTGTAACGGTGAACGTAAGGGATATGAGAGATGTGGCGAGTAGCACATATCTTATGCTGCTACGGCTGTCCAGGTGACCTGGAAATATACAAGAAATTAATCAATGTTTAGATATGCAACCATTTGACTTATTTTAGCATGCCTATCAAGGCAAAACCTGCTGGACCTAAATTTATTTGTCACATCATATTGTGCATGCCTTATATATATAATTGTACCATGTTTTATCCTAATAAAGAATCTTCATCTTTTATCTTATATTTATTAAAGGTGTGCTATATACAGTTTTTTGTCCGCAAGAGGCATAAATGTAATCATAATCAACAGTAAGAGATCTGAATCTGTCAAAAGATGGACAGATAATGGGTTAGTCGGTTTAATACAAAATTTCTATGATTATACTATCCTTTATCAGTTTCAGCAGATAAGTTACCACATTCTAAGGTTACGCTAAACTGTAATTTGGATAGAAGTGTGTACAATACATTGAAAAGTATTGCTACTAAAAGGTATTTTAACAATTCTCATTTAGTCTTGAATCAATCATTATAGGCACCGTTAGTAAATTTTTCCATGCTATGTTTAGCTATGTCAACTATTTCTATTTAAGGTTTGGTGAAACACTAGCATTTGTCTGACGCTTAACCTGCTATAATGAAAAATGGTCTATATTACCCTCAGAAAATGTAATATTCTAGTGGTGAAATATATACAACTATCAATAATTTGTAGGATAATAATAAGTGTCACCTATCAACTGAAAAAATATGATGTAATGTATTATTTCTAATGTCTTTAGTCATAACGGCTGAAAAGATTGAGCTCAAATTTATGAAGGTGGCTTAACCCTAGAATACCACAGGCTATTTTTCAGTAGGTCAAACTTGTAGTTGAACATAGTACAGCAGTATTTTTATAAAGAGCACAAATACATGTACTCTTTCTAAAAACAAGTGAAAATTAACAAGAACAGATCAGCTCCATGTCATGATAATATTGCAATGTCATGTGATTTATACAGGCATGCAAAATTTCAGCTCAATCAGATACCAGGAAGTGGGTCAAATTAAACTTGCAAGACTTGATTACAGACAGATAGACAGATAACAGACAGGTGAAAATAAATAAAAGCTTGTAATAAAGGTGTTTTCTCAGACTGCAAGTCATACAGGGAAATATTATCACTTCTTTCCACAGTTGTAGTAGATACAGCTAAGCATATAAAATGAGTAACTTATTTTTAGAACTGGTCAGTATTAGCTTTCATAGAAAAATCCAGTTTTGGCTGTACATGTTCAATCATTGTAAGTAGGTTTTAATGTTCAGTAATTTTGTAATAGAAGTTGTTCAGTAGGTAAATGATGAAACCAGTCTATAGATCCTACTACTATAATAGCTGTTTATTGATCTTATTTATTTTTTGGGACTTCACCTTTAAGGGTATGTCAGTCCCGTCCCATAGGTACTAAACTGAATATATGTGAAAGTTTAAATTTGGTATTAGGAAGACCCTGGAATAACACATAAGCTACTATTTAGCTAGTAAAATGACTGAGTGCTGTTTATAACAGTTTTAATATATATGTAGCAAAATAATGGCCTTTGTACTCACCAAATGCCAAGCCAAATATAACAACACTCATCTCAGTAGCAAGCAAGAAGAATCGCACCACTACCCACAGCACCTTGTCTACCAGTCCACCTACTGGCACGGCAGCATTCACAGTCATAGACACAGCACATCGCACCAAGCTGATGATCACATTCCCCCATACCAACGCGTAAAACGTCAGAAATATTGGACTGCTCGTCGCACGCAACTTCAACTGAGCCTTATTAAACCGAAGCACCAGAAACAGCACAAAAAGTGCATTCGGTATCAATATTATCAAATCCCATATTCGAACCCTGCAACAAACAAAAGCCAATCAACCTGCGTGAACATCAGCTCAGCAAAAACAACACAAGGACACAGCATTTTTTACCTCGAATTGTTTATTTCGTAGTACAAAACATATTTACAAAATGTATCCTCCTTCACTGGAGGAAACTCTGAACTGTTCGAATCGTACATCTTTTTACTGCAAGCTACTGTTTGCCATTAATTATTTTTTATTGCGACAGACTTATTCGCGAGGCCGAGAAGCATAATTCACAATAATCAAGTTAAAGAATATTAATGTGGTCCGAGTTACGTCAACTAAGCCGAATCATTATAAACATAATACACACTCCGCACTCTGCTTTTCAACGCTAGATACTCGCGCTTTCTAATTTAATTTTCAGTGGCTGAGTGACGACATCAAAACGCAATAAAATTCTGCAAGTAAAAATTATTTCTTTCTCTCAAATCTCGTCCATTAACTATTGTCAAATCTGACAATGACTTTTCACAAAAATGATCTTATTGTCAAATTGTTATTAGAGATAACCAAAAAAGACGTGATTATTTTAGTCGATTATAATCGACTATTTTATGTTTTTACTAGCAAATAAAATTTCGTGACAATATTTAAGAAAAAAATGGCAAGTGACTAATGTCAGTTGTCAGTTTTTTGACATCTGTTTTTTTACTCGACACTGGCAAAATGTTGTTTGTTGCCATTATATTAAAAAAAAAAAAAAAAAAAAAAAAAAGACATCTGTTTATTGATACTGACAGCCAAACTCAATTTTGCGATATTTTTAAAAGTTAAAATTTTAAGATTAATTCAAGACCTACATTAATTACATATAAATAATGTTAATAGTTTAATGGAAAACTTCTTAATCTTCTTAGAACCTGTGACCTTCACGACTGTTAAATTTTAAGTAATTATATTTTTGGATAACCTATCTTCTTAGCTCCAGTTTTGTTGAATCCTAAACTACTGCACGTCATTCATCTTGCACTGTTATGTAATTTATTTGTAAAAGTAATTTTCTACAATCATGTCTCAAAGATTCCGGTTCATGTGGAGCAGATTATCCCGTTTATCGATTGCATTGAAAACGTTACCAGTAAAACCTATATCTTTAGTTCCTAGAAGCAATGCTGTGCCATACATGTTGAGTTTCTCTTTTTTTACGTGGCTAGGATTCGATAAAAAGATGTCTACAGAAGACAAACTTATACATACTATAAAACACTGCATTGTTTTTATTGAACGAGAAGACTTTGAAAAAGCTGAGCAGTTGCTGCATGTAGCTCTTAGACAAGCACAACAAATACGAAATGAACTAGGAATTACATACATCTACGACATAATGGCGAACTTGGCATTAGAAAGAGAACAGCTGGATAAAGCTAAAAACCTTTTTATAAGTGTTACACAAAGAATAATGGCTAATGGTGCTCAGGAGGATGACCCAAGGGTGGTCCATATTAGTGCAAAACTAGCGAGAATAAGTCACCTCCAAAAAGAATACACCACTGCACAGCTAGGCTACGATTGGTGTCTACAGAAACTCAAAACAATCATATCCAAAGACCCAAGCGAAGAGAACATCAAACTCCTAGCATTAACAGAAGATTGGTATGGTAGACTATTAATAGATTGCAATCAGTATGAACAGGGACTAAAACTATTGATCAGTGCCCTAGAACAAATGAAGGGAGTGCCAGATCTTGAACAGGAACATATTATGCAACAATTAAATGACATTGGTACAGTTTATAACAGTTTGGGAAATGCAGATGAAAGTATAAACTATTTCCAAGAAGCTATCAAACTCGGGAAGTCCTTAAAGATAGAAGATTTGGGTACAATGTATGTCAATCTTGGAAGAGCCTACATCACGAAGCAAATGATAGACGAAGCAAGGAGAAACTGTGGCCATGGCTGGAAACTTGGCGTCACATCTAAAAACAAAGAGGTCAAAGAGGAAGCCGAACTATGTTTGAAAGAAATAAAAAACCTTGCATAGTTACAATCTCTTTTATTTAAATTGCTGTTACAAAATTAAAGTTGTAAAAGAAACATCATTAACTTATAACTGAAAATATTTGTGACAGAAAATAAACATAATCTCAGTAAATGCACTGGAAAAGAAATTAATTTTATATGCTTAGTACTAAGTTAAATCCTATGTTATTGAGCACTTTCCTTTGTGACACTGAATGGCTCGGCGAGGACTTCAGTTTCCGTATTGGCAATGACAACATCCTTGACTGGACGGTCATTTGCTCCGGTTACAGTTTGCTCAATTTTACGTACAACATCCTGGAAAAACAAAATGCAGCTATTTATAATGCACATTTCAATATCTCTTCCTGTGCATTAAATGGTCTTGCAAGAGGAAGTTAGAGTAATTAATTGCATGCAACATGTAAAATAATAAATTCTCACATTTGTTATAATTTTTCTTTATGATTTTATTATCTTTATAAATAAAAACCTATCTGGCATTTATTTGGCTTATATGCTATTTTATGGCCAGAGTTCAAATAAACATGTAGGTACTTGGTACATTTGAGGCCCATGTTATCTTATATAGGATAAGCAATTTTGTTAACTGTAACTTTCAAATAGAGCCAACTACTATTCTGTGGATTCAGCTAGTCAAGGTGCTAATTACACCTTTGTTGAATTCTATCATACTAATATTATAGAGGTCACTACTATGTGTGTTTGTTGCTCTTTCACACAAAACTACTGAACTGATTGTGATGACACGAAAGCCGCGTCTCCAGCTCCTTTTTTGGTCTACACTCTCAACAAAAACACGTCAACACACAGCAAAATTCCCCTACACAAAAATAATAATAATGTCAATGCTTCAAGCGTCGGCTATGGAAAGCAAAAACATTTGTTGAAGCTTACCGCCGGGCTCAGCTAGTAAATAAATAAATGAATAAACCAAGCAAAAACATTTGTTGAAACTTGAAGCATAGACATTTTTTTTTGTGTAGGGGAATTTTGCTGTGTGTTGACGTGTTTTTGTTGAGAGTGTGAGACCAAAAAAGGAACTGGAGACGCGCCTTTAGATAGACAGCTGGAAACTCTGATTAACTCATAAGCTACTGTTTATCTTAATTCTCCCAAGGGATCGAGACTTACGAAGATGGTACTGCAGGGCTCAGTTTATGGTAGCAATACACTTGCATATTTCCCAGCTATCTAAAGTACCTATTTATAAAGAGGTAATCACACTAATATTATAAATGCGACAATTTGTGAGTGAGTGTGTATGTTTGTAACTTCTTCACGCCTAAACCGGTGGACCGATTGAGTTGAAATTTGGTATAGAGATAGCTCAGACCCTGAAATAACACATAGGCAGTACATCGGGTAAAACCGCTGGGCGCAGTAAGTCTTATCATAATCTTGATCATATGCGGATTTAGTGGGGGGCCAAGGGGCCATGGAGTTTTGCACATATTTCATGGTCAAGATTATAATTTATTTCTCGGGGCTCGCAGCTGGCTGCTCGCGCACTTATTATAAAGGATATTTGAATTTCCCAACTTTTCAGAGCGAGCTAAACACACTTTTTGTGGTAAAAAAATATAATATTTTTGCCTTTCTGCACCTTGGCCCCCTGAACCAAATCCTAGATCCGCCCTTGATCTTGATCTTACCATTCCCATGTTAACTAGCGTAATTATGCGATAAGTCCCGATTAATAAAATTAACAAGAGTTAAAATCGCGAAAGTTTAAATTCTTACCATGCCCTCCAAGACCTTTCCGAAGACGACGTGTCTGTTGTCCAGCCAGGAGGTCTTGGCAGTGGTGATGAAGAACTGAGAGCCGTTGGTGTCCTTGCCAGCGTTAGCCATGGACAGCCAGCCGGCACCGTAATGGCGCAGCTTGAAGTTCTCGTCTTCGAAACGGTCACCATAGATGCTGCGACCTTGGGAGTACAAATAAAAACGTTGATTTTTCATAATAAATATCCATGCACAAAGTCGGTCTTTATGATCTGGCTGAACCTTCGACGGGATCAGCCAGAATGCTTTACAAACTTATCAACCACAAGAACCTGTAAATATATTATCTAATTTAATTATATTTGTGTACGAACCAGGGCGGCATGGTCTCTTTTTCTTGATTAAAAAAAAATATATCCATGCACAAATATATGCTGATTGAACATAGATATTAGGTATATTATGTCAAAGCCAAGTGATAAAATAATAGATTATAATGTTATAAGTAATATTAATCACTTTATCTGGATATTATTTATAACAGCAGATCAAAAGTAGGTATCCAAAGTTATAAGACATTGATTTATTTAAAAGTGGTGCTTTAAATTTTAAATCAACAACAACAACATATGTATAATAATGTGGTGTGGATGCTTTAAATTTTAAATCAACAACAACATATAATAATATTTGTTAGAAAGTATTTTAGAATGCTCTGAACTCTGATTTTAACATCAAGTTATTTCTGGCACTTCACTTGATGTAGGTATGATAAGAATCTTAATGAACTTGAGTTCATCACCCACAATCAAAATTCGTGTCATGTACCTATATGATAATGATTGTAAAGAAATACTAAGCTCACTGTCTATACCTAGACCTAAAATCACTTTAAAGTGACTTTAAGTCTAGGACTAGCAAATGTGAAGAAGACAATTATTATTATGTACATACACAGTATAAGTTTAAATGGTAAAAAAAAGGTAAAAAAAGTTTTTAAGTTAAACGGTTTTATTGTGAATATGTACTAAAAGCTAAAAAAATAAAATCGTGAGGCACGTCAAATATCTACAACTTTCAGTGAAAATGTTCATTAGAGATTTAGATATTTGACGTGCCTCACGATTTTATTTTTTTAGCTTTTAGTACATATTCACAATAAAACCGTTTAACTTAAAAACTTTTTTTACCTTTTTTATTTTTAGGCTTTTTAGTACAATGTATTCTATTTGTCAAGCCCTTTCATTTGATACCCATATTGATGGGATTGAAAAAAAAATAGGTTATCCGCCATTTTGTAGCGGCGGCCATCTTGGATTTTGATTTTGTATAGTGCACTGTATTCTACTTGTCAAGTCCTTTCATTTGATACCCATATTGATGGGATTAAAAAAAAAAATACGTTATCCGCCATTTTGTTGCGGCCGCCATCTTGGATTTACAATAATATTAAATATACATAATTGTATTGTCACCAGAACCAAAGGCGCATACCAAATTTCAGATCAATCGGTTGACAGGAAGACGGTGAAATTTCAATTACCAAATTTGACCCAAGAAAAATGAATAAAACAAACGGAGTAAGCTAAATAAAACCGTTTAAAAACTTATGAAAAGTTGCAAATTTTTGTAGGTACATTCATTAAATAAATATATTTATCATCTAAGGCCCACCCCACACCCACATTGGGCGACAGCGGTCATATTCTCACAAAGTTCCTAGCACAAAGTTTAAGACACTTTAAGGATATAGGCAGAATCGTGGCGCCCAGCTACAGATCAAAAGCCACAAACCAAGAGAAAAAGAAACACTCTTTTAGTCTCGAACTGGTGACGAAAGGCGTCAAAGAGCTACAAAAACTTGACGATTTCACAATTTTCACTCTGAGAAAGCCGCAGCGTCAACGTCGAGGTATCGCGGCAATGTCATCGAGAGTCGGTGTCACCCAGTGTGCTGGCCTAAGGAGGGTTAAAATGTAATAAAAAGGCCAAGTGCTACTCGGCTAATCTAAAATAATTTAAAATTATTTTTTGTTACCGTTATCTTATCCTAATCATTACCCTCATCTGTGCAAAATTACAGTTTTCTAGGACTTATAGTTTCTCTGCAAAGCCGCGGACGGACGGACAAAGCAACACTATAAGGCTTCCTTGTTCACTACAGAGGCTTAAAAATGTTTCTCCTATAAAAATGTTTTTACCGGGGGTAGACTTCCTTTGCAGGAGGTCGTCTACGTGGGTACCCCAACAGTGCCAGTTATTTTACTGTCTGAGCAGTGATTTGCAAACATTACTGTGCTTCGGTAGGAGGACACTGTAGCTAGTGAAATTACTGGGCTAAATAGTCTTAACATCTTATGACTCTTGAGTAAGCATTGGTGCAGTGCACCTAGAATTGCACATCGTTGTGAGATTCTGGGTAGCACTGTACTGATTACGGGCAGCGTTATCTCTTAACATCAGGAGAGCTTGTCTTGCTTGTCTACTTACTTCTCCACATAAAAAAAAGGTACATACCACCAGTGCCATCTCCCTTAGTGAAGTCACCACCCTGGATCATAAAGTTGCTGATCACCCGATGGAATTTGCTGCCCTTGTAGCCTTCACCCTGGGGCTTCTGAGCAAGTTGGAAGAAGTTCTCCGTTGTCTTCGGAACAGTCTTGCCGAACAGGCCAATTACAATCTTGCCAATATCTTCGTCACCAATTTTCATATCAAATGTGACCTGTAAAGATAAATTATTGACTCTATAATAATTAACAAGATACAACAGCATTGGGGTTTTTTTTTGGTAGAATAGAATAACACTCTATTGCATATAAAGTTAGAAGAAATAGTTATAACTACAAAACAAGTTTAAGATTAGAGGTAAACAATTGGCGGTCTTATCGCATAAAGAAATCACTGGTAAGTGATTAGCTGTGTTCAAGTGAAAACCAACTACCTACATTGTCCCTGTATCAGATGACAATGCTCTTAACTCTTAAGGTATTATTCCAGGGTTAATAAAAAAATATGTACCAAAAGTTATCCCCATACAAAATTACAGCCCAATCAGTACTGCTGTGTAAGCATGAAAGAGTAATAAACATCCATGCATAAAAAGTTTCGCATTTATTATCAAGTTGGAGATATGTCCATTTATGACAATACAATGATTGAGGGCAGAGGGCCTACTGGCTATCATAAAACGACATGTAAAACACTAGAATCCATAGACAATTTTGCGTAAATTACTCGCTTAAGCCTCCTCAATAATATGAGTAAAGTAACAAAAGCAGCAATGAACATTGAAGTTGCTGTCAATCGTAGTGGGTGAGAATTAGCCAATAGCCACTCAGGTTGTAGGTAAATATTTGACATTGGCTTGGCGTCGCAAAACCAGTTATTCTGCTTTGGCATTCTGTAGGATGATACTAATTTATTCATGGTGGCATTTGTGTAGTTAAAGATCCTCACTTATCAAAGCCCAAAAGGTTGAATGAAACAAATGTTACAATTCTGTAAATATGAATCTCGACCGATAACCGATGGGGTATATGGGTTCTAGAGTGGAGACCGCGTCTCGGCAAACGTTTGGCAAACGTAGTGTAGGGCGTCCTTGGCCGAGATGGGGTGACGATATCCGGAAGGTCACGGGGAGCGGGTGGAGGAGGAAGACGGGGGAACGAGTTGAGTGGCGTGCCATAGGGGAGGCCTATGTCCAGCAGTGGACGGACGAGCGTGGGCTGATGATGATATGAATCATGAAACCTTCACACTTCCCCACATCAAATCATTTGAATCGGAAGTGATGAGATATCATAATATTATTTATTTTTCAGAATTCTATAATTTGTTTTGAACAACGCATCCTGGCACAGATAAGTGTACATTCACCTTTAAATATTATTATTAGGTACTTAGTACCTATTTTTTGTGGAAATAATAAGTTGATGTCTAATTGAAGAATTTATTTACGACATAAAGGGACAAAAGACATGATATAGACAAGAAATTAATTATTGACACTGAATTTTCCCTAACCAAACTTTTCCCTTTATATATAAGGTATAGGTTTCTTAGTCTTTATTAATATTATAAACAGAAAAGACTTGCGAGTTTAAGAACATATTATAAACTCAATATCGACTGAGCTAATTTCAACTTAACACACACACATTAACTGCTGAAAACACAACAGCTGCGTTTTTGAGGTTGGAATGTAAGTGCTGAAAAACAAATGTGTTTTGACAATTGATTTTTCCATACAAAATTAATTGCACCTGCGATAGCTGTATAAAACGCCACCGCAGCCAATGTATCATCTATTACAATACCTACTAGCTTAAGCTTATTTTGATCAACCTCCATAAGCAAAGTTATGGCAGATCTTAGTTTAAATATTCATTCATCAAATCTCATGTCCTACATGATTCTATACCTACTTGTACCAATGTAAAGTGACATACTTAGTGGTAAGTGGAGCACAATAGTTACATCAAATGACTTTCATTGAATGATTGCTGCTGTTATCTGATACCGTTTTGTGCTAGATATGTTGTAAGATCAATTTTCATTGAGTATTTACTTATGAACAGTTTTTGAGACAAAAATAAAGTTATTATAAAGAGATGCCATCATAAAATGTGGGGTACTTTTGAGCAGATATTACTATATTATGTAATCTCTGGACACAGCTAGTGAATAAATAATTACATTAACTGAGAAAACCCTATTATTTTTTATGTTGTACCTAATGAAAAATTCAGTTATAATAATTTTATAAGTAGGTAGGTACCCTTTTTAAGCACCGAAGCAAAAACGACGGGGTGTTATAAGTTTGACGTGTCTGTCTGTGGCACCGTAGCTCCCAAGCGGATGAATGGATTTTGATTTAGTTTTTTTTTGTTTGAAAGTAGAGTTAGTCGAGAGTGTTCTTAGCCATGTTTGGTGGAAATCGGTTCAAGATGGCCGCCGCTACAAAATGGTGGATTACTTTTTCTCCAGCGACTCCCTTTAATATGGGTATCAAATGAAAGGGCTTAACTAGTAGAATACAACCCACTATATAAAATTTAAAATCCAAGATGGCCACCACCACAAAAAGAGGAATTATGTATTAGGTTGGGGGTTTTTTAAATTTTTAATTTAATTTACTTGTTTGGTAGGTAGCTGTACCTACCGCCTACCTATATACATATAAAACTTAAATTAATTGAAACCAGTAAGACGATAAGAAAAAAAACTTTATGAAAGTTGGCAATTCCAATTATTTTTCTATATAAAAGCAGTCACAAAATATTATTGAATAAATGATATAGGTACCGTTACTAGGTTTGATAAATAAAAGCTATATCGACTCGTAAAAGGTCAGCGACCGGTCAAAGCCACTATCGTGATCTCGTGATAGCCGTTATTTAAAACAAAAAATTGTTGCTAAGTCAAGAGACACACGTTTACCCTCGGTATTTGCAAATAGGTATATAAAAAAAACTTGAAGGTACTTACTTTGTGGGTTACTTTAGGTCCCTTTGGAGGCTCGTCTGATTTAGCAGCGGCGAGCAAAAGCATTAAGCCGATAGCCGTCGCCAACGCACCCATGATTACAAGTAACTTTGTTCTTTTTCTTGCTATGTTTACGAACAGTGTTTTGCCTGACTGGCAAAATATAAAGTTATAACAAAGGTGCGGTTAAAATTAGACGATGTTGGACGACGCGTCTTGGCCGGTGAACCAAGAACACAAAGCGATTTGTGATTCGTGTCTCGACTCTTGTAAAAAATGCAATGTAAAATCCGGCTCTCAGCTCCCAGCCAATCGTGTATAAAAAATGTCAGACGTCACAAACACACGTCAGTTATATCAAAAGTACACGTCAGTTCTGACATCAGCATTTTACAGATTATATCGATAGTTTTAGTCGATTAAATCGATTTCATTGTGTCATTATTTATAGTACGGTCCCCAATACAAAAAAAATTAACTTCCGTGGGACACATCTCCGCCATACGAATTTTTGGTATGTACTTATTCGGCATATTTTCCTGAACACGAAAAGTGCGGTAGTCACTTCCTAAGTGTATGGAGGGGGTAGTTATGACGTCACAAAGATGGCCGCCGGGCTATTCTATTGTGCGGGTTATTTAAATATCTACTGTACCGATTTACTTAAATAGGGTGTCAAATGAAAGGTTTTTAAATAAGCTTTATTTTATTCTTAAGAACTATCAACGTGATATAAGTACCAAAGGAAATATTTCCAAAAAACATAATATGTAAAAAAAAAAAATTTCGTCTTATGTTTATAACTTGGTAACCGTTAGGATAATGCAAATATAGGTTATTATAAAATATTTAGTTCCTTTCATCAGCTTTCTAAAAAACCTTTAATCATTACAATAAAGCTATAAACAACGGAACTGCAGCCGTTTGAATGAGCCTCGGTAGCGCTGAACTCATAGCGGTAGCCAAGCCATTAGACGGGTTTTCTATAGAATGATAATAGAATTTTGAATAAAAAGCATGTGCGATAGTAATGAAAATATAAAATAATATTTAAGTAAGCTGCTATCTATTCATAAGTTGTATTTAGAAGTTTTTTCTGATGTGATCAGCATAATTATAAGTAGGCATGTATGTGTTTGTACTAAACTTACTGAAAAAGTTACTAAAAATAAAAACATCATTTTATCTAATTAATGTCCTCAATCTGATCTGTATTTTCTAAATAATTATACTGGTTATAACATTTTAACCGATATGACATATCCCTTCTAAGCACTTTTGTTTTTTGTCATTACATTCACAACGGGATGAACGGCAACAAGCTTAACATTGACATGATATAAGTTCGAGGTCTTTCAATGAGATTGAATTTACGGATGAAGTAACTGGCAATAAAAGATTAGTATCCTCGATCATCCAGCCACAGCCTATGAGTTCAGGAAGCGTGGCCTTTGCTACGTTCGCGTTCTGCCAACATAACGTCTGGTAGTTCGATCTTAGCGCATGCTTTCGAAAGGCTTTTCGTGTCGGCGGTAACTTATCAAGTTCTTTGATGATCTGGAACATTATTGCTCTTAAATTGGCTATCCAGTTCTTGGTATACAAACTAGAAACCCGGACTGGGTATCTTGTTTGTATACATAAGAATGACAAATCTTTCAGCGTTACATAATTGTTCGTCTGTAAGCTGTTGTGGGCTTACATCATAATTTGAAAGGAGTTGATAATGTTTTTGAAAAATCGGCTAGCTTAATTTTTTTTTGTGTGACCTGACAACGCGCTCGCAGCGTCACAAGTCACACCCAGTTAGAGTGTAATAATGATTTCCTCTGATTTCATTGATCATTTGAGAGGTACTCAAGAAGAAGCTGATACCCGTTTCATACTACATGGGATTGATTGTAAACAATCGGGCTTTGAACGGTTAATAGTAAATGACGTGCTACTCCTCGTTCTGCACTTCTCTGAGGAATTACCAAGTGTTATGTGGATTAAATCCGGTACTAGCAAAAAACCAAAATTTATTAACGTTAATAATATATACTAGTGCCGCAGGGCAACTTATGGCGAGCTGTTGGGGAGTAGCGGCCCCACGCCCGGGACCCGAGTGCTCCCGGGGGAGGATCCTGTTCCTCATCTTCGGCTTGCCTTCATTGGCCGGCCAGAGTGGAATCGCGAGAGCTGCATGCTCAGAGGGAGGATGTGAAGCATAAGTAGCGAGTTGGCCTTTTACGTGTTTAAAGTCCAGGGACACCTCTCCCCCTATAGCCACTTGCACCAACGTTGCCCTTATTGTCGGTTATTTAATGCCGAAAATTTCTGTGTTCTGGTCTTATCCAGAGGTTCTCAAATAGGGGCCTGAAAATGCGGCGAAATGGTTCCTGTAAAGGATGGTACGGCAGTGCTTGCTTCGCGCTCGACTTCTTTATGGGGGCCCGTTTAGTGAGTGGCGAGTCATCACCTGCCTATATAAATATTTCCTAATGGGACGGAAATGGCAGGTGCCGTAGTCTTAAGCAATAGCCTCATTAACCATCCATTTAGAATACACATCCATAGCCTAGTTCAAGTGGTTTCCATTAATTACTGTCTTTGAGCCAATTTTGTATAGATGGACTCACCACAGATAGACTCCGATAAGTGTCACCCATCACATTTATAGTAAAAGCCCAAAGAGGCCTCTGCGCGTTGGACTTTTTTGTCTCCGTGTACGCCTATAAAAAGGCCCGGGTTCAGCCCGTGTTTAAGAGCGACATATATACTAGAAAACATGACAACCGATAAGAGGAATCATTGCTGGCTTATCACACTCTAACTGGGTGTGAAACTACGAGCGCGTTGTCAGGTCACACAAAAAAATCAAGCTGGCCGATTTTCCAAAAACATCAATAATGTTCCAGAACATCAAAGAACTTGATAAGTTACCGCCGACACGAAAAGCCTTTCGAAAGCATGCGCTAAGATCGAACTACCAGACGTTATGTTGGCAGAACGCGAACGTAGCAAAGGCCACGCTTCCTGAACTCATAGGCTGTGGCTGGATGATCGAGGATACTAATCTTTTATTGCCAGTTACTTCATCCGTAAATTCAATCTCATTGAAAGACCTCGAACTTATATCATGTCAATGTTAAGCTTATTGCCGTTCATCCCGTTGTGGATGTAATGACAAAAAACAAAAGTGCTTAGAAGGGATATGTCATATCAGTTAAAATGTTATAACCAGTATAATTATTTAGAAAATACAGATCAGATTGAGGACATTAATTAGATAAAATGATGTTTTTATTTTTAGTAACTTTTTCAGTAAGTTTAGTACAAACACATACATGCCTACTTATAATTATGCTGATCAACATCAGAAAAAACTTCTAAATACAACTTATGAATAGATAGCAGCTTACTTAAATATTATTTTATATTTTCATTACTATCGCACATGCTTTTTATTCAAAATTCTATTATCATTCTATAGAAAACCCGTCTAATGGCTTGGCTACCGCTATGAGTTCAGCGCTACCGAGGCTCATTCAAACGGCTGCAGTTCCGTTGTTTATAGCTTTATTGTAATGATTAAAGGTTTTTTAGAAAGCTGATGAAAGGAACTAAATATTTTATAATAACCTATATTTGCATTATCCTAACGGTTACCAAGTTATAAACATAAGACGAAATTTTTTTTTTTTACATATTATGTTTTTTGGAAATATTTCCTTTGGTACTTATATCACGTTGATAGTTCTTAAGAATAAAATAAAGCTTATTTAAAAACCTTTCATTTGACACCCTATTTAAGTAAATCGGTTCAGTAGATATTTAAATAACCCGCACAATAGAATAGCCCGGCGGCCATCTTTGTGACGTCATAACTACCCCCTCCATACACTTAGGAAGTGACTACCGCACTTTTCGTGTTCAGGAAAATATGCCGAATAAGTACATACCAAAAATTCGTATGGCGGAGATGTGTCCCACGAAAATCGTTATTTGAAGACTTTTTTGCAAATGGGTCTCGTACTATTATTGTTTTCCATCGTTTCGTGGTTTATCTTGGACGACTTATTAGCACATTCGTGCTTTCACAAAAATAAATTGAATAATGAATAATATAAATTTGCTTTTTCCTCTCAATGCTTTAGTCACCGGGGGTAGACTTCCTTTGCAGGAGGTCGTCTAGGTGGGTACCCCAACAGTGCCAGTTATTCTACCGCCTGAGCAGTGATGTGCAAATATCACTGTGCTCCGGTAGGAGGGCACTGTAGCTAGTGAAATTACTGGGCTAAAGAGTCTTAACATCTCATGACTCTTGAGTAAGAAGCGTTGGTGCAGTGCTCCTAGAATTTCACATAATTGTGAAATCCTAGGTAACACTGTACTGATTATGGGCAGCCGTTTTCTCTTAACATCAGGAGAGCGTCTTGCTCGTCTTCTACTTCATCACATAAAAAAAAAAAAATAGTACCACTTAGTTTCGCCACATTTTTTTTTCATTTACATATAATTTAGACTAACGTATGTACGTTTTCATTGACATTGTTATTAATTATTATTACAAGTACGAAATAAAATTGGAATGAGCATGCCGACAGAAACAAAAATTAAAAACTGAGCCCTCGTGAAAAATATATTTGTTTACAATACTTATCAGGTATAATAATAAAATAATATTATACCACAGACTTCTAATTAGAAGTCTGTGTATTATACGCTAAAACACTATAAATATAGCCGCCAATTCGGAGTACGCCTGTAAGAAAAAGAAATTAAATTAATAAAACAACTCTTTACCTAGCACTTGTTTTCCTTAGACTAATTAATTAATTAAGGATACTTATTTAAAATCAACACGTAATAAAATTTATAAAACAAAATACGCACGTTTATTAAAACTTGCACCATACATACCCTAAGTTGGTTTACCTATGTAGTATAAACCAATAAAAATTTGATCTGAGTCAAAATACGATCAATATGTAATTCCAGCGAATTTCGATTCACAGACAATCATACTATGATACAATTTTTGAATATTAGAATGGAAGCCGTAAAAGATTGTCCTGAGATCAAATAACAATACAGTCATAAATCATGATAATATTATAACATCGAAAGGAATATCTCCTTTTTGAAATTAGTTATAAAAAGATTTCATAACGGTGTCCTTTTCTACTTCTACACTGTTAGGTATATCAATACCACGGATTATATAATACTAGCTGCGCCCAGCGGTTTTACGTGAAAGAGTAACAAGCATCCAGACATCCATTCTTACAAACTTTCACATTTATAATATTAGTAAGATTAAAAAAGCATGATAATATTAGTACTTACAATCTCTTAACGTGTTCAATATGATTTATTTGAGACTCTGTCTCACCGTGATCACAACTCCTGCTCATCCATTGCTCCGTGGGTTTCATCAGTCGTGATAAATCATCTTCATCTAAAACTTTCCGTTTCGGCTTGTTTTGAATAGCATCATTTCTTTGCTCTTTTCCTAACCCATTTACTTTACTTACATGCTTGGAGACTTTTTTAATAGACATCCTATTCGATTTCCATCTGTCTAATGCCTTTTGCTGTCTGTTTTTGAGAAACAGATATTTTTTGTACCACTCAATGTGGGAAATTAACGTGGACTTATCTACGCCTGAAAATGAAGAATAAGCTTATGATTTTACACTTGAACCAGCTGTCGATCTTCCATTTATATAACCATAAAGTGGGACTGATTGATTTTACGTAGATTGAATTGAAATTTAGCATCATCACTAGCCTTTTGCATCTATAAAAGATGATTTAAGCAGCGTCCATGTTCAACTTACGAGAATGGCTAGTAAGGCATATACGGGAGCTAAATTTAGCATAGGAGATTGTAATGTAAGAAATATTTAATAGCATTCCTTTTTCTGTTTCTCGGGGCATAGACGAGACTACGAGCGCAGCGTAAGCTAATTGTAATAGTATTAAATATTACGCTCTTGAGTAGGTAAGGCTATGTCTTATCCAAGACGTGCGGGGGGAGGAATTCTTACTTACCTTGCACTTTCATCAAAACCTCGTCAACAAAATTTTCTAAAGCCAAATAGGATTCACTAGTATCAATATTTTCAGCATCCCCAAAATATTTTTGCCAATATTTTACGAATATGTTGTGATTATACTCAATCCACCCTCCATAACGGTTAGGGCTGTTTTTCATGAAATCTTGAAAGTCTTGTACTTCCTGGTAAAACAAAATTAAATCATAAAACAAGTGAAATTTAAATATTTTTTTTAAAACAAGCTTTTATTATTATTACCATCTTGCATCATAAAGTACTCGTCAAGACAAATCAAATGAGCCCAAACTCGATGGGGTTGCGGCGTTTAGTTACGGAGTTCCTATGGCCACCTTCGAGCTCCATTCATTAGATCAGCTCCATGTCATAATAATATTTCATTGTCATGCGATTTATACAGGCATGCAAAATTTCAGCCCAATCGGATACCGGGAAGTGGGTCAAATTAAACTTGCAAGATTTGATTACAGACACACAGACAGACAGACAACAGACAGGTGAAAGTAAATAAAAGCTTTTAAATACATTCAAAATGCTACGAGGGAGAGAAATAAAGAGAGAGTGAGACGCAAATTAAATACAATCAATAAAGGAGGGCTTCCAAAAGAAAGTAGGATAACTGATACCGATACCCTCACCCCTAAGGGAAATCGTGAGAGGCCAACGAACCCCTTCGTTGCCCTTAGTCCCTTAATTTGTTTGGTCTATACCCTGCTTAAGGGATGCAAGTAGGTACTAAAGGACTTCCCGTCACTTGACTTACACTACATTTAAAAGGCGAAGTCATAAGTAGTCTCACTGGACTTGGTACAAGTTGGTTAAGGTTTCCTGAAGGAATTTTCGGTCGCCTTCTATCAACAGTCTCTTTTAAATTAATCTCATTTATTTGTTGGATAATTTCTTGTTCTTCAACTCTTAATAAATTTAATTCTTTATCGATATAATTTGTCGAATATTTCAAGGATTTTTCTAATTCGAGAACCTTGCTCTTGATTTCATCTATATCTGTAACAAAATTATAATTAATTATATAAGGCGTATATCTTTAACAAATAATCTAATTATATATCCATTTTGAATGCATTTGATAAATACGCATTTTGCAATTAAATATGCATTTTGATATCCATTTTCATTGCATGTTTCTATTTATTTAAATAAAGAAGGTATATTTAATTGAATTAATTAGATTTATTTAACTTTTGTTATTAATAATAAAAAAATATTATATTAATAACTAGCTTATGCTCGGGACTTTGCCCGCGTGGCAATTTTTTTTCTTAGCGGAGGTCTACGTCATAAAACCTATCTGTATTCCAAATTTCAACTGAATCCGTTCAGTGGTTTGGGCTGTGCGTTGATAGATCAATCAGTCAGTCAGTCAATCAGTCATTCTTTCCTTTTATATATTTAGAAGAAGATAATTATTATCCACCTAGTTTGAATGAAGAAATTTTGATTACTTACCTACTTCAGCGAGGAGATCTTGAGAGGAAGAAATAGTTTTAACATCGTCAAATAAAGTTTTCAAATTTATGTATGAGTCTTGTAACTTTTTCAATGTAATTTTGTAATCTGAATCTTTAACAGTAACTGTTTCTGGTTCTCCAGATTCAAATCCTTGATTATATAATTTGGTATCAAGCTTTTGTAAGCTCTGTAGTAATAGGTTTTCTTCTATTTTCAATCTCCGTAATTTTGATAATATATTGGTATTGGAGGATGCAGCGGAACTTAATTTCGATGACGACGCCTTACTATTCATTATTTTAATATTACCTTCGTTTTTTTATGTATAGTACTATAATATATTATGTTTTATCTCTAAAACTATGAGAATAGCACTACATATTCCATTTATATTAACAATTATTAAAGTTTATATTAATAAAATTATTTGAAAACATGTACTTACGAAGAAAATAATATTTTTGCTTGAAGATTTTATTGATCAAACAGGATTTAAATTAGGCGCCAGGCGCCAAGTGTTGCAAGTAATCAGAAAATACTCGACTAAAAAAATCTTACTGCAAGAAAATCGACTACAATTTTAACATAAAATGGGAGTTATTCATGGCGGAACATCCCTAATCAACTTTTGACATTGACTTCCCAATCTGCTGTCATAAATGTCAAATTCGCAGGTGACAGTTGTGGGCAGCTTCGCGATTCGCGATATAAATAATAAATTTACTGAATTTCAGTTTCATAAAATTATTCGGTGTTGCGTTTTATTATTGTGTTGTGGAAAGTGTTATGGATTGAATGATAAAGTTTTATTAAATAAAAATGTTTACTCGATCCAGGTTGTTCTTGTCTAGAGTGCTTCCAATAAGAGTGAGTATTACCGTTTATGTTTCTCTATTATGTTCGTAAAGCATAACCTCATCTTGACTTTGAATTTTCAGAATGTATTTCTGCCAGATTATCAAAACAATTCTCAAATGCTGTACAGCATTACAGCGGCGAGAGGCCGGTCAACGACTCCGCTAAATACAATAATAATGTTTGTTCCACAACAAGAGGTTAGTACTATGACTCTTTATGATTCTTTACTATTCTATTAAGTTTGTCTTTTACACCTTCAGAAATTACTTTAATATAACTTATATTTAACATGTCCCATTATAATAATTTTGTCCTATTTAATTTCTTTTAATAACCTTTATTTTTTATATTAATTGTATCTTCTAAATTGCACGTGCCCATCAGGGTCCTTAGAAATACTTTTAATGTACAAACTAAACTAAGACCTTATGTACCTAACTCTAAGGAAGCAAATAAAGCATTGAGTATCTTCTCAATTAAAAATATGTTTGATTTCATATGTTAATAGTTCAGCTTAAAAAATCACATCAATAGCTAGGTAATAAAAAGCATTCGTTTAATTCACTTGGAGTTCTTACTTATGTAATATTGCTGTAATAAAGTGTAATATTGCAGTATATCCAAGATTATTAGATTATCTTGCTACTTATATTGTCACAGCAATGTGATGAAATAGGTCTGTACATTAGTTCATAACTTAATTCAATCATATTTAGAACAAAGTTGTATCATTTTTTCTTTGATTATGTATAGTGTAATATTAACATTTTGCTTATTTTGACGACTTCTGTGGTACAATGGGCCAACACCCCTTTGTGACACAGAAGGGGTTGTTGTGGGATCAACTCCTGCCTGTGAAAAATGTTTGTGTGATCTACAGTGTTTGTTTCTGGTCTTTATTTATATATCACTTACTAGTAATATATACCTGCTGTACTGTTGTAGCCTAGTTATTCCAGGGTTTAAGCTATATTTATACCAAATTTCAGCTCAATCGGTCTAATAATAATAATAATAATAAGCCAGAGTTATTAGGTGTGGCTGACAGAGATATTAGGGAGTCGTTGAAGGAGCGTTTCTTATGTCGTTTGACAAAAGTTCTGAAAAGTCTTTTGTCCGGTGGCAATAAGGTTCGTGCTTTTAACGGTTGGGTGATGCCTTTGTTAACATACTCCTTTGGAATACTAAGATGGACTCAAACTGAACTAGATGCCTTGGACAGGAGGGTGCGTCAAATGCTTACGACATTTCGTATGCTACACCCACGCTCGTCTGTGATGAGGTTATACATTCCACGAAAGTGCGGGGGTCGAGGGTTTTTAAACGCTAAGAACCTACACAATCGTGAAGTGTGTAATCTCAGGGAATACTTCCTTAACAACGAGTGTGGGATTCATCGAGATGTGGTGGCAGTGGACAAAAACCTCACACCGCTCTCCTTTAGCAACGAGAACTGGCGAAAACCAGCGGTACTGAGCACTGAAGAACGCAGGGACATATGGAAGAGTAAGGAGCTGCACGGGCGCTTTTACCGGGCCCTCACAGGGGCTGATGTAAACTTGCTCGCGTCGGTGAACTGGCTACGTTTTGGAGACCTATTTGGGGAAACCGAGGGTTTTGCCTGTGCAATTGCAGATGAAGTTATCATGACGAACAACTACCGGAAGTATATCCTGAAGGACGGCACTGTTGACGTTTGTCGAGCCTGTCGCCGTCCCGGAGAGTCACTCAGGCATATAACTTCCGGTTGTTCTCATCTTGCTAACACCGAGTATTTGCACAGGCACAACTTAGTAGCCAGGATCATTCATCAGCAACTTGCTCTTCGATATGGCCTTGTTGACTCTGAAGTGCCGTATTATAAGTACACGCCCTTACCAGTTCTCGAAAATGGTCGTGCTACGCTCTATTGGGATCGATCTATTATCACGGACAGGACTATTGTCGCCAATAAGCCTGACATCGTGGTGGTAGATCGATCTCAACGCCGCGCAGTGCTCATCGACATCACCGTCCCCCATGATGAGAATCTCGTGAAAGCTGAGAAGGATAAGCTGAGCAAGTACCTTGACTTAGCGCACGAGATTACCGCCATGTGGGACGTTGATTCGACGATCATTGTTCCGATAGTCGTGTCGGTGAACGGTCTAATAGCAAAGAGCCTCGACCAACATCTCGAGAGGCTCGCGCTAGACGGTTGGATCAAGGGCCTGATACAGAAGGCGGTAATCCTTGACACGGCACGCATTGTCCGGAGGTTCCTCACCCTGCGGCCCTGACCGCCGGCAGCTTGGGCTCTGGCCCCGCTGACGGCGGGTTTTCTTCTAGATTAAGTTTTTTACAATGTTTTTAGTTTTTGTATATATTATTTTTTTTTAAAATATTGTAAAAAATTTAGTTTAAGATTGTATATAAATAAAGAGAATAATAATAATATTTGGGGTTTATACTCCAACAGAACAGGTTACCCTACTTACACTGTCAGAGTCAAATCACAAATTATAGGTTGTGTGGCCAACCTATATGTTGCAGTTTCAGGTCGCCGAGATTCCTACAAGGCCTGCAACATGACCTGACGACTGCCTCCTACATATCTTATAGGAAACAGCCGGGACCCACAGTTTTACGTGCCTTCCGAAACACGGTAGCGTTCAGCTGGTTTAAGTGTTGAAAAGTGTCAAACATACATTCACAAACTTTCGCCTTTATAATATTAGTGTGGTAAGTATCTATTTATAAAAGAAAAGCATATTATATCCATTATGTTAGCAACCATAACACAAGCATAGAAATATATAGCTTGAAGTTTTTTTCCAAAGTGATAACTACAAAATGACCTGCAGTGAATAATATTAGTAATACATATTTTTAATTACAGGCATGGGTAGTAGAGCGAATGGGAAAGTTCCACAGAATTTTAGAGCCCGGTTTGAATCTGTTATGGCCAGTGGTGGATAAAATAAAATATGTTCAAAGCTTGAAAGAAATAGCAATAGATGTTCCTAAACAGAGTGCTATTACGTCTGATAATGTCACTCTAAGCATCGATGGAGTACTCTACCTTAGGATTATTGATCCATATTTGGGTAAAACAATTTTATTAATTACAATTTATTAAATTATTTTTTAGTCGGTTATTTCTGTCCCATGTTAATCTTTCCTTACTCATACTTGCACATTTTGAGTGAAAACATTTGAATTTGTTCACATTAGTGTACAACTGAAATAAGCTATTAAATATGAGAGGTTTATTTCTGTCACTGCTGATATTACTAAAATAAACCGCCACAGCATAAGTGTGTAAAACACAAACATTGTGGTTTGTCAAAGGATTTTTAGCACAATATTAATTTCCTGCACCTGGAATAGTCCTTAACACATTGACTGCGGAAAACACAACGACGTTTTTGAGGTCGGAACGTCGGTGCTGACACACACAAACAATTGTGTTTTGTCAAAAGATTTTTCCATACAAAATTAATTTCCGGGTTAGTACTAAAAAACACTGGCACAGCCAATGTGTTAAAGAACTTAGCTTTTACTATTCATCTAAAATTGATGTTTTAATTCATTTCCAGCATCATACGGTGTGGAAGACCCAGAGTTTGCCATAACGCAGCTAGCTCAAACCACCATGAGATCAGAGCTCGGTCAGATATCTCTAGACAAAGTGTTCAGAGAAAGGGAATCGTTGAACATTTCAATAGTGGAGGCTATCAATAAAGCTAGCGAAGCGTGGGGCATCACTTGTCTTCGGTATGAGATACGTGAGTATTTAGTTTATATTGAATTAAACAGATTTTTTAGACTTCCATAGTCAATAAGGAAGTCTTATAGTTTCACTTTGTCTATCTATGGCTTTGCGGAATAACTATAAGTCCTAGAAAGCTATTATTTTGCACAGATAAGGGTAATAAATAATATCTGGATAAGAGAATGGTAGAAAATATCAAGATTAATTAATTTGCAGCACCTCCCAAACACATAAGATTTTTTTCTGGTTTGCATCATGTAGGGTGTCATTCATTAAGCAACACGAGAGTTTATTGAGCTTGGAATGATAACAACTTCAGTAGATCAATCATCTAAGTAGATTTTATTAGGGTTAAGAAAAAGGCACTACAGGGCCCCAAGGGTCATCATTAAGCAACTATCACAGTCAATGTTGGAAGGAATATCTTTACTTTAGAATGTCATAACCCCCAGGTGATATAAAGAGATGTTATAACCCCCAGATGACAAAAGGAGTTGTTATAACCCCCAGGTGACATAAAGAGTTGTTATAACCCCCAGGTGATATAAAAAGATGTCATAACCCGCAGGTGACATAAAGTGTTGTTATAACCCCCAGGTGATATAAAAAGATGTCATAACCCGCAGGTGACATAAAGTGTTGTTATAACCCCCAGGTGATATAAAAAGATGTCATAACCCGCAGGTGACATTAAGTGTTGTTATAACCCCAAGGTGATATAAAAAGATGTCATAACCCGCAGGTGACATAAAGTGTTGTTATAACCCCCAGATGACAAAAAGAGTTGTTATAACCCCCAGGTAATATAAAAAGATGTCATAAACTCCAGGTGACATAAAGAGCGTTGAAACCCCAAGGTGATATAAAGAGATGTTATAAACTCCAGGTGACATAAAGAGTAAAGAGTTGTCATAACCCACAGGTGACATAAAGCTGCCGACTCGCGTGCACGAGGCGATGCAGATGCAGGTGGAGGCGGAGCGGAGGAAGCGCGCCGCCATACTGGAGTCCGAGGGGGTCCGCGCCGCCGACATCAACGTGGCTGAGGGCAAGCGACAGGCCAGGATACTGGCCTCAGGTAAGTTGTCATAACCCCCAGGTGACATAAAGCTGTCATACTAGAGTCCGAGGGGGTCCGCGCCGCCGACATCAACGTGGCTGAGGGCAAGCGACAGGCCAGGATACTGGCCTCAGGTAAGTTGTCATAACCCCCAGGTGACATAAAGCTGTCATACTAGAGTCCGAGGGGGTCCGCGCCGCCGACATCAACGTGGCTGAGGGCAAGCGACAGGCCAGGATACTGGCCTCAGGTAAGTTGTCATAACCCCCAGGTGACATAAAGCTGTCATACTAGAGTCCGAGGGGGTCCGCGCCGCCGACATCAACGTGGCTGAGGGCAAGCGACAGGCCAGGATACTGGCCTCAGGTAAGTTGTCATAACCCCCAGGTGACATAAAGCTGTCATACTAGAGTCCGAGGGGGTCCGCGCCGCCGACATCAACGTGGCTGAGGGCAAGCGACAGGCCAGGATACTGGCCTCAGGTAAGTTGTCATAACCCCCAGGTGACATAAAGCTGTCATACTAGAGTCCGAGGGGGTCCGCGCCGCCGACATCAACGTGGCTGAGGGCAAGCGACAGGCCAGGATACTGGCCTCAGGTAAGTTGTCATAACCCCCAGGTGACATAAAGCTGTCATACTAGAGTCCGAGGGGGTCCGCGCCGCCGACATCAACGTGGCTGAGGGCAAGCGGCAGGCCAGGATACTGGCCTCAGGTTAGTTGTCATAACCCCCAGGTGACATAATATTGCCATACTAGAGTCCGAGGGGGTCCGCGCCGCCGACATCAACGTGGCTGAGGGCAAGCGGCAGGCGAGGATACTGGCCTCAGGTAAGTTGTCATAACCCCCAGGTGACATAAAGTTGCCATACTAGAGTCCGAGGGGGCCCGCGCCGCCGACATCAACGTGGCTGAGGGCAAGCGGCAGGCCAGGATACTGGCCTCAGGTAAGTTGTCATAACCCCCAGGTGACATAATATTGCCATACTAGAGTCCGAGGGGGTCCGCGCCGCCGACATCAACGTGGCTGAGGGCAAGCGGCAGGCGAGGATACTGGCCTCAGGTAAGTTGTCATAACCCCCAGGTGACATAAAGTTGCCATACTAGAGTCCGAGGGGGCCCGCGCCGCCGACATCAACGTGGCTGAGGGCAAGCGGCAGGCCAGGATACTGGCCTCAGGTTAGTTGTCATAACCCCCAGGTGGGGAGCGTATTCGCACGCATAATTTTTTTTGTCCTAATTTTGTTTCGCCGAAAATGTTTCGCATAACTTTTTTTAGCCTTATCATAATTGGGCATAATTATATTTAGACATTCTTATGTCTTGCCATAAATGTCAGTTGTCCTAACGTTTTTTAGCATATATTTGTAAAGCATAAATTTGTGTGTCATAATATAAGTACGCATAATTTTGTTAGTCCTAATTTAATTTGTCCGAAAATGTTTCGGATAACTTTCTCGGGCATAATCATAATTTTACATAACTATATTAAGGCATACAACTAATATTGTAAATTAATAAAATTATTTAGGATAGTAGTTTATGGGACCCAGTAAGACTGACTGTCACAAAACCGACTCGGATAATTTAGGTTAGGTTAGGTTTGAACAATGTCCACAGTGCCACGGCAGCGGTCAACAAAGTGCCAAAAATGACCCCCCACTTTCTAATTCAGAGAGAGGGTAGGGTATAGAGGAGACTAAAATGAAACAACCGCACAGTAGCTAGTGAAGTTACTGGGCTGAAGAGTCTTAACATCTTATTACTCTCAAGTAAGAAGCGATAACGCAGTGCACCCAGAATTTTACTTTATAAAATACAAATCTCTTACCATCAGGAGAGCGTCTTGCCCGACTCCTTACTTCGTTCTATAAAAAAAACAGCGAGAAGGCTAGGTTAGGTTTTAGGTTAGAACATTGAAATTAATAATTCGTTTCTTTTAGTTTTAATAATATTTTGTCGATTACAATCCTGGTAATAGTATTATGACAAGATATCACTTTGCTAAAAAATTAGAGCTGGATATATCATTATACTGAAAATTATTAGGGCTGGATATTATTATGTCGAAAAATATAAGGGCTGAATATAATTATGCCGAAAAATATTATGGTAAGATATTTTAGGAGTTAAAACAATATGCGTTACAATTTTATGCGTAAATATTATTATGCTTAAAAATATTATGGGAGAAAAATTTAGGCCAAAAAAGTTATGCCTAAAAACTTTAGGGTTTTTGATGTTTAGGCTGAAAAACGTTATGCCACATTAAATTAGGACTAAAAATTTTATGCGAGCCAATATGGACCCCCCCCAGGTGACATAAAGCTGCTACATTGACTGCTGAAAACACAATAGCTGTGTTTTTTTAGGTCGGAACGTGAATGCTGACAAACGTTGTTTGTCAAAGGATTTTTTTTTCGAATTTGGAAACTACTGTGAGTGTTATACATTATAAATACGACACGGCTGTAGCTGTAGGTACTCTCGTTTGAAATTTTTCAAATTATTTAACAACGAATAACATACTGTAACATACACACACACATATCTCAACGAATAATTTACGTGAATACAGCCGTGTCGTGTTTATAATAGCTCTATTATTTTAATCTCAGTAATTATTTATTAATTTCAGAGGCAGAGAAGCAGGAACAAATCAACAAAGCATCGGGAGAGGCTCAAGCGATGCTCGCGGTCGCCCAAGCTCGAGCTCGAGGACTTGAACTCGTCGGCAAAACACTCTCTGATCGAGTAAGTCTAGAGTATTTATTATAGCTTGTTTACTCTGCCTAGTCAGTGCTCTTCGTAAGCTTTTGAGCTGTAGAAATATCCCTTTATTACTCTAAATTCTGTAAATAAAAATTCCAATCCTTTTACATTGAAGATATGAAACTTACAATATATATCCACACTTATATTATAAATGCGAATGTGTAATTTGTTACCTTTTCACGCTTAAATCGCTGAACCAATTTAGCCGAAATTCGGATAGTTTTTACATCATTTTTTTCCCACGGGATTAAAACTTTTTTATCCCAGAGGTAACGCCGCGGGCCGCGGGGTGTATCTTGTATTTTTATATATATGTCTAGTTGTTTTGACAATTATAATATTGTTGATTTATTAAACTTATCACGTAATAAAATCGTTAATTATAATATTATAGATACAGTTGTAGACCTAATCATTTTCTCTGCAGGGCAATCAGCACGCAGCATCCCTAACATTAGCCGAGCAGTATGTATCGGCGTTCAACAAGCTGGCTCGTACCAACAACACGCTCATACTGCCCGCCAACACTGGCGACGTCTCTAATCTAGTTGCACAGGTATTTACTGTTTACTATCAATACAATCAGCACGCAGCATCCCTAACATTAGCCGAGCAGTATGTATCGGCGTTCAACAAGCTGGCTCGTACCAACAACACGCTCATACTGCCCGCCAACACTGGCGACGTCTCTAATCTAGTTGCACAGGTATTTACTGTTTACTATCAATACAATCAGCACGCAGCATCCCTAACATTAGCCGAGCAGTATGTATCGGCGTTCAACAAGCTGGCTCGTACCAACAACACGCTCATACTGCCCGCCAACACTGGCGACGTCTCTAATCTAGTTGCACAGGTATTTACTGTTTACTATCAATACAATCAGCACGCAGCATCCCTAACATTAGCCGAGCAGTATGTATCGGCGTTCAACAAGCTGGCTCGTACCAACAACACGCTCATACTGCCCGCCAACACTGGCGACGTCTCTAATCTAGTTGCACAGGTATTTACTGTTTACTATCAATACAATCAGCACGCAGCATCCCTAACATTAGCCGAGCAGTATGTATCGGCGTTCAACAAGCTGGCTCGTACCAACAACACGCTCATACTGCCCGCCAACACTGGCGACGTCTCTAATCTAGTTGCACAGGTATTTACTGTTTACTATCAATACAATCAGCACGCAGCATCCCTAACATTAGCCGAGCAGTATGTATCGGCGTTCAACAAGCTGGCTCGTACCAACAACACGCTCATACTGCCCGCCAACACTGGCGACGTCTCTAATCTAGTTGCACAGGTATTTACTGTTTACTATCAATACAATCAGCACGCAGCATCCCTAACATTAGCCGAGCAGTATGTATCGGCGTTCAACAAGCTGGCTCGTACCAACAACACGCTCATACTGCCCGCCAACACTGGCGACGTCTCTAATCTAGTTGCACAGGTATTTACTGTTTACTATCAATACAATCAGCACGCAGCATCCCTAACATTAGCCGAGCAGTATGTATCGGCGTTCAACAAGCTGGCTCGTACCAACAACACGCTCATACTGCCCGCCAACACTGGCGACGTCTCTAATCTAGTTGCACAGGTATTTACTGTTTACTATCAATACAATCAGCACGCAGCATCCCTAACATTAGCCGAGCAGTATGTATCGGCGTTCAACAAGCTGGCTCGTACCAACAACACGCTCATACTGCCCGCCAACACTGGCGACGTCTCTAATCTAGTTGCACAGGTATTTACTGTTTACTATCAATACAATCAGCACGCAGCATCCCTAACATTAGCCGAGCAGTATGTATCGGCGTTCAACAAGCTGGCTCGTACCAACAACACGCTCATACTGCCCGCCAACACTGGCGACGTCTCTAATCTAGTTGCACAGGTACTTACTATTTTTTTAATGCATAGGTTACCCTTTGACCACGATCTCGAGTGATTTTAAGCTACGATACGGCCGTAGATTGTAGCAGACTAAATCTAGAAGGCGGAATTAATCCTTCCGATAATAAACTGTGGGTATACTTCCTTTGCTAAAGGACACTGTAGCTAGTGAAATTACTGGGGTGAAGAGTCATCTTTTGACTCTTGACGTTTTTTTAGATTTTCTTCTGATAAAAGTTATGCCCATATTATAACATTAAAAATGCTTGTTTATTAGATTCAGATTCAATAACATTATTTACTTTCCACAATAATGGTATTATTGAATGGTATTTGACGACCTCTGTGGCGCGGTGGGCTAATCCCGCCTGCAACGCAGAAGGTTGCGGGTTCGATTCCCGCATGGGACAAATGTTTGTGTGATCCACAGGTATTTGTTTCTGGTCTGGGTGGTTTTTCAATATGTATTATAAGTATGTATTTACAAAAAAAGTATATAAGTATTATATCCGTTATCCTAACCACCATATTACAAGCATTAAGTTGCTTAGTTTGGGGTTAGGTGGCGCTGTGTGAAACGTCCTGAAATATTTATTTATTTATTATAATAATCTTACTGATAATATTATGTATTATACATTTAATGTCATTTACGTACCCTTGTCAAGTGATGTAAAAAGCGCTCTATTTGACTATAACTTTATCATATTATATGTTTCTATCTATCTTTGTGTCTATGCATTTATAGTTAAACTTATTTCTTCCGCAGGCAATGTCAATATATTCAACGGTAACTACAAACAAAACTCAGCCGGCTTTCTCTGACCCAGAAGTATCAGAAACATACTACTCGGATAATCTAGTCAAACTCTCCGAGAAAGGCACTACTTTGGCCGGTCAAGCCATACCAAATGAAAACGATAGCTTAGCCGAATACTTCTCAGATGATGAAGAAAGAGAAAAAGCCCTCCAAGCACAGAAAGAGAAGAAAGATCAGCCGTTGAATAAGATGGAAAGAGATACATAAATGTTCCGTAGTTTTTGTTGTTAATAAATGTATTTAAGAATTTATTTGAGTGATGATTTGGTTTGTAAAGAGTTTTAGATGAGCACTGCCAGAATAAAACCCGAAAGAATTAAGGTGCGTTCCTATTTATGCAGAGTGGATCGAAGTTGAATTGACCAATCATAGTGCTTGATTGGTATATTCTTAGTCTTCTCTGACGAAAAAAAGGCACCCACAGAAGCTAGCAATCGTAAGAAATTATCGTAATAAGAGTTCTTTTTTGTTTAGTTGGCTATATATTTTTTTCAAATATACAAGCCAAACTGAACCGTTTTGAATTTCTAGGCACCTTATTGTGTTTCACGGATATACATGTGCCATTGACTGCAGTAAACACCAACTACTGTGTTTACAATACAAATGTGGCGTTTTTTAGTTCTATCCGGGGCTGGAAATTAATTTTGTATGGAAAAATCATTAGACAAAACACAACGTTTGTGTGCGTCAGTACACTCGTTCCGACCCCAAAAACAGCAGTTGTTTTCCGCAGTCAATGATTTTCCGGGCCCTGTGATAGTACTGAGAAACGCCAATGGGTCAAGTAAAATAAAACCATTTTTAGTTCAGGCAGCTTGCTCATTTAACTTGTCGGAGGGAGATAAGAATTTTGAAAGTATTGTTGCGAGTCCAGCAAGTAGAATTTTTAAACCAATTAATTAAAATTTCCTCTATTTTAGGGTTTATTGATTTTCTGTAAGATCGCCTAAAGCCTCAGTCACAATAATATCAAAATGATATTGTAATAAAAAATAAAAATACATGTTATGTAATAACTTGCATTTATTCTTATAAATTGTATTCCGTACAAGCCATATAAAATATACCAAACTTAGCCTATTTTGGAATCATATTAACAGTCTCGAGGCCCTTATATTTTTGTCTTTATATTAATTAATTCTAGAACGAATAAACATTTCAAATCAAATTGACCAATCATTTGTTTCCGACTAGCGCTCTATAAGCGATAAATTCATAGCACTTAATTTAGGTAACTACTATAATAAAATCCTTTTTTTAATGGAAAGAGAGAGAGAGATAAAAAAAGAATTAAACAGCCCGCCTGTTGGTAAATTGTTGCCGTCGCCTTTAAGATGAACGCACATCTATCCGAGCCGAACGAATCGAATTTTGAATTCTGTATATCTGTATGGGTGTTCTCAAGAAACCTCGCACACTTCTCCCCCGTCGAATCGTCTGAATATTTCTTATACAAAATCTAAAATTCGATTCGTTCGGATAGATGTGTGTTCAGCTTTACACACACGAGTGGCATTACCAACGCGTAGTCGGTGTAAATTCCCCTGGCTGCTGGCTTCACTAAACATTTTTTTGTAATTTAAGGTTGGTAATTTAATTTAAGACGCCTTATTCTATCATCAGTATAGCGAGTGTTATTATAACAATAATAATTATAGACATTGGTCCGAGGATAGGATTCGAACTCTTTAATATAAAAAGAGAACAAAAAAATACAATATTTTGTTTACCATACACAAAACATGTATGAAAATAAATTTGTTCGATTTGACTTAAGAAAGTTGAGTACACACAAAACAAAGGAGAAAGAATATAATAATATCAGTTCGTTTTGCACTCTCGCTGCTTATTATAAAATAAAAAATAAATATTTCAGGATTTCAGGACATTTCACATAGCGCCACTTAACCTCAAGCTAAGCAGCTTAATGCTTGTGTTATGGTGGTTAGGATAACGGATATAATACTTATATACTTTTCTTTTGAAAATACATACTTATAATAGACAGTAGCGGCGCTAGGCGTCAGCGACGTCGGCGACCGCCGACGGCCTCGCGTTTGAGGGGCCTCGCAATTTTTTAAAATTTACCTATTTATTAATTTCTTTTAAACACATGTGCGAGTTAAATTAATGCGTGAGTAGTACTTAAGGGCATTCATCAAAATGCAACAAAAGAAGACCGTTTCAAGTAGTGTAATGATAAATCATTACACTACTTGAAAAGGTCTTCTTTTATAGGTAGGACTTCCAATATTTCGGAAAGGCGAAAACAGCGACATACAGTCATTCGAACTATGTAAAGACTACTACTAACTCCATGTTAATCGGGGTCATGAAAATTAAGTAGCTAAACGTACATCTTTCGCATTTGAATGCGAAAGATGTACGTTTAACATGGAGTTAGTAGTAGACGATTAACATGGAATTAGTAGTAGTCTTTACATAGTTCGAATGACTGTATGTCGCTGTTTTCGCCTTTCCGAAATATTGGAAGTCCTACCTATAAAAGAAGACCTTTTCAAGTAGTGTAATGATTTATCATTACACTACTTGAAACGGTCTTCTTTTGATGCATTTTGATGAATGCCCTTAAGTACTACTCACGCATTAATTTAACTCGCGCATGTGTTTAAAAAAAATGAATTTGAAAATTGTTATTTTTGAAAATACAAAATTTTCTCTGGTTGCGCTCTTACTAGATAGAATATTAAATTTTAACACCGCTCAGAGCGAGTGAACCGCACATTATTCGTACTGGAAATTTCAAAATTTTCGCGGCGCTTTTATAAATAAGAATGTTTAGTTTCCTTGCCACTCGAAGCAAGCAAATGCACATAATTCGTCCAGAAAAATGCAATAATTTCTCGGCGCTCGCAACGAGTTGCTCGCGCTTCTACAAATAATATCTAATACTTTTATTACCACTCGGAGCAAGCTAATCGCACATCATTCGTTCTAAAAAAAATCAAAATTTTCTCGGGGCTAGCAACGAGCTGCGCGCACTATTTATAGATAAGAAAAATATTCTTATTCCTAGCCATTTGGAGGAAACTAAATGCACATTCGTGTTGAAAAATATTTTTTTTTACGGCGCTCACAGCGAGCTGCTCGCGCTGATATGAGAATATATGTATTTAGTTTTCTTGCTACTTGGAGCAAGCTAAACGCTCATCATTCGTACTGAAAAATGCAAAAATTTCTCGCTTTTACAATTATTGATAGGTACTTTCATTACCACTTGGAGCAAGCTTAAACGCACATTATTCGTGCTGAAAAATTCAAAAGTCTCGGCGCTCGCAGCGAGCTGCTCGCGCTTTTATAAATTAGAATATGTATTTAGTTTCCTTCCTACTCAGAGCAAGCTAAACGCTCATAATTCGTACTGAAAAATGCAAAAATTTCTCGCTTCTACAATTAATGATACTTTTATTACCACTTGGAGCAAGCTTAAACGCACATTATTCGTGCTGAAAAAAATCAAAATTTTCTCGGCGCTCGCAGCAAGCTGCTCGCGCTTTTATAAATTAGAATATGTATTTAGTTTCCTCGCTACTCGGAGCAAGCTAAACGCTCATTATTCGTACTGAAAAATGCAAGAATTTCTCGGCGCTCGCAGCACGCTGATCGCACTCCTACAAATAATTATACTTTTGTTATCACTCGGGGCGAGATAACCGCATACCTTTCATACTGACTTCAGACAGAATTTAAAAAATATATTATCGCTCGGAGTGAAGGGGTAAGGCCCGAAAATGAAGTAAATACAAGTGAGTTTATGTCGTTAATTTACAAAGATGAATCTAACAAGATGTTTAGTGTAAAAAAAGTGTAAAGAATTCAAAATTGCAAGACTACGCTAAAATGTATCCCTTCTTAGTTTGAAAAAAATCCTAGCCAAAAAAGGGGGCCTCGCGAACCTAATTTCGCCGACGTCCACGCGTGGTCTAGCGCCGCCACTGATAATAGATACTGAAAATCACCCAGACCAGACACAAATACCTGTGGATCACACAAACATCTGTCCCATGCGGGAATCGAACCCCCTTCTGCGGTGCAAGCGGGTATTAGCCCACCGCGCCACAGAGGTCAAATCATGGTCTTCCTAAATCGTCGACAAAGCGCCAACGATAGCCACCGAACCCTTTCGTTTAGTGTGAAACCAACTTTACAAGGATAGCGCAACCAAATAAAAAATCAACATAATATCAACCAAATAAAGAACATATAAATGCTATTTTTACGTACCTAGTATACATTTTTACATGCCAAATTACAAAACTAAAGCTACCCTTATATTTAATTATAAAAATAGAAAGCTTTATATTATAACTAATATTATAAGTACTTACATGGTTATTGGTAATTTAGTACATTGATGTATGATTTGATTTATGATAATTATTAAGAAAATAGTATAATGCCTAATAGACAATATAATAGTTTATAAAGTTAATAAAAGCTATAATATAATAGTTTTTGACCCAATAAATACTACACCAATGTAGGACCCACCGAATTACCAAGAACCACGTATTTTACTTGAAATTTAATCGATTCATAATTTTACCCTTATTATAAAGAAATTGTTGCCATAAAAAGAGGCAAAAATGTAACAAATTTTGGCAACTTTTATTACTATTTCTCACATAAAACATTTTTTTTTGGTAAAGAAATTTGATTAATATTTTTGGTGTTCTTAAAATGCCGAATGTAGAAATATAAAATTAAGATCATTGATATAATATCTTGTATAATGTCATAAATTAACTTGATATAATATCATAACACTATAAACTAGATTATTATAATGCTTGCCGCTTTTCTCCCGTTCGTCGGTTTGGGTTATGCTTTCATAGATCAGTCTGTGAATCAGTTTCTTTTTTCTATATATTATAAATTATCTACATTCTCCATCTGAGCAGTAGGCCTTAACAAATCCTTATTTACATAAAATATCAACAATTGACAGAATAGGGTAGTTGACTAAAAATTTATTTTTGACCATAATGTAGGTAGATTTAAAAAATATTGGACACGTATTTTTTTATTTGAAAATCTGATAAAAATCGTGAGAGACTACGCACTGAAGTTGCTTGGTGGGAGTGATGACGCCACTGTGTGATACTCGAGCCAGTATAAAATGTACCAACCTGTGACTTATCTTCGCCTTAAAACTTATAAAAGCATTATATTATTATCTCAGCCATTATTTACGAGTGTTTTATTTGCAAACAAAAAATACGTAACCAATTTTTTTATTATTTGAATTACGGAACAATTATATCTTAGAAATTTTGATCTTATCAACTACCCTATTAGAATAATGCTAAAACGACAGACAAAGGCGAGACGGAGCGGTAAAGCGGTCGCGTTCTTCATTTTGTTTTTGCCCGCGTTCGCTTTTTATGTGGTTATGTACAGTCAACTACAAAGAGATGTATCCATGTTAGGTTTACAAAATGAAGTAAATTTTCATTTGCCACAATGAACTACCCTTGGTTCGTGACATTTCTAGTAGCAATCAAACTTTATATTATCATCGACTCGTTTAATATGCAACAATGATGTATCTCGCTACTTTTCCTTAGGTGATACATAATAATAGCATTTAAAATGAATCGAATATAGTATAAGATTTGGTGGATACTGAAAATGTCACGAAGGGTAAATAATTTTTGCATACTAAAAGTTTCTTCATTTTGTAAGACTAACATGGATACATCTCTTTGTAGTTGACTGTACAAATTCGACACATTACAAAATTCCGTTCCGTACCGCGACCGCTTTTCCGCCTTTGTGTGGCGTCACCTTAATTGAGCAAGTTAAGATATCTTCACGAATTTGTCCTTTTGGTTGAAATAGCTGACGGTCCCGGCTTCCTCGTTGTTTGTTGGAGGCATTCTGTGCAAGCTCAGGTAGGATGCTGATAGCTCTGTGCCGTCGAATTGGCGCAAGTGGATCTGTATGAATAGAAAGAATAGAATAGAAATAAATTTATTTGCACACAAGATGATAATAATATACAAAGCATAAGAGAAACAACATAGTATAAATATTTATAGAAAAATCACATCCTGCCGCAGAAAGGTACCAGCTCAGCATGTGTAGATCTTAGTTGACTTACGCTGGTCTTCCGCTGGTACCTTAAAATCTTTACCTAAACCTTTACCTTTTGGTATGAAAATAAACCGCCATTATCGCCACATCCTTTGATAAGAAATCTTTTGATATTATTATTGGGGGAACTTCAAAAGGACCTTAAGCCGCTTCGACGATTTCTGATCTTTAGTAAGTTGAGATACAATTCACTGCTTAAAATCCTTTGATAATAATTTTAGTGATACAGAGAAAGATGCGTGGAAACTTCTCTCGTAGAGTATTTTGTTCCATGCCTCTGCATGATAAACCAGCTGATGCCCCTCAAGCATACAATAAATTATGTAACCAAGATAAACATTGTAAACACATGTTTGAAAAATGCAATCCTTATGAGTTTCTTGCTCGTTCTTCTCATAGAGACGCTTTGCGAACGAGCGGTTGAGTGTTAAAATAGAAAAAAATGTAAAATTGAATAAAAGTGCTCCAATGTAGCCTATTTGACCTATAAATGAATTTTGAGTTTGATTTGGTAGCAAAACAAATCGTGTTTCTGTGCTACTTGCCTTTGAATCACTATTACACTAATATTACAAATGCGAAAGTTTGTGAGTGTGTATGTTTGTTACTTCTTCACGCCTAAACGGGTGGACCGATTGAGCTGAAATTTGGTATAGAGATAGCTTAGACCCTGGAATAACACATAGGCTACAGTAAAGCGGGTAAAACCAGGGGCAGCTAGTAAAATTATAAAGTACATAATATAAAGACAATAACGCTAAAACTTTTAAATTTTATCATCATAAAACAAAGTTAATATTATACCTATTCTTATTTATGTTATTCCAGTTTCGCGCCATTTCAATTTGAAATTTTTGCTAAACTAGCTACGGGTGGTTTAGCATTTAAATTGGATTTTTTTGATTTCATATTGTTTTAAATCTGATTTTTATGCTAAACTGGCCAGATTTGGATCCATTAAAACTTTTGCGTTTATAATAATATGAAGTAGGATTTCTTGTTGAACAGTGAATAGGTACGCTTCAATCGCTCTTATCATGGCTATAACTATCTTACGGCAACATACAGATAGAGAAACAAAACATAGGATAGTTATTATATTATCCCACCTTTGTACATTTTTATGTTCTTTTGTGCGTTTTACATGTACTTTTGTACATTTTATATGTACTTTTGTACATATTATATATAATTTTGTACATTTTATGTGTACTTTTGTACATATTATATGTAATTTTTTACATTTTATGTGTACCTACTTTTGTACATTTTACATGTACAAAAGTACAGTTTTGTACATTTTATATGTTCAAATTTTACATGTATTTATATGTACAAAAGTCATGCAGGTAGACCATTGTTACGCGATGCTGCGTAGTTTGCAGTTTTATAATGAAAGTGACTCACCAATAAATGCAAATTAACTTCATCGCTCCGACTCAAGTAAGGGAAGTTGCCTCCGTTCTTCAAATGCGCCAGTTTAGCGTGTGGATAGGATTTATAGAGGTCCTCTCGAACGCGCGCGCTCAGCGCACTCTCGTCCCAGACATCCATGACGGTGATGGGCAGCTCGCTGAGTAGGTGCGGCTGTACGTAGCACGGACTGCAGTTTAATGTTAAACGGGACGCTAGCTCTGACTGGTTTAGAGATTCCAACTGGAAAATGTCAATTTTTTCATACTGTAGTACGTTACTAGCGACCCGTCCCGGCTTCGCAAGTGTTATAAATGTAAACCCTTGTATCACTCTATGTTTATACGATTTAAGCGAACAAGCAAAACGACTTGTAAAATACGAAAGTAAATAAATAGGTAATGTGTGTTTGTGTAAGCTGAAATTTGTATTAAACAAACGGCAACAATAATATACGAGTGCATAATAATATGACCCTCTTTCATTATGAATTCAGGGTCTTAAGTATACCTACTTATCTACAGACCGAGATAAATTAGTGCATAAAGAAGTATACAAAATACAAACATACATTTTTAGTTTTGAAAATGTGTTGACAATTTCATTATTTCCTATAATATGTACCTATTATTATTTTTTAAAGGCTACTAGAACCATTCATACCTGATATTTTTGAAACAAGTTTGCAAACATGTTTTAACTAGAACTTCAGATCTTATCATTTTATTCAAATGAAATGATACATTTTGAATAATATAAAGAGATTTTTATTGTCAAAATTATTGAACATTATTAAAAGACTTAAAAAAAAGGAAAACTTTAGAATCATTTTTGATGTAGGTATATGATATTATTCAAAGGCCTGTACTGCACTGGTTTGTTAATAATACAAGCCTTGAAACACTAAACTTGAACTCACACACCTATAAACCACTACAAAAAGCAGTCATTTTAAATACATGTAGAAAAGTTAGAAATTAAAAAAATTAACATAGTTAGCACTTGGCTCCATCCTGTGCCCAAAATCACTTCCAAACAGGAGAGAAAAAAAAGTATATATTATAAATAAAAAACAAAAAAATAATTTGTTTATAGATAAGATCCATACACAAAAAGAAAAAATTGGACGTGTTTTTGAGTGTGCGTGTGTGTGTGCAGGAGGGTACTACAGCAATTGATGGAAATTAATTAAAATCAGTATCTGTCAAGAAGCTTTCTTATGCTTTTTAGTTATTTAAATTGACCTATCTGCTATCTGATATATTTATTTATTTCATTATTTAAATAATAAAGATAGTTAGCGCTATCAAACAAGATTATGTTTACTATGAGAAGAGACAAATTGGGATGTTGACAAGGTTGAATTATTTTATATATATAAAAATATTTATTTACTTGCAAATAAAATAAAAATTGCTAAGATATAACACTAAAATTTCTGTGTTGGGATGAGTGACTTCACTAAATTCAACTACACTGTACAAAACTGTACCAAAATTAGTGGAGCGAAGTCACGATCAAGAAACTTTGGTGTGTTGTATCTCTCATGATTAGATTTACAAATAAAAAAATATGAGTCCAATATTTTACAAAAATATACATAATGTACAAAAAAAATTTTTAGTCAACAACATCTCCATTGTAATGAATAATATTTTCTTAAACTTATATAGTATTTTGTTGACAATAGAATACTTAGCATATATTTTTAGTTATTAACATATTATTTACACTATAATATAATATTTACTTACCCTTTCAACCATAAAATCAATAGCCTCAGCCATTCTCCGATCAACTTTATCCGTGGTGAAGTTGCCCATGAGCATTCTCTTCAATACAAGGGAGGGTAGGAGCCAGAATAAGGCGGAAGAGTCGTGGTACTCAAACACAGAGGTATCTGTGAATGTGTTGCACAGAACCAGGGATGCCACTCGGGGACAGTTTTTCGTTACCTCTGTGAATTTCTGAGCTATAAAACCACCTGGAAATGTTAAAATAGGTTTTACTGTATGTTTATGTTTCTTTGTGATTTTATTAGTCATTATTTTTTATTTGATAAGCAACATAGTGTTAAAGATGTGCATATGTTTAAAAGATTCATTCTTAAATTGTGGCTTGATGTCTTCATTCTCTATGGAATTTTACATTATAAAGCAGAAAAACTGCAACTACCACAAAGCTGGGTTTCTCAAAAACATAATAAACTATCAAGAGTAACTAAGTATTTTTACTACTGCACTTTATTATATGTTTATTAAAAAGAAAACTAATAAGTCAATTACTTCCATGGCTGCAAAAGTCACCCACGTCGGGTTACTTTTGTTCAAACACTACAGTTATTAAAACTGAAAAGTAAATTACCTAAGGAAGCACCAAAAATATGAACCTTATCCAGTTCAAGGTAATCGATGAGTCTTTTGAAGCCATCACACCATTCCTTCATGTTCCAATATGGCGGAGGTTCTGCAGCAATCACCCTCACTCCCCTACAGGACAGACCCATCACTTGGTTGAAGAACACATCAGCAGTGCCTGACACAGGCGGGAGACATATTAATGGACACCTCACTGACTTTGGTCCAGAATCGAATATGCTCCAAGCCTGAAAAATTACGACAATTTCCTTTACAAATATAATTAAAAACTACAAACAAATTGTTCTATAGTAAAATAAATACAGTTCTACAGTTCAATATTATCAAGTAAAGCAATCTCTAAGTGAGAATAATTAATTTATATTGAATTTCAGATGTGCAAATTTGTTTACCTTGGAACTATCGGAATCCACCACAATTTTTCTCAAAGGTATACTGCTTCTAAAGCTCATATATTCATTAGACTGAGCTAAATCACTAAGGCAGCTCATTTTAATACTTTGTGAGCTGTTTATAATAAAAAACTTTACAGTAAAATATTTTTTAGCAAAACACCTGCTGGCAATGTTTACAAAATGGGTTCGTGAAAAGTGACATTAACAATTATTGACAGCTGACAATCGCAAACCGACGACATTCACTTTTTACTAGTGATGCGCTCCATATAAAAAAAATTAGTCGATTTTAATAGAATCGACTAAAATTGTAGTCGTAGTGTAGTAGTTTTTCGTCGAATAGTCGGCTTTTTACACGCTTTGCGCGAAACTATTATTTTATTTCATTTTGAAAAATACGTAAAATTAATTAATTCTTAGCATAAAAAGGACGGTAAAGAGATATATCGTGGTTAAGTCATTATCATTTATAGATCATTCACAGTTATTTTACCTCTGACAGATGTCAAAATTATTTTCTTTATGTTGCACGTAAACGGATGATACTGTAGACTATCACAAAGCGTGCCGCTAAAAGGGACAAGAAATATTACGTCACCATATTTCGGGTTACCATACGAAGAAAATTAAACCAAAATTTGTGCATGTTCCTTTATTTTTTAGAAATAAGTACCTAACCATTTATTAAGTAAAATACGAGGTAGACTTACTATATATAAAATGTACTCTGTGAGTTAGACTTTATCCTAATGGTAAGAGATAAGGTTGAGGTTTTAAAGATCTTTATTATCAATAATTATCAACAAAGACACACTTTGGTACATAACAATTATTATTTCGTTAGTAGTCACAATCATCAAGTTAAATAAAACTTAAATAATAAGATTACAAGATAGGGTAGATATTATTAGTTGCCGCGGACGAGTGCTTCGGTGTACCCGCAGCCCCGGTGATATGGCATTCCGCAGGAACACCCCCATGTTTTTTAATGGTTATCCTCGCCACACACATCTTCGACGGGGGGTCCCACATACCACCCTGCGCCCCTCGGCGCTGGGTGACAATGCGCGGGTAACGCATTTTCCTGGGGGGAAAAAAGGTAGTTACTATACTTCGTTTCAAAAACAAAGATAATTTTCAGGTCAGGAAGGTTATAATATTATCAACGATATTTGCCATGATACAAAATATATGAGATAAATTCAAATATACATATTCCTATAATTTTAAATGTTTGAGTTAAACATATAAGAAATTTATTTTCTACAATATATAACTCGTTGGTACAATATAGAGGTAAGATATTATGTTGTAGCTGTTTTTTAAACACGGGAAATGAGTCTACATTTTTTATATGGGATGGTATTTGGTTATAATTTATAATTTTAAGAGATAACCTTTTTATTGTAAGCTTTTATTTACTTTCACCTGTCTGTTGTCTGTCTGTCTGTAATCAAATCTTGCAAATTTAATTAGATCCACTCCCGGTTTCCGATAGAGCTGAAATTTTGCAACCATATATAAATCGGATGACAATGCAATATTATTATGACGAGGAGCTGATCTGATGATAGAACTGGAAGGTGGCCATAGGAACTCCGTAATTAAACGACGCAACCCTATCGAGTTTGGGCTCATTTGATTCATCTTGGCGAATACTTTGGTGCTAGATGGTAATAATAATAATAATAAAAGCTTGTTTTTATTAAGTTTTTTTTAAAATTTCACTTGTTTATTTACAAGCATTTATTTCTTCAATATTTTATATATGTATTTAAGATTAAACCAACTATGAAAAAGTATTTACATCACCTAACTATTAAGCAATGATTTAAATACTACTTATAAATAAAAAAACGTCGTTGAGGTAAAAAACGTAGAAATACCTATTTAGTTCCTTTAAATTTCGCGGGACTCCTTTCGTGAAAAGCACTCAATCCAAAAATTCTAAATGCTAGTGTACGACCCACAAGCCACTATCTGCGCCACTGCGCCACATGTGACAGGAAGCCAGGGCCCCAGCCACTCGTTCAAGTCAATTATTGTTATGAATAGGAATATTGACAAGGGCAAAAAAAAAGGTAGTCCTGGGTATTTTTAATACCAGATGTAAATTTAATCATATTTATTACGGATTTTGATGACTTCATGGACCAAAAAACTTAGTCAAAACATCTTTTTTTTATTTTATCTTTATTGTTTTAGTTTCCTCTGTCTACGGTTTTTTCAGACGGCCGATAGCACACCCTCGTGTTCGAGTTGACTACTATATACATTATAAATAATAAGTCAAGCCATTATTTTTCAATGAATGTCTTATATTTATAAAAAAAGTTGGCAACACAAGCGTTTTCAGTTTTGAGGTTATAATAATAATTATTTTTTATATTTAAGCTTTTTATAAAGCCTAAGTTACGTCTAGAGTGCATACAACACAATTACTAATGATTAAAATTTTGTCACGAAATGCTTGTATTAAAAAAATAGTATAATACTTACGAATGAAAAGACAATCCGAACATTTTCTTTTCACTATCACTTTTACACCCTATCACGCTACACCGCACCATTTTTTAACCTAAATTGTAGATATATTCAGTCTTAAACGTTTACAAGTAATTTCATTAAAAAAATCTTTGCTGAAAATCAGTAATTTATATTTTAATCAAGACGACTACAATATTTTGCAGCTAGCTGTCAAAATTTGTTTCGCAAACTACTTTGCGAAACACGAAAAAAGCGGCACGCTGTATGAAACAAAAAATAGCATCATTCTATTTCTTTCTTTTACACAGCTTTCGCATAAGTTGTTCTCTTTCTCGTGCGAATGAGATAGAACACATCCCAAAGTCTATAGTTCTTTCTGTCTACGATGTTGCATTATTGTCAAAATGTTGCCAGATCGTTACTTTTGTTACGTTTTACGTTACTTTTCCACCCTTTGAGTTACTTTTGCATTCGTGTATAGATGATTTTTACGATACTTTTCAAAATTTGATTTTGAAAAATTTACACAATATTTTATTTTAAATTGAACCTTATAATTAATGAATCTTCTTCCTTGTAATGGTATAGAAAATAATAGTTAATTTATTGATTTAGCAGAGATAAAAGAATAAGGTAATTTCGTATAACTTTATCTGGTTTAGAAAAGGATTTTTTTGTTGATTAGCAATTTCTTATTTAAATAAACTGAAAAATTAGGAAATAGTCACCGAAATGTTAGAATATGTAAGCGTATTTCAATTCAACTGTGTATATTGTGTAAATTTTTCAAAAATGCGTTACTTTTCTTGTTTAAACGTTACTTTTTGTACTTGATAAGGTTACTTGTACTCGTTGTTTTAATAATTATTATTATAATCCCAAGCTTTACCAATGCCCATAAACTCAATTTCCTTTGAAGAAAAAGAATTTATCTATAACAATATCGGATGATGGTTAACATATGAACAAGTGGTTACTGCGAACTATCAATATGATATAAAATATTAGGTAGGTTCGAAAACGAGCGTCAAGATGGCGGGACCAAGTCTTGGATTTGCATGAAACATATACCAATATTTAGTACCTATTTAGTACCTCCGATCAAAAAATTAGTACCTCAACAGAAAAGCTGCGGCACAGCAAAAACCTTGGTCCCGCCATCTTGACGTCAAGATGGCGGGACCAAATTGATCCGCTGCTTTCTGGAAGTTCTGATGAATTAAAATATTTAGTACCTATTTAGTACCTCTCAAATATCTTTTTAGAATTTTTATAACTTTTACGGTTTTAAAGATATTTAGCAAAAACCTTGGTCCCGCCATCTTGACGTTTTTAAAAAAACGTTTCACATCTAAACGCAAAGTTTTTCTTAAATTATTTTCTGGTCAATATTTAGTACCTTTTTGGTTCTAAATATTCGCCTTTCACAAGTTTGTGCCTGTGACTCCGTCTGTTTGGAATAAGCATTTTATTGTTCCCCATTCAAACTTTTTTGCTTTTCTGGAAGTTCTGATGAATTAAAATATTAAGGACATATTTAGTACCTCTCAAATATCTTTTTAGATTTTTCGTAACTTTTACGGTTTTGAAGATATTTAGCAAAAAGCTCCAAGCTTCTTTGCGCCCTGTTAAAGAATGAAATCCGAAATAAAAAGTATCCCATGTTTTTTTCAGGGTCTCAAACTAAATTCTTACCTAATTAAATTTATCGGATTAAAAAAAATTGTGTTTTTTCTAAGTAGGTATGTAAAATGTGTGTATTTTGTTAGATAAAATATTAATTACTTAGTGATTATATTAACAAAGATCAATTTTCAGTATACATAATATGTATAGGTATTTCAATCCGGTCAAAATGGACATCAGAATTATTATTGGTATAATTATTAATTTGGGGTATCCACCTAGACGACCTCCTGCAAAGGAAGTCTACTCCCGGTACCCCCGGTTTAGATCGGTTAAAAAGAAATGTACAGTAATTTGACTCCATATAAAAATGGCAGGAACATCTACAAGTCTAAAGACATAAGCTTTTTTGGTTATATTGGCTAACCTGATTATATCTGCCTACTAATAGAAGTACTATACTTTTTGGGATTGGTATATTTTTAGTTTATTTAGTTTTATTTCTACAACTTCAGGGCAATTTTAATCATTGATCCGATTATTTTTTTTACAAAAAAGGGAGGGAAATACAGGGGTAATTTTAACTCATTAAATCATATAAGACAAAATTAGCTAAAATGTTATCACATGTTGTTATATTATTTAAGTTCAGTGACAATTCAAAATTCTGGTGTTATGAGCTGAACTGATTATGGAGCTCTGACAGACCTACTGAAGCTCATTATGATGACTGCTGATAGAATATTTGAATTTTAGCTTGCATAAAATTATCGTTTCTTTCTACAAAAGTACATTTAATTCCACATGATTATGAGGGTCTGATTACGATATTAGGGTTTGGTTTGTCATTAGAGAACCTATCATTCCACATGATGATTTTTATGCCATTTTTCTATGGAGTCAAATTACTGTATATTTCTTTTTAACCAACCAAAATAATATAAAAATAAATCTAGTATCGTACACATTAGTAATTGAATTATGAATTGAAAATATGACTTGGAATAACTTTTCTAGCACACATAGAATTGCTAGTGACTTTTGGCAGTTTATTATTAATAATTATACCAATAATAATTCTGATGTCCATTTTGACCGGACTGAAATACCTATACATATTATGTATACTGAAAATTGATCTTTGTTAATATAATCACTAAGTAATTAATATTTTAACTAACAAAATACGCACATTTTACATACCTACTTAGAAAAAACATAAAAAAATTTTTAATCCGATAAATTTAATTAGGTAAGAAGATAGTTTGAGACCCTGAAAAAAACATGGGATACTTTTTATTTCGGATTTCATTCTTTAACAGGGCGCAAAGAAGCTTGGAGCTTTTTGCTAAATACCTTCAAAACCGTAAAAGTTACGAAAAATCTAAAAAGATATTTGAGAGGTACTAAATATGTCCTTAATATTTTAATTCATCAGAACTTCCAGAAAAGCAAAAAAGTTTGAATGGGGAATAATAAAATGCTTATTCCAAGCAGACGGAGTCACAGGCACAAACTTGTGAAAGGCGAATATTTAGAACCAAAAAGGTACTAAATATTGACCAGAAAATAATTTAAGAAAAACTTTGCGTTTAGATGTGAAACGTTTTTTTAAAAACGTCAAGATGGCGGGACCATGGTTTTTGCTAAATATCTTTAAAACCGTAAAAGTTATAAAAATTCTAAAAAGATATTTGAGAGGTACTAAATAGGTACTAAATATTTTAATTCATCAGAACTTCCAGAAAGCAGCGGATCAATTTGGTCCCGCCATCTTGACGTCAAGATGGCGGGACCAAGGTTTTTGCTGTGCCGCAGCTTTTCTGTTGAGGTACTAATTTTTTGATCGGAGGTACTAAATAGGTACTAAATATTGGTATATGTTTCATGCAAATCCAAGACTTGGTCCCGCCATCTTGACGCTCGTGGTTCGAAACAGGAAATTCATGTAAGTACACACATCACTGTAAAATAATACTTACAAGTGAAATAAATAAAAAAATTAAAAAACCCCCGCCCCCAACGCAATACGTTCACCATTTTGAATGGCGGCCATCTTGGATTTTAAATTTTATACAGTGCCCTTTCATTTGATATCCATATTGAGGGGGTTGTGGAAGAAAAAAGTAATTCGCCATTTTGTAGTTAGTTAAAAATGGGGAAGTCAATACTCACGTGACATGGCAACATTATTTTCAGGCTAGCCAATGTAAAGGCTAGAGGTAAAATAACTGTGAATGATCTATAATGCTTGTTCCACATAATTTGAATAAAAACGGGGGTGTGATGCAGAATAAAGAATTTTGAAGTTCTAGAAATCTATTGTAGTAGGTATTTTTCTTCGTACATAAGTCATAACAAGTTTAATGTCATTACAGGCAACTCCTACAATCTGCTTTGAATGCACAAAGACAAGGGCAAATAAATTTCCACATAATTGTGATTTGACTCTCGACAGTTTAAGTAGGGTAACCAACCTGTTCTGTTGGAGCATAAATAATAATTATTATTATAAAATTAAAAGATAAATCTGGTTCAAACACATCATTTATTAAATACTAACAATATGTAATTACCATTCTCGTCACGAAATTTTCCTACATCGATTCTCCAAACCACTTATGTTACTTAGGTCTAATTAACTTTTAGGTTTTGGACGATTTTAGCTGGATTTTAATAAGAACACCATCGTACCTATCTATTGAAAGAAACATAATCGCGATCAAATATAATGATACAAGCTAAAATCGTAGAATTAATCTAAATCTTAACATTTAGGTTATTAAAGTTAATATTTACTTAGTGCACACTAATCGTAACAATTCACTTTTAAGTTTAACATTACATTTTCGTTCATGAAACACTAAATTAATATGCAATGAACCTATGCTATTATTACTTATGAAATATTATTGCGCATATCAAAGACAATTTAAATTATAGAGACGTGACAATTTCACTGCACTCAAAAATATTAAGTTAAGAATTCTTACTTATATTATTATCTATTTCTAAAATCAGGCAAATTATAAGATTAGAATGCTGAACACGTCTCAATAATGTAAAATGCCATTGGCATCTGCAAAAACGAAACCCCACAGCAAATTTTCATAAAACAACTTTACTGCCATAGTAATTAATTAATGGGACTTGGCGTTACTTTACGGAAATCCATCATAATTATTAAGTAATTACCATATAATTGAAAAGATGTTTTACAAAAAATACATACTTAGGACTTTACGGCAAATGCGCTATATAATTGTCTGTATATTATGTTTGAGCATAACATTTCGAATTATAGATAAACATTCTAATGATAAAATCTCTGTACACTTAAATTTTGTAATAGTCACAATGATATTCATCCTAAGTAGAATTTATCTCGGCCACATATTTTTACACTTTAATAAGATGAATAATTGTATTATTTAATTAATAGATATATTATATTTGACATGAATAAAGATAAGTTCTCGAAAAACTAACTCTGACAATAATCGTTAGGGTGGCCACCTACATCCATCTTTTTATTGTAGGGTTACCAGAATTAAAAATACAGGTTTCATAATTCAAAAGACAATAAAACGGTATTATAAAATAATGGCATATATTTTTTAGATTACATATTAAAATTATATATTTTTTATTAAATGAAACAGCTCTTAACGTACCTATCTTCAATTCGGCCCGCATTTTTATGAGAAATCCTTGCACGACAATTTGTGTGCCTCGTAATAGCTAATTTAGCTATTAATTAAGGGCCAATTTTTAGCCCATAAAACGATCTTATTATACCTGTATAGGATTTAATATCTGGCCACCCTAGTGACAATCAAAATTCTACAATACGAAATCATTCTTAGTCCTAAAAATATGTAAGCACTAGATCAGAATAAAAAGGAAAGAAACTACAGGCTTCTCACAAATAGAATCGCTCCAATTAAGTTCATTAACACGTAACACGAGATAGCGCGTAAAATATCTTCCCTTTTCATTTTAATCTAAGATATAAACTAAAACATATTCAAAATTGTATGAATTAGGCGACAATGTTTTTCATAATCACAGAAGTCTTCATTCTTCATATAACCATACACAAAACTTAAAGTAAAAAAATCGTTTACAATGGTTATGTAATTCCATGTAATTGTTGACATATTTAATGATGACTATAGGGATGCACAAGTTTATTTTTAAATTATTTAGCCTTTCTTTTTAAATATAATAAAAAATATTAGACACGTATTTATTATTTTGTAAACATAATTAAAAATTGCAGAGACATACGCTCATATGTTTCCGGGTGGGGACGCGTTACGTCACGACTTGCTAGGAAATGGTTCACGCTGTGACGTCATGACCAATATATTCTAGTTCTTTATATCTCAGCCGATTTTTATTTAAAGTAAAAAATGTTACATATCCAATATTTTTTATATCTACTTGATGAACAAACTCCTTTTTTTTGGGCACATCCCTATTCTTAACTAGGTATACTATAAAACAGGTTTCCTAGGCCTTCAGAGTCTTTGAGCACGATATCGCCAGATCTTAAGCGATGATGCAGCCCATAGACAAGGCCTAAGTAAGGCCTGCTTTTGCCGTATTTATTAATATTTTATTAAAATAGGTACGTAAAATAAAATTAGCTATCCAGTTCAGGCAAGTCGTACGGATCAGGCAAGTCGTATGAAACAGAGAATATGTGGCGACATAAAAATGCACTTCTTTAATTTATAAATTGAAATAAGATTTAGAAAAGCTAAGTGAACGATATCTATTAAATATGCTGACTAAAGACGGTCTTAGGCTCATAACTATACCTGTTAGTGATCATTAGTCATGGTAGGTATCATATTAATCCTAAAATGAGATATTTCTCTGAACATCGTGCTCAAGCACGGTCGCTATGGCCGCAAGGAGACACTGTTTGGTCGGTAAATCGCCAGTCCAAATGGATTGCCAGGTGCCAGGTGGCAATTGAAAATAAAATTCCCAGTTGTCGGGCGGCAATCGGGTATAAAATTCCAATTTGTCGAGTGGCAACTTATTTCTCCCACATCCTAGTAGCAGTTTCTAGCGACTTGATTATAATCAGTGGGAACTAGGAATTATACCCACCAGTATAAACGACAAAAATACGAGAATTTACACATAGAAAAGAGGGCAATTTACGTAAAGCAAGACTACGTTTTTTCTAAACACTCAGTGTATGTAATAGTTGTGCAAACTCAGTGGCTGCGTTCGGAAATATCACGCATGGCCACTCGCGTAACTATTATAACCACGTTACTGAATTTTAACTATATTTTGTAATTTATTTCTTTCAATGAAATCACGTTCATTGTTCTCCTTGGGAACATACAAACATGATGGTTTCATCAAAATATTAAGATACTAAACTAAGAAGTTTTGTTGAAACTAGACCTGACCGAGGTTTTTGGACAATGTCTTTAATCAGGAGTTCACGCTCTCTTCAATCAAAATTCTATAACTTTCGCGAATAATAATTTTTGGCTAAGATATTATGACAAGCAAAATCAGACAGCTCATCAGATGGTGAGAGGTTACTGTCGACTATAATACTTAGATGTCTGCAACACTAGTGGTATAGCTGTCAGTTATTGCCGTTGCAGTGTCAGTTATTGCCAACGCAGTGTCAGTTATTGCCGACGCAGTGTCAGTTATTGTCGACGCGTTGTCATAAACTTTGAATGGCCAATGTTACTTGCTATTAGCATCCTTAAAATATGTGAGATTTATCAAGGAATTGGTCCAAGCAGTTATAAGACAATATAACTGGTACTGAAGCCATTTAACTACACAATTTGAAGAAAAAAAAGAAGACTTTCAGTGACCGACATTCTCTTGATAACTTGATAATTGAACCTGATACCAGAATCAACTAATAAAAGTAATTGAATCATGCGCATTTAATTTGACACGTGGACATTTTACACAATAATCAGATCAGTAGATATATTTATGAGTCTCTTCGAAAGTTAAAGAAATGGGTATATTCTCAGTCGCCCCCATACCGATTGCGCCTAGGTGGCAATTATCACCGAATGGCGACGGGGAAGCTATCGTTCCCACTTCAAACTGTTGTGTAGATCGCTAATTCCCCTTCTCACCCGGCAGAAAATGGGAATTTATACCCAAATGCCACTCGGAGGCAATCTATTTTGTGGCAAATGGGAATATTCCAATGAAATGTTAACCAACGTCGACACTCGCAAGAATTAAGAGCGTGTATATCAATAAATTAATTGTATGAATTTATATTTCAAAATTTGTCAAATAGTGCGAGCGAGAGAGCGTCACTCGATATATACGCTCTTAAATCGACTCAATAATGTACATATTATGTATGTGTCGCAATGAGAAAATGGCCACATTAACGTAAGTATCTCTGATATTGATTGTCCGCTAGCCAACTTGTAATGTTTAATATGAAGTTAATGTCAATAAACAAAGGGACAATGAAAACAAATGAAATAATCGTGATGTAAGCGTAATTGCATTGTTATCGTAGTCTCGCCAATATCTATTGGCCGTCATTGGCAATGTCAGTTGGCTGAACAAACGATTTTTACTGCACATAACATTGGTTTCTTTAGATTCATTTACTTATTTGTTTCATTTAAGTCAACAGAAAACAAAAATGATTTTTTTATATGAATAGGACAAAAGAGCGAACATTTCTTTTGTCCATCTTTAAGAAGCGACTTTGCAAGGCAGCGAATCTTATGGCATTTTTCATGTCCTCGCAAATATTTCAACATCAACTGTCTATTGAATTAATGATAAAATCGCTTTTAAAATTGTATTATTGCCTTTACGACTCGCCCATAAAATCGGCATAACAGCCGGGTGAAGTTGGGGACCATCACTAAAGAAGTCACATGTTAAGAAGATGGATTGACGAATTAAGTGTGACGAAACAGGAGGTGGGATCCCTGCCAATCTTTAAATGTCACATTTCAAAAACATCGTAGAATAAAGTAGTAATAGATCAAACTGTTAAAATAACAAATTTGAACTTACCTCTATACTCTTTTCCAAGACAACATTCGAATTAATAGAAACAACTTTTAAATATTGATTTTATTCAAAACGTGACGTCACAAATTTGACCAACTGTGACGAGGACGACTAATCAGTGTGACTTAATGGATGATCCCTTACGAGATATTAGCGTATTCCTATAGTATTGTGTAACGCGTGTTGTCCTCACGACTCTCCGTTGCCGCTGTCGTCGGCGTCGCCGTCGCCTCCCTCCAGCTCCTCCTCGGAGTCGGAGTCCAGGTCATCGTAGTCGTCGTCGTAGAAGTCTGTCATGTCCAGCTAGAAAATTAAGATCAGTCTAAGGTTTAATAGTTCTCCACTAAGATGATGGTAAGATATAAAAAAATAAAGTTTTTTTATATAATAGGTTTAAAGAAGACGCTCTCCTGATGGCAAGAGATAACGCTGCCCATAATCAGGACAGTACCACCCAGGATTTTACAACGATATGAAATTCTGCACCAACGTTTCTCACTCAAGAGTCATAAGATGTTACTCTTATGACTCTTGAGTGGGTAATTTCATTAGCTACAGTGCCCTCCTACCGAAGCACAGTAATGTTAGTTTGTAGTTTGTACATCATTGCTCATACGGTAATAACTGGCACTGTAGGGATGCCCACCTAGTCGAACTCGTGCAAAGGAAGCCTACCCCCGCCCCGGTTAGAATGGAAACTAATTGGAAACAAAGCTCATGTAGTCCGATTGATCCGAACTAATCACGTGATGTGAACAGTCGTTATATCTCGCTCACGTTTCATTGATTAATGAATTACATATCAATTGATATTGAAAATACAGTCTAATGTTTTAAAATTTAAATTACTAGTCAATTGTAATCAATTTAAAAAATTATAATATTAATAAATTTTGAATCAATAGTAAGTAATAACAATTACAGTTTTACAGTGTGTACAAATAAATTAATCACAAATCATCTATCACCACGGGACTAGTAAGAAGACTCAAAAGGAAAAAACCTTTTGAGTTGTGTAGTGATTAGTGAAGTTATTATAATATAGTGTTAGTGCTGTGTACAAAGAACACAAGAACAAAGTGTCTTCACCCTGATAGAGACAGTAAGAATACGTGTTATTGGACACTTTCTTAGATTAACTCATATTAGCAACTTAAGTTAGAACTAAATTACTTATTAGTCTAATAAGACTAGATTGTAATCTTTTGATACACTTATTCTAATAGTAGGTGTAAGAAACAAAAAAAAAAAAAAAAAAAATCTATATCTTAAGTCTAAAATTATATTGTATCTTTAAAAAGCTAATTTTAAAAATTTCAAGTTGATTAGACATGGATCAGTAGCAAATATTTTAGGACCAATACTTTATAATTGGGGATTAGTTACAGCTGTGCTTTGATTGATCAGTTTCTTTTACCTCTAAATAAGTAGTACATACACGGCAAATAATAATGGATCAATCGTAATTATTCACAACATAATTAAAAATCAACTTTCCATTTCAAATATGTAATTACGAATGTAAATATATTTATTCGAGTTTAAACAAGGAAAAACATTGAATTAATTTTATAATTACCCTCAAATAAAATGAATACAAACATTTCGTCGTTTTGGTTACACGTAGGTACCTACTAACCTTACTTCTGGGGAATTAGTTTCTAGCTAAACTTCCTGACATACATCTATTATAATTTATAATAATAATTAGTAAATAAAAGAAGAACAAAATTAAAAAAGAAAAATAATAATAGAAAAGAGAGTTATAACCCGCTAGCACGCATTTTCCGGGGTCGTGTCTTGCTGTCAAATCAAATTGTCATGTTATACATTTTCAAAAGTACCTACATATAATTAAGTATGGGAAATGGGATGACAGTTCAACTTGACAGCAAGACAAGAGCCCGAGGACACTCTGGCCTTGTCTTGCAGCAGGGAGGTCCAATAGGGAGATATTTAGAAAAATAATTGCATAAATGTATGATTTTTAAAACTATCGCGAGTGTTCTCCATAACTAAAACAACAAAAACGGCACAACTTACGTCTAATATTGTCGAGAATATCTCGACCACGTTTTCGGACAATTACGATGTCCTTAATCAGGAGTTCACGCCTGCAGAACCCGACGCCGAATCCGCGGTCGAGATATTCTCGACAATATTAGACTAAAGTTGTGCCGTTTTTGTTGTTTTAGTTATGAATGAATGTAATTAGTTATTTATTTGTAGGTACTAAGAAACAGGTCTGCTTACCTGTGGCTCTTGCGTCGTGGACTTGACTTGAGTCTTGATGCAATAGTCTTCTAACGTGAGGGGCACCACGATGCCTTCCTTCTCCGCGTCCATGCGTGCTACTTGCGCTTGTCTCCTGGAAAAGAAAACATTTCATTTAGATCTAAAATAATCTTACTAATATTATAAACGTTAAAGTTAGTAAGAATGTATAGATTTCTGGATGTATGTTCGTTACTCTTTCACGCCTAAACGGGTGGACCGATTGAGCTGAAATTTGGTATATAGATAGCTTAGACGCTGGAATAACACATAGGCACCAGCACAACGGGAAAAGCAGCTGCGCCCAGCTAGTTTAATATAAAATGAAAGAGTGACTGATTGACTGATCTATCAACGCTAAGCTATAGGTATATATCTACCTTTGAAAGGGTTAAGTTTAAATTAGAAACATTGATCGAAATTATGACGAAGAGCCCTCAAAGAAAGTTTTCCGCTTGCGGGCAAAGCCGCGAGTATAAACTAGTTTGCTATAAGTCGGTTATGATAATTTCGAAATGGCTTCACTTCGAGAGTTTAGTTAATCATAAACCCACGCAGTTATTGAAAGCAGTTTTGCCTAGAACTAGGTTTACCTATAAATAGAGATTATATAGATCTACTTATATCACAACCAAAAATTGCTTAACTCAGGTCTAATATTGTCGAGAATATCTCGACCACGGTTTCGGACAATTACGATGTGCTTCTTCAGGAGTTCACGCCTGCAGAACCCTGCTAGAAAAACTTAGTTTTCCCAAATGTTGTAAACATAGTTCGGAAGATTTAATAAATGATTGTCCTTTCTAAATATCTCAAAATACAATGATAACCACATTTTAAAAGTAGATTAAAAATGCAAAGGACTAAACACGGAACTATTTTACATAACAAACAATAAAAAGACAACTGAAAAGACTGGATTCTTTGTTCTTCAAAGGCCGGCTAACAAATCAGTGTTTAAGAAATAAAGTGTGAAGTAACGAAACGAATGATTCATCAGAATGACCAATCATGTTGAATTAAAAATAATATCGATACAATGACTAACATTTCTCATTTCTACTCGAATATTCTCCATCACTTCGGTGTATGAAAGTGGGTGCAAATTGTGATTTATACAGTTAACTAACCTAGACATAAATTAATGAATAACACGGTAAAGAGATAGGAAGAATATCTCTTTACCGTGTGGTAAAGAGATAGGAAGAATATCTCTTTACCGTGTCTATACTAATAATATGCTGTCAAAAATGTTTGTTTGTCTCACTTTAACGTGAAACCGATTAAAATGATATTTGGTTATTATGTACTCGTAGTAATGTAGCCAAGACTTTTTTGACTCAGGAAAAAGAAAGGGCGCAGGGCGGTATGTGAGACTAAAGAGGTGACTCTCTTGTACAAAATGGGATACCCACTAAAAACGTGGAGGTGTTCCCGCGGGTACGCCGTAGCACTAATCGCTCATCCGAAATGTAGCCTAGATCCTTGAATAGCACATAGGCTAATATATAATGACAAATACCTGTGTCTATTTGTAAATAAAACAGTAAGTAAATAATGTTATGTTTTATAACAATGAACGATAACAGTTATCAAGGTAAATGTAGATAGAGTAATAAGTTATTTCGCTTTTGTGGTTTTGGTTATATTAGTTGCTTCTAATAATTATTATAAATAGATTTTTTTTATTTACAATGACTGGCATGAAGAGCAAATCTGAGGGCCTATCGGCTAATTTTCACCCACTACGATTGATGACAACTTCAATGTACATTGCTGCGTATGTTAGTTTACTCATATTAATGAGGAGGTTTAAGCAAGTAATGTACGCAATTTTGTCTATGGATTCTAGTGTTTTACCTGTCGTTTGGCGATAGCCAATATGCCCTCAGGTGCCTGATGGGTGATGCTAAACATTATTATTACCACCAAAGGTTTTGAAATTCACTATTCTACGCAGCACTGTACTGCGCCTGTCGGTGATTCTAATAATACCCTTACTAAAGGAAGCCGTGTTGTAGTACTGATTGGAACCAATATTGGATTTTACTTGTATTGTTAAAGGTGACATTATCTTCACATATTGACTTGTACCGGAAACGTAACACAGATACGGTTCGCTGCGTGACCTTTTGTAAAATAACAATAACCTAAAGTCAAGGAAAAAAATATTGGCAACTGAACATATACTCGTATATTACATACGATACATCCGTCATTATGTACCTACTTTGAAGTATTCTAATGTTATAAATGCGAAAGTATGGATGTGTGAGAATGTATTACCTCAACGCAACGCACATAGGGGTATTTAGTTAATTTAGCTGGCCAAAAACATTAGTTCGGGTTTTTGAATTGCTAATGACGGAAATAAAACAAACGTTATATAAACAGTAAAAAATAATGTTTATTTTTTAATTATTTCCATAAAATAAAAAAAAACTACAAAAAAATTTAATTAGGTCACATGTCTACACAAAATAATTATAATATATACACACTACACATACTACACACACACACACACACACACACACACACACACACACACACACACTCACACACAAACACACAAACACACACACAAACACACACACACACACACACACGCTTATTTTTTATAATGGATTATGACACACATGATTTTATTAATTACTTAATTATTAAATCAAACAATAATCAGTTTATCTCTTCTTCACTTTCTGATTGAAGTGCGTCTGCTGGGTTTGGTATTGCAGATACAAACATATTCAATGTTTCAGGAAGAAAAGAAGACTTCTTGTTTTTGTTTATTACCCTTGAGGCACTAAAAAAGGGATCTGAGCTTAAAAGTAGCTTATTCAATATGTCTCTGTTGCAGGACTCTCTAGAGAATTTTCTTGAGTAATCCTGTCTGTATGACCTAAAATGCTTGTTGCGTGCCTCTGCTGCTTCTTCAGATAGTTGCCCTATGGGTAACAATGCATTTTTTATTATGTCTGATCCGTGCACAAGTACTTTGTGCAGTGTGGGTGTCATTGGGTGCCACGGGTAAAGTTTCACGTATAAGCAAGCAGTTTCTTCTGCATATTTTTCATAATTTTCTAAATTTATCTCGTATCCGCTCGAAATCGTTTCCAAAATCACTTTTAATCTATATATTAACTCGTAATCTATTCCTGTAATATCTGAGGATAGTTTCGGATCTTCAAAAAATCTCCTGCTGGTGTTGCCGTCATTAGTGTTTCCGCAGTTTGCTTTCGGCATGTCAACTAATAAGCCAGTTTCATTGCGAAACCTGGTCTGTATTTCTATTTTCTTATTCATCTCCATTTGTTTTTCTTCTTCTGTTTTTCTCTGACGGTACTTTTTCACAGGCAATTTATACGCTAAATGTAAAATGCTTTCAAAAAATCGTATTCTCGCATGTAAAATAGAAAGACCAAATTCAGTAGCATCCTTTGAAATTCTTCTTTTGTCCTCTAAATTGTTGAATTCTTTGGAAGTTTTCCCACAGATATAGCAACGACTTGTGGATGTTGTTCCAGTAGCTGCGTTGCAAACCTTTCCATCTACCATTGTCATTACAAATTGGGAATGCACCAAAAACTTTTCTCCGTCAATGTCCACTTCAGTTGCAACCAAATTATCAATGGAGTTTGAAACATAATTGATCTCTTCGTTTGTTATATCAGTTGTTTCTTTGACGAAGCGAAATCTTATTGGACGACAAAATCGGGCAGATGAAGGTGTTGGATTTTCCCATAACACCTTTTGATTGTCCTTGCCGCAAATAAGTCGCACAGGTACAAAGCAGCTTTGAAAAATATTTGCATCAGAGTCAGACTCATTGTCAAGTTTTTGTTTGTACTGTGCTTGTTGGGATCCGTCGCAGCCCCATTTACATATCAACTTCAAAGTGTTCCGCTCTTGCTCTTTTATTGTCAATAAGACTTCTTCTAAGTATTCCGATAAGCGCTTAACAGTAATATCAATTAATGGTTGCAGTTGGGTTTCCGCGCAGGTACTTGTTACCGTGCTCGCTTCTGGAGGAGGATAACATTTCTTTTTGGCTTCTTGAATTAAGCTATAACACGGAAAAAACTTCCGGTTCGTGTTTCTTATAATTTCGTACTGTACTCGTGTTAAGTCTGCATCTATAAACATTTTTAATGCTTCCATGGGGGTTAAACGCGATGATTTTTCACACTTAGAGGCATTGAAAGCTTTTTTGTACTTCTTTGCACGGGTCGGAGAGCTTGTTATGTCTTGGAGAATGCGGGAAGCATCACGTTTTCCCGATTTTCTTAATTCAACTTGAACTGCGTGAACTAAAACACCATCTTCTACATTGGAGCGGAGTTCCTCAGTTTTTCTTCTTTTGCTCCTTTCGCTAGATTCACCAAATGATTTACAAGGGCGACCTTGACGATTGGTAGTTGTGACTGGAATTTCGAAAGTACCTTCTAGCCAAAGATGGTTGTTTTTCAAAAAAGCTTCTTCTTTTTTGTGTGATTTATTCCACCTTTGCTTTATTTCTGATTTGAAATGTGAAAAATTGTGTTTCAGTTCTTTTAACTGACTTTCAGTAAGGTTGTCTTGGGTGAAAAGGTGGTCTCCCAAAAAACATAGTTTTTCTTCTAAATTACGTAAATTTTCATTCTTCATCCTGTCGAAGAGTGATTTACGAGTCACTATTCTCACTCCAGAGGTACCCTCTAAGCCTAAAACAAAATTTAAACAAAAATTAATAATTCACTAATTTCGACTGAAACAGATCAAAGTACTCTGTTTTGTGCATCTGCGCTATTCTGCGGCTAATATATATTGCATTCGTTACTTAAGAATCTATATTTTAAACGTGTATGAGAATAAAAGCCGGATCTACCCCGGTACTATAACAAATACCTCTTTAAAGATAAATTTCTTTAAAAAAATGATCTCATTTTGGACATTATTTCTCGATCACTAAAAATATATTAAACGGAATCAAATTTTATTAAATATATTGAATTTAGATTGCCACATACCTGTAGTCTCCGAATCCATTGCTACTTTTTACCAGATTAACACAGAAAACTGCAGGTTAGCTCACAATGTTAACGCTTTTTAAAATCGCCGAAAACTGACACGTACACAAAGTTCGATGATCAAGTTCCGACTGAGTTTGCCAGGTAACGCGCAACGGGTAAGGGGCGGGGACGGCGGCCTATTGTTCGTTGGACTGTCCTCTGCCTCAGGTAGTCTAATGCAGTAGCATTTCTTTAACTTTGTTATTTTGACTTTTGGCCGCGTAGATCATTAAAATACCCCTATGTGCAACGGTTAAACCGATTGAGCTGAAGGTAGTTTAGACTTTAGACCCTGGAATGATACATAGGCTATTTCAACGGGTAATACCGCTAAGCACAGCTAGTCTATACTAATATTATAAAGAGGAATGATTTTTATTTTCGTATGTTTGTCACACTAAAATTATTATAAAGGGGGGTATAAAGGGTCTTGGTTGTCTGGAAGAGATCGCTATTAGCGATAAGACCGCCAATTGTCTCACTGTTTATATTGTGAACTGTTTATTTAGATTTAAGATATTAATTGTGGTGAAACAATAAAGTTTTCTTATCTTATCTTAAAGGCGAAAGTTGGTGAGTGTGTGGGTATGTTTGTTACTTTTTCACGCCTAAACGGGAGGACCGATTGAGCTGAAATTTGGTATAGATAGCTTAGACCCTGGAATAACACACAAGCTAAAGTACAGCGGGTAAAACGGTTGGGCGCAGCTAGTTACGATTAAACTCAAAAACTACTTGACGATAATTTTAACACAATTAGAATGATACATTATCCCTGAGTAACATGGGCTATATCAAATCCGGGCGAAGTCGGGAAGGACCTAGTACAAAACACGTTTCTTTATTTTTCACTTCACGAGTAAATCATAACAAGTGTTAAAGATAAATGATCTTGATTGCACTTATTAGCGTTTCATAAAAGAGCAAGTGATTTATTCACACAAGAAACATCACTTTCATCGATTCGTTAACGGTCTGCTTTCTCCTTCATATAAGCTGGTTACTTGACAGCACCGCCTTTCAAATGGCAGACATTATCTTTAAACCAGTATAAAGTCTTTATTTTGTACACAGATTCGTCTAAGAATATAAAAACCACAATAGGGGTTGATAGTTGATATCTCAGACACTAAAGTTGCTTGGTGCTTGGTTGCTTGATGCGTAGCGCAACTAATATTTTTTGTTAATAACTGTCTAACAAACTAAATTTTAATTCTTCTAAACCTGTCAATATATCCTCATTCGTGCCAACTTTTTTCTGTCCTTGGTTTCGCGATAAATAAAGTGAGAAAGGAGCTGGGAGCTATTTAGGCTTGTTGCTAAATCACAAATTCATATTAGTGTATAGACTTTACATGGCTTCGCTCTACTAATGTCATCTTACGAAATTTCAACTACATTTCAAGGTTCCAGCCATTTAGATGGCCGTGTAGCCTCATTACAGTACCTTCGTAAATTCCTTGGATAAGCTCAAAATAATGTTTATTTTCTACTAAGTTGAGGCTTGATTGCGAAATTGGTTTATTTATAAGCCCTATCTTATCCGGGACACTCCTGGATTACACTTGAACACGAAATGGGACAATATAATTACACTAATGATCTTCATTGAAGATACGGGGAGTCCTTGGAGACTTACGTATTTCACAGGCCTAAGATATTATTATTTTCTTGTAATCACAGGGCGCTCTGCACTATGATTCCCCTCCTGATTTTTTCATCTGCCTACCTCTTCTCTCGGTTATCGGTACCATGCATGATATGACAAACTAATTGTCAAAAAAAAGTAGCTGACGTCACCTAAAAAACCAGTGATACTTAAATGGGACTGGGTGGGATGGGACATGTCTACCGCATGCCGGAAGAACTTTGGGCCAAGATCACGACTCAATGGGTCCCCAAAGCCAAATGGCCACGCAGAAATTCAAGGATATGGAGAGAAAACCTTGGCTCGTATGCGAAAGAATGGAAAACTATAGCGCAAGAGCCCGATTTAGAGAGGGTAGGGAGGCCTTTTATATTAGTGGGATCCTCATAATAAATGCTGAAATGTTAAAGTTCCGTGTTTCCTGAGCGATACTACTTGGGAATCTTCAAAGCACGAGTGAATAGGTACCTTTCTAGGCATCTTACGTGATTCATTGTCGACCGCATCTGCACTATGCATCAGGTGGGATGTGGTCAAACGTAGGCCTATTCAGTATAAAAAAACAATTCTCACCTGATAATGTTCTCGTACTCCTTGTCCTTGCCCTTCGAGTCGCGCCAGCGGCGGTACATGACACTGGCGTCGACGTTGGCCGGGCTGAAGGTGTTGGGCTCGTTGAGCAGCGAGATCACCGAGAGCAGCACCGTGCGCACGGACTGCGTGGGGTTCCAGCGCTCGCACGGCAGCTCGCCCGACTGAGGGTCGTCCACCGGCGGGTGCAGGATTGATATGCACAGGTCACCGTTCTGCAATAAAATATTGAATTTAAGATATACATATTTTAAACCCTGTATACATTTTAATTGCTAACAATGCTTTTGAAAATAATATTTGTCAAATAAACAGACTCCAGTACATGAAACCCTTTATTATAGTTAAATATTTCGCCCAAGTTGGAAACCTACGCTTTATTCCTTACATGTAGGTCAGTTTTCAATAGGCCAAACAAACGCATTCAACCGAGGACAAACGCTAAAATGTTCACAAACGAATATATCAAGGAAATCCAATTGAATTTGAAGCAGGTCAACTTTATCAAACTCGTTTAAAATATGCTACTTTCCTTAGTTGTTCGCTTTCCCTAATTATAAATAAATGTTACCGAGAAGAAACCCGAGAATATCCTTTCACCAGAAAACCCTTTATTCCTCCAGGGGAGTTTTGTTTGGATTCAACTTATAATACGAACAAATATTACTATTCAACTCTAAGAATGGACTGTATTATGTGGCTTCGTTCATTGTTACCACCATTGTTGATTGTATTTTGTCCAGATAACTTGAAGAGTTCGACTGAAAACACCATGGGCCATGAGCTAAAGGCCAGCGACATCTATTAAAATAATTTCGATGGGGTAATGACATGCTCATTGTGTACGCGATCTTTCAACAATAAGGTTCAAATATGCTAGTCAGAGAGCACACCAAAGTTTACAAAATTTACACCCTTACAATGATAGTAGTCTATGTTAAAACGCCTAACCAGATCTTTCAGTCGCTGATGGCGTAAACGGTCAGGAGCCAGGACATCATGTAGAAACATAATAGGTATATATGTAGATAGTCGTCAGTTAACCTAGAAGTTTATAATGCAACAAAAAAAAATGTAGGTTGCTTATTGACTGTTCTACTAAAGATAGATTCAACCAAACTCAATGTAACTCTTAATTAAAAAACACTTTCAGGATGTAATTAAGGTTTGGTGAAATGCGGATCTGTCATGTATGCTGATTTAGCTACGCGATTATAAATACTGTAAGTTTAGTTAACCAGCCTAAGAATAGGAAGTTATAAGCAAGGTCTGCTCTATCAATCAGATTGAAATAGGTGCATGTATCAGAGACCTAATCAGACGTAGATATGTAGAGTCCATTGATTGCTTGCGCAACAAGCGATGAAGGCCACCGTTATTAAATCTTCCTACGACTGGCTGCTTCACGGTTAGGAAGCCTGGCACATTTCATTTTCGTTCGTAACACGAGAGTTACATAAATTCTATTGTTTCTGCCAATATACACCTACCCCGGCCAGATTACCTGCCGGATTCATAACAATATCTGTTCGTAACATGCTGAGGAAATTGAATTTCACATAATATAAGGCGTCGCGCAGCATATTCGAGACGAGTGGATTAACCTTTTTAAGGTCGAATAAACTAGATGTGGCATGAAAATAAAACTTTAGTGTCATAGAAATTAGAGATAAAAATAAAATGACGGCACTATCTCCGTCTGCCATAAAGTATTAATGCGCCAATAAATAGTTCTTATCACATTTTGGTGTCTTGGTGAAATCGATATTACCAAAGACTTTCACTTAAAGTAGTATTCTGAGTTTTTGATTTCCCATCTCAACAATTATAATTGTTGAGATAAATAGTTATTTTTCATAGTATAGCTTATATCTCTATTAAATGTACACCTATGTATGTTTAAAGTTATAATATTATGGTAAATGGTATAAATTTATCAAAGAGCGTTGCGTATCTTTCTAAGGCGATATCGGAAGAAGGCAACCGAGTCGGAAAGACTGAGCAGTCACTTCCGCACGTTCAGCCTTGATGAGCTCTATATTATTATAGCCAACAATAAAGCGAACTTACTTCCTTGGCACACGTTTTAAACACTATTATAGGGGTGCATGCAATTACTAATCTGCACTAACAAGGCAAGGTTTATAAATGGATTTGACCGCGAATTAAGAATTCTGTGCTATTCTTTATTTTGTGGCTTGTGAAAATGCTATAGCACCACCATTTTGCCAATGACTCATGGAAAGATAAAGCACCAAACGATGTAAAACAAAATAATATGAGAAATTAGAATTTAGGGCACAAACCACATCCAAGATAAATATGACACGATGAATATATTATGATGCAGAATTAATAAGCGAAGCTCAAGTTTGTTCGATGTTGTTCCGTCTTCTGTTCTTCGAATAGATGCAGATGACAAAAGTATACAAGTCAAAAGTGAAGGTTTCTGAAACCGAGATGTTTTGGAGAACAATTGGAATGTTTTGTAATATAACGAGTCGGTGTCCTACTCCGGTTTCCAAATGACCTAGATGAGAGGCTACAGTCTACGCTGCGCGATAGTCAACATTACATGTACCTATATCCATAGTAGTACATACCAATAATATACTATACCTCTACATTGAAAGGAAAATCATGTCGCTAAAAGAATGGTCGAGATTATGGTAAGCAGCAAATCGAAGAGGTCCTATCAAAACATGGATGGCAGGATAAACAGCCAAAGAAGATAAGCAATAATATGCATGGTGAATGTAGAGTTAACGGATTAAAGGGATGAATGAAAGATGTGTTGTGTCCTTCGATATAAATAGCTTTTCATCGAAGGTAGTGCCGATTTTACCAACATAGCGTGGCTACATGACAAAGAATATCACACTAATATTATAAAGGCGAAAGTTTGTGAGAGTGTGTGTCTAGGTGTGTGGATCGATTGAGCTGAAAATTGGTATAGAGACAGCTTAAGACCCTGTAATAACACATGGGCTCTAGTACAGCGGGTCAAAATATAATATAATAGATGACAAAGAATCTACATTGAAATGCTATTTTAAAACTGCGACATATCCTTCCATGTAGCAATATAAGCTACTAGGTCCTAGGAAAATAATGTTAGTTTTACCTTCACACACATTCCACATCATATTAGCATATTTTCACTGTAGATTTTCAATGTTTTAAAGTAAATAATTAAGTTTTTCATTCACCCTCCGTAATTGAAACAAACAAATAAAAATATCTTAATAAAAAGGGTGGATGTATAAATAGGTTAGTTGTCAGATGTCAAAATGTCATCTGTCAGTCCGACCTTTTGTTTGTCAGTCTGACATTTAGGGTTTTTTATGAATGTCACAAGCGCAAATCATGTGCCAAATAAAAATAAATAGTTGCCAGGGAGATAAAAATCCACTCAATGGTAGGAAATTTTTATCTCCCAAGACAAATAAATGATAATAAATTCTAAAATAATAAAATCGTTAAAAATAGTTAAATACCAATTTATATCGGTTTCCTCTCCAATTAATAACAATTAAATAGTAGGCACTACCAACTACAGGTAGGGTTTATAGTGAGGGAATCGCCTTTGATCATAGGTGAGGCCGACTCGATGTATTTTACTTATCGGGTCGGGTCAATATTTTGGAACAATAGGGTAGTCGTGTCAAGTCTGTTGAGTAGTATTTGGATTTATGCGCTGGTAGCCCAGCCGTCCATGTTTTTTCCCCTCCAGGCCATACGACGCCATGAAATCCTTTATAAGGCAAAACACGCCCATTGTTCTTTCTTTTACGCATCGAGAGCACTAGGAAGAAGTCGCGGTTAGGGCGGGGGAAGGCCGTCGGCTCTGCCGATGCGTCCCTCGCCCATGAGTGTTTTATTCTTTTATAGGGACAAGCTCCCCAGCTCCAGTAAAAGTTTTAATAGAAATATAGTAAAATCAGTGTTTTGTTTAATCACCGGTGAGTAACCTCGGTTAATTTTTCATCACCGACCGACCTCCCACGTCGGTATCCCTAGAGGTTTCTTGATGTTAATCTTGTTCTTTTCCTATAGCACTGTTTCGACACCCGAGCTGCGTGTGCCGGTCATCCCGCGCGTCCGCCGGAGCGAACACGTGTCTGCATACCCACTTTTAAGTGGTGAGTTTATTTTTTTATCTGAGTGGGTAGGATTGTTCTACTCTGGAACGCCATGTTCCCGTAGGTTGATAGGAACGGGCCTAAGACCTGTGAATTGTTCACAGGGTCCCGGGTTAGGGCTCCGCCCTCTTCAAGCTTCGGCCGCCGCCCGTCACAGGCGAGGCTGCCGCCGAGCATATTCCAGCGGGTGGCGCTAGTGTAGCTGCCCAGCTGCGTTCTACGTGGTTTAAATTCCCGATTTTCAAGCCGCGCCGTCGCCGCCATTTTGTGGTATAGCCACGTGCGTGCCGCAGGACCCTAGGGCTCCTGTTGTAGTATTCGTGTGAGGAATATAGTACTCCCCCCCATATAATCTCTGCCGATAACGCAAGATTTTTAATAGATTTATTGTAAATTTTGTTCTGTCCACGTGGGTGATTCCTGGTCACGGTCGAAGGGCCATCAGCAGCTCCCTGTGACATCACCACGTGTGATAAATAATACTGGACTTACTTAAATAACCTTTCTTATTTAACCTAATTTGCTAATTTAATTTTGATCGTAACGTACCTTTTTATTTTTGGGCCCTCAGCCATTCTTAGGTACCATATTGTATATTAATATCATGTAAACTTACCGTATGTACATAATACGGTCTTGTTCTTAAAATTAGTTCCATTTTAGGCCACGCGCCATAAGATCCTAGTTTGTTTAAGCGGCTAGTAATAAGTCGGAATTGTATGTACCATAAATTAAGTCACCAGTACCTCAACTTGCTTACATATTTATTTTGATAATTTAATGTATTTTTTTTGTTGTAACAAATGATGTGGAACCAAGGAATAAAATAACCTATATAACTTTGTTAATGATTTTTATTTTGTACCAACCCCGCTTCTCGTTTGTAGGAGGGAGATCAGTGGCGCCCTTATTCTAAATTCTTCTGATCTTTCTCCTCTCTAGGCTGAAACCATCCATGACCCTGGCTCTCATGCTGGTGTACAATTTTGCTAGTCGGAAATTTCAGTCAGTACACCCTAACTTGCTACATCCAGCAAAGGAAAATTTTAACATAATATATGCGGCTATAGCTACAGCTATCCAGTATTAACGTCAGAAACCAGCAAAACAAAGGCTACTTAGACATTCTAACATTATTCTCGATGTGGGCTAAGCACACACAGGCTCAGTGAAAGTGGTCGCGAGTAGAGTCTAAAGCTTACGTCACACTGAGCGGACAAAGCGGACGCGAACCGGGACGGAATTTTTGTAATGTTCTAGTTTGTACGTGAGGCGTCACACATAAAGCGGACGCGAACAGGCGCGGTCCGGTCTGCCGCGCCGGGCAGATCGCGTTGATGACAACTGACAACTTGTCAATTGGACCGCTTTCCGCGGCGGAATGCGTTTGCGGATGCTGTATTGTAGGGAAGTCAATACAAGCCGTCACACAGAGCGAACCGGGCGCCGTCCGTGCCGCGACGGCACGCGGTGCGGTAGAACGAGTTGTATTTTATTACAACTTCAGTGCGATTTTAATCATGAATCTAATGGAAATTTCCAATGAAAAATTATGATAATTAAAGCTAAGCTTGTTCTCTCCCGCTGCTGGGCTTGAAAATCAAAGGTGCTACTCAATTAATATTATCTTACATATGTAAAAAAATCTTACAACTCAGTTATAACGCAGAATTAGCTAAATAATTGTAGCATAATGGTAATATATAATAAATCTGGTTTTTTCTTTGTGTTATCGAGCTGCACTGATCATGGAGCCGTGACACACCGACTGAGAACCCTATGGTTCATTCCACATGATGTAGAGAGGGTCTGATGACCCATAATATAGTTATCGAAACTATTACGAAAATTGAAGAGCTGGCAAATGAATATCTAGCGACATCTCATCAGTTAAAAAAGTATACTACTCAAACGACCTGTTTGTCACATTTTTAGTAAATTCAAATTCACATTGTTTTTCTTTTGTTCTCTTTGAAAAATTAAACCAACAGGAAACGAAGCCAGATCTAATTTTTATGTGAAAAAATTGCTAGTTTCTGCAGGGGGAAAGGAAACGCACACACTTATAACGATACGGAACGCACTTATAATGATATCACTACGCTATGTGATAATAATAATAATAATAATATATGTAATGCCGGCCTTTATGGGGGCCCGTTTAGTGAGTGGCGAGTCATCACCTGCCCATATATTTCCTAATGGGACGGAAGTGGCAGGTGCCGTAGTCCTAGCAATAGTCTCATTAACCATCCATTTAGAATGCACATCCATAGCCTAGTTCAAGTAGTTTCCATTAATCAGCAATAGTCCTGTCACTTGGCGGAGACTGTCTTTGAGCCCATTTTCTATGGATGGACTCACAGACAGACTCCAATAAGTGTCACCCATTACATTTATATTAAAAGCTCAAAAGGGCCTCTGCGCGTTGGACTTTTTTGTCTCCGTGTAAGCCTATAAAAAGGCCCGGGCTTAGCCCGTGTTAAAGAGCGACATAATAATAATAAAGGATCGAGCGAGGTATATTCCAGGGAGACAGTTTGAGCCCATTGTGGTTCTGCCTGGCTCTGAATCCCCTCAGTACTCTACTGAGGAATTCAGGACAGGGCTATCGGCTTCGGAGAGAGGGTGAGGTTATTTCTCACCTGCTGTACATGGACGATCTCAAGCTCTTTGCAACAAAACGTCAAGACCTAACGACACTACTCAATATCACGAACGATTTTAGTAGTGCCATTGGGATGGAGTTTGGTGTAGACAAGTGTGCGGCCGTTCATGTACAACGAGGTAGGGTTGTAAATTCAGAGAATATACAACTCTCTGAGACTATAACACTCAAATCTCTCTCTGAAACTGAAACCTACAAATACCTTGGTATGCCAGAGTTATTAGGTGTGGCTGACAGAGATATTAGGGAGTCGTTGAAGGAGCGTTTCTTATGTCGTTTGACAAAAGTTCTGAAAAGTCTTTTGTCCGGTGGCAATAAGGTTCGTGCTTTTAACGGTTGGGTGATGCCTTTGTTAACATACTCCTTTGGAATACTAAGATGGACTCAAACTGAACTAGATGCCTTGGACAGGAGGGTGCGTCAAATGCTTACGACATTTCGTATGCTACACCCACGCTCGTCTGTGATGAGGTTATACATTCCACGAAAGTGCGGGGGTCGAGGGTTTTTAAACGCTAAGAACCTACACAATCGTGAAGTGTGTAATCTCAGGGAATACTTCCTTAACAACGAGTGTGGGATTCATCGAGATGTGGTGGCAGTGGACAAAAACCTCACACCGCTCTCCTTTAGCAACGAGAACTGGCGAAAACCAGCGGTACTGAGCACTGAAGAACGCAGGGACATATGGAAGAGTAAGGAGCTGCACGGGCGCTTTTACCGGGCCCTCACAGGGGCTGATGTAAACTTGCTCGCGTCGGTGAACTGGCTACGTTTTGGAGACCTATTTGGGGAAACCGAGGGTTTTGCCTGTGCAATTGCAGATGAAGTTATCATGACGAACAACTACCGGAAGTATATCCTGAAGGACGGCACTGTTGACGTTTGTCGAGCCTGTCGCCGTCCCGGAGAGTCACTCAGGCATATAACTTCCGGTTGTTCTCATCTTGCTAACACCGAGTATTTGCACAGGCACAACTTAGTAGCCAGGATCATTCATCAGCAACTTGCTCTTCGATATGGCCTTGTTGACTCTGAAGTGCCGTATTATAAGTACACGCCCTTACCAGTTCTCGAAAATGGTCGTGCTACGCTCTATTGGGATCGATCTATTATCACGGACAGGACTATTGTCGCCAATAAGCCTGACATCGTGGTGGTAGATCGATCTCAACGCCGCGCAGTGCTCATCGACATCACCGTCCCCCATGATGAGAATCTCGTGAAAGCTGAGAAGGATAAGCTGAGCAAGTACCTTGACTTAGCGCACGAGATTACCGCCATGTGGGACGTTGATTCGACGATCATTGTTCCGATAGTCGTGTCGGTGAACGGTCTAATAGCAAAGAGCCTCGACCAACATCTCGAGAGGCTCGCGCTAGACGGTTGGATCAAGGGCCTGATACAGAAGGCGGTAATCCTTGACACGGCACGCATTGTCCGGAGGTTCCTCACCCTGCGGCCCTGACCGCCGGCAGCTTGGGCTCTGGCCCCGCTGACGGCGGGTTTTCTTCTAGATTAAGTTTTTTACAATGTTTTTAGTTTTTGTATATATTATTTTTTTTAAAAATATTGTAAAAAATTTAGTTTAAGATTGTATATAAATAAAGAGAATAATAATAATAATAATAAGCCCCCCAAATCCTACCTTACGTCCGAGTCGAACACCAGACCACGTGGGGGGCGGACACGTGTACAATCGAAACTTACACGGCTAACAAGGTAGGTAAACCCATCAATATGGAGACTAGAAGTAAAAGAATACGTATAGGGTCGCTGCCCGAGGATCGTCGGGGCCCGTCCGTAGCTGGTGTCGGACGTGACAGTATGCTAGCCAGTGACTCTCAGTCGGGCGGCTGGGTGGGAGTCAGGGACGCGGGGGGGAGGGGAATGTCCCAAGAAGTTACAGCCGAGAGTAGGAGTAGTAGTAGGAGCAATAGTGTAGCAGAGATGCCGGCCGAGGATGTTTCACAGGAGGCACCAGCCTCTCAACCTGTGACCACCAAAGCTGGAAAACCCAGAGTGCGCATGAAATGGACTGAAGATATGAACCTGTTTATCATGCGCACATACCTTTACATAACCAGACTAGACACAGATAGGACGATGTACTGCCAAAAGTTACTGGACGAATTCAGGCTTAAATATCCGGATATGAAAGTCACCAAACAGAGGGTAATAGATCAAAGAAGAACAATTATTACACATAAACTACTGTCCGATAGTACCATAGAATATTTAAGACAAGAAATTGCTGAACAGCTCGACAGAGAAGACAGAGAAAACGCTTTACACATAACGACATCACCAATCCCACCACCTCAATCAATAAATAGTTCACAAACTCCTAACAATGCAATAGACCTAAATATATCTCATTCACCCATAAACATGCAAACACAACTAACATTACACACTCAAAACAATGAAATAGTATCTACTCATGCATCAACCCAAACAATTTCGACCCCAAATTTAACATCAATAACCCAAGAAATGCAAAATGAGCAAACTACTGATCCGATTGAACACTTGAACGAATCAGCACAAGAACTTATCAATCAATTAGAAACAGCACTCATCCAATACACAGGCACAGATCCTGTAGCACGTCCTAAACTACCCAGAATAAGAGAAAATAAACGCCTGCACATGTACCTAAACATATTCAACACACAAATACTTAGCAAATTCTATTCAATTGACTCTGATATCAACCATATCCATACACTGATATACTGCAGTGCATTGGTAATTAGTGAAAGACTCGGATACAAGATCAGACAACACAATTCAACCACACATGGAAAAAAACGGAAACCTCTGAAACCCGCATGGCAGATTAGGCTAGAAATAGATATAAAACATCTCAGAGCTGATATAGGACGCCTTACACAATACATTAAGTTTAATAATAGATCGAGAAAATTAGTTGCCGAAGTTGAGGAAATTTTCAGAAGAAATAAAATACATACACAACATGAAAAAGACAACCATAGACCGGAAGAATATTTAGATACACTTAAACAAAAACTGACCCTAAAATCTCAACGTCTGGCAAGGTATATGAAAGCACTAAAAAGAAAAGAAAATAATAGTTTGTTTTCTACTAACGAAAAAGGATTTTATAGGACACTGACGAAGAGCGATGATGTGAACTGTGACATAAATAATAGTAATGAAAATGCAATACCTGAAGTTGAAGATCTTAAGAACTACTGGACCAATTTATGGAAGAGGCAAAGTGATCACAATGATAATGCAGAATGGATAGAAAAAGAAATGGGTAGGATGGAAAACACTGAAACGATGGAATTTACTGATGTGACTAGCGATGACGTGGCTGATGTTACAAGAAGAATGAAAAATTGGAAAGCTGCAGGCGCAGATAACGTTCATAATTTTTGGTACAAGAAATTTTTTACACTGCATGAAATATTGGCTAAAAACATCACTGAACTGATTTCGGGGGACCAAGACCTACCTAAATTTATCACTAAAGGTGTTACTTTCATGTTACCTAAAAGTAGAGACACAGGAAACCCAACACAATACCGTCCAATAACATGTTTACCTACAATATATAAGCTGATCACGTCGTGTATAACCCGAAAAATTAATATTTTCATTGAAGATAACAACATTCTATCAGAAGAACAAAAAGGGTGCAGACAAAACCATATGGGATGTAAAGAGCAGCTTATAATAGATTCCACAGTTTTGAAACACGCAAATACTAAGAAAAGAAACCTAAATATTGCATATATAGATTATAAAAAAGCATTTGATAGTGTTCCACATTCCTGGCTAATACGAGTCTTACAGATATACAAAATTCACCCTACTATAATAAATTTTCTAAGAAATGCAATGACTGAATGGAAAACAACTTTACACCTCACTAACGGAAACCGTACTCTTACCACTGATGAAATATGTATTGAAAACGGTATATTTCAAGGAGACTCTCTAAGTCCGTTATGGTTTTGTCTGGCTCTAAACCCACTATCTTACCTTCTCAATGACACCAACACCGGATACAAACTAAATTCAAATACATCCATTACTCACTTGATGTATATGGATGATATCAAAATTTTTGCTAGAACAGATAAAGATCTCAAAATACTTTTAGATGTAACTTCTCAATTTAGTCAGGATATAAACATGACATTTGGCCTTGATAAGTGTAAAATACTTCGTATCCATAAAGGTAAGATGGTGGACAATAACTCTCACTTTAACAATAGTAACTCAGATGACTCAGATAATAGCAACAACGTATTCGATCACATGGACCCCGCAGACACATACAAATATCTAGGAATTCACCAATCAAACGTTATAGATCATATTAAAATCAAAAATAATCTGATAGGCAAATTTACTCAAAGACTAAACCTTCTATGCAGAAAACAACTTTATTCAAAAAATCTCTTTAAAGCCATAAATACCTACGCAATCCCAATTCTAACGTATTCTTTTGGTGTCATAAAGTGGACACAGACTGACATTAAAAACCTAGAAATAAAAATCAGGACTACACTCACAAAACATAATTATCTTCATCCAAAATCAGCTATAGAGAGAATATCAATCAAGAGACAGAAAGGTGGAAGAGGACTAATCGATTTAAAGATTTTGTGGGAAGGACAGGTGAACAATCTCAGACAATTTTTCTACAAAAAAGCGAACTCCAGCAACATCCACTCTGCAATAATAAACTTAGATAGCAATTTTACACCACTCAATATGAACAACACAAATAACGAGTATTCTTCTCCCGCCGACCAAAACACAGAAAAATTAAACAGATGGCGTTCCAAAGAACTTCATGGTAGACATCTACACGACCTTGAACAAGAACACGTAGATTTAGATGCCTCCAATAAATGGTTGAAGTTAGGTTCCTTATTCCCGGAGACAGAAGGATTTATGATTGCGATACAGGACCAGGTTATAAGTACAAAAAATTACAAGAAATTTATCCTAAAAGACCCCAACGCACAAAATGATAAATGCAGGAAATGTCACCGTCATCCAGAAACCATCCAACACATAACTAGTGCTTGCCCAACCCTAACCCAGACTGATTACACCCACAGACACAACCAAATAGTACACATAGTCCATCAAAAATTAGCCATTAAACATAATCTTTTACCCTCTAAAGCTGCTGTACCATACTACCAATATACACCAAAACCGGTGCTTGAGAGCCGAGAGCACAAGTTATACTTTGATAGAGCTATACTCACAGACAAAACGATACACTACAATAGACCCGATATAACGTTAATAGATAAACTACATAGACATACATTTTTAATTGACATAGCTGTCCCAAACACTCACAATTTACAAAGAACAATAACCGAAAAGATACATAAATATACAGAATTGAAAGAAGAAATAATCAGAATTTGGAAAATGGACAAAGTATACATTGTACCTCTTGTGCTCTCCAGCACCGGAGTCATCCCTAAATATCTTCAACACTACCTCACACAATTAAATTTACCGACAAATCTTTACTTCACCATGCAAAAAGCTGCAATACTCAATACATGCCGGATTGTCCGTAAATTTTTGCAGGACGACGTCACCAATACGACATCATTAGCAGTAGACAGCGGGTTGCACTTGGCCTAGGCCCGTGCGATTCGTATTTAGAAACCGAAATTCTTAAAATTTCGAGCATAAAGAAAGAAAAAAATAATAATAAAGCTTATGGCAAGCTGTTGGGGAGTAGCGACCCCACGGACCCGAGCAACCGCAGGGCAGCTTATGGCGAGCTGTTGGGGAGTAGCGACCCCACGGACCTGAGTGCTCCCGGGGGAGGATCCTGTTCCTCATCTCCGGCTTGCCTTCACTGGCCGGCCGGAGTGAACACTGGATGACTTCGGCTCGTGAAAACAGACTAGTACGCCATAGTATCGCCGTCCCGCCGTAGGGCCGTCCTCGTAGTAGCACCGTCGGGTCCACTGAGGATTTACTGCAGCAGCTGAACTCGCTATCAATTTTATTAATCAGCCCAAGGTCATGTGGCATCAGCCAATGCTCCTGTACACAAATCACGTCCGCATATGTACACATATCGCGCACAGCAGGAATGCAGCTTTTAATTCCATGACAGTTAAAAGAAAGTAATGTAAGGTTGCTTAATTGTTGTGTTCTTAAATCCATATTTATTTGTTAATATAATGATATGATAATATTGATAATGTGATAATGATAATAATGATTACGAGTACACAATAATATGATAATGATAATAATGATTACGAGTACACATAAATATAAACGACACACATAAAGATAACCTGAATTGTGCCAACTAGTTTTATGTTCATCTTTGGAAATAAACAGCATATACTAACTTGAATTTACTTCGGCTTCGTGCCTGTACGAGGAGCGGGGTGCGGACGCCGGCGAGTAACCGCAGCTACTCCCTGAAGAAGATCCTCGTACAGGATCGAAACGGTCGACAAGAAGCTCAAAAACTCACAAGCAACAACTCACGAATCGTTTAGTGTTAAACTAGTTTTATGCCCAGCACTTCTTGTTTTGGTGGCGGGAGATGCCTAACTGTTACGTATCCGGCTGGTATAATGATCTAAGAAAAATCTAGAAGCGCGAACTTTTGAAGTTTCAATGTCAGAATAATAATTTATTCACTGTCAAACCGCTGTAAACTGTCAACCGCTTTTTCTGATGGATCAGGTGAACTTGGTCACATTCGCAAAATGCCATTTCGACGAAAAATTTAATTTTCGCACATTGTCATACGAGGCAAATACATTCGCCAAGAGCGGATTATTAAGAGTATTCTTTCTATTATCGCCCCTTTTTACATGCTTTTTTTTACTTTAACCTATCTGTTGTCTGTCTGTCCGTCTGTCTTAATCAAATCTTGCAAGTTAAATTTGACCCACTTCCCGATATCCGATTGAGCTGCAATATTGCGTGCCTGTATAAATCGTATGACAGTGCAATATTATTATGTGCAATAATACATGGAGCTGATTTGATGACGGAGCTCGAAGGTGGCCATAGGAACTATGTTATTGAACGGCACAAACCCATCGAGTTTGAGCTCATTTTATTCACAACTTGACAAGTACTTTTATATTAGATGGTAATAATAATAAAAGCTTGTTAAAAAAAAAACGCTTGTTAACTACTCTGTTTATGCACAATGATATTGAGAAAAGCTACAAATCTCTTTGCAATGACAGCGGTAGTACTCTTGACGCAACGTAAGAGTTGATAAGTCTTGACATGTGTTTTCTTGCGCTACCAATAGTATTTACTTTTATTAAGTATTTTTATGAACTACGCAATGTCTTTTCGTCCGATATACCTCAGTGCCTCAAGACGAAAGTTTTTGATCAATGTGTGTTACCAGTGATGACTTACGGCACCGAAACGTGGTCCTTCACCAATGGCCTCATCTCGAAACTCAAAGTCGCCCAGCGTGCTATGGAAAGGGCTATGCTCGGGGTTTCTCTACGAGATCGAATCAGAAATGAAGAAATCCGTAGACGAACGAAAGCTGAAGTGGCAATGGGCAGGCCACATAGCGTGCAGAGCGGATGGCCGATGGGGTCGAAAAGTGCTCGAGTGGAGACCACGGACTAGCAAACAAGCGTAGGACGTCCACCCACAAGGTGGACAGACGACCTTATAAAGGTCGCCGGAAGACGCTGGATGCAGATCGCTTCCAACCGGTACATATGGAAGCCCAAAGGGGAGGCCTATGTTCAGCAGTGGACGTCCAATGGCTGAGATGATGATGATGATGTATTTTTATTACCAAAATGATAATATTTGCTACAATATCTTATTGCTACTTTGATAATATGCTGCTATGACAGTAATATTATAATGCAACTGCGACATTCTGCTAATATGACAATCCGCGTTTTTTATGTCCATTTGAGAATGTGACCAAACACGCCTGATCCATTGCCCGCCTGCCGCCGCGAACTGCGGACCGGTCCTGTGTGACGTGGTTCGGTTCGCGACCGTGCGCGTTCGGATCGCGGCCAGTTCGCTTTGCCGCCGTGCCGCCTCAGTGTGACGTATCCTTAACGGTCCTTTCTGTCGTTCATCCAAACCAGTATATTTTAGCGGAACTCTTGATATACGACATTTATTGCAATTTTTGTATTTTACACCAGTATTCTTAAATGGGACTGGACAGGGCATATCACATATAGATATGGGTATATCAGGGCATATCTATAGCATGCCAGAAGATTACTGTATGACCACGCGACAGACAAGGCTACTTCGACCGTTGTCGGGACCTCGACTCATAATGTGCGGAAGGATGGAAATCCATAGCCCTAGACCGAGACACTTTTTTTTTTGTTTACGCCGAGTAAAAACGCATTACGCGTACCCACCCATACGGTGGTATGGGAGGGTTATGTGGGACTCCCCGTGCAGTCGTTCTGCACGGTATACCCACTAAAACATCTCGGCGAATTTCCCGCATCGTCTTTGTGACGGAGGACTGGGAATCGGCAGAGCCTTAGCATCCAGTCCCCCATCGACGAACTCCATACGGAATGGCGCACGGTATTGAGCGCGCCACCTCCCGGACCTATTCATGGACGGCGAACGCCCCCGCGTCTTCCGTCCAGATACCGGAATTTAGAAGCGCCGGGGATGTTCGGAAAACGATATCCCTCTTATCGCCACCAAACACCCCCGCGATTCAGCGCCACCCTGCTCGCCGCCTAACGGCCGAGCCCTTTCGACCAGCCTCCCGGGCCTGGTCCCACCCGATATGGGGCAGTGGTGTGGCCCATCACTACGCGAGGTATACGTAGTTACGGTCTGCCGGTCCACTGCCACATTCCGCCACGGCGCTCATGATGAGCCCGCCCGCAAAATCCGCACAATCGGCCGCAGAGGATAGGGAGAACGGCGCACCGTAATACCGGCACTCCTCTTCCCCTGCGGCCCCTTTTTTTTTTTTTTTTTTTTTTTATCCCAGGAAAAATGCGTTACGCATCATCACCCCACGCCGGGGGGCGCGGGGCGGTATGTGGGACTCCCCCGCCAATGATGGGAGCGGCGGGGATACCCACTAAAAAACCTGGGGGTGTCCTGCGGGACGCCATAATGCCGGGGCCACGGGTACGCCGAAGCATTCATCCGCGGCCCCGACGGCGTTTGGTCCTCACTGACAGGAGGACCCCTCCGCGGTGGGGTGAAGAGGAGTTTCACCCCACCCTCTCAAGGGGCGCGCGGAAACACCGCGCGCGCCACCTCGTGGGTCTGTGCTTGCGGCGACGAGTACCCCCGTACTCGCCGCCTAGACCCAGGTTATGGGGGCTGGAGAAGGGCGTGGAAGATACGCCTCCGACGCCCCCTTCTCCGGGCACGCATCGGGAGGTCGGTGGTGACCTCCCGTTCGCGTTCCGCGATCTCCTTCTGCGAGATGACACTCTCGCAGAACGAAACCGCGGCCTGCCACGACTCCTCGCTTGCAACCATGGCTCTTACCATGGTTGCCAGCGAGAGTTCGCCCCCCATAACAGCGACGAGGGTACGGCGCTCACTGACCCATGCTGGGCACTCCTCCAGTGTATGCTGCGCCGTATCCACGTCGCTACCACAGTGGTGGCAAGCAGGGGTCGGTTCCCTGCCGGCTACGTGGTGCAAGTACTTTCCGAAGCATCCGTGCCCGGAAAGCACCTGCACGAGCCGGAAGGTCAAGGACCCGTGCTCTCTGTCCGTCCACTGCTGGAGTAGTGGACGGACTGCCACCACTGTCCAGCTGCCTGCTCGAGGGTGGGCCAGACGCGTACTCCACCTCTCGAGCAGTGCCTCCTTGGCTTCCTCCTTCCACCTCTCTACCTCCCTGGGAGACGCGGTGAGCCCGCGGAGGCGGAGCACGGCGCGCCACTCGGAGCACGGCGCGCCACTCGTAGCGCGCCGCATACAGCTCCGCCTCCAGGTCCCAGGGGGGAGATCCTGCCAAGAGGCACGCCGCCTCGTAGGAGACCGTGCGGTAACCCCGTATTACCCCGACGGCCATCACCCTCTGAGGACGTCTCAGATGGGCGATGGTTTGCTCCGTCAGGGCATCCACCCATACGGGGGCTCCATACAGAGCCATGGACCGCACGACTCCCGCGTAAAGGCGACGGCAGCTGGTCCGAGGTCCGCCTAGGTTCGGCAGCAGCCGCTTGAGAGCGGCCGCCGCACCCATCAGGCGGGGAGCCAACCGGGCAAAGTGCTCCCGGAAGTTCCACCGCCCGTCGAGGACGAGTGCAAGATATTTCATCGAGGGCTCGACCCCGATGCAGACCTCCCCGATAGGGATATTGGAACCCCTACTCGGGGCCCTCCGAGGCCCGTGAAAACACAGGGCCTCGGTTTTATCGAGGGCCACCCGGAGTCCCAATCTCCCTATCCGTGCCACCACCTCCCCCACCGCCACGGTGGCAAGGCGGGCAGCCTCCTGGAATGTCCCCCCCGGGGCCATGACGAGCGTGTCGTCCGCGTAACACGTCACGCTGGCCCCCGGGGGAAGATCCCCGCGCAGCACCCAGTCGTATCCGATGTTCCACAGGAGCGGTCCTAAGACCGAGCCCTGTGGAACACCGCACGACATCTCTCTCCGCAGCGTCCGCCCATCGTCGCCCGGATAGGTGATGCACCTATCCGAGAGGTAGGCCCCGACAATCCGGCTCAGGTAGGGAGGCACATCATGGTACTTCAGTGCCTCCCTGATGACGGCCCACGGCATGGTGTTGAACGCGTTGGCGATGTCCAGGGACACCGCCAACAGAACACCGCCGCGGGCGACTACCATGTCCGAGTGGGCCTTGACGCGCTTGATCGCGTCAATCGTCGACCGGCCCACCCGGAAGCCGAATTGTCGATCGGACAAATCCGGGCCTACCTCGGCGATATGCTTGACGAGGCGGCAAGCCACCACCCGTTCAAACAACTTGTCCGCCTCGTCAAGCAAGACGATGGGACGGTACGCTGCGGGAGAGTCTTCTGCGCGCCCCTCCTTTTGGAGGAGCACAAGGCTGCCCGCCTTCCACCGCGAGGGGAACCGCCCCGACTCCAGACAGGCATCCATGAGCCTTCGGAAGCGGTCCCCGAGGGCGTCCAACGCCAGGACCCAGGCGACGCCGGGAATGCCATCCGGCCCCGGAGCCTTGCGCTTACCGCGCATCCGGGACACGGCATATCCCAGCTCGCCCGCCGACACTGGTGGCACCGCAGTGTCCTCCTGGCGCGCCCTCTCGGGAGGCGCCATCTCCGGGGGCTCGTACTCCACCCCGGAGGGAAAGAGCGAGCTAACCACCTCCTCCAGAAGGCGGGGCTCCAGAGTCTCCGTCAGTGGGGGGGCCCATGGTCGGAGTTTTCCCCTGACCATTTTGTAGGGCCGCCCCCACGGATCGCGGTTCAGAGACACTAGGAGCTCCGGCTTAGCCCGCTCATTCCCCTGCGGCCCCACCACAACCTCCAACCTCCAACACATCGGCCGCAGAGGATAAGACCGAGACAGTTGGCGGGAGGTTACGGAGGTCTTTATCCTGCAGTGGGATCCCACAGGTTCATTATAATAATAATCATAATTCGAGAACTGTCATCCATTACATTTAAATTAAAAGCTCAAAGGGGCCTCTGCGCGTTATATGAACTTTTATGCTTGTGTTGGAGAGCATCATATAATTGGTTCGTGTAGATTCAGCCTTATAGAAATCAGACAGGAGCTGCATGCAAATAAATGTAGTACCTCATTTGCTATGCGTATCTCCACGGCTGAATAATAAATATGAATAGTTTTAAGTTTTTTTTGTGTTCGATGTCACGATGATAGCGCAAAAGACGCAAGAAGTGTGGCCAGTCCACGCGCACGCGGTAGGAGCGTCGCCCCCGGCTAAAAATATGCCACCGGTTCACCGAGCGATTCCTCACAAAGAAAATGCGTGATGCGTCTTGAGTCTGACCTCTAAATCGGGAATCACTCGAGTACGCGAACAATGTTTGTTTATTACAACGTGATCTATAAACTACGGAGAACTGTGATGCTCCTAATGATGTCAAGGTACATGGTCACGAACAATCGCTGAAATGGAATCCACGATTATAATGTGAGAGTATTGCCCGCGAAACAAACGTGATAAACAAAGGTAATAATTAGTAACGACCAATGTCCGTTACTTCTTTACCAGTTATCAATATTTTATCAGGAACAAGTTCTGTTGTTAATAACATTACTCGTCGTTGTTAGTTGTTACTACGCCTTGATTTTATAGCACTTGCTCTAATTCATTCCGATGATTACAATTGTATGAAGAATAACTAAATGACGTCAAATATGCGCATCTATATTCTGTATCATATTCTTTAGCTTCTTATCGTGGTGTTTTGTAAATAACGTGCTGAGTATTACTGAACGGCATAATAAACTCGGAGATTAACCACCTCACACCTCTCTCTGATGTTCGAGATTCCTCGAAGACCTTGACAGCTCTGCGAGCCAAGTGGTGGGTCGAAGGCCTATGACGCATGTCAATATCTAAAGAAGCATCCGACTTTTCATTATAGAATAAGTCGTTTCGTTAAGTATCATAATTATATTTTCTAAAGTAGGTTTATGTGCATTTTACTCATGTGACTGTAGTCGTAATATTGGTTGTGCAGTGAATAGAACTGCTTTTTGCTTCGAGTTTTGAAATCAGCCACGTGCCATTGAACAGAGTGTCCAATAGAAATGTTGGCACGGGTCTCGACGTTTGATTTGAAATCTCGTCTCTGGGGCGTTATTTAAAGATTTGCGTGTGAATGTAGCACAAGTTCAAAGTAGCCAACGAGGCTTCGGTCGCGAATAAGGTTAATTACCCCAAGGCCGAGGGAGTGCCAACAACAGAGGAGATGCTCCCGAGGAAAACGCCCGTTCAGTTCCTATAAGGAAATCAAAACAAACGATGCGACTTTTGCATTTGAGCCAAAAGGACAAGCTGATTTTATAAAACTTGGACCATTGTTTGTCAGTGATGGACTACCTACATATAATATGATTGCGTCTCGTGAACGGTGGTACGTCATTGCGATAAATTGGGAAGCCTCGTGATGAAATGGTTCATGCAAGTCAAATGCGCGTAAATGTGTATTAAAACTGCACAGCTTATATTTTGTAACAGTGCATCGCAAATCTATAACACACCTTTGCGAATTTAGTTCAGTGACTGCCTACTAAATGATTCATATAACGTTTAAACATGGTGTCGGTTGCCATTGCTTGTGGGCAGTTGCTTCAAGTTGTGCGGTCGTTCAACCTTGCCGTGTATTATTGTCTGATTGATCCTACGTTTTAATTCTGTACCTATTTACGAGTATAATTAATTTCATATCATTGCTTATTGAAAGGCTTCCATTTCCAATAGATTTAAACAACGAGAAAGCATGGAGAATGGGGAGGATATCATTTATGCTAGTTGGGTCCAGTATTTGGACATGTTATATTGTGTGACAGCTGTCACGAGGGGAAAACGAATTTTCTACCCCTGGCATGCCACCGGCACGACGCAGGTGGAACAAGGAACAAAAAATAAGATTAGTTTCAACATAGATAAGTTTAAAACATTTTAGTTTGTGTAGCATCAATTTTTGTACAAATAAATTCGGTTCGGTTCGGATCCACAAAATAGAGTAACTTTCGTTGGTTTTTCATTAGACATTGTTTTCTTATGATCAGTTTGTCAGATATTTAGTTAGTTGGATATAGAAAAAGGTTCCAGGAAGTTGGTGGTAGAGTCGGGGACGGTCGAGCGAGCACGCCATTCCGTGAATCAGACGCTTAGTAGGTCTGATGACCCCGCTGTCGACTATACCGTACATTATTTTGCCTTGCCGAGTCACTGTGAGCTTCTAAAAGCTAACGGTAATGATATAGTGCTACTTTATAGCCAGTATGGGTTTACTTTCTTGGGAACTTATTGTGACCGGGATATAAAGTACATTTGTATCCTGGTGCAGTCTTAGATTTCTAGAAATACAGTTCAGCTCGGAATTAAATTAAAGGGTTCATATTGAAGCTGTGCAGTGGCCAATAAATACGGGCTACTGCTATTACGCAGTAAAATCTCTCTTTTTATCGGGTAAATTAATTGTAACAATTGGGTAACTAAATTCACAAACATTTACGTTTTCTTTAGCTTTTGCGTAAATTTATCTTCCTGTTTTCAAGTAAAACTCAACAATACTTGGGTGGTTCGGCGTAACATTATAACAAAGCTTTTGAGATAGGTAATGCAACGACATACAATTAGGGATTGGTGTGTATATCTAAGAACCCATCTACGCCAAGATTAAAATTATGTACCTAAACCTAGACGGGTATCCAAACACCTCTGTGCAAATCGAATAAGTTCGTTTAAGATCATAGATTTAAAAAAAAATAGGAAGTCGCCGTACAATTAGGCCCATGGCTTATTTCCCTAATTCGTTGCCCATGGCACAATTTTACTTCGGCATTCGGCGCGGCATCCGACACTTTTCGATGGCCCAAGTTTGGCATAGCAACGATAGCGCTATGCCGCATCTTTCCATTTTCTTTTAATTTAAGTTTAAGATGCTTTTCTTTTACTGTTTATAATAACGGTATTACAACAGCGGAGTGATGCTACGAATGCTGGTCTGGATAGCGACAACGTCGGGTTTTGCAGACAGACTATACTGGCGGATACAGTCATGACGTGCTCATTGAATAATGCAGGAGTGTTGACATTTAATGCCAGCGCCGCGCCTCATATCCAGATGTTAATTATTAAGAGGGACATACTTTATTTACAGTTTAATCAGTAATTTTATTTGAGGCTGCGTTTTTATGCAAATAGGTGAACGAAATAAGCGCGATCGTCTGTTTAGCATTACGTGGACATTGAAAGAAAAGGGAAAATTCGTAGATCAAAGCTGCACTGACATCTATCACGATGTTTTAGACGGTCTTCCATCTTCACATCAGATCGATATAGGTAGCCCGCCCTGTCCCTTGAGCGGGTATACGTAAATGTATCCCCCATACGTTAAAAAAGGCTCATAATATTGAGGTAATGCCAATATTTCTTGGTAGAATGAAAGCAAATCGAAGCAGATTTTTTTAAAATACAGAATAGCCTACGTTTGACCACATGCCATGCCACCTACCATTATTCCAGGTGGAGAATGGATGATGGAAGGATTATTGCGTTAAGGGTAATGACTAAGCTCAATGTTTAGGTCATACTCATCTAGAATCATGTATACACGTAGATAAACTGACATTTAAAACACGTGTAACCAATTTTGATTCTTCAAAAATCTGAGGTGTTAGTGACGGCTCGGTAATTTTTACAGACCTGTCATCCAAAAACGGTAGCAAGAACAAGGATTCGCTTTTTGTATCTTCTTATAGATCCCTAAGAGACCGTATTTGTTGTCTTGTCAGGCTTTGTTACTCCATACAACTCTATGGCTTATGTAAAATCATATTATAATGCAAATGCGAATGATAATACGCTAATGAAACTGAATACAGAGCTGGTTTTTTATATGGCAGCGTTGTTTAATTAAGTTTTCTAGTTATAGAGAAATCTGCAATGCAGCCAATGCTTCACGAGAGAACTAAAAAGTCTGGCGCCATTCCATATTAATTAACTATATATCGATGTTTGAGGTTAATTGGGGGGTTTAAAGGTTTAAGGGTTACATTAATCTTGTAGCTTAGCATGTTAGGTGTTATCTTTTTAATAAAAACTAGATTCACTTGTTCACGTTTTCTCTGAGGCGCTTTACAGATAGAACATTGCAGCAATTAGTACTGACAGAAAATTCTGGTAACTAGCTGTTTCATAATATCGTAATGCAATAGAGCTACATCGAATAGTCCTTAAATTGCAAAGTTTCACCAATTAAAATTTGGCAGCTTTCATTGGTCTTTGATACTGCTCGTTGCTAAAAAGTTGCGAAAAAGTTGCCAGTCTCAGTTTCTGGAATAGTGCAACGCGTCTTACAACTCTCAGTTCTGAGATACGAATTAGTGCTTGTTCACGCTATAACACGCGGGCGCGGGCGCGACAGACTTTGCTCACACCGCACGTGCGTTGTACGTGAACACCTTCATAGCACGTCATATGTTTGATATTTCGCGCCCGCGCCCGCGCGTTCACGTGAACAAGCCCTTAGAAACATCTTAGCGACACTAAGTAAGTAGGTAACTGCAGAATGACACTAAAAGCTAGCGCTAACAATTGCTATTGTGTGATTTTCCTGTATTTCGACTCTAGAGGCCATTGTTACGGTTGTCATCCGGATGTGGTTTCTTTGATCTCTGTCAATATTGAATTTAAAGTTTTTGTGATAAAATGCAGGTAGGGCTGTGTGAAAAAACAATGGTTATGCCGCGTCACGACTTACCACACAACAGTAGTGTGGTTTTACGATTGTGGAAGTACAGTTCAACGATTTTAAAATTGCACTTGCATGCCAAATAAAACTGCAACGTCTGTGGTATTTATTTCTTGTGGTATTGCCAACGCGTTGTAGGCCCATTAGTAACTCCTTTACCTTCTTCTTGAAGAGCGTCAATGCACTCCCCATGTTGCACTCAAATGGGAAAATAGGCGATTCCACTTTGGAATCTTCAAGGCACGAGTGAATAGGGACCTTTCTAGGACGAATTCACGTCCCGGAACATCACGGAATCATCTTACGTGATTCATCCGCGTCCGCATCTGCACTTTCTATCAGGTGGGATGTGGAACGTAGGCCTATTTAGTATTAAAAAAGTCATAGAGAAGTTTATTCCACAGCCTGTTAGTGTGTGGGAAAAACGATAACGAGTCGATATGAGTTACCTATAAAATTTTGCACACTATGAATTTGTTAGAAATACATAAAATATGTGGGTTATTGGGTCATTAACGGTTTTTAAGTTTCCTTTATTTGTTTTACGGCCTTGATCTGGTATTTTATGTTGGGTGAATATAGAGAGCAATTTAATCCTATTGGTTAAATTTTGTCGATTCTGTTTTCAACTGCATCATAAATTATTTACACTAGCTTAAGCTCGCGGCTTTGTCCATGTGGCAATATCCTTTATTAACGGAGGGCCACGTCATTAAAACTATTTGTACCTAATCAAAATTTTACTGGATCCAGTCAGACCGTCAATCAGGCACTCTTTCCTTTTATTATATTTGGTTTTTAAATACCTAAAGAGTGGCATGCCAGCAGACAGCCCACCTGATGTTATTTGAGGACTGTCGCCTATGGAATCCAATATAAGGGAATAAGGGGTACTATTGGGACTTTGCCACCCTCGGTAGAATTTTTAGATATATCAAGTTTTTAGTTTTTTTTTAGGTCATGTCAAATTTATGTGGAAAAAATTAGAAATCATTCCAGATATTGCAAGAGTGTGGGACAAACAAGTCATTAGAGTAAAATTGGCTGGTAATGCCTATTGGTCCTTTAGGTCACTATTACTAGTAGGAGTAAGTACCTAGTCCGGTCATAAGTATTGTCACACAGTAAAAACTTTTCTTTTAGAATGCTGGCCACAAAAAAGTTTATTGAATTCGAATTTCGAATTGTTCATAAAAATAAAAATTTATACTTTTTAGAATTTTACTCATTTTTAAATATGGAGTGGACGCTTAAAGAAGACCGTGTTGCAGTTATTGCGTTGCATCGTTGCGGTTACGCGCCAATTCAAATTTTTGACATACTGAAAAATTTGAATATAACCAAAAGATTCGTTTATCGTACCATCAAACGATACAATGAAGACTCTAGTGTAGATGACAGGTCAAGAAGTGGTCGCCCTCGGTCTGTTAGGACTCCAGCAGTGATAAAAGCTGTGAAGGCGCGAATTCAAAGAAATCCCAAACGTAAGCAGAAACTGTTGGCCCTTCAGATGGGGTTAAGCAGAACCACGGTGAAAAGGGTGTTAAATGAAGACTTAGGGCTTCGGGCATATCGAAGAAAAACAGGACATCGTTTAAATGCTCGTCTAATGGACCTGAGACTGAAGAGATGCCGCGCTTTGTTGAAGCGGTACGCGAGAAAAAAATATCGAGAAATTCTTTTTTCGGATGAAAAAATTTTTACCGTAGAAGAGAGCTACAACAACCAAAATGATAAGGTGTACGCACACAGTAGTGAAGAAGCGAGCAACCGTATTCCGCGTGTCCAACGAGGTCATTTTCCATCCTCGCTCATGGTATGGTTGGGAGTTTCTTATTGGGGCTTAACAGAGGTACATTTTTGTGAGAAAGGTGTAAAAACGAATGCAGTTGTGTATCAAAATACAGTCCTGACGAACCTTGTGGAACCTGTTTCTCATACCATGTTCAATAACAGGCACTGGGTATTCCAACAAGATTCGGCGCCAGCTCATAGAGCGAAGAGCACACAAGACTGGCTGGCGGCGCGTGAAATCGACTTCATCCGGCACGAAGACTAGCCCTCCTCCAGTCCAGATTTGAGTCCGTTAGATTACAAGATATGGCAACACTTGGAGGAAAAGGCGTGCTCAAAGCCTCATCCCAATTTGGAGTCACTCAAGACATCCTTGATTAAGGCAGCAGCCGATATTGACATGGACCTCGTTCGTGCTGCGATAGACGACTGGCCGCGCAGATTGAAGGCCTGTATTCAAAATCACGGAGGTCATTTTGAATAAACTTTATTGTCATAAGAATCTATGTTTTGTTAAGTTCATTTTGGTATATAAATGGTTACATAATAAATAAACTTGTTCCAATAATTTTATATTAAACATGTGACAGAATTTATGACCTGACTAGGTATATGATAATGACAAATCTTGTAGAAGAAACCATCAACTCCTTCAAAAATTTTCTGCCTTTCAATAAAGCTACATTTATCTCAATCATAAAAGTTCGTGTGTTAATGGTTGAGCTGATTGACCACAAATTTGGTAAGTTTAAAAAAAAGGCTAAGTTACATAAAATTATACATATAGGAGATCTTTCTGAGGGTAAAACTGCGGAGTGCAGCCGAATAAAAAGAAAATTAAAAAAAATTGCTCTTATCAATTAGCAGGTGACTGGTAGACACAATTACTGGTTTTAATTCAAGCAGCAATTTAGTTCACGAGCATGTTCATTTTCATTTTTAATTCTATCCTGTTCACAATTTTTTTTGGGTCATTTTTGTTACATTTCTTGATTCTTGATTCAGTGCTGTTACATTTCCTGAGATATAATTATATTTTATTTATAGGTTAGAAATAAATAAAAACTTACCTCATATACATTTGGATGCCAGACTTTTGTTAAAAATCTAATGGAAGGTGGTGAATATGGATAGTCTGGAGGGAATTTCATATGTGCCTGAAACAATAAACAAAAAACATTTAGGTAATAGCTAATCTGAAACACAGTTTTTACTAGTTCAAGCCTATGGAATCAAATTTATAATATTAGGTACAAGCTTTTATTTACTTTCACTTGCCTATTGTCTGTCTGTAATCAAATCTTGTAAATTAAATTTTATCCACATCTCAGTTTCCGCAACCCACTGGCTAGGTTAATAGAGCGCCCGCAAATAACAAAGCGGTTGAAAAGAAGACACATCTTTGACAACCTACTACCAGAAGGAAGAGGGACTAATGAGTCCGAGCCTCAAACGACATAGCCACTCAACACATCTGCTTATAGTTAGCGACTGATCGTGGATAAATAAAAAAAATTCTCAGTTTCTAATTGAGCTGAAATTTTGCATACACATATAAATCAGATGACAATGCAATATTATCATGACATCAAGCTGATCCGATGATGGAGCTGGAAGCCTGGCCATAGGAACTATTTAATTAAATGATGCAACCCCATAGAGTTTGGGCTCATTTGAAAAATTGTTTCATTATGTTGTGTATACATTTGTTAGGTCAAATGAATTTAGGTAGGTATAGGTACAGTGAAGCATTGATTGTTATAATCTAAATGTTGATTAACCCAATGGCCGCTTATCCTTACTGCTATGCCTAACTTAATCTTCCGACTGAAGAATCTTCTAGTACTAAGGCATTTTTTGATGTGTTAAGGCATTAGTTTACTAAAAATATCTTTAATTCTACATAATCAGTTATAGGTAAGTATGAAGGTAAGAATCTATTTTATATAAATCCTATGAACATATCTTGTATTTTTTAAATAGTGAACAATTTAGTGTGAAGATCCGATTTATAAAATTTTAGCTCAATGAGAAACTGGGAAGTGGATACAGACAACAGACAGGTGAAAGTAAATAAAAGCTTGTAATAACTAACATGTGTAGTAGGTACAGTGTACACTGAGCTTCAATGTGTTGATTTTTTTTCTTTTTTATATAGCATGTTTTTCATATTGCCATCTTTATTTTGAATTTGTGTCATACAGCTTTTGGTAACAAAATAACTTGACACCATTTAGTTCACCAAAACTCAACTTTCGGCAAGGTTGCAGTAAGCAGTCAAAGCCAACCAAAACAAATAAAAAGCCTAAAATTTTATTTTTGTACTGAAGATAAAGATGTAGGTGTACATAGTGCATAGAATTATCAAAATGGCAGATATTTTGTATTCAAACCAATACCATTTTTGTGATTGACTGCTGCAGTTGGGACATACATTAACAGAAAATACAACCGCAACAGAAATTATAAAATAGTTTGGTTTTATTATCCACTTCATTAGGTATGTTACTTGTTACCTACCTACAATTTCATTTTTTAAATATTTAAGCTCATAGAGGTGCCTTCTGAACGAGCGGTACAGTGTTAAAATAGAAACATGTAAAAATAATTTTTTTTCAAAAAAAAAGGAGACAAGCAAGACATTCTCCTGATGCTAAGAGATAATGCTGCCCATAATCAGTACAATGCCACCAAGGATTTCACAATCATGTGAAATTCTAGGTGCACTGCACCAACGCTTCTTAGATGGTTTCCGAATAACTAAACATAAGGATTGATCATTATAAGTAGGTATCAGAAATTGTGGCCAAAAGATGTTATAATAAAAAGTGTTCTTTCTTCTACAAGTCTTGGTTTCTTTTTACAAGCTTTATATTACTTTCACCTGTCTGTTGTCTGTCTGTCTGTCTGTCTGTCTGTAATCAAATCTTGCAAGTTTAATTTGACCGACTTCCCGGTTTCCAATTGAGCTGAAAATTTGCATGCATGTGTAAATCGGATGACAATGCAATATTTTTATGACATCGAGCTGATCTGATGATGGAGCTGGAAGGTGGCCATAGGAACTCCGTTATTAAACAACGTAACCCCATCGAGTTTGGGCTCATTTGATTTGTCTTGACGAGTACTTTATGGTGCTAGATGGTAATAATAATAAAAGCTTGTTTTTAAAAAGTTTTGTTTTAAATTTCACTTGTTTTAACAATAACCACAAGAGCCTGCCTTTGTATAAGCGGCCAGTATTGATTTCGCAACATAGATTTTTTATCATTACCCACACAAAGCTTAACAATGAATGTTATAATTATTGTACCTCTAGACTAAGCTGATGAAAAATGATGAAACTTGACCTTATCTGCTATGAGAATCCTTCTGCTGACATATAAAATGTAAATAAAGCACAGTTAAATGTTAACTACAAGTTATTTTAGGTTGGGAGTTGGTAGGTACCTATGTCAGTGCAATGAGTAAAATGGAAGTTTTATTCAATTAAAAAACATAATTTTAATTAGGGTAGTTCTCGAAATTCTTTCGAAGGTATTTTTAAAGGATATTAAGCATTTCTTACCTTGAAGTATCCACCTTGGTACAATGTGTCCGGGGGTCCAAAAATTGCAACTTCCCACTCAAAAAGATTGTCCTCTCCTAACAATTTCACTCTGAATCCTTCCACTGGCTCCTCCTGTAAGCTCTTGTACTCCAGGGCGAGCGCTCTTAGCGCAGAACTACTAGGAACCATGTTAGACATAGTCAACAAAAACTTCTAAAAACACTGATAAAATGAGATTCTATTGACATAACACTGCGGAACTCTCCTCGCGCTCCACGTATTCACGAGGCATTTCAACCCGACTCACAATAACAACGAACGTTTTTTGGTAAACATACCCACGAATGCGGGCAACGAATTTCAGATTCACACTTCGAACGCCAATACTGTTCTTCGGAGTACAGTAATAAACATTGAAAAATGGATTCAGTCCAGACCACACGGCGATTAGTACAACAATGAGAAAGCACTAAGCACAGCGAGTCCAAACAATCACGATTCCAAGGAAAACGGCTGCGTGGTACAGCTGCTGCTTCTCGCTAGAGTTGCCCGCACGAAATAATGAGAACAGCTGTTATTTTATTTCCGTGCTCGATTGCGCAGCGTGTGACGCACGCACGCGGCCATTTATCGACTTGAAAATGCTGAATTAAAAACTTATAGCGCCATCTATCGAAGGTTATAAACATGAGCATGCCTTTGAACTGGGATTGTTATAAAAGTTCATGCCTTATAAACTAGATGGCGCAACAGCACAGGAAAAATCCAGAAACAGGCTTAGAGGGAGCCACTTTACATTGCAGCTACAAGGTTTATTTTATATCATGCGATTTACGATTCAACTTTTGAGGGAGAAAATATTGTACTGAATTTCAACTAGATGGCACTACTTGTACCTAATCCCTCTGAAGAAATTTTATACAAAACTTAATCCGTTAACAATTAGGGGTCACACGTTAAGATACTTGCTATTATAATAATATGATTGGTCAAGTTTTGAGGGATAAACTGTCGTATATTTTCATTAAAATACGTGTATAATAAATGATATTATTATATTAGGTACTTATTATCACTGGCGGATCCAGGATTTGGTCCGGGGGGGGGGGGGGGGGGGGGGCAAGGTGCAGACGGGCAAAAATATTATAATTTTTACTACGAAAAGTGTTTGTTTAGCTCGCTCTGAACAGTTAGAAAGTTCAATTATCCTTAATAATAAGTGCGCGAGCAGCTTGCTGCGAGCGCCGAGAAAAAAAATATAATCTTGACTATGAAATATGTGCAAAATTCGTACCACTACAATGCTTCTGGGGGGGGGGCCTTGGCCCCCTGCTATTATTCATAAAACTATATTTACCTATTCATATAACACTCTGCTACATGGCTACATAGCAGCTAGGTAACTTACCACTCCCCTCACCCAATTTTGGTCAACCTCCGTAACAATGACGACGGTAGGTACCTACTTATATACCTACCTAATGAATTTATCTAGGCAGGTAGGTATGCAAGTTTAAAAAAAATCCAGGTCATGAATGTATCAAAATAGGTAACTACATAATATGTAGCGCGTCGAGGTCCAGTCCAGCCGCAGCCGCAGCCCTATCGAACAGATGTTGACCGTGACCGCGTATTATTCTCTGGAAATACATGCAAATAGGGATAGTGTCACCGCCTGAGTAACTTCGGATTTATGTAGGTTTGAGGAAAATGCTCATAAGCACCTATTTATTAGCTAAGCAGTAAATAAATAAGCAAATACTTGTGTATGTATGATAGCGGTAGGAAGATGCTATCTAAAATTTAACTTATCTATTTAATTTTACCCACCCACAAGTCACTAGCAACTATTTTTCATCCATGCTAGCAGGTAAGGAACTAGAGTCAATTGAGGGAATATTAAAGGCCTTTTTAGATTTCAGATAAGGTAAGTCCACCCAAAGGCTAACAGATTCATATCCACTGTGCTGTAGAATTGGAACTTTGGGTCGGTTAATAAATTTAAATAAATAAACTAACGTAGGAAGAATTACAGTTAGATAGGCGCTAAGTCCTATATCTCGCAATGTGCAATTATAAAAACTAATTGTAAAGACACATAACGGTGTTATATCATTGATTAATAGAGCAATCTGCGCTGGCAGCAGACAATCGGCCGTGGGTGCGTGATTCAATGGTCGCCCACCTCCAGTTGCCATGTATAGGCAGATACCGACCAGCCTTGCGCTACCCACGTCGCAAGCCTTCGCATTTTGGCCATTTAGTCGTTTATTCGATCACTAGCTGTGCTCAGATGATTTACCTGCTGAAAAGTTGCCTTTTTGTTGTTAACGCCGTAAAAACCGGAGGAGACTGTAGACTTCCTTTGCAGGAGGTCGTCTAGGTGGGTACCCCAACAGTGCTAGTTATTTCTACCGCCTGAGCAGTGATGTGTAAACGTTACTGTGCTTTGGTAGGAGAGCACTGTAGCTGGTCTTAACATCCTATGACTTTTGAGTAAGAAGCTTTGGTGCAGCGCACAGTACACAATGGTATGAAATCCTAGGTAGCACTCTTAACATCAGGAGAGTGTCTTGCTCGTCTTCTTACTTCTTCACTTTAAAAAAAAACATGTGGGACTGTCGCAGACGAGTGTTTCGGCGTACCCGCTACCCGGCATTATGGCGTCCTGCAGTAACAAAACCCCCGCACATACCACTCTGTGCCCCCTGGCCCTCGGCGCATGGTGATGATGCATAACGCATTTTCCCTGGGTCAAAAAAAGGGTTATGTGCTGACACCTATGAAAGAAATTTTAGCTCAATCGGTTTATCCTTTTTAGCATGGAGAAGTAGGGCACAAACATTTACTCATACACACAATCTCTCGCATTTAAAATATTGTGTGATTTCCAATATTGTATCGAATTGCATTATTGCAATACTGCATCGATATAATACGTGACTATAGTTTCCATTCATGATTATAAATACGCTATATTTCAAGCCCACGCCATTTACGAAACTTTGTGAAAATAAAATGGTAAATCAAAATTTGGTAGAGAGGTAGGTTTTTAAGATATCAAAAGATTATATCTATACTACTAGTCTAGTAGATGTATATTACCTAAAAATCTAGGTTTAAGTTACAAGATGCTGAATAGTTAAATCGTTTGGGTTGTACCTTTACGAAGTAAAACTAAAAAAAATCTCTACCTAAGGACAAAACCGTGTCGCCAATCGCCAAGCGGTCATTGTGACCGTGTTTCGGCATGATGTTCAGAGAAGCCAGGGAGGGATTTATCCCGCCTTCTAGGTATCTATAGTGTCATCTACTCGTGGTCAAAGGCTAACCTGCATAGGCGGATCCAGGATTTGGTTCTGGGGGGCCAAGGTGCAGACGGGCAAAAATATAATAATTTTTACTACGAAAAGTGTGTGTTTAGCTCGCTCTGAGCAGTTAGAAAGCTTTAACATCCTTAATAATATGTGCGCGAGCAGCTTGCTGCGAGCGCCGAGAAAAAAATTATAATCTTTACCAAGAAATATGTGCAAAATTTGTAACTCTACAATGATTCTGGGGGGGGCCTTGGCCCCCTGGCCCCCCCCCCTAAATCCGCCTATGCTAACCTGTAATGAATATAAAAAAATAAGGACCTATGTTATAAAGAAATACAGACCTACTCTAGAACCTTTCTTGCTGGGTAAAGTCCCCAAAGTACAAAAAAAATTCAAGCTTTCTAAAATTAAATTTTAAGGCCAAAACGACGCCTGCCAAAGATGCTATGCTAAACAACAAAAAAATTTAATTCGCTACTGGATACTTATCAGTGTTAAAACCGCAAATTGCAATCACAAACTAATCATCTTATATAATATTATTTAAGTAAATACTAAGAAGAAAGGAAAGGGAAAAGGGAGGGAAGTGAAGGATGAAGTGGAAAGGGATCTGGAAGCGCTCCAAGCTCAGTCATGACAAGAAGTAGCCCAGAATCGGGAAGAGTGGCGTGATTTTGTATCGGAGGCCAAGACTCAGTTTGGGTCGCTGCGCCGTAGTAAGTAGTAAGTAAAGCTATGATCTATGTATAAGCCGGCGCACTACTTCGTACAAATGCTTGAGCAAAGTGTCAATTTCTTAAAGAAAAAGTGCTGTTGATCCATATAAATAATATTTTTTCAACTTAGTTTGAGAATTTGATACCTACTGCGCGCGAGCGTTTGCGCTAAGTAGGACTGGCCTAATAGGTAGGTACTAATTATGTTTTTTTGTCCATCGATTCGTCCCAGTTTACTTCTGTTTCAGTTTATACTGAGTTGCCAGCCCTAGCGGTGGTGAAAAACGCTAAGACCCTTGAATAAACAGCTCTACATACGAGCAGGTCAACAGGTCAGTGCTCAGCAGCGCCAGACTGATATTGATAACCTTTGCTACCTTGAATATTATTGACCGAGGCACACAAAGCAAAGCTAAGTTAAGCCTTGTGGTTTGGTTTCATTGAAATTACCAGATGTGTTATGCCAGGATTCAAGGCTAAGTTATCTCATAACACATACCAAATTACCGCCAATTATTATGGTCATAATATGGTTTTTGCACAAAGAGGCACTTAAATATAAACTTCCACTTACCTACTAATTTCTACAATTAATTCCATTCAGTGAAGTCAGTGAAATACCGAATTAAACATTGTTTTATTTTTTAGGTACCTAGTACCTACCCATCTACAACACCCAGATCCCTTTCTGCTAATTGAAATTATAGAACATTGTTTTGGTAAGCATAACAATCAATGTTAAAAACAGTAGCGTCATCGCAGGCGACGATGACTAAATATTAGCAGTAAATCCTACTCAGTAAGGTTAAGTTTATGCCATTTTTGGTATCAGTCCAACAGCGCTGAGGTGAGATGGTAAGCGCTTACGTGTCTCCGAAGGTTGGTGGGCGACCGGCGACCGGCGACGAGGCGAGAGCGCTACGTGCGAGGGGGGTCTCAAGTCTGCGCAGGCGCACCGCTCAGAATCCGCGAGCCAGTCGCTAAGCGCGCGCGCGCATTACGCGACCACGACACGAACGACTCTCGCGACAATATTATTATTTTATTTATCCACTCGTTACATGGCAAGTTTGACTTTATTGTGATACGTTTTTAATTTTAAAAATATTTAATCGTGTTAGTTTAAGAAAAAGAATCTCCTATAAATTAGATTTAACTCCTAGAATAGTGGGACCAAAATGACGATAAAAAATAAAAAGACTAAGCAATCAAAATCCTCCGAGGTGTCTTCGTCTAGTGCCTCGACAAGTGTTCAGAAGACCAGCACGTCATCATCGGTGCAGCACAGCAGCAACACGCTGCAGAAGGTGTCCTCGGGGAAGAAGGTTCGTTACATCGAGGTTAAGGTCGAGGAAGAGGACCCGCTGATGATAACCGACGTGACCGATCACGCTTCGATAAGTGGCTCGACCATCTCTGAACATTATAACAGTCATCCGCACTATATCATCACAGAAGCGCCGTCTATGACCGATCTTTCGCAAATAAGATCTCAGGAACATCACGTGAGCGACATGTCGCAGGTGAACACTGGTGAGTTTGTCTCCAGTTCAGTACAAGAATCCTCAACATCACACCAACAGAGTTCTAAAAGTAACACATTCCAGAGCTCTTCCACTTCCGTTCAACATTCCGATTCTACCCACAGCCAGTCCTTTGACAGGACTGCTGATTCTTCGGCGCCCAATCAGACTTTGAATACCGGCTTTATCGATAACTCTGCCAATACTGCGACAGGCTCTACTAATACAACTTATAGAACACGATCTCACCAAGCTCATGCTTCAAATGATTTTCTACAATCGGAAAGAGACAATCTTGTATCGCAAAGACAAGTTGGGTCCTCGAGTAATGCAAGGGACTCGAAAAATGTTAAAAATCGCGAGAATGTAACTTATCGAAATTCACCAGACCCATCACAAAGGAAACAGACTGTTAAGTCTGACACTTCCAATTTTTACGGCGGTGAGGGCAGCCTCGACAAAAATGTCAAAACAAAAGAGTTCACCAGTACTTCTCAAAGTAATGAATCTAAGAGTAGTAACATTACTAAGTCTTCTTCTTCATCTTACGTTGTGGAGATTGTTGATGGAAAAGAAAGGATTATTGACAGTTCAAAGAGAGAATGGGGAGACGCTAAAGAACAATCCTCTCGAGAAGATTATGCCAGTGTCAGTGGAACTGGAATTAAGCCGCAATCTGTGCATAGTACTCAAAACCGTGATATGCAGTTACAGTATGATACTGGCAAAGACGGTCAAAAACCAACCAGTGCGATGACACTCAAAGAAGATTCTAAGTTATTAAAAGACGGTAAACAAATTTCCAAGCACGCCAATACCATTACAGAAAAAGATAAAGCTAGACACCAGCAGTACGTTCATCAGCAACTCACCTCTGGAGATGATCAGACACAACGAAGAATTACTTCTGATAATCAACAACATATTCAAGACTATATTACTTCTACAGATGATCATCATTCAAAGAATATTCATTCTGATAATGTTAATATTCACCAAACGAATACAAGTAACATTGAAAACATTTCATCAAGTCATGAGACAGTTTCTAACCAAAACCGAAACGTTAGCCATACAGAAACATACGATAACACTTCAACCAATAAGCAGCTCGTCCAAGATAGACGACGAAATGTCAATAAAACTGACTCTTCCAACTTTTACGGTTATGACTCTACCATTCAGGATGAGCTAAAGAAAGTGGGTGATATCTTGCAAGTGAAAAATCTGGATAATGTAAATTATTCTACTAAGATCATGAAGAGCAACACAAGCAGTGCTCAACAAGCTACGACGTCGTCTTACGTTGTCGAAGTGATTGATGGCAAAGAACGTATTGTAGACAGTTCTCATCGAGAATGGGGAGATAGTAAAGAACATTCTACTCATGAAAAAAGCCACAACGTAAGTGGCACTGGAATTAAACCTCAGCATGAATACTCTCGTCACATGTTGGACAAAGAATCTCATTACGATACCGGAAAAGATGGAGTTCCTAAAAGTGCTACTCAAATTTCGGAAGAATCTGTACTGTATAAAGATGGAAAACAAATTGCCTCTACAAGCAATACATACGCTGGTGACTTCACTAAAAAGAAAGCTATTACTGAGCATGTTACAGACACAGAAGATATTCATAACAAGCGCATACGTGACACAACCGATAAAGATGTCCACACCACCACCTATCAGTCAACCTCTACTGATACTCAATCACACAAAGACACAAAAGATGTCTCAAACACAACAGAATTTATTACAACAGAGAAACAAAATTTAACCAAGGAAACTACTGATTCTCAAACTAAAAATACATTAACTTCTTACGAAAGGAGCACTGGAACGTGGAACGGTAAATTTGTTTACGAAAAGGATGATAGGCCCAAAAAACCGAAAGATATGTCACCATTTGGAAAACCTGAGCAACCAAGACATCACTTGAAACGCCAGGATACCGAAGAGAACATCATTTTATCTTCCAGAGATATAAAAGATTTCACTTCTATCAGTGATTTGCGCAAGATTATTGAAACGTCGCAATTTAAAAAAGACGTTAGAGTTAGCAACAAAAATATTGTCATCAACAGAAACATCGATGACCGTGTCTTGAAGGAAATTATAGACACTGTGAAAAAATATCCTTTCAAACGCATTGAAAAAGTGACATTTGGAACTAAGATCAATGAAGACGTTAAGGATCTTTACGAAGGAATCGACACTGAAGAGACTACTGTTCTCACCTCGACTGGTGGTGAGACCACCAGAAAAGCATTCGACATACAGAAAAATAGAAGCCAAGTGGAAGTAACACGATACATAACTGAGAACGGTATTACCAGGAAAATAACGACATACGAAGATGCAAAGGAAGATGACAAGGTCAAGACTGACGTTTTCGTCGATAAGAGCAATGTAGACTTCAGAAACCTGGTAAGAAATACATATTTTATTTAAACTTTTTTTGGTATTGATTAGAAATGTTTTATTTGAAAATCCAATTTGTTTTAGCGCGATGTCCAAACGACGGAAGACGTCATAAGAGAATACGATGTGGTGGACCGTGCTATCACGGACACCAAGGAAGTGGTCAGCTCCGTTTACGACGAGACTATCATTGACGATAGGAAAACGGTGCGTGACGACAGGACTACGATTGAAGAGACTGTCTACATCGATGAGACCAGACCGCGACAAGGACCTAAGAAGCCTGAGAAGACGGTCGTGAAAGAGCAGTGCATCTGCGAAATCTGCACTTGTGGGTGAGTGCCTCTAGGTTTTTCATTTGTTTTTGTTATATTCGGCTACCTTTTGACACGATAATGATTTGATTTATTCGATAGCATTATAATAGCTGCATTAGCATGCTCAACGTCAATCGTTTCTATTCGTGTAATTTGCAGTAATTCACTGTGCGACCATGTTTGAACCTCGTAATAGGTTCTATTGTGTAGGTTTACCTTTCATAGCAACTGGTTAAAAATTGATGAATGTTGGCCACCAATTTAGAATACGGGAATTCTGTGACACAAGTTTTAATTGCTCTAATAGCTTCATTATTATTTTATATATATATTACTTATTGTTTTATTGACGTGTCGACCAATCTACCTGTGGGTAAATAGTATGACTTATGACGCGGAGTACAAATTATATTTATGCGCCAACATCGAGGCAAATAAAGAGTCACGGTTTTCTATAAATGAATCAGAGTTTGAAATAAACTTTACATCATTTAATATTTTTTATGTATTGAAGGGGAAATTTTATTAATGCTAGCAAGTAATTAAAAACTCATTTTGCATTACCGCTATGTTATTATCAACTGTATAAATCAGACAGGTGTTACGTAATTGTACGACTGTAGAACCCTCTTTTTAAAGTTTGGTGAAATTATTTAGTTCATTGATAACGAATATTATGTGACCAAAGATAAAATATAAAATATTCTTTAGGGAGTGTACGGTACTGATAAAAACATAATCACATAATATTTTGGCTTTCGTAAGACAACATCTGAGATAACATAGTAATAAAATTGCTGCTGTTTGGTTGGAAAATTAGACAAAGATTGTTAAACAAAAAAAGTGATAAATTAGCTATTTTACGACGACGTTATTTGACGGTTCTCCGTCTGCGGACAATGATCTTTGCGAATTCTAAATTTTCGTTACGGCACATAAGCGAGTGAGAAGTTTACGTAATAAGTTCTAGGAATATGAGTCGTGTCTTCATCATGTCACGAATTTTAAATTTAAACCCAATTTATTCAACAGTTTTTGAGCTGTCGTTATTTAATAATATAATTTTAATTTGTACGTAGGTACGAGTTTTCGTCACATTCCAATCTATTTGGAATCTTTGTTAAGCCATTAATTTTATAAGTCTTCGTAATTATAAATACCTACTTATGTTAAGATTTTACTATTCCTACTTTTATAAGTATATATTAAGTTATTTGTTCCTCTCACGATTTGTTTTCATGATTTTGAAAATTCGACCTGTATTAATTTTAAATACATATATTACTTAATTGACTTTTTAGTTTTACAAAAAAACAGGTAGGTACCTACCTACATAAAAATACCTTTTCTGCCAGCTAGTTAAATATTATCTAGATCTAAATCCTGCCATATAAACTTTACACAATCCGAAGCTGCATAAATAAGATTTTATGATACAAAAAATAAAAAACTAATTCGCAACATAAAGTGGGCAGTTGCCTACACGAAGCCAAACCAGTTTTGGTAATAAAATATTGATATCAAACTTATCTCTAGGAGACTAGGAGAATATTTTATTTTTTGTAACTCAATGTAGGTTGTGTTGTTCGTTAAAGAAGAATTATAGATATCTAAATGTATATCATAATCATTGTTGTCTTTCTGCGCGATTCCAATAATGTTGGAATTGTTTGAATTTTGGCAATCGGCCCACTCGAGTTAACAGCGGTGTTCACAATGTAAATTGCTACTTTGCTTTGCTATCTACCTCCAACACCAATTCAATGTCACGGTCGATGACTAATGACTAACGTCCGATATGCTCATCACAGCCTTTATCATTCTAATATATTAGGTAAACATGTATCATGTAACCTATATATATACTATATCTATAAGCAAACCTCAAATATATCGAAAAAGACATAGTTACGATTTTTATGTAGAGTGTGTAATTTATTTGTATTTTGCCAACTTTTTCATATCATTTCAAATTCCAATTCAAGTTTAAATCGGTTAATGATTTTAATTTTTTTATATTTTCTTAAAAGTGCATGTAAAATTCAATGAATTTGAAATCAAAATTGACTTATTGTGCTGCTATTAATAATAAAATTATTATAAGTAATTTCAAGGAAGATCCTTATTTTCTTACTTCTGATTCAAACCAGAATTTTCCACCTGTTTTCCAATCTTGAAGTTCTCACGTGATTCGCTATAAATATTCATATTTTCGAGAAATTTATTAATCAGTGAGTTTACCGTATAAGTAAAGATTTAAGGCCACAGTATGGTGTGGTGACTCAACATTTGTTAGTAATGGTTTAGCAAGTATATTGATTGCCTCGTGCAAGCGTGGGTGGCAAGTGGCACTCTGGCTTGCATTTGGCGCCGTTCTCAATAAAACTAGTTTCAATGCAACTCTTACATTACTCTCTTTACCCTTTAGCCAGTTTGCCTGGATCTTATTAATTCTCTCTTATGTTTGCGTGGGACGATCCTCTTATTTCTGAAACCTTATAAGGGCTTTCTCGATTGGCGTGATTACCATTGAGCTTCTTCTATTGACAAACGCGTGGGTGATTTGCTAAGTGCAATTAGCAATGTTATATTTATAGAATTGCACGAAATTAACTTTTAAAGTGAGATTCCACCGTCATCAACATCTGATTGCATAAGAGTGTATGTCATTTTAGGAAAACACATAGAGCATTACGAGTCCCCGTTCGTCAACATTAGTTGGTAGTTGGTTGACCTATCTCTATAGAGCTTAATTAAGGTTGATTAGCTGCTGGCAGAACAAACGATCTGTATACATAGGCGGATCCAGGATTTGGTTTTGGGGGGGGGGGGTGCAGACGGGCAAAAATATTATAATTTTTACTACGAAAAGTGTGTGTTTAGCTCGCTCTGAGCAGTTAGAAAGTTTAAACATCCTTAACAATAAGTGCGCGAGCAGCTTGCTGCGAGCGCCGCGAAAAAAAATTTATCTTTACCATGAAATACATATGTGCAAAATTCGTAACTCTACTATGCTTCTGGGGGGGGCCTTGGCCCCCTGCCCCCCCTAAATCCGCCTATGTCTGTATATATAGAAGGTAGAGGTAGGTACTGGTTTGTTTTCATCCTACTTTTACTTGTGTATCTACTTGACAATTGACTCTACATAATATAGGTATATGTACGTTGAGTTAAAATAATACAAATTGAAAGTTTCAAAATAGTTTTAATAATACTTAAAGTTATTGCAATAAACCATTTAAATTTAACTGGTATGTTATCGGATCCATGTCATAAATTTGCCGCAAAATAATTATTACTCACAACTCTCAACATAGGATCCGGTCAGTTACTCCGTCCGGGCCTTCATTATCTGTATTTGACGAAACTTTCAGACTAGCAATAATTTCATATTTAGTTTGAAATTCTATGACGACGTCTGTGGCGCGGTGAGCTAATGACGACCTCTGTGGCGCGGTGGGCTAATACCCGCCTGCAACGCAGAAGGTTGCGGGTTCGATTCCCGCATGGGACAAATGCTTGTGTGATCCACAGGTATTTGTTTCTGGTCTGGGTGTTTTTTCAATATCTATTATAAGTATGTATTTACAAAAGAAAAGTATATAAGTAGGTATTATATCCGTTATCCTAACCACCATATTACAAGCATTAATTTGGGGTTAGGTGGCGCTGTGTGAAACGTCCTGAAATATTTATTTTTATTATTTTTTTATTATTCTATATCCATATTTCAGACTTGCATAATTGAATTCATGAGCATACCCACCCTACTGTCCGATCCGAACCTTTCAGACAAAAAATTAATGTGGGTAATAAAAAAAAATTGTGGGTAGCAATTCGCGCTTAGCAACTTTTAAAGTCAACATTATTTTCAAAATTTCTCGGCACCTTCCTTATTAGGTACTTTGTTTACTTATTTACTTCTGTCCCACTCTTCAATAAATTACCTATGGGCGTGTGGTTACTAACTAGTAATTTCTTAATTATTTCAGTAAGGTATCTCTACTCCAGTTTGTAGGGCAAACATTTCCACACAGTTGATAGGAGGGCCGGTGACACTGGCGTTCGCATTCTTCCAACAGCTGATTAAACACGTTTCTACGTTAGGCTGGCCTGATCACCGATTCTTGGAGAATTTACTTTCATAATGTTACCAAAATAGGGCAAAACGTATGTGATACTTAATACGAAACAAGGACTATTATCAATTGTCGTGGTAGAGTTCATCATATCGCATTGTTCACTCAGTTATTTATTTATTTAATTAGCAGTAATTAATTTACAAAAGTTGAAAATAAGTACTTAGATATATTTTCAACTAGAAAAAAGTAACCAACACCTTGTAAAATATATCTGAATCTAAGATAGGACATTTCATCTTATGTCTTTGCAACTGTTCCTTATCCTATCATGTTATAAATACAGTAGTATAGTAGTAACATTTTATACACAAATATTTTGAGGACTTAAACTAGGTCAAATACCGATTGCCGATGAATATTTCAACTGGTGACTTATATAGGTATATATATGGGTAAGCTTACATCTACTATCACCAGGTTGACTGCACTGCATCACGCCATAGCGTGCACAAAGACTCGACACTGATTTTATAAAACCAAAGAGAATTACAGAATAGTAAAATATCGATCATACGGGATGTCCCGAGTCCCGAAGTATGCGGCATGAATATAGGTTGCATTGTATTTATTAAATGTATCTATTTTAAGTAAGGAAGGAAAACGATTTTTTTAATTGCAAGATGAAGATATAGTGGTCTGCAGGCCTGATACATGAGCTTGAATAATGAAATAAGCTAATAAAAATACCGTAAGTTAGGTTAACCTTGGCTTTAGGGAGAAACTTTGGCTAAAAACCCGAATTATGTTTCAACTGCTATTTTGAGATAGAGATTGATTTTCGGTTAAGTTCTTCAAAAAAACTAAATCAACTGCTTCCATGATTGCAAAGAGGCTGCGTTTGGTTGAGTTTATTTTATAAGACAAAGTTATACCCCAGTTAACGTAATAACTACAACTTTATAACTGCACATTTCCTATTTGAATATCAACCTACGAAATATTCGAAATTCGCAGATAAAACCGTTGATAAAATCTGTGAATGTTAAATTGCAAAACTATTTCGCTTTCAGTGTTAATTGCTTAACTTTATTTCGTGACTGGCATAAATCGCCAGTTCAGTATACCACACGTGAATATGTAATTCCTTTTGTGGGTAGTTTAATAAATGGATAATGATTTTAAACGGTTCGAAGTCGTGTAGTCGTACCTTACTCTGCCCGGCACCTTCATATATCTTCTTACCTATATGTTTTATCTTTCCTATCAACTATGTTAAGTTGAATTATTTCTGAACATTGCCTCGGAAGTTCCTATGTCGGTCAGAAGGAGCTAAAGACATCTAAGTAGGTACAGAACCTTTATCAGACGGCACTTTATTAGACTCGATAATTTTATAAACTTTTAAGTCAGCTAGGCTTTCGTTTCAGACATAGAACCTGACACACCTAGCTTACTCATCAAGATGTGTTTGGAAATAAACCCGGAACTTGTGGCCCGGAAAATAGAATTCTAACCATCGCATCTGAGCCAACAGACTGGCCATTGCCCCTGCGTATACTATCTAAATTTAATAGAATCAGGTTGTAGAATCTGTCTGCAATCATTTTACCGAACTGCGTAACGTTTCAAACTGTTAGTGGAATCTCAAATATTGAGCATAATTTAAAACGGTAGCTTTATCGATAAAATTACGAAAGAATCATAAACATAGGATCCAATTACGAAGCGTGTAACCAACTCTCGGTTGTTTCTAGTTTCTCCCATAAAATAATGGCCACGGTCGTAGCTACTCACTTAAAACTTCTCACTAGTTGTACCTCGAGGTTTTGCATATTAGAATGAGTACAAGCTTAAAAACCTAAAAATTAATTTATACAAATAGGCTACAATGCAGCATTTTTTCAAGCTAATTTTTACTACTTTCTGAATTTCCTATCTAATTCTCCAATATCTAAGTAATGTGAATATCGAAATTTTAGCCTAGCGTCAGTAATTTTGACTTGGACGGATAAGCTACACATTAAAACTTTCGTAATGACTGCATAATATGAGTAGGTTTGCTCATTGCTCAGCCTTGTGGAGTGTGGAGCCACAGTGATGCTGAGAAGGAAGTACACCTACTAATTAAAAAACATAATTATATTATAATTAATAATTAAAAACCGAATTTATTGAGTTCGTGTCGTATATATATTAGTTGCATAAGGTCGCCAGAAGACGCTGGATGCAGGTCGCTTCCAACCGGTACAAATGGAAGTCCAAATGTGAGGCCTATGTTCAGCAGTGGTCAGTGGGCGTCCTACGGCTGAGATGATGATTAGGTGCATAAGGTGCATAATGTATGTATATAAGGTACCTTCGAATATAAGGTACCTTCTTGCACGTAAATATATAAGGAATATCTATTACACTGATAAATTAGAAAATCTACAAGAAGAACAAGTTCCAAGTTTCATAGGTAGGTCCATACAGTTGAGAAAGCGGTTGGTTTTCTTTCCTATTCCGTAAAATGTAAACGATTCCTCGAGATTGTGACAGTTTTCCGAATGAGAGTAGGTCTCTTGACTTTTGTTAATACAATGATAAGGTGTGCAGATAAATCTTGAGTGAAGGACTTCTGTATTTGTTGATAGTTATTATACGAGTATAATATGTTCTTTAATTTGCTAAATGTTTCGAAAGAGTTTCGTGTGAGTAACAATTAAAATTGAACCATGCGTGATAAATTAATGTATCAATTCTCAATTCAATGTCAAATTTATAAACTTGTATTTCGTAAGAGATAAAATAAAGCTGATGATGTGATATTAAAAACAATAATACGAGTACAATTGTCCACCAAATTTTTAAGGGCAGTGAATAATTATAATATTATTGTTAAAACGATAATGCACTTGAATTACGAAAATTTTACAAAATTTAAAAAAGTGTTATCTTTAACAAGTGAATTAAATTAAAAATTTAAAAAAACCCTCAACGCAATACGTAATTCACCATTTTTTGATGGCGGCCATCTTGGATTTTAAATTTTATATAGTGGGCTGCATTCTACTCGTTAAGCCCTTTCATTTGATACCCATATTGAGGGGGTCGTGGAAGAAAAAAGTAATCCGCCATTTTGTAGCGGCGGCCATCTTGGACCAATTTTCACCAAACATAGCTAAGAACACTCTCGACTAACTCTACTTTCAAACAAAAAAAACTAAATCAAAATCCGTTCATCCGTTTGGGCGCTACGATGCCACATACACACACACACAGAGACAGACAGACAGACAGACACGTCAAACTTATAACACCCCGTCGTTTTTGCGTCGGGGGTTAAAAAACATTTAAATATAAGTAACGATAAGTGAAATTTAAATATAAGTGTTCTTCACTGCTGTAGTAGCTGTAGTATTGTTAGTTTGTTTTTCTCAATATAGTAGCGATTAAAGATTATCCTAAAATATAACAACAAAGACAGAAAAATAAATAAAACGTCATAAAAAATGACTCCCGAATTCCAATTTTTTTCGTTCTTATTTGTTCATCATCAAGCAGGAATTTTGTTAAATTGCTTTTTCTGTAATGGTGCTTTAAGCTAGAGCTTCTAGGACCTTTAGTTAGAGCAGTAGATGATAAACAAATAATAAGAAAGCAATTCAATATACCTAAATACTTATTAAAATATCAATCTTGAAAGTTTCACTATCATTTATTAAAACTAAACACATGTTTACAATCTTTTGCACGTTATACCCACCAAATTTATTTACCTGTAATTTGATATCGATTTCTTGGAATTATTACTACATTTACCAAATATTATCGAAGTAGTAGACGCATATCTACATTATCTACATAATATCATTTAGGTTACAGTCATTCTCTTTTTTTTTCTATGTTTTATTCTTTGTTATGTTTTATTAGTCGCTCTAGCCGTAGCCTTCTATCAGCTGACCTTTAGTTGTCTACGTCCAGTAATATATCTACCACTGTAACATAATAATATCAGTACTTATTTACATGTCCACTCATTTATCTGTTATGCTAGAGTGAGGCTAGATCTATATTTGGAGGCAAAACGAAGAATCGATCATTCTCGGACGTTAGGTTATCAACCCGAGTTGACATTTCACAGACTCAGTCGAAAATAAGTTTCTTTGAAGACCTAGGTTTATTTAAATTGTTCGTAAGAACATATTCGATTTTCAGGTAATCAAACTAGCTCTACGATATTGCCAAAATGCTTTGGTATTTGAACAGAGTATTGAAAACTTCCTTTCCTTCCTTTTAAATTAAAATGTTGAGTGAATTTTCTTTTTATAGGATTATCGTTGACAATAACTTATTACTTACCTACATACCTTCCTTTTTTAATGTAGAGAGAATTTACTTTGCTGATAGGATTATCAAGAGATTATATTATTTTCAGTCACTCATGTAAATTGGGCAAATAAGTCAGTAGGTACCTACTGCTTCAATAAGCTAATCTATTTAAATATTAGATCAGAATTCAGAATCAGGTAGAGCAAAAATTTTCAAGATAACGATAAGATAAAGGGACCATAATACTTTAAATTGCTTCATGTTTTTGTCAGCAACTATTTAGCCAGCGGTTAGGAGAATATCAACAAAACAGATTATAATTATTATAATAAGTAGACTAGAATCATAATATAATTTTACTACGTTAGAATTTAGAATAGAACTCTACTGCTTTACGCTTGGAGTAATAATGGGGGAAGTGGGAAGATAATAATGATAAACACATTAAACTGATATCTACGTCTGGTTTTTAAATAATAATAAATATGGACCAGTTTATCAAATTAATTATTCACACATACTAATTTTGATTCTATACTAACCAGCTACTTTACAAACACAAACACAAATACAAGGAAAATGGATAAGGTATGTACAAGCACACCTACACATTTCCATAAGGCCGTTATTGATTTCTAATCTATAATCCAGTTTAGTTTTGAATAATGAAAAAGCCGTGGGTAGTAAGCATATAGTGACACCGTAATGTTTGCCGCCTCTAGCTTTAAATGGGTCGAACAATTCTTAATTTGATGCTATCAATTTTAATCGCTCATGTCAAAGGCCTTCGGACTTCGGACGACCTGAAAACTTTATAGAGAAAATAATAAGTAGGTACCTACTTTTAATTGCGACCAACAATGTATACTAATTAGGTTAGCCACCTACTTTACAAATAAAGAAAATAAAAACAATTTAAGAAAATTAGGGATTTTTTGAAAATTATATTGGGTAGAGGTATTTTTAGAATTGCACTTGTCAGCAAAACAAAATATTCCTGGCGTTAAGGAAAAGCGTGCAATTTAATAGTGGCTAATCTTCAACTATCTCAGGCAGATTGTTAGAAATTTTGTAACACTAAAAAACTTTATGTAAGTGCTTAGTAATATACATATTTCCTAAGACCAACTTCGTAGAATCGTTAAAGTGTTCTCAACGAAGGGGTGATGTCATTTCCTACGATTAGCCAATGCAAATGTTAAGGTTGTTGCGGCATTGATTTGCCTTCATTCAAAGGAAAGACTGATCTCATGTAGGAAGCCAAGACTTACAACTGCATATTGTTTTTCCATTTTTAATCTACAGCCTACACCTGTAAGCTTAACGAAGTCTTCAAGAGGTTTAGGGATTTCATAGTAGACAAATTAAGAAGTAAAGAAGTCTAATTAAGACCTAATTCCTTTGAAAAGTTGTAATACATAAACCTTCCTCCTGAATCTGACTCTTTCTATAACAAACAACTGCATTAAAATCCGTTGAGAAATTTAAAGGATCTAAGCGAACAGACAGTGGACGCGATCAGTTTGTGCCAAGTGCCATGAATCATTACATAGTATAAAATAACAAAAAATAAAAAAAATAAGTCGCTTCCAGTGTCTGTTCGCTTAGATCTTTATAACTACAACGGACTCTTCGCAGATTGATCTTTTTTGCGTTTGAGGTTAAACTTTTCTGCGGTGATATCGTGAAAGCCACCGTCATCAGATTCACTTGAGCTGCTCCGCCAGTGGGCACAGGTTACTCGACTGTGACACGAGTCCACTGACTGCTACATCATCTGTGCACACGTGCTCACACCGTGACCGGGTGTTTTGTTATGGCTTGCAACATGGCTCACGGCACCGACCGGTAGCGATGAAAGGGCTTTGTGATTTAGTTGAGAAACATCTGAATCGAGAGCAATGGCTTTGATTTTAACTAGGTAGAAATACACATCACACATGACATTTTCCTGGTCCCAGAAATTTTAACGGCTGAAAATTATCCATTACCCATTATTTTATGAAAATCTGGTAGTTTTTGAAACACTAGTACCTACAGTAAGACATGCCATTACTATCGGGCTTCATACTCATATTGATCAGGGTACTTCCGACGCTGGAAAAAGCGCTGATTTCTACCACTGGTTCTTGACTTTACTATGCTTGGTCGATTATGATATTCTACGATCTATACCTACGATCGGCGTGCAATTTTAGAATGGAGGACTTCTCTTTAATCTCGTTTCTGTATGTGACATAGTAGAGACCATAAGCCCTAATGCATTAAAAGCATCCTGCAACAGGCCCCGTTTATATCCAATCTCAATGCTCCACATGTGTTGGTCATTGGAGTTACAGATAAATCCTTGTTTGATTAATCTTTACGATGCTACGACAGTGTGATGTGATTTACAACATAGGATATAATAATATTACGAGAATTGGATATACCTCTACATAGTGTAGTCATAATATATGTAGAGTCAATGGATAAGCCTCGCGGTTTTATCCGCGGTAAAGTGTTTATCCCGTGGGATAAAAATAGGATAAACACTATCTCATGTCCTTCACCGGAATTCTAACCATTTCTACCAAATTCATTGAACTCGATTCAGCAACTTAAGATGACAGACACATTCGTATTTATAATATTAAGTATGGACTAGTATGGATAATATTTGTTTAAAACATTTGCAATTCGATGATTATACACAGAATGTGAGAAATATCTAGCGTGAGCAATGTGTACCTACACAATATGAGCTCATTCCTAAAACTTATACCGATGAACTGTTTTTAAGACTAGGGATTCATAAGTCACAATGAGAGATTGAATCACAAAGAGTGAAATTATTTGGTTTTTAACCCCCGACGCAAAAACGACGGGGTGTTATAAGTTTGACGTGTCTGTCTGTCTGTCTGTCTGTCTGTCTGTCTGTCTGTCTGTCTGTGTGTGTGTGTATGTGTCTGTCTGTGGCATCGTAGCGCCCAAACGGATGAACGGATTTTGATTTAGTTTTTTTTGTTTGAAAGTAGAGTTAGTCGAGAGTGTTCTTAGCTATGTTTGGTGAAAATCGGTCCAAGATGGCCGCCGCTACAAAATGGCGGATTACTTTTTTCTTCCACGACCCCCTCAATATGGGTATCAAATGAAAGGGCTTAACGAGTAGATTACAGTCCACTATATAAAATTTAAAATCCAAGATGGCCGCCATACAAAAAATGGTGAAATACGTATTGCGTTGGGGGTTTTTTAAATTTTTAATTTAATTCACTTGTAATGGATCAAATCGTCCATAGCGAAAACTTGTAAATGGTGACTAGAAATTTACATATTTTACCCACTAAGATACTTACACTGTAATGTTTTCCGAATAAAATAAATAAATAATATTAACTTGTAATTACAATGGAATGCGGAATAGAATGAATCTTCACACTTCTTTATAATAAAAATTTTTACAACAAATAGTAAAAAATTCAAAACTACTTAATTTAGAAATTCAAGTTAAAGAATCAGTTGCATAAAGAAATCTTTTACAGACCAGACTGTGGTACATATGGCATATTATCATAAATCATAGGCGCCAATGAGTGATGAAAGAAACACAAGCATTCGTTTCATAAGCTGATACGTGAGTTCGGCGCCTGTCCATCCTATTGCAGCTATATCATGCAGGACACGTCTTGACCACAACGTTCGAACACGCTGGATAACCTTATCGGGTGACTCGGATGGAATTGCTGCCATATTGAATTAATTGTTATTATTTTTTAATCCTATACCCAAGTATGGATATGTGTTTGATTAATGTTAACCCTATCTTCTATATTAATTCTCGTATTAAAATCCGAAAATATGGATATATAAGAAAGAAAGAAAACACATTTATTCTACGGCTTAACATACAATAAATACAAATAATACAAAATGCGCCACTAAGCCGCCGAATAGGAACTGCCTCAGCATTGTGCTGAGGATATGTGTTTGACACTACGCTACTGAAACTACTGAAGCTGAAATTTGGTGTGTTAGTAGTCAGTAGTAGGTTTACCTTAGAATACCTAATACTTAGGCAATTTTACCAGGGTAAATCCGGTGGATGCTGCTTATTCACTTTAGAATAGAATAGAATAGATAGCCTTTAGTCACTGTCTTGTTTAATTAGTAACGATACAGCAAGATGGGAATCAGATTTAGAACCTACAGGGGAAAGGAATTTTAACAGCTCCCGACGAGACCTAATAATTGCACGAAACGCTAACTTGTTTTAAACCAGTTTTATACAACTCTTAGATTTAGCATTTAGGCAATTTAGCCGGTTCTGAGAGGCTTTTGAGCAAAAACTCACATCAGATAATAATGACCAAAAATAATGTAGCCTAAAGCAAAACAGCACCAAAACAAGTCAGCTTTGTTGGGCTAAGATTTATTACCATCACGACTTTAATGGCTTATACCGAGAACTTAGTACGTGCATATTTTATAATACATAGTATTGTATGCAAATCCCTGGTGGGAGAGTGGGAGCTTGCTGCGGGACATGGCCGACTTCTGATATTCATAAGAACTGCGCTAATTTTGTATATGGCTAATGAAATCGGATATTCTACCGTTTTGAAATGCTTTCACGTTTCAGCTAAGAGAGACTTGATATTATGAGAAATATATTTAGTACCTACCAAAATAGAATATTGTTATGTTATTTGATACGTAACGAAGAATAATAAAATGCATTTTATGTTCACGAATCTCGAAATCGTGTGGTTAATCCAAATTTTAATAAACGTTAGCTGAAGAGATTCTTAATTGAATAATTAATTGTTATTTTGCATTTCGTGGTTAAATTTTTGTATTGGTGGTCAAGTCTAAAGATGTAAATTACCTAATTTAAATCTTCTAGATAACAATTCAAATTAGACTATGCATAAGCATAACTAAGCATGCATAGCATTGTGAATAAATCTTCTTTCATTTTACAGTTCATGTAGAGCTGTATGCATATTTTTATGACGTCACGAGATAACTTCAGCTGCTGCATTATCTGTTGTTTAAATATCATGAAGATTGCAGATAAATTCTGTTTCTAGAACATATTTTTATGGTCACCTGTCATGTCGTGAGGAGTGAGTGATAGCATCTCGTGGAGCTAACGAGAATAATGAGTAAATTGGACCGATTGTACTTTACTCGCCCACTTGTCATCTCAATTGAAAAATACTCTTAGAAGTGACCTTACTACGTCCGAGTGATATAACACAATGACAATATTTAAACATTACGTAGGTTTCAATATATATTCCACAAGAATTAAAACTTCAAGAATTGATACCATCACTGAATTTATTATTATGTGCGGATTTTATTGCAACTAGATAAGGCCGATTATTACATCGTGGGCTAGCATTATGGTTACCTAATCATGAGATGATATAACTTCAGAATTTTGTATCACCTTGAAAGGAAAGACTGAATTATATTCGTTGTTTTTAGTTCCATTGTTATTTGCTGCGAAACGTGACCTTGTGCCTTACGGAACGCTTTAGATAATTTGTTTTTCTTTGAACAGCACAAACCTTCTCATGAAGGTATCGCGTGAGAGCCATAGAAAGCATTCATTGTAAACAGAATCGGCTCAACAATTAGAAAGATATACATGATGTGTAAAGTGGTGCAGGCTGCGACCTCAGGCGTCTCTATTCGCGGCGATGATCTCACCGTCGTGAGCCCACGTCCTCGCTCAAACTCGTTTGTTGTTTACTTGCCTCGATGTAAGAACTTAACGTTTTTGAACACAGGACGTTGTATCAGACGAAGCCTTACGTCATCACTTGTCGCTCGGGCGAATTTCATTAATCCAACGCCAACTACAAAATCAACACGGTTCTTAGAATATTCAATATTAATAACCTATTCGTCTTTTACTTGACATGCATTATGCTGATGCTGATTATAAAGTTGTGAATCAGTGAAGTTTTTGCGATAGCGTCACGATGTTTGGTATGCAGCACGCCGCGCCGGCTTCAAACCGGCTTAACATTTGCACAAGAGATGATGGCACCGTTGGCGGTGACTTTTTTGCGATTTTTTCTGAGGAAGTAGACAAGGTTACAAACTGGCGTTTTCAAGAGCAAATCAATTTGTGACAGGAAACTAAATAAGCTTTTTGAACCGATGTAATTAGGGTTCATAACAATAACATAATGGAGGTCATGTAAAATATTATGGACAGATTTAAAGAGATTGCTAGACGAGATTGTGTAATTTTCAGTTTACGTGATAGGTTGGTTAAAGTTAAAGACAGGTACGCCATATGGTCGACGACCTTGTCTAGCTGCCGCGGTGACTGGAACTGTTCTTACACCCACACATACATACATAATTATATTTCCGATTCTTCACACCCGCCACAATTTGAGCTATCGAAAATTTGAACGCCCCGTCAAACAACGCACCTCACATATGACACTAAGATTATATTATATCTTATCTGTTTTCAAATAACAATGACCTTTTTAAACAATTGTGAAAAGAAACGGCAAACGATACTTATTTAGGTGTGTCGAATAAGACTTGTTTAATTTACATTGATAATATTTTATTACCGTGTTTCGACAGGCACGTTAAGCGCTGGGTCCTAGTTGGCTCCGACAACATGCGATGAAATCGTATAGCATTGTTGAAGGCCATTCAAAAATCTGTGGTAAATAACAAACTTGTATTATATCTTGCGGGAAATTGAGTAAACTCCTAATTGCTCATACTGCAATGGTTATAAACTCCAAATATTTATTATTACTATCAATGTAGACACGCGTCGTTGAATTTCTTACCAAATAATACTTTTTATTAAAGGATCGTTTTAAATTACACAACGGCTCTGCGGTTTCGTATGTTGTCTCCACATATGACTCGTTTGGTTCGACGTCGAGCCGTTTTTGGTAGAGGCGTCGAGGCAACTTTCAACTCCTGCGCATTGGGGTCGCGCTTTTTGCTATCACCATAAACGTATGGTAAGGATTCTGATGAATTCGATAAAAGGTATTCAGTATATGTCTGCTTTTTTTGCAGAAACCATGACAATTGGTTTTCGAGATAATCTTGGTTGTAGCCTAGATTCGGTTTTGGTTACCCTAGATATCCTGATTTTTTAACTTAGAAAAATACCACATGTAAATATTTTTCCACAGACCGTAGTAATAATAATAAAAGTATTTTCAATTAATGCTGCAACGTAATAAGTGACCACAAAAATGTTATTATTCTGATTGGCGTTGCATTAATCGATTTCTCTCGGAAATTAACACCAGTGCACCGGAGACCGGAACACAACCCAAATGCATATTAGCGCTCAGCTGTTAGTCACATTTCCAAGCTTTATTCAAGAATCATTCGCATCCAAATGAGAAACGTTGAGTAATCTCCAGATATAGTGGACTCGTAATGATGCTCTTACAATGACTCAGGACGATGCAACGCATGTTTTCACTTGCCCCTACACACTTTAGATTTGCAGACTCATAAATTGATCACTTGCTTCTTAACTAACGTTACTTAGGAAGGTTCTCTGTCGCAGTACCTACGTCTGGCCCTTTTTATGTAGTCACTCAGTTAAGACACATAAGTGTTGAGGCGGTAGATTTCTTGATTTAATCTGCTATGTACCAACTCCCCTGTGTCACAGATAAAAGAATACTAGTATGTAGACTTTCATGGCCAGATATGGGTTCTGTCATCTGTCCTCTTACAGATAATTACCTAGTCAGGTCATAAATTCTGTCACATGTTTATAAAATTATTGGAACAAGTTTATTTATTATGTAACCATTTATATACCAAAATGAACTTAACAAAACATAGATTCTTATGAAAATAAAGTTTATTCAAAATGACCTCCGTGATTTTTAACCCCCGACGCAAAAACGACGGGGTGTTATAAGTTTGACGTGTCTGTCTGTCTGTCTGTCTGTCTGTCTGTCTGTCTGTCTGTCTGTGTGTGTGTGTGTGTGTATGTGTCTGTCTGTGGCATCGTAGCGCCCAAACGGATGAACGGATTTTGATTTAGTTTTTTTTGTTTGAAAGTAGAGTTAGTCGAGAGTGTTCTTAGCCATGTTTGGTGAAAATCGGTCCAAGATGGCCGCCGCTACAAAATGGCGGATTACTTTTTTCTTCCACGACCCCCTCAATATGGGTATCAAATGAAAGGGCTTAACGAGTAGATTACAGCCCACTATATAAAATTTAAAATCCAAGATGGCCGCCATCAAAAAATGGTGAATTACGTATTGCGTTGGGGGTTTTTTTAAATTTTTAATTTAATTCACTTGTGAATACAGGCCTTCAATCTGCGCGGCCAGTCGTCTATCGCAGCACGAACGAGGTCCATGTCAATATCGGCTGCTGCCTTAATCAAGGATGTCTTGAGTGACTCCAAATTGGGATGAGGCTTTGAGCACGCCTTTTCCTCCAAGTGTTGCCATATCTTGTAATCTAACGGACTCAAATCTGGACTGGAGGAGGGCCAGTCTTCGTGCCGGATGAAGTCGATTTCACGCGCCGCCAGCCAGTCTTGTGTGCTCTTCGCTCTATGAGCTGGCGCCGAATCTTGTTGGAATACCCAGTGCCTGTTATTGAACATGGTATGAGAAACAGGTTCCACAAGGTTCGTCAGGACTGTATTTTGATACACAACTGCATTCGTTTTTACACCTTTCTCACAAAAATGTACCTCTGTTAAGCCCCAATAAGAAACTCCCAACCATACCATGAGCGAGGATGGAAAATGACCTCTTTGGACACGCGGAATACGGTTGCTCGCTTCTTCACTACTGTGTGCGTACACCTTATCATTTTGTTTGTTGTAGCTCTCTTCTACGGTAAAATTTTTTTCATCCGAAAAAAGAATTTCTCGATATTTTTTTCTCGCGTACCGCTTCAACAAAGCGCGGCATCTCTTCAGTCTCAGGTCCATTAGACGAGCATTTAAACGATGTCCTGTTTTTCTTCGATATGCCCGAAGCCCTAAGTCTTCATTTAACACCCTTTTCACCGTGGTTCTGCTTAACCCCATCTGAAGGGCCAACAGTTTCTGCTTACGTTTGGGATTTCTTTGAATTCGCGCCTTCACAGCTTTTATCACTGCTGGAGTCCTAACAGACCGAGGGCGACCACTTCTTGACCTGTCATCTACACTAGAGTCTTCATTGTATCGTTTGATGGTACGATAAACGAATCTTTTGGTTATATTCAAATTTTTCAGTATGTCAAAAATTTGAATTGGCGCGTAAAGCCCATTACACACGTCGCTATACTATACCTTGCTATATGACTCCTGGTACCATATAGCATCGCATAGCAAGGCCTTGCTATGCCTCGCTATACCTTGCTATATTATTTTTAGTGATGGCCAGGTTACTGATCGGAACTATATTTTTTAATAGTTCATTCTTTGTGATTGAATCTTGAGTCGATCATTGAAATCAAATCAAGTGACTTTATTAACATTACTTTTTCATATTTACAAACGTACTCAAATATTTGGAATAACTTGTCAACAATTTCTTTGAGAGCGTTTAGAATAGGTATATTAATACAAAAATATAAAAAAATTTGGTATATTATAAAAACGGACAAGTGCAATTTGGAGTTGCCATATACTTGTGTGGAAAAATGTTATTAACATAATAATATATTACGAATAAATACGTATTTTAATAGTTTAGGTATCTGTTCTTTTATCCCACATAATAATCTATTGCATCTATGCAGGACTTGTACTGTACATCTTTATATCCGAGAAATTGGACTGTATTGTTTATGCTTGCGCTAGCAAGCAGCATTCGAGAATTCTTAAAAGAAAACGCTTTATATATTTTTCGCTTTATTTCTCTCTTCTCTCTTGATTTTAAGGTGGTTTTGGTCTTCAAAAAGAGTTTTTTTTTATAAACAAGCCAATCAAAACTAACCAACCGTCAGGTTTTGGAGATTTTGTTGCTATACAGAAAATCACGACAACGGGGTCTATTTTATTTCTCCTTCCTATGCACTTTCATATATGCACACTCGTTAAAGGTACATACCAATTTTCATCATTTAAAAGCTAGTTCCTTGTTAATATTTTTAAGGAAGTAGGTACCAGGAGTACCAGGAGTAGGAACGGAGATTCAATCACTTTGATTGCATATAGTTCCAATGATTCCCCAACACTACTTAAACAAATGAATTTGACAATGTATTCTACATAAAGGATGTTTCTTTTTTTCCTAGATTTTGGTTTCCTTCAAATCTGCTCCAGGTAAACTTAAAAAAAATGACGTTTCAAAATTCGTCAAAAAATTCAGAAAATTTTATTCTAAATTAACATCGTTTACTAAAAGTATGACTTACGTTAATCAAATAAGATCAATTCATGTTGGATTCGACCGACTTTATCAGAGGATTATCGACTACATCGGCCAAATAGCATAGGTAGAGAAGCTCATTGTCATCCGGAAAATTAAAGGAAAGCGGACTCAGGTCGTAGTCCGATGCGTTGGTCAGATCAGATCCGCACCACCCTTGAAGTTGCTGTTGTCCTGTTGTCTTTTGGCTCCTGGCTATGAAAATCGCATCCAACCAACCCAGATAGCGATCTATCATCAGATATCAAATCCTCCAAAGAAGGGGCCATGACTCCCAGTAATAGGCAATATGACAAGGACAAGAAGAACTCCAAACGTTCAGTTTCCTAGTAAAAATGTCTAGACAAACTATAAAATAATGATTTGTTTTTTTTTCTCTTTAGAGGTACCTACAAAACCCTTGAAACAATGTGTTTCCATTATTACAGATTTAACTGACAATCACTTTTGTAAAAAAAAAAACCATGGCAACCTCCTGGTATGTCTTTTTTAAAATTTAAAAAAAAAATCATGAATTTTTTTACACATCCTGTATAAGACTCAAAATTGACAATGTCAACAGACATGTTGCTGTAAAACCATACAATTTGGCAAATCCCATATGAACTAGATTAAAAAAAATAGCACTCCGGGAGTGCCGGCAGAAGTGAAAACTTCAATATTAACGTTGTGTTTAATTATAAGTATAAAAATACTATCATTTATGAGGTAGAATACAATGTTTATTTATTGCGCTATCGTACACAAATATGATAATTTATATGTTGTTATTTATAATATTATATCGTTATTTATATATTACATTAAATTTTATCTCTCAGAAAAATCAACTTCCATCCATAATTTCGACGACTTTTACACCATCGTTATTATCAGAATCATCATCACAAATTTTTACAACTGATACAATTGGTTTATGATAACTGAAGTAAGAAACAAACAGTTTTGATTCGAACCTATTTAAATATCTAATAAATACCGCATCAATAGTAGTTTTGTATTTCGTTGTGCTAAAATTGCGATCATTTGACATAGTTAAACCAAATTCATTATTTAAAAATTCAATTAATGATTGATTTTTATCGTCTGCAAAATTTATATTGAAATCAAAATTAAAAAATAAAACGGGCGCGCGCTTGTCTAAGCCCCCTGTGCCGCCTAAACAGAGCAGCACACTCAGGCACGGTAGAAAGAGTGGGAGATACTAGTTCCTCTCCCTTCCCCTCGATCTTACGCTTTTTCGATCAGCATCACGTGACCCTGACGCGATTTTTAAAGTTTTTACCCATACAAAAAAAAGTGCTCAGCGCCGCTAAAGAAGTTTTCACTTCAATAAAAATGCGTAGCCATTTTGTAACATGACTTAGCCGGTTAAGCGAAAGTCTACTGCAAGGTATTCAAAGGTCTAAGTTATTCGGACAAATAATCATTATGCATAAAAGAGCTCCTATTACAAGTAAATAGGAGGTGAAATTTAAAATACAAATTAAATTACTTTGTTTCGTAATGCTAACAAAAAGACCTGCAAACACAAGAAAATATTTAATAAATATAAAAAACATTTTTTTCTAATTTGTTACACAGCGGTTAAACATTTGCTACTATTTAGTTTAATATATCGCGTAGGTAATAGGAGTTTGTTTTTTTTTGTCTCGGTAATACAAATAGGCTTAGTCATTTTATCACCTAGTCAAAATGAAAAACGGCGGATTCTACGCATCAACTGTAAAATATAGCGCGATATAGCGCTATATGTCATTTATAGCTACGTGTGTGACGGATGCCGATTTGTACTGAAGCTATGCCGCGCTATAAGAAGCTATATAGCGCTATATAGCGACGTGTGTAATGGGCTTTACCGCAACGATGCAACGCAATAACTGCAACACGGTCTTCTTTAAGCGTCCACTCCATATTTAAAAATGAGTAAAATTCTAAAAAGTATACATTTTTATTTTCATGAACAATTCGAAATTCGAATTCAATAAACTTTTTTGTGGCCAGCATTCTAAAAGAAAAGTTTTTACTGTGTGACAATACTTATTAACACCTAACGGTAATAATAGGTAGTTAACAATAGTGCAACATTATTATTTCCTTTTGCATTCACGTGTTATGATTCCGTCATCGTTTCTGTAAATGCATCCGTTATCTGCTCATACATTGCGGATGACCATTTATTCCTGTTATAGAACAGATTTACAGCAATAGAGAGAGAATTTATTCAATAAATTAACTCCTACAAAAAATGGTAAATACAATGAGTTAAAAAGAAAGGGGATGGACTGAAAAGACATAATTCAAGTCTCAGGATGACGCGACTGAACTATTTAATGACGCATGACTAATTGATGAACAGGGCGTATCATTTTTGTAAAATTTTAGTCCTAGGTGAAAAGTTTGGAATACTATAGATACGTAAGTTACCTATAGCGTGACATACATTTGATGAATGTCCTCCAATACGTTTTCGGTAACGGCACACCCCTTTTACATCAATCCCTGTCGTGAGCCTGTTGTACTTACTAACCCAAATTTGGTTTCAAAAATTTTGTCGCAGAAGAAGATTACCTATCTAGGCAAAGTCTTTTATGAGTCTATCTTTTTTTTTGTCTGCCACATCTGTGTGTCTGTACCTAATTGGTTGACTATATTTCATCGTTAGTCACATACCTATATTTTGAAATTAGCTCGCAGTTACAGCAGAATAAAACTTCATTGCCACTTGATTCATTACACTTAGTCATTGTAGTTATTTTGAACGAGAGGTTAAGCCCGTCATGAAATCTGTATTCTGTATTTATAAATTACAATTTACCTTGATTTTTTTTGTTATATGTGGTTCAATGAAAAGTTTCTTATATTATTTTTACTTTACCAATGTTTTTTAATTGTCGAGAATCTCCGTTCAAAAATGTTATTGCTAATTAGGTACAAACGATTCTTCTTTTTCCTTCATGATAGTTGAATGTTCTATGCATAGAGATAGGTATTATTATATTATTTATTATATTATATTAGCCATTTATGTCCCACTGCTGGGCAAAGGCCTCCCTTCCGTCACGCCATTCCGTCCTGTCCAGAGCTATATTTTGCAGAGATAGGTATATGTTAGAAAATCGGGTTAGGTGGGGTTTTTCTGGGGATGACAAATGCGATTGCGGTGCTGTCCAAACAATGGAGCACCTCCTGATTTGTCCTAATTGCCCCATAACTTGCACAGTTAAGGACCTTTTCGAAGCCAACGAACGGGCTGTAGAACTGGCTCAATACTGGCTTAAGCAGCTTTAACTCGCTCAACAAAATAACTATGAATAATTAAAATATCATGTAGCCATATGACTCGATAAGAAGAAGAAGAAGAAGAAGAAGGTATATGTTTGTTATTTTGTAGTATTTATTTATTCATTATTTTACAATCACTGATCTACTGCTTCACATATAAAGTGCCTAGGAAAACTCTATGTGGGCCATTGATTTAAAATAAAAATAGGTACAACTTAGAATCTTCTTGCGGGAACAAAGATGAAACCGCGGAAAATGTCAAACATTTCATCAATGTTCAGTAACAGCGAAAATTAGTGTTCATAATAAAGAGAAAGTAAAAGAAGTGGTGCGCGAAGAAAATCATAAATTGATGATAATATCCGCTGATATAAATTTTTCTTTTAACGGAACTGATCTAGCCAAGCGCTAAACGCTTGTGGCTAAAGTTACAAAAATGTATCGGAATATTAAAAATAGTCTATAAAAAAGTGTTCTTCATGGAATTAAAGTCACGCGATCTACTTTGGCGCTTAATTACTCAAAAATCTGACACTTTACGGGGGTGGATGTCAGAATATAATTATATTCTGTAGATCGGCTTGTGGCCGATCTGTGGTTAATAAAAGTGTTCTTTACTGCTGTAGTAGCTGTAGTATTGTTAGTTTGTTTTTCTCAATAAAGGCATTTGCCAATTAAAAAAAAATTATATTGATGTCAGCTATCGATTTATAATCAGCTTGGTTTTTTAGAAATATATAAAGCCATTTATTATTAGCAATTTCTTGCTAGGTTAATTTATCGCTAACTTAGTGAATTACTCGCTTAATTAAAAAATAAACGTTTTACATAGATATACAACCTTAAATAAATTGTCATTAATTAGTAATTGCAAAAAGTTAAGCTAGTGTTTTATCAGCGTTATGTGAGGTGTATAACATTGTTAGAACAAAGAGTTATAAGTTATAATCCAATCTGTATTTAAAACATGGCGTAATTTCAATGTAGCTTTTCCAAAGCTTTGGATTAACATTGTCAGTCGATAGACACGCATGAAAGCCTCCTAATCGCGTAATAAACCAATTGTTATCATCGTAACACCACCCTAACACATTGTTACCGGTATTTTGTATTCAGGAGGCACTCACGGTCTCTAGTACCGTTGCCCGTCACATTTCACTTTGTGCGGAATTCTTCGCCAACATTGTTGGTTGGTGCTATGGTACTATTTCTCAGGTAAACCGGCTTTGATTTTGAGTTTTAAGTAATATTATTTAATGGCTGTGAGTCGCTATACTGGTTTTGAATTCCATTAATCTTGGAGAGAATTTTGAATGGCAAACTATGGGCATCTGAATATTGTATAGAAGATTAATGTTTGTGAAAATGTTATTTAAAAGTCATATAGAGCGAATTTTATAAAGTTAAAATTTTGTCGGTAACAATTTGATTTATTGAGGTCATAAGCAAGACATTGGAAATAGGATTCCAATACTTAGCTCTGGCTCCTGTGGTAATTACGTTAAAAAAACAGCACATTATAAACTTCGCAAAACCATATAGAGCTGATTCAAACCAAGACTGCTCTCTACTCGTACAAATATCACAAAAAAAAACTAAATATTACTTACATTAAATTATAGTGCAGCACCATTATCGATCATCTATCACTACCTATTTATCGAGTTCTTACATTAGTAACCCGCGATTACCCCTTCGACTATTAACCTAAAAACGATCAAAAATGTCGTGTCCCCATTCATAAATGATCCAAAAGATGACCTTTTCGAGACATTACTGGGGTATATCGATCGCAATTAGCTCGTAGATGGATTTAGGACATGTTTGCCCCACATCGCTAGGCGACACCGCTCCGACTTGGATCTGAAACGATAAACTACTTTCTAACTATTAAACAACAATCAGTGCCCATATTGTCATACATTATTTAACACTCAATGTGTCTCTATTTACTTAACAAAAGTTTGGCACACTCATATTATACAGGTAGGTAGATAAAATAATATGTAGATACCACATTAAAGAATTTCACCCGAAATACAAAATCAGCGTTTTATAGAGAATTTTTAAATCCCACAAAAATTTAAACTCATTGCTGAAAGCTCGTGGAAGTCTTATGAAAAGATGGTTCTTATGACAAGTAAAAATTATGTAGGTACGTACTAGCTGCGATTTTACCCGCTTTACGCCGCTGTAGCCTATGAGTTATTCCAGGGTCCAGGGTCTAAGCTATCTCTATACAAAATTTCAGCTCAATCGGTCCACCCGTTTAGGCGTGAAAGAGTAACAAACATACATCCAGACATCCATACATTCTTACAAACATTCAAGATTATAATATTAGTAAGATGTGGGATAAAATAAAATGTATATACAGTATACATTAACCGTTTACCCACCCCACCTTATTTATTGATTGCACATAAAATACAAACGTGGTACAGCTTACATATAATTGGAATTAAATATTTTTATAAAAAAAATTTTTTTTTTATCTTCGATAGGTGTAGTTTAGTAGGTACTCACCTCTATAATATAATGTCAGGCACATAATTATATGTACAAAATATAAGCAGCTAGGGTGTCAAGTTCCCTCGTAGCAAGTAGCAGCACAGATAAAGGCACTCTATGTTCGAAAGTGGTCCTATTGAGTCATTTCTATATCTGTATGAACTCTCATCTCACATTTGCCCTCTGTAACGCCTCTGCGCGCTGAAAACGGAAATCTCGCATTCCACATGATTTGCTTAACGATCTGAACAATAAAATGAAGTCGTTAAGTTAGCTGAACATCGTAACTTTTCTGTTTTTGATAGAGATGTAAATACATATAGCAAATCTCTTAACGCAGAATTTGGAGAACCCATACAAATAGGTAGAGCAGGATAGTTCGAAATAAGGAACAATTATTTTGCTACATTAAAAAAAAAAAATTCATTTAATTTTTGTACACTTGCTCACATTAAACAACAGAAGCAGAAAGTTTGATGTAAAAGATATTTTTTTACACTTTTTTTTTGCGATGCTGTTTGTTTTGGGTGAACAATCTATGACCTAGTGCGAGTCTAGGTTTAAAACGTAATAGGAAATGTAGAACATAGCATTGTGGAATGAATTTTCATATTCCGATTCCACAAATAAGTCCTTACTTCTAAATTATCATAAACCATTTCGAAATCGTATTGGAAACAAAAATATCCAACAATATTATGCTCTAGAGATCTTTTTTCTCGGAAAACAATTGTCATAAAGTTCTTTTTAATGTTATAATTTTCTTAGTGTAGGTAGATAGAGGTTGTTGAACCTGAAAAAGTTGTTCTAATGAAAATTTCAGTGAATAACATCGATATATATGCGTCGTTATAGCAACTGTTAGTAGGTCACGATTCGCTTGCACCGTACAATTTATATGAAAGAATAAATGAATTGAAAACTGCATAAGAAAGACAGACCAAAATTATATTTATACTTATAATAATGCTTCTTTTTATAGCTATGCCAACGCCAGCTTAAAAATTTCTTCTATATTTACGTCTGGTGTTACCAATGCATTACATTTGGCCCTAATCAACTCATTCAGGTCTTAATGACCTCAATCCTACATAAGTAGATTTATTTACATAATGAACATTAATGATTGTGTTTAGTCTTCACTTGGTTCGGCGATAAAGTTCAGTCTAGCCTATTATTTACCCTAACTAGTGTAGCGTCTTTGATGGATGTCACATGTTATTGTCCCCAAATCCCACTTGTTTATTCATAAGGCCTATTATAGTGGTAGTACATTGATACATACGTAGCTACTTGTTGAAGTGTCACGAAGCCTTCAGAGTCTCCCGTCGGAGGCGCGCGACTGCGGCAGTGCGCGCCGCGGCACCGACCCGCCGCCTGCCACCCTGTCCGCCATTCCTCTTCTACATTAAAAGGCTTAGTTTACACGCTACTATTTGCAACATTCATCTTTTATTGAAAAGTTAGAAACCGTAAAGCCTCCCTAAAGTTAAACACTGTTGGAAGTTAGAAAATTCAATACAAGTTAAATAAAAAAATTGATTGCAGTGATTGTTTTATGCACTGTTGAACTGTCGGCTATGGAAGGAACAGCTATGTAGTGCCTCGAGCACCATTGCCTTGTGTCTCTAATGTGCACCGGAAGGCGGCAGAGGTGAGCGCCATGGACGCGTGCGATGGCCGAACCCCTCACGCTGCCTCCGTTGCCGCTGCCTCGAAGATTCCCGCTCATTTTACACCCATATCGTGTCAAAAGGTGTCGAAAGTTACCAATAAAGATGTAACAATTATAAAAATGTGGCTTATTTATAAGAGTGTTGTAATCATTGTCAACAGGCGTCACCGTTGCCCACACAACGATGTCCCGGAGCCATTGTTCGATGTGGAGCACACGACGAGCGTGGTCTCCGCGTACAAGCGCGACTACGACGAGAAGCACGTCAGCCGCACCACCGCCGTCCATCACGAGGACCATCTCCGGCTCGAGGGCGACTTCCAAGAACCTGAACGTCCACAATGGCAGCCGGCCGAGAGGCCCAAACAGAAAAAGCCCGAAGACAATCTCAAACCTGAGGGTGAATTCGAAAAGAGACGTCCGGAAGAATGGCGCCCTGGTGACCGCGCGCCAGTGCGTAGACCTCAAGATAACTTGAAGCCGGAAGGAGAGTTCGATAGACATAAGCCGGACGAGTGGCAACCAGGTGATCGAGCACCCGTACGTCGTCCGCAAGACAACTTAAAACCTGAAGGTGAATTCACCACCCCAGATAAAGAGCAATGGCGTCCCGCGGACAGGCAAAAGCCTAAAAAGCCCGAAGACAATCTTAAACCCGAAGGCGACTTTGAGAAACGCCAACCAGACGAGTGGCGTCCGGGCGACAGGGCACCTGTGCGTCGTCCTGAAGATAACTTACGACCAGAAGGTGAATTTACAAGCCCTGATAAAGAACCATGGCGCCCAGCTGAAAGACAAAAGCCTAAGAAGCCTGAAGATAATTTAAAGCCAGAGGGTGAATTCGACAGATATAAACCCGAAGAATGGCGTCCCGGAGACAGAGCTCCTGTGCGTCGCCCTGAAGATAATCTCAGGCCAGAGGGAGATTTTACCACTCCTGAGAAAGAACCTTGGCAACCAGCCGAAAGACCAAAACAGAAGAAACCTCAAGATAATCTTAAACCAGAAGGTGACTTTGAGACCCGCAAACCAGAGAAATGGAGGCCGGGAGAGCGTGAGCCCACTCGTAAGCCTGAAGACAATCTTAAGCCAGAAGGAGAGTTCACGACTCCGAAGAAAGATGAATGGAAACCTGCAGAACGGCCGCAGCAAAAGAAACCGGTCGATAACTTGAAGCCCGAAGGCGATTTTGTCAGACGGGAGCCTGAAGAATTTGTTCCAGCTGAAAAGCAAGTTATGAAAAAACCTGTGGACAATTTACGTCCAGAAGGAGAATTCACCCCAAAAAGAACAGATGATTATACTGTAGTCAGAGGTGAACGGGCTGAAATTATTCGTCGCACCGATAATATCATTACTGAAGGAGAATTTACAGGTAAGGTTAATTATTGCAATTATTTATTAGGTACCTAATTAAATATTATTATTAATTAAAACAAGTGAAATTTAAAAAATACTTTTTAAAAACAAGCTTTAATTATTGTTATCATCTTGCATCATAAAGTACTCGTCAAGACGAATCAAATGAGCCCAAACTCGATGGGGTTGCGTATTTTTATGACAGAGTTCCTTTGGCCACATTCCAGCTCCATCATCAGATCAGCTCGATGTCATAAAAATATTGCATTGTCATCCGATTTACACACGCATGCAAATTTTCAGCTCAATTGGAAACCGGGAAATGGGCCAAATTAAACTTGCAAGATTTGATTACAGACAGACAGACAGACAACAGACAGGTGAAAGTAATATAAAGCTTGTAATTAGTTATGACTACAAGGCCTACCTAACCTACAATTCAGTCATAGAGTATCTTCACACAAATATTATACGAGTAAAGACGAAAGTTTGTGAGTGAGTGTGTATGTTTGTTACTCCTTCAAGCCTAAACGGGTGGACCGAGTGACCTGAAATTTGGTATAAAGATAGCTTAGACCCTGGAATAACACATATGCTACAGTACAGCGGCTAAAACAGCTGGGCGCAGCTAGTTGAAGATTACTCCTGCGACTTCTTAGCCAATGACCGAGTCATAAAATAAAATCTTAATTGTGCCAAATTTCAACTAAATATATTCATCGGTTTGAGTTCAATGGATTAATAGCTTAGTCGGTGGTCAGCAATGCTCAACAGGTCAGTCAGTGACGCTTTCCTTTATATAGAAGAAATTCAGATTGTATTAAAAAAAATCACCCACTGTTTATTGCTAATCAGTATAGCCCAGTCAATGAGTGCCCAAAAAGGGTATGTGGATCGAAAAGTCGAAAGCAGAAAAACTAACTTAGTAACTTTGTTTGGACTTGTTAGGAGATAAACATACTAAAAGTCCCCACCCCTCCGAGGTGAGCCCGAGGGGGGGAGGCCGAAGAAGGTCCCATTTTTAGGTTTTTTACTTATATGTCAAAAACTGTGCGTTGTACGATATTTTGTTGTACTACATTATTAAACCTCATAAAATTTTCTACAACTTCGTGCTTGACAATTTTCATCTATCTCCAATCATTATCCAGCTATAAGCTTCCAAACATGGTCTATTTTGAAGACGCTTAAATTAGTTTTCCATACAAAGTCGATAAAAGAATCTTAAAAATAAAATTTGACCAACTTCTGGTTGTCGTATCGTAATGAAACTTTGCAAATATCTAGAAATCTGATGACAGTTTAATAATCTGGTACCACTAAGCTGATCTGATGATGGAGCCAGGAGGTGTCTAATGAAACTCTTCAATGGCTATTAGTAAACCCGTCGAGTTTGGGCACATTACATTCGAATCGATGAGACTTTTTCATAACACTTGCTGTCGAGGGTCTGATAATGGACCAGGAGGTGCCTACGTCTCATCAATCCGAATGTAATGAGCCTAAACTCGCCGGTTTTACTAATAGCCATTGAAGAGTTTCAGTAGACACCTCCTGGCTCCATCATCAGATCAGTTCAGTAGTACCAGATTATTTAACTGTCATCAGATTTCTAGACATTTGCAAAGTTTCATTATGATACGACAACCAGAAGTTGGTCAAATTTTATTTGTAAGATTTTTTTACCGACTTTGTATGGAAAACTAATTTAAGCGTCTTTAAAATAGACCATGTTTGGAAGCTCATAGCTGGACAACGATTAGGGATAGATGAAAAGTGTCAAGGCCGAAGTTGTAGAAAATTTTATGAGGTTTAATAATGTAGTACAACAAAATATCGTACAACGCACAGCTTTTGACATATAAGCAAAAAACCTAAAAATGGGACCTTCTTCGGCCTCCTCCCCCTCGGGCTCACCTCGGAGGGGTGGGGACTTTTAGTATGTTTATCTTCTAACTAGTCCAAACAAGGTTACTAAGTTAGTTTTTCTGCTTTTGACTTTTCGATCCACATTTCTTCTTTTACTGGACTATATACTAATAAATCAATTTATTATTTCCAGACACAACTACAAGCCGAACCGAGTACACAGTAAAACCGGTTGAAAGGGCGACACCAGTTCGTCGTAATACATGGACGAAAATTGAAGGAGATATGACTACAGAGACCACCAATAAATCAGAATTTATTGATTACACCGATATAGTGGAAAGGACAACAATGGTCGCTCGAAGAACAGATAATATTATTCATGAAGGTGAAATAGAATTCGTGACTTCGAACCAAGAAGACTTCACCAAGAAACAAACTCCAGTTGAAAGACCTCAGAGACGACGCACCTGGACTAAAGAAGATTTCGAAAAGTTCTATTCTACTGATGATTTACAAAAAGTCACTACTACTCAAGAAGAGTATAGAATTTATGAAGAAACTGATGTCAGACAGCAGCAAATTATACGACAAGACAATTTGCATATGGAAGGTACGTTCGATAGTCACACTGTATCACAGGATACGTATCAACCTAAGCAGATTACTGAAAGACCTAAGCAAAAGAAACCTGTGGACAATTTAAAATCAGAAGGAGACTTTGAACAACCTAAACACGACGAATGGCGTCCTGCAGAGCGACGAACGCAAAAGAAACCAGAAGATAATTTAAAATCAGAAGGAGACTTCGAACAACCTAAACACGACGAATGGCGTCCTGCAGAGCGTCGAACCCAAAAGAAACCAGAAGATAATTTAAAATCAGAAGGAGACTTCGAACAACCTAAACACGACGAATGGCGTCCTGCAGAGCGAAGAACTCAAAAGAAACCAGAAGATAATTTGAAGCCAGAAGGAGAATTTGAAACTCCAACAAAAGATAAGTGGCGTCCTGCTGATAAACGTGAAGCCGTTAAACCCAAAGACAATCTTAAGCCTGAAGGTGATTTTGAACAACCCAAACATGATGAATGGCGTCCGGCTGAAAGGCCAACTCAAAAGAAACCTGAGGATAACCTTAAACCCGAAGGTGATTTTGAAACACCCAAGAAAGATAAGTGGCGTCCAGCTGACAAACGTGAAGCTGTTAAACCTAAGGACAATCTCAAACCAGAAGGAGAATTTGAACAGCCTAAACATGACGAGTGGCGCCCAGCTGACAAACGTGAGGCCGTTAAGCCTAAGGATAACCTCAAACCGGAAGGTGACTTCGAGCAGCCCAAGCATGACGAGTGGCGCCCAGCTGAAAGACCAACCCAAAAAAAACCTGAGGATAACCTAAGACCCGAAGGTGATTTTGAAACGCCTAAAAAGGACCAGTGGCGTCCAGCTGACAGACGTGAAGCTGTTAAACCTAAGGACAATCTGAAACCAGAAGGTGAATTTGAGCAGCCTAAGCACGATGAGTGGCGTCCAGCTGAAAGGCCAACACAAAAGAAACCTCAAGACAATCTTAAACCAGAGGGCGATTTTGAACAACCTAAACATGATGAGTGGCGCCCAGCTGAAAGGGTAACACAAAAGAAACCCGAAGATAACTTGAGGCCAGAAGGTGACTTTGAAACTCCTACTAAAGACAGGTGGCGCCCCGCGGACAGACGTGAGCCTGTAAAGCCTAAAGATAACCTTAAACCAGAAGGTGAATTCGAACAGCCTAAACATGATGAATGGCGTCCTGCTGAGAGACCTACCCAAAAGAGACCTGAAGATAATTTGAGACCCGAAGGTGACTTTGAAACTCCTACTAAAGATAGGTGGCGTCCGGCGGATAGGCGTGAGCCTGTAAAGCCGAAAGATAACCTTAAACCAGAGGGTGAATTTGAACAGCCTAAACATGATGAATGGCGTCCTGCTGAGAGACCTACCCAAAAGAGACCTGAAGATAATTTAAGACCCGAAGGTGACTTTGAAACTCCTACTAAAGATAGGTGGCGTCCGGCGGATAGGCGTGAGCCTGTAAAGCCGAAAGATAACCTTAAACCAGAAGGTGAATTTGAACAGCCCAAACATGATGAATGGCGTCCAGCAGAGAGACCAACCCAGAAAAGACCTGAAGATAATTTAAAACCAGAAGGTGACTTTGAAACTCCCACCAAAGATAGGTGGCGTCCGGCGGATAGGCGTGAGCCAGTAAAGCCTAAAGATAACCTTAAACCAGAAGGTGAATTCGAACAGCCTAAACATGATGAATGGCGTCCAGCTGAGAGACCAACCCAAAAGAAACCTGAGGATAACCTTAGACCAGAAGGTGATTTTGAAACGCCAAAGAAAGACAAATGGCGTCCAGCTGACAGACGTGAAGCTGTTAAGCCCAAGGATAACCTCAAACCAGAAGGTGAATTTGAGCAGCCTAAGCACGATGAGTGGCGTCCAGCTGAAAGGCCGACACAAAAGAAACCTCAAGACAATCTTAAACCTGAGGGCGATTTTGAACAACCTAAACATGATGAATGGCGTCCAGCCGAAAGAGTTACACAAAAGAAACCTGAAGATAATTTAAAACCTGAAGGTGACTTTGAAACTCCCGTCAAAGACAGGTGGCGCCCCGCGGATAGACGTGAGCCAGTAAAGCCTAAAGATAACCTTAAACCAGAGGGTGAATTCGAACAGCCTAAACATGATGAATGGCGTCCAGCTGAAAGACCAACGCAAAGGAAGCCTAAAGATAATCTCAAGCCTGAAGGCGATTTTGAACAGCCTAAGCAAGACGAATGGCGTCCTGCTGAAAGAGTTACCCAGAAGAAGCCTAAAGATAATTTGAAGCCTGAAGGCGAGTTTGAGCAACCCAAACATGATGAGTGGCGCCCAGCTGAACGTCCTGTTCAAAAGAAACCTGAAGATAATCTGAGACCAGAAGGAGAGTTTGATACTCCAACAAAAGATAAGTGGCGCCCTGCTGATAGGCGTGAGCCAGTTAAACCGAAGGATAACCTTAAACCTGAAGGAGAGTTTGAGCAGCCTAAGCATGACGAATGGCGTCCTGCTGAACGTCCTACTCAAAAGAAACCAGAAGATAATTTGAGACCCGAGGGTGACTTTGAAACACCGAAAAAAGACAAGTGGCGACCAGCAGATCGACGTGAAGCTGTCAAGCCTAAAGACAATCTGAAACCTGAAGGTGAATTCGAGCAACCTAAGCACGATGAATGGCGCCCAGCTGAGAGACCAACACAGAAGAAACCTGAAGATAACTTGAAGCCAGAAGGTGACTTTGAGACTCCCACTAAAGATAGGTGGCGTCCCGCGGATAGAAGAGAGCCTGTTAAACCTAAGGATAACCTTAAGCCTGAAGGTGAATTTGAACAGCCTAAGCATGACGAATGGCGCCCAGCTGAGAGACCAACTCAAAAGAAACCTAAAGACAATCTTAGGCCCGAAGGGGAATTCGAGCAGCCTAAACAAGATGAATGGCGTCCAGCTGAACGAGTTACACAAAAGAAACCTCAGGATAATCTCAGGCCTGAAGGTGAGTTCGAACAACCGAAACACGAAGAATGGCGACCAGCTGATAGGCCAAAACAGAAGAAACCAGAAGATAATTTAAAACCAGAAGGCGAGTTTGATACTCCTAAAAAAGATAAGTGGCGGCCAGCTGAGAGACCCGAAGCTGTTAAACCTAAAGATAACCTTAAACCTGAAGGTGACTTTGAACAACCCAAACATGACGAATGGCGCCCAGCTGAACGGCCAGTTCAAAAGAAACCCGAGGATAATTTGAGACCAGAAGGAGAGTTTGAGACACCTAAAAAAGACAGATGGCAACCGGCTGATAGACGCGAAGCTGTCAAACCAAAAGATAACCTTAAACCAGAAGGCGAGTTCGAGCAGCCTAAGCATGATGAATGGCGTCCAGCTGAAAGAGTTACTCAAAAGAAACCTAAGGATAATCTTAAGCCTGAAGGAGAATTTGAACAACCGAAGCATGATGAATGGCGGCCCGCTGAACGACCAACTCAAAAGAGGCCAGAAGATAATCTGAAACCCGAAGGCGACTTTGAAACACCCAGGAAAGACAAGTGGCGTCCTGCTGAAAGGCCTGAAGTTGTAAAGCCTAGAGACAATTTGAAACCAGAAGGAGAATTCGAATCACCCAAGCCTGAGGAATGGCGACCGGCAGAGCGTCCGCAACAGAAAAAGCCCAAGGATAACCTTAGGCCCGAAGGTGAGTTTGAGCAGCCTAAACATGACGAGTGGCGACCAGCTGAACGAGTTACCCAGAAAAAACCTAAAGATAATCTTAAGCCTGAAGGTGAATTTGAACAGCCCAAACCAGATCAATGGCGTCCAGCTGAGAGACCCGTACAAAAGAGACCTGAGGACAATTTGCGACCTGAAGGTACGTTTGAAACACCTAAAAAAGACAAGTGGCGTCCGGCAGATAGGCCTGATGCTATCAAACCTAAAGATAACTTGAAACCTGAAGGAGAATTTGAACAACCGAAGCCGGAAGAATGGCGACCCGCTGAGAGACAAACTCCTAAAAAACCACAGGATAATCTTAAGCCAGAAGGTAAATTTGAAACACCGAAACATGATGAATGGCGCCCGGCAGAGAAACCTGTTGTTAAGAAACCGCAAGATAATCTAAAACCGGAAGGCAAATTCGAACGCCCAGAAAAGCCTAAAAAACCGGTTGCTGGTGAGAGACCAGTTCAAAAGAAACCTGAAGACAATCTGAAACCTGAAGGTGATATGGAAGTTATAAGACGTACCGATTATACTGCCACTCGTGGAGACAGGGTTGAAGTGGTTAAACATGAAGACCACCTTAAAATGGAAGGAGTTATTGATGTCCATCGCTCCAGAGATGATTACAAACGAATTGAAAAAACAGAGAAGGTTGTTATTCATAAGCATGAAGATAATTTAAAAACAGAAGGTGAGTTTATTGATCTTGAAGTTCGCAATGACTACAGTGCAACTAAAGGAGAACGGGCACCTGTAGTGAAACCTCAAGACAATTTGAAACCTGACGGCAAATTTTATGCACCCGAAGTTGTTCCATCTCAACCTGCAGAGAAACGACGCCCATTTAAACAAGTCGACAACATTACTATCGAACGTGATACAGACATACGTCGCAAACAAAAGATTGAAAGGTTAGACATAATAAGACGAGAAGACAACCTAAAGATTGAGGGTGAATTCATAGACATGAAACAAAGAAATGATTACAGTATTGTGACAGGAGATAGAGCTGCTGTTGTTAGACACGAAGATAATTTGAAATTGGAAGGTAAGATGGAAAACGTTAGAACGTCTGATACGTATAGAGTGGTCAAGGGTCAGCGAGTCAAGTTGACACGCAGAGAAGATAACCTGAAAATTGAGGGAGTCTTTGAAGATCACACACGGAGGAACGATTATAAAGTAACAAAAGGCGAAAGATCGGCTATTATTTACCACCCTGACAATCTAAAACCGGAAGGAGACTTTGAAAAGAGACCTAAGGAAGAGCCAGTCACTGGTGAAAAACGTACACCCATAAAACAAACTGACACCTTGAAACCTGATGGAGACTTTGATCGCCCAGTCAAATCGAAGTGGGAACCTGCCGATCGACGTGACTTGAAAAAGCCTGAAGATAATTTAAAACCTGACGGCGAATTTGAAAAACGTCCTAAGGATCACTGGAAACCAGGAGAAACGCCAGATCAAGTACGCCCTAAAGATAATCTGAAACCAGAAGGTGATTTCGACAGGCCTTCCAAGCCAAAATGGGCTCCTGGCGACCGACCCGATCAAGTCAAACCGAAAGATAATTTATATCCCGACGGAGACTTTGAGAAGAGGCCCAAAACTAAATGGCAACCTGGTGAAACTCCTGAACAAGTACGTCATAAGGATAATTTGAGACCTGAAGGTGATTTTGATAGACCGTCGAGACCGAAATGGGCAACAGGCGAGAGGCCAGATCAGGTACGACCCAAAGATAACCTTAGGCCAGAAGGTGATTTTGAAGCACCACAAAGACCTAAGTGGGCTCCAGGTGAAACTCCATCTCAAGTTCGACCGAAGGACAATCTCAGACCGGAAGGCGATTTTGATCATCCACAAAAACCTAAATGGCAGCCTGGTGACCGATCAACTCCTGTAAAACCAAAGGACAATCTTCATCCCGAAGGTGATATGGAATCACGCAAACCAGGCAAATGGGCACCTGGAGAAACCCCAGCCCAAGTCCGGCCAAAAGACAACCTTAAACCGGAAGGAGATTTTGATCATCCACAAAGACCCAAATGGGCGCCAGGAGAAACACCAGCACAAGTACGTCCAAAAGACACTTTGAAGCCAGAAGGAGAATTTGAAAGGCCCGGGCCTCAGAAATGGTCACCAGGAGAGAAGGCGGGACCGATCAGACCTAGAGACAATCTGTATACTAACGGAGATATAACTAAACAAGATACCACAAGATCAACAGAATTGACCAGAAAGTCTACCGAGTCTCATTCTGTAACTGGTCGTGATGATCGCGATGTTAAATCTCATGTTACTAGAGTAGTACGCAATGATGTTGAACAACACCATGATGACAAAACTAATGTAACTCGCAGTGAAACTCATGTCAAACAGTCGCATTCACAAACCTCGGCTGAACATACCACTTCTAAACATGTACACTCAGGAACATTCATTAAGCACACAGGTCACACTGTTTCATCTCAAGATGTAGTGGATCGTGCGGGTACTGTGACGCGCCCCGAACAATCGCATCCAGATGACATTAAAGATCGCCCACAATCTAAACACATCGTCGATCGCACTGTCTCTAAAGGCGTAGTAGATAAAAATATCGTTAATAGAACGGATACAAAGAATATCAGAAATATCACTTCAACAACGTCTACTACGAAAACTATTAAGCAAATCACGGAAAAGGTTTTAAGAGGAGGAAAAATGGTTACTGTTACGAGAAATGTCGAAGTTGATATACTGCCAGGAGGAGACACGGGACCTTCGCCTTCACCAAGACCTGCAGGAAGAAGAGAGCCAGAAGATCGTACACCTGGTGGCAGGCAGTCTAGAGATTCTCCTCAGAGAGTTGTATCCTCTGATCATGTCATTTCATCGACTAATCAAGGGACACATCACGTTACTTCTTCAGATGTTACTAATCAAAGAAACGAGAGTCACGTCACTCACATTACAAAAGGAACCCATGTAGTCAATCAAAATGTTAATAGATCTCATCAGCAGATCATAAGCGATGGATCACAGCGAATTGTCACATCAGATCAATCTGTAACATCTACGACGAACCGAGGTCCAAGCAGTCCGCAACATCCACGTCCAGTCAATGAGGATCATCCGCAAAGAAGCCCCAGCTCTTCTTCTACTATTTCTAAAGGAAGCCACATTGATCAAAACGTTACCAGTGTTACACATCATTCTACCGACGGACACACCAGGCATGTTGACGACAGCACACAAAAAATCGTATCTTCTGATCAATCTGGCGTTACCTCTAGTCAACGACACACTACTGAGGGTACTGTGTCGAGAGGCATAGTCGATAAGAATGTGGTAAACAGATCTACTACGAGGAATGTTCAAAATGTCACATCCTCAACATCAACTACTAAAACGACAAAACAAGTCACAGAGAAGGCGTTAAGAGGTGGAAAATGGGTCACGGTCACACGAAATGTAGAAGTAGACATAGTGTCCGGTGGAGACACGGGGCCATCTAGGCCACTGCAGCCGGCAGGGAGACGTGAACCAGATGATCGCACGCCGCATAACAGACAGATAACCGGAGACAGCTCGCAAAGGGTAATTTCCTCGGATCATAGTACCTCATCGATTATAAACCAAGGGTCTCATAGCTCTTCGGATATAAATAATCAACGTATCACGAGCTCTTCATCTGTTATCACAAGGGGCTCACACGTCGATCAGAACACCAGTTCTAGAACATCTCAACATACGTCATCGAGGAACCAGTTAGGCGACAGTGTTACAAAAACCAGTATGGAGTTCCAAAAAGCCATGCACGGCGGCAATGATACTACTTACGTCGTGGATAATTCTTCCCGCAGCGGTCATCATAAGAGAACGTCCGACTTGGTTTCCGACGTGTCCGGCACCAATACTGTGCTACACCGCAAAGGCATCTCTTCAACCAACGAGGCCCATCATTCCATAAGCTCGACTGCCGCCGCACAGAAAAAGAGTATCAGTAATCTCAGCGACCGCGGCGAATACATCAGCAATTCGACTCACAGCGCGGACAGAAAGAGCATCAGTTCCATGCACCGTTCCACCCGCGACAACGTGGGCGTCATCTCGCAGCACTCGGACTCCACAGACTCACGCCGGAGCCAGGTGCGCGACGGCCAGTCCACTCTGTTGACGGACCGTCAGCAGCGAACCAATACTAGAGACAGTCTCCGAGTGGGTGGTGGTGATTTCTACGGGCACTCGGAGGCACGTTACGGCAACTTCTCGTCGCGGTCGGACCAGCGCGCCGAAAGGACGGACCGCGTGGAGCGAGTGGAGCGCGTGGTGCGGCGCGGCAACTCCTCCAGCTTCGTGCTCGGCGACGGCAGCTCCAGCTACAAGCGCGAGTTCGTCGGCCACGTGCACGGCACCTGCCCCGCCACATTGATAGAAGCTCCCAAGACGCCCTTCAAGCACACGCGCGACACTCGCGAACACAAGTTCTACTCGGCCAAAATTACTCAGAAGTAAAATGAATAAATGCTTATTTACGCGACATTAGATATTACCCTGGCATTCCTTTTTCATACGTATTTAAAGCTTTTGAATAAATGTTACAAAAAAGAGCTAACTTCGCTAGTCTTAATATTATTAACAGACACTATTTTATAAAAATACTATTTTATTTCTACGCATAATACGGACCTATATTATGAATGTAATGGTATAACTATATTATTATTTTTAACGTTTTATTTTAATATTTTATTTTGTCGAACATTGCCATGTAATAAATTTTCTATTAAATAAAAATGCATGTTTTATTTTAAAAATGTCCTATATAATATTACTCATAAGAAATCACAGATATGCGAGAGAAATAAACAAGCCCTTATAAAATAACATACTACTTGCAACATTTAGACATGTAGGTATTTGTTGGACACCTAAACTACAGAACCGATTATATTGCAATTTTGCATCAATAGCTTTAACCCTGCAAATACAAGAAGTAGCTACCTATTTATATTTAGCTTGGCTACATTGTAGGTTTACTTACCAAATAAAGTAAGTAGCTTCGCAACTACCACTAACATAGCCTTTGTATTAGGTAGGTACTACCTCAAAAATCCGATTGTCAAACTCCTTGCAATTGACTTGCGTACGAAATTATAACTGCGCAAATAACTGAAATAACTTATTTAATTATACTATAACAGCTACGAATCGAATTAATTTCTAAAATAAAATACAATAAATAGAGTTCAAGTGTTTGCGGAAGCTTCATCGTTATCGGAGACGTGAGATTGTTTCAATCTCCTTATTCGTTTGTACCTGCTTAAATCACCTTCGTAGTTATGTGGAAGACCTCCAAAAGAGTCGCTCTCCTGGTACATGGGCACATTCAGATTGATGTTAGAGGTATCCTTTACTGCATCATCGGAAGTTTTCCCATGAGGGGACTGGGCAATATGATTGGTCTCATCGAGATTTTCAGAAAGGTTTCCATCTGTTTTACGCCTGTTGCGATTTCCACTGTTAAACATAATAGTTTCATCTACTCCTTCAACACCCGAGAGAACATTATCAGTGTCAGATCCGAGACTTACAGTGCCAATGTTCGTATCAGTATTTGGCGATTTTGTGCGGTCCACAGTATTCAAGACGCAATTTGCGTCTTCCCCTCCAGCTTGTTGAGAATTCGTTTCGGAATTTTTATTACTGTCTTTGCTTACAAAATTTGGACCAGGATCGTAAAATCCATCATCGTCAAATTCACTTCCTTCCTCGATATCTGCATCGTCAGTTTCCTTATAAGAGAAAAATCCTACTTTAGAATCAGGTTGGAAGGCAGCAGCTCGTTTCTTAATATTCCTTTCTAGGTCCTTCCTTTTCACTCTTACTAATGGGCCCGAATATGGAGCTGGATCATCGTATGAATCAGGATTTGGGAATGATTCCTCCAAAGATTTCAGTTTGTTTTCAAATTCAGATTGTTTTTCAACATCTCTTTTATACATTTTGGAAGTATCATAAAAGCGTGACTGATCGTCGTCTAAAAATGGGGATAAATCCTCATCTTGTGCGGAGAAGTAGCCGACGACATCATGTGACTGTTTAGAGTTTTCATCGCTAATTACTTTTGGATCTTCGAATGATGCAGGTGAAACGTCTTGAATGTTTGTATCTCTTTTATTTTCAGTCTTTAGGGTCACCTGATCGTTAGCCGCAACCTTTGCCTGATTTTTGCTTACATCCGTATTGGGATTAAAATCATCTACAGATAAGTCAGATTTTTCTTCATTTGTACTCTTCAATTCTCTTTTATTCTCGGAATTCGATTCCGCTTTTGAATTTGTAAGGATTGTGCCTTCGGATTGTTTAGTTGATAATGCTGATTTTGGCATCGCGTATTCTGTAGAGAGATCAATTGATGACAAACCACCCTCCATTTTACAAGAATCCGACGGATCAACATAACTATTGACGGCACCGGCTTTCTTTGTAATTTCTCTTTTATTGACATTATTATTTTCAGATGCATCAGTATCGTCTATAATCTTTTTTAAGAGAACTCTTTTTTCCTCAGAGAGAGAATTAAAAAGTTCTTCTAACTCGTTCCCCGATAGTTTTTTAATGTGCCTCCTTATTGCCATTTCTTCGTTTTCATTTTCTGCCTTTTCTAAACCTTCACTAGCACTTGCCATAGTGTTATCAGAATCTACAGATTCCTTCGAATTGGACTTCTTGGCTGCACGTCTATCACGACTGTAGTATACGCGATCATTGTTTTTATTGATGTTAAGCATAACTCTGTTTTCTGGATGCACGTTATACTGTTTGTCATTAGCCGTTAACTGACGCTGGCCTAGTTCGTATGACTCCATGTTGTAATCATTTTTGTCAACTTTGCTCGTTGGATCTCGATTATTTCCAAATAATAATTCCGTCTCTTCAGTTGTCACCGGTTTCGAGTCAATATTTCTTTTGAGAGGATTTTCTATCATCCGATAATTGTGCATTCGATTAGGTTTATAATCATCGTTGATTGCGTTGCGGTTAGGGACATTATGTTGTGCTTCTAATTGTTCGTTGGCTTCATCACTTTCCATATATCTATTACCATGTCGGGGCTTATCTCTGTAACCTTGGAACTCTTCATTCACTGTCTGGTCGTACCGATCATTCCGAATTTCCCTGTTTCTTGTAAGCTTGTCTTCTGCGATCTATATGAAAGAAAAACACTACAAATATAATAAGCCGAAATCGAAAATATACACGTTTGCGTAGGAACGTAGTGCGTTCCTAAATTTAACATAATATAAGTAGGTACATTTCAGGGGGCAATCTATAGGTAGTAAGTAGCCTACGATTAATATGATATCTTACTTACATCTAGATTAGGCCGATCTGCTGCATCCTCAGCTGCATTTTTATCCAAGTACGTGTTCCTGTTCACTTCTAGCAGGCGACGGTCTTGTTCTATTTCTTGGTTCGTTGGCTCCTGAAATAAGGAAACAGATATTTTAATTTGCTCAATTTTTCATACAACGAGACGAGCTCGCCTGATGTCAAGCGATAACACCTGGTCTTAAGCGGTTAATAGTCGCTGAGCCTCTGTCTCGCTCGCACGATATAACATATTGTCAAATAACAATTGATAAAATTATTTTTTTGGAAATGTGTTAAATTGAAAATTTTGCTCATATTTTTATACTATTTTTATAAGTATTCCCAGTTTGCTACCTTAAGGGACTGCGCAGACGGCACACTTTTTGTACGATCGAGTCTGCGGCGTACAAAAAGTCTGCATGGCGCGCAAAAAGTCTGTTGCGGATTTTTCACAGACTCAACGCACACGACGCACATCTTCGATCATTCTGTCGGCAGAGCTGTAGGGACGTAGACAGGCCCGGATTTAGCCAAAATGCCGCCCTGGGCAGTGAGAAAATGCCGCCCCCCTCCGCCGAAATATTATTTATAAACGCTCATCGGCTAGACATTTTGCTAAGAAATTTGTTGTCGAGTTCTTTCATATTATACGTAATTATGAATATTTATAAAAAAAAATATACATCTAACTACGAAAGCTGTGTGTATAGCTTGCTTTGAAAAAGAGAAATTATAATTGAGAAATTTTATAATGCTAACTACAATAAGACCGCTGATTGTGAATTGTGACACATAGATTATAATACCGGGTTTTTATGTTTAAGTTTATTTTTCAATGTTTCAATAAAGTGTTTTATCTACCTATCTATCTGTCTACGACAGGTGTGCGTAAGACTCGCTTGGAGTGGCAAGAAAATTATAATATTATGTTGACTAAAAAGACTGCGAGCAGCTTGCTGCGAGCGAGAAAATTTTGTATATTTGACTACACAACAGTGGGCGCATACTTCACCCTGAGTGCCAAAATCGCTGTGAGCACCGAGAAAATTTTGTTTTTGTGACTATATAAACAATGGATGCATAGTTTGCTCCGAGTGTTAAAATAAAAAAAAATATTATTCAAAGCGCGAGAAGCTAGCTGCGAGCACCAAGAAAATTGTGTATATCTGACTGCAAAAAGTGAGTGCGTAGTTCGTTTTGAGTGCCAAAAATAAAAAAAAGAAGGCGAGCAACTAGCTGCAAATGCCGAGAAAAGTCTTGCTACGAAAAGTGGACGGATAGCTCGTTTGGAGCAAAAATCTTGAGTTTGTGTGGCCAGTATTCCAGACTTCTTATTATGAGCGCAAAAAAAAATTATAATAATAACCAGCGTGATTGAGAATACAAATTTTAATTCAACATCGGATGTTTATGGATTGAATATTTTTTTCTCGTTTCGAAATTTGCCGCCCTCAGTAAATTTGCCGCCCCCTGAAAATTTGCCGCCCTGGGCACTCGCCCCGAATGCCCCTAGTGTAAATCCAGGGCTGGACGTAGACGCTATGGAAATCGTGCAGAGATCGCGAAGTATTATTTTGTACATGAAGTACAGAAAAAGAAGAAGAAAGAAGCGTTACGTCCACCACTAGCAAATGCAGATTGCAGACTAAAATGTGTGCCGTCTGCGTTAGCGCGCGTTGAAGCAAACGTTCTATTTTTTTCACACACTTTTTGCGCGGAGCGGCGCGACGCGGCGCGATCCGGTCTGCCCGAATTACACGGATTATTTGTGTGCCGGACTTTTTGCGCGTCGTGTGCGTTACTGCATATAATTGCATAGGTTCTATTTTCACAGACTAAAAAGTGCGTCATGGATAGTCTGTCGTCTGCGCAGCCCCTAAATAACAACAATGGCATTCTCAATTATATGAAAAATATCTATCTTTAAACATGCCTCAACCATTTTATAAAGTATCAAACTGGTTATACTTTTAAAAATTGTATAAAAATATGAGCTAAATTTTCAATTTAACACATTTCCAAAAATTAAATTTTATCAATTGTTATTTGACAATTTGTTATATCGTGCGAGTGAGACAGTGGCTCAGCGACTATTAACCGCTTAATAGCCGCAATATTACCGCAGGTTTTCAATAAGTCTTATACCACACTACCTACGCTGCTCTTGTCATCCAAGGATAACTCTAAACATGTTACTTTTCACACGTCCAGTAATTCCCTGCCTACCATTACCAACTGGAACAAATGGCAGCAGAATATTGTGTGGAAATTTGTCCAGGGTTCTCGCATTGTAAAACCCTAGATTCACCTTTAAAATGTTGCTATTGGAAAAACTACGTTTTAAACAAATCTAAACAAATTTACTTCATCCCTGAAGCGTGACTCGTCATTGTCTTGATCAGTCGCACCGCTATCTCCTTCGTACTCCGCTAACTCATCTTGCCTGTAAGTTAAAAGTATTAAGATTTAAAAAAGGCACATAGTTACCTACTGCAATATCTTATGTTTTAGAACCAAATTTCAGCTCAATCGGTAGAACCGTTTCGGCGCGAAAACATTCATTATTTGGCATTAAAATAAAAATAGGAAGTATAAAGAATCCTCATTAAACTAAATACTAATTATGACGCAAATGTACATAATAAGTATAAAATAGCGTTTAAGTTATGAAAAACATACCCTTCATTGTTTTCATCCGATTGCGAAGGTCTGCTTTGAATAATCACCATTAAAAATCCAAATAAAATAAATAAAAATAGAGAACGCATTTTATGTTCACTTGTGAAATCGCTTCCAAAACTGACAATAATTTGACAATGTTTTTCAAATGTTTCTTTTTGATGAAATGAATGTTTTAAAAAAGGTTTTACCATTTCAAGTGATTTAACTAACCTCTTTAGAATCACTTAATGAAAAAATAATTACTGTGCTGCGCTTGCACATTTGATAAATTATTGAAGAATAATTAATCATATAACATTATGAACAAAAATATATAAAGGCCTAAACATCTTAACAGACGATGTTAACAATATAAAGTGTGTTGAATGGTTAATTACTTATTATAATTATTTTAAACACAAATAAAAATGCAATAATACTTACAACAAATTTATTTTAAATGAGACCGATTCATCTCTATCACACTTATGTACATTTGGTTTAAATAAACAAATTTTAAACATTCTCTGCAAATTCATCAATTAAGTTTGTGCATAGTTGAAATAATGAACATTTACACTACTAGTTCGTATAAATTGATCAAATAGATATTTAAAGACTTTTTACAAATATTCGATCACACGATTTGGTGTTACGTCGCTTCCGATAGAAAGCTAAAATGTGTACATATATATTTACACCACATATTAGGCCATATAAGACACTAAATAGAAGTTAATTTGACTCACTCATTGACACCGTATGCACAATTTCGTTGGGTATTCGTAGATTCGTGTAAATAATTATTTAAAACGCTTCCATTTAGTGTCTTCATTGGCACCACTACAACTATCCGTAATTTAAACTTCAAAATGCAAAAGGTAGAGTTTAGAAACAGGTTTCGATAAGAGTACAGTTAATGTAAACTTTTAACACTTATAAGGGACAGCGAATGTTGAGATAGGCGTTTACAAAGTATTTGAAATACAATTATATATACATACAACTTTTTAAAGTAATTATTGGATCGAGCCCTAAGTTTGTCTTATGTAAGTAACAACGCCTGCCCATTCGCAGTCGCAGGTGTCAAAGGGTATGAAATCCTACGAAAAGAAGTCATCTAGAGATGGGTAACGCTAAAAATTGTACTAGGATGGCAGCCGTAGTGGAAAAACGAACAATAACTGCCATCCCTGTACATTTTTAGCGTTAGCTACAAGTTTTTGGCGCTCTGCTTTTAGGGTTTGGTTGTAGTAGATAGATGGATTTTAAACATCTTTTTTCAAACAGCTTTTCTCAAAATTCTCTGCCCCTTGACAAAGATTGTTTATGAGTACATAAATGTATGACATCCATATTAAAAATGTCGGATTTAATCTAGTTTACATGTGGATTGGTAAAAAAATATTTTTGTTTTTGTACTTTATAAAACGAACCAATGATAAAGCCTACACACGTAGCTATATATATATGATATATATAAATGAGCTATATATAAATGAGGAAAAAAACTATTATTTGCCAAAATCCGCTAGATCGTTTCCGCAACCAGATATTTTGCGATTTCACTTCGATCTTAGTGCAAACTAAATTCTAAATAATAACGACTCTCAAAAAACCAGAAAAAAAACTATATTATGACTAATATTTTTACAAATAGAAAAGATACATAAGTTTATAATGAAAGGGTGACTGATTGACTGCCTTGTTTACCGACACAAAGCTCAAGCCGCCGAACGAATTGGGCTGAAATTTGGTACACAGATCGATTTTACACTCATCAATGCGAAAACATGAGCTACATTACATGTTATATCCAACCAAATACCTTACAAATTTTATAGCGTATTTTTCCATATTATAGCTACGTATATAGGCCCAAAACACACATTACATCATGATAATAACATATCGAATCACATGTCTTTAGTTCCACACCATATTGCACCTAATTCAGACTCAAATCTAACCCATAACATATATAACCGACTCTGCGTAAAACAGATTATCTTACAATATATAACATGTACAATAATGTATCTCTAATTTTAGAAAAAAAAAAACGCTATTTATATATTTTATGAAAAGAGAAACTTAATTTTAACGTCAGATTAGGCTTCACTATTAATAATCTTGTGCTTTTTTCCTTTATCACAATTATAGTACAATAACTATACAAACAGTCATGGACGAAAAGAACTACTGAATTGAAGCTTGATGGAAAAGAAATGAGGCACCCATTGTACACCCGGTCACTCGTATACATACACGCTGGAATAATATGATATTAAGAAAGCGTGCTATTACATAGAAGACGTATAAGCTTGGAAACTTCCGCATGACTAAGCCACTGGTGCCATAGATTGAAAATTCATAATAAAAATACCACATGATTTTCTAGCCCGTTCTCATCAGAGGTCATTTCTGAATGTGCGGTGCAAAAATTGACTCGCAAAAGTGTTCCATTCATCCTATTTGCATAAACGCAGAAGTTAGTTGCAAGCACACTATACTGTTACTATTACGAAGAGTGCAGACGTGTTTTAATGTACGTGTGTATTAAAACGGGTGGGCTTACTATGTATACCTCATATATTTTCCAGCATATTCAGTGCAGTAGTTTCAGTCGTCCATGCAAACAGCAATAATTATATCTGTCACACAGTAAATACCCTCATGAGGAGTGTTGCAATGAAACGTGGGACTGAATGGTTGATATACTCTATATGACATATTGTTAACAGATTGCAGACTATTTCACATACATCAATTGCAGACACTACTGGCCCAGGTTTTAGATAAATGTACTTAGCTTTTGTATTCAGCATAATGGAATTTTATTTTTCCGACGAAACAAAACGGAGGAGGTTTTTACAAGTTGACGCGTATATTTTTTTGACACAGAAAGGTACTTATATAACTATTATAATATCAGAATATGGTTTAGAAATCATTTTATGTTATTAGAAATTTGTATAACGATTATTTTGGAAACAGACAAGTTCCTACGAAATTGCCGAAATTAGTTATTTAGAAAGAAAAAGGTCATCCTCGAGTTTCTTTTAAACTAGTTTTTCAATTTGATAGAGATTTAACTTGACATCAACTAAAAGATAGATATTGAAATACCAGATGGGTATCTACTTTTTATATTTATTATGAGGGTAGGAAAAACTAAAATCAAAACTGTAAACAGATAGATTTTTGTATTTATTTAGCCCAACAAATTAGCAAAACGAAATACACAAATATGCTCACAAATAACATTATTATTTTTTTCTCAGAATGGTATGTAATAAAACCTGAACCAATAAGCGAGCCGCTCAATAACAGAACCATTCCATGTAACACGAATATCCGGCGCATCCATTTGGATTGGAATGGTTATGACAACTGTAAACAACACCGTTAATGTTCTATTCCGTCTGAAATTCATAACTTGTTGACTAGACTCTTAAAACATAATAATGAGCATTTACAAAACAAAAAAAAAAAAAGAAAATCATGTCTATTTTAAAAGATGGTGCACTGGCAACATTCATCAATGGGATAAAAGAATTTTGTAATTTGTAAATATTTTAAAGACTTCGACTGAAGGACTTATATCCATGGTCAGATAAAAAAGAAGAATAAGTAATATTTTTAATTTCTGCAAATTGTTTTTGAAATATATTTTTTATTATTATTACTATTCTATTTCTCAAAAATTGTAACTTCTTTCACACTGTTGTGTTCTTTGTAATGATTGGCAATAAGTGTTTTTTCTTTCTTTTTTTAATAGAATTATTGACACTGCGAGGAAAGTATTAGGACGTTGGCTACGTAGAGCCTACCTAGACTTTTTTAGTCTAGTAACTTTAGCACTAACTCTTGTAGTTTAAAACGGATCATCCCCAGTAGTTCCACTTTTAGTTCGTCTGTGGATCTTCTAGTGAGATTTTTTTTCTCAGTAGTTCCACATTTTGAAAACGTGGAATAGAAGAATTTGTGCAGAAGCGCCATCTACCTAATGATACAGTAGTGAGGGATCAATTGTAGATATGCCCCAAATTATGACGCAAATGCTTAAGACCTTAGATTTCTCTATAAGTTTTTTCTGTCTAGGTAAATAGACTTTTAAACTATCTACATTTTTTGAAAAGTCTTTTACTCGTACTTAGGTTATTTTAGAGGTTTTATGATAAAAAAAAAACAATTTTTTTCTGAAAATTCATTCAGTACGACATATTTTCAGGTATTTGAAAGGATGAATGTTGCGAGTGCATCATATATTAGAAACTAATTACATGTCAAAACTTAATAACTACTTAAAGTTTAACTTCAGATAGTTACTACCCTACCAATGTGAAATGCAGACAGATTCTGTATGTCGAGTATTTGACGAAAACTTTCTGTCCGGACATTCAACTTATATTAAAAGACCAGCCAAATAAAACAGAAAGCTTATAATAGTTTGCAGGGAACTCAAAATTGGTACGAATGTTTGGGACACCATTGTAAATAAAATGGTGACATTTCATTGTCCCCAATGATCTTGTGAGCATTTTTTTATTAAATATCCAAGGTCAAATATAGGAAATTAGGTTGTGCCAATTTATCAGCCAACAGTGAATTTTATCACAAAATTATATGAAGCAAAGCCATTAATCACGAAATTGTCTACAAAAGATGTCTTAACATCTTTTCTTGTTTAAGTCACCGTTTCTGATATAATATAAAATTTTCACACATGGAACCGATGGGGACTTTTCAAATTTAATTAACGGTGTTCCATATACTTGTACCAATTTTAGCTCTATACAAATTATTGTAAGCTTACCCATTTTAGGTTAATTTGACCGAGCTATAACATGTACACATATTAAGAATCACTTGCTCAATATTTGGTCTGTACAAAATAGAATATATCATCTACATTGGGTCTTTTGCTATCTTGGAATATAGATTCATTTTATCACCTAAACAAGTAAAAAAGTATTTTTGTTTTTTTTTTTTACAAAAAAGCAAAGTGTGATTAGGTAATAGAGGTCGTTATTAGCATTAATATTTTAAATTGTGTTGTTTGTTGCAACAATTAGAATTAATTATCAATAGAAATCTACTCTTTTGGCTTTGGTCATGATCGCGATATCTAAAAAAATAGATAGATGCAACTCCATAGAGAATAATAGGTAACAACTATTGAATGAATAAGTGATACATAATATTTGGACATGTCCATATTTAGGGAGTGGCGGTACAAAACAAATGTTATAATAATATTACACGATTTTAAGTAGGTTCCATCAATTTATTTATACGCATAAACGCGTCATAAGTTTTCATAATTGACTCTTGACAAAACTGGAAATTCCCCAGTTACGTTTCTAATCAGTAAATCTAAAAATGAATAGACAATATCATATTTAACATTTTGAACAAAAATATGTATTAGAACGTCGTAAATGAAATTTCTCGCACAAAACGTGTCTGTATAACAATTTGAAAGAACATATTGTGCGTGGATCCAAATGAATAAGGTCGTATCCGCCATCCCCGACAACTAGAATGTAAGTGAGAAACAATCCCGAATATAAACTAACCACAACACTGTATCTCTCGCAACCACACGTACATACGCACACACATATAGATATGTTTGCGACAAAAGCTTATGTACCACAACATCCTCGCATTATATACAACGGTCAAATGTTACCACTAAACAATTACATTTATATAAAGGAATTGGGGCGTCGGGGCCGAACGTAAAAGCGAGTGCAGAACGTATCGTATCGTCGAAGGATGGATGCGATAATTAAAGCTAAAAAACGTCGGTACGATTATTTTAGAGTTTAAAATTCAGTCACCGCTTGAGCAATCGCCGAACGACATCGGAGAAGCGAGAGATCGGACGCTCCGACGACCGATAACACCACCGGTCACTGGCGTGCCGTACACTTAAATGCAACATCGGTAAAGTGAACACTTTCGAGTTTATGTACAAAGAGAGGACCGTACGGTCGCGACAATAAAAAACATCTCATCTTCTACTAATGATATTCGAGTAAATATTCACAATACTAGACTTTTTAGAAAAATAATGGCCCGGCTGGGTCGTACGTTACCGCGGAACGGGCGTCACTGCGAACAGACGACGTGACGTCACAGTTACACCGACACGAGCCGAGAGCACGTCATCACGGTAAAGAGATATACAGTAATGTGACTCCATAGAAGTGGCTGAACTCAAGGTCGCGTGAGCAACGAAGCGGTTCGGTAGGCAGCGAGGTGCTGAACAGGCGTTATTATTGTAAATTACTCAAAATATCAAAAAGAATTAAATACTTTGTGATATTTTTACTAATTCGGCACCTCGCTTCTTGCCGATCCCTGTCGCCCGCGTTGCAAGCTCGCGCGACCTTGAGTTCGACCGTTTCTAAGGAGTGACATTACTGTGTGTTTACCGTGACGTCACTGTGTGAGTGGGCGGTGTGAGGGCCTGCGAGGAGGTGTACTGTACTACAAGCGGTCGAGACGGAAGGCGTGTTCGACGGCGGAGTCGGGCAGCAGAGAGGAAGGCTCCTCCAACAGCGTGAGGTCGTCCAGGTCGAGGCCGGCGCGCAGCTGCGCCTCCTCGCCGCCGAATATGCCCGCGTCCAGCTCGCCCGAGTACTCGTTCACGCGGTCGAAATCTGAAACAAGTGTCGAACTGTAGATGGAACTGATGATGGATGGATGGGAGCTGTAATTCTGGATTATCGATCAGTATAATTAGTTATGTGTGCTTTTTACACCATATAGAGGTGGTGGAGGTGGTGGTAGGCTTTGGCCGTGGCCGGTTACCATCCACTGGACAAAACCGTGTCGCTAAGCGGTAATTGCAACTGTGTTTTGGCACAATGTACAGAGAAGAAAGGCGTGTGTCGGCAGTGAGTCAGTTGCGATGATACAGTACCAGTCAGTATGATGTCGGGTATGCTGGCGGGGGTGGCGGGCGTGGGCGGCGCGGACGGCGAGGCGAGGGACACGAAGGCGTGTGTCGGCAGTGAGTCAGTTGCGATGATACAGTACCAGTCAGTATGATGTCGGGTATGCTGGCGGGGGTGGCGGGCGTGGGCGGCGCGGACGGCGAGGCGAGGGACACGAAGGCGTGTGTCGGCAGTGAGTCAGTTGCGATGATACAGTACCAGTCAGTATGATGTCGGGTATGCTGGCGGGGGTGGCGGGCGTGGGCGGCGCGGACGGCGAGGCGAGGGACACGAAGGCGTGTGTCGGCAGTGAGTCAGTTGCGATGATACAGTACCAGTCAGTATGATGTCGGGTATGCTGGCGGGGGTGGCGGGCGTGGGCGGCGCGGACGGCGAGGCGAGGGACACGAAGGCGTGTGTCGGCAGTGAGTCAGTTGCGATGATACAGTACCAGTCAGTATGATGTCGGGTATGCTGGCGGGGGTGGCGGGCGTGGGCGGCGCGGACGGCGAGGCGAGGGACACGAAGGCGTGTGTCGGCAGTGAGTCAGTTGCGATGATACAGTACCAGTCAGTATGATGTCGGGTATGCTGGCGGGGGTGGCGGGCGTGGGCGGCGCGGACGGCGAGGCGAGGGACACGAAGGCGTGTGTCGGCAGTGAGTCAGTTGCGATGATACAGTACCAGTCAGTATGATGTCGGGTATGCTGGCGGGGGTGGCGGGCGTGGGCGGCGCGGACGGCGAGGCGAGGGACACGAAGGCGTGTGTCGGCAGTGAGTCAGTTGCGATGATACAGTACCAGTCAGTATGATGTCGGGTATGCTGGCGGGGGTGGCGGGCGTGGGCGGCGCGGACGGCGAGGCGAGGGACACGAAGGCGTGTGTCGGCAGTGAGTCAGTTGCGATGATACAGTACCAGTCAGTATGATGTCGGGTATGCTGGCGGGGGTGGCGGGCGTGGGCGGCGCGGACGGCGAGGCGAGGGACACGAAGGCGTGTGTCGGCAGTGAGTCAGTTGCGATGATACAGTACCAGTCAGTATGATGTCGGGTATGCTGGCGGGGGTGGCGGGCGTGGGCGGCGCGGACGGCGAGGCGAGGGACACGAAGGCGTGTGTCGGCAGTGAGTCAGTTGCGATGATACAGTACCAGTCAGTATGATGTCGGGTATGCTGGCGGGGGTGGCGGGCGTGGGCGGCGCGGACGGCGAGGCGAGGGACACGAAGGCGTGTGTCGGCAGTGAGTCAGTTGCGATGATACAGTACCAGTCAGTATGATGTCGGGTATGCTGGCGGGGGTGGCGGGCGTGGGCGGCGCGGACGGCGAGGCGAGGGACACGAAGGCGCCCCCGCCCGGCACTGGGTCGCGGCCGCGGGACGTCGCTTCACTAACACCGCTGCCGCATCCGCTCTGGGATTCACACCTCTGTAACGTTACAGATACACCACATTACAATCATATCGGAAGCTATGAAGCTGTATTAACCGCTGTGAGAGCCGTTGCTACATTACTGTGTACTGCAGTGAGATTTTAATTAAAAGAATAGTTGAACATGTGCGACCACTGAGGCCGTCGCGAAACGAACTTGATATCTTAAAGTTGATGATCGTAAAAATGTGTGTGGAGAATTTTTAAAGCGCGACGACATCGAATACCACTAGACAAGGATGCAATTTTAAAAAAATACGCCAAAAAAGAAAGAAAAAATATTCGCGCAATCGAGAATAAAATTATTACAGATTTTTTTGTTTTTAAGTCCAGGTTATTTTACGAGATATAATATATATTTTCGAAAGTCATAATGACTTCAGGCATCGATGACTAGATATTAGATACTTAATACGATATAAATATTGTCATATCTATTATTGTTAAATTATGTACAAAAATATAATTATAATTAATAGTTAACACACCTGTGATGGGTAAGTGTGCGCTGAATTCGTGGTTTGCGGCGAGTGCGGCGAACTGTGGTTCATATACGTCGAACTGTACGTCGTCACGGGGTAATCCAACTGAACAATACAAAATATACATATTTAACACATTACACATGTATAGACGCACACTAGCAAGCGAAATATAGCGCAACACACGCAGAGAGCGGGGGGGGGTCGCGGGTCTCTTTCACAAAGTTGGATAGGTTGGAATGTCTTTCATATAATAGTGGATCGGACAATTTTTTTGTCCATGATGTAGATTATTAAAAAATATTTGACACGTATTTTTTAAATTTGTGATTTTCATAAAAAACGTGTGATTTACAACGCACTAAAGTTACATGGAAGGGGTAGTGATGTGGATGCTCGAGTCAATACTAAATGTATCCACAAGTTACGACACGCGTCCTGACCGAAAAACTCATAAGCGCTATATCTCAGCCATTTTTTTATTTTAATCTCAAACTAAAAAATATGTATCGAACATTTTTTTATTATTAAAATTACAGACCAATTAATATTATTTTCTTCTATTATAAGGAATTTGCACCCGCCGTACTATAAAGTCCCAACCCGCGCCCGCTCTCTGTGTGTTGCGCTTAAATGTTATGCGAAATCTCCAATCTAAAGATACCATTCTATCAAAATAATGCTAAGGAAAGATCGAGTAAGCGACAATTTTCGAAAAATAAAATTGATACGAGTGCTACGCTTTTGACTAGGAGCGCTTTCGCATTAAATCCAATCCGAGTCCGATTCGAATCCGTCATTAGTAAAGTAGCCTTAGCAATTGTACAAATACTAATATGGCTGCTTCGGACTGTTATCGATGCCTCAAAAACTTTTGATGACGAACAGAAATAGGCATGTAGGTATTATAGGACGGATTCGGATAGGACTCGAATCGGATTTAGAATGGAAGCACTCTACTTTTTAAAAACTCAAATGATAAAAACACGTCTAAATTTAATTATTAGGATAGAGGGGCGATGGTAAAATCATGCTACACATGCGAGTTCCTATGAAAGAATTTCTTTGATAGAAATAATACATAAGTATTTTGAACAGGAATAAAAGTTTCATATTATACTTTGCGATTGAAGGAGATAATATAATTTTTATGGACTTGAGGTCTATCCAAAATACTTGTTATTATTAGTACGACTCATATAAATACGATAGTATGATATTAATTTCTTCACGACTCAACGGAACAGATTGAGTTAAAATTTGGTATTATATTATAATTTGGTATAATATTATACCAAATTTGAGCTCATGTTGATAAGACCATATAAAACTAGGCTACATTTATGCGGATAAAACCGCTGAGCACAGCAAGGTTATACATTTGTTTCATCTATTGATGAAAAGGGAATAATTATTCATCATAAATATAATCTTAATTTCCCTTAATTTTTAGATAAAAATCAGTTCAAAAAATAGATTGGATTGACCTCAACAGACCAATAAAAATTGTGCAAATAACTACACAGGTTTCCTCACATGCCTAATAAATACCTATCAATCAACTATAAATTAAAATGTTTTTACATAACAAAGCTTAAGAAAATAAGGTACGCAATATATAATATGGTAGAAACGGAATTGAAAACCTTTTTCTTACGAAAAACGATATTGTGATAGAGAATTTTCAATTCCATTTATTCTAATTAAAATAATTGTTACATTCATTCTGATATCAAATATTATGAAATCTTAAGAGTAAATAACAAGAATTACTGAGGTAAAATACATTTAAATAAAACTGAATTGCTCAAAGGCGATAATTGGCACACACTGTTTTAAAATGTAACCAATGTTTTCCATAGAGAGGTGAATTCGATAAAAAATAGGTAACCCAACCAAGATACCTACTATACTTACAAGTTCAATTATTGTCCATAGCACATTAATATTATGAATTCTGAGTTTTAGATCTAGTAAGATTTCCTTATTTTATATTTTAGCTATTAAAAAATATTTTTAATTTAGCCAATGTGACCTCAATTATAATAACTCATTTGTCACCTTAGTCCAAATAAAGCCCCAATTAAAGTTTAGTGCCCAAGCACCAAAAGTTTGTAGCTTACATAAACCGTCCTTGTGAAAAAACGACAACTGTTATTCCAGCACATTTTTTCGATGTTATGCCAAGTTAGTATCTATACAGTTTTAAGCAATATATTTTAGAACGGCAAAATTGACTTCTTTTCTCCATTATTTTCTAACTTGCTAAGTTTATCTTCAATATTTGTCATATTATATTTTGTCCAATGATCGCCCAATGTGCCAAGTATGTGTATATGTGTCGTACATTATCCGAGACTTGGACATGCGCGGTCCAGCCCGACTCCACCAAGCTCTGCACCAACTGCGCCCAGTCCTTGGCCAACATCACCACCAACGTTACATATTGCACAGGTACATAAGCACAGATATCTTAATAATAATCCATTAGATTTATAAAACTCTTTCGCTCTATATCCGATCAATACTCAAAATATCATTTATTCAAATAGGCTATTAAGCAATGTCAATTTTACAATTATATATGTTTATTTAAAAATTCTACCGCTCGTTCGAAAAGTACATCTATGAGAAGAACGAGCAAGACACTCATAGGGATTGTCCTTTTTTAACCGCTGACGCAAAAACGAACGACGGGGTGTTATAATTTAATCCGAAACCATGACGGTTTTCGTGCTAATTATATATCAGGTGGAATACGGGCCCTTGGGTGGCCCACGAGTCATAACAATAAATTGGTAGAAGAATTACTATTCTGACAGGTGAATCATGGTACAATCGGGTGGTCAAAATAGATTGGCCCACGGGTCAGTAACAAACTGGCTACTTCGGTTGTTTATCGGTCCAATATTTTTCGTTTTTGTGGTGTTAGTTCAATATAATGTTAAAAGAAGTTCATTTAAAAAAATCTATATTAAACTAAGGATTTCTATTGGTTTATTATTAAGAATCTGTGAATACAAGTATAAGTACGCATTTAATGTATGTAGTTCTTTAGGACGGATTGGATGTGAATTTTACAAGATTCATCAATATGTTTCTTCGTAAAATTATTGTATCAGATGGGAAACTGTTGGAAGTTGGAATCCACTTTGTTATAATGTAAAAACGATACCCGGTTTACTTTCAACATACTATGTATGTTCTAAATCTAACAATAATATTATTAATTATGTATTTTATTTGCGTTTATGAATATCACAATTGATTCAAAATAAATGTATCCTAGGCACATCCAATGCGTCCCGCAAACATAAATTTAATACATTCTGCTAAATTTAGGTACATTGACGATATATGCAGAATTTATTGATTGTTATCACTTTGGTTACAGAATCTAAGAATCTGAATGGATCCCTGTATGGGAAGTACTCGATACTTTATTTGCTTTCTTAGTACCTCACTATGTTGCTAAATAGGTACATAAAAATGTACGTTTTGCAAGAAAATTAAACTCTTAAAATATAAACATTGTCATCTGTGATCATGATATAAAACAATGTAGCTTCCATAAAGTAAATTATTAAGGAGGCTGAAAATATGACGTCACAACGTGTAACATATCAGGGCAAGGTGTGACAGAGCGCGTGCCTATCTAAAAACTTATAAGCATAATATATCTTAGACTTTTTTTATTTTTTAAATGACGGGCACATATGATTTAAAAAAAATACACACAATTTGTTCACATTTAATGTGACCTTGTGAACTTCTCTTTATATTATAGATTTCTGCATCCAAAGTCTAAACAAAACCTTTCAATAGCGATGCAAATCATAAAACACTGTGACTTAACTATTTTCATTGTCTTTATATCTGTGATTAAGATTTTGCTTAAAACAATTGTGCAATTTGAACATAATATTATATCTATATCTATTTATTTTCGTCTATTGAATATATCAGTGCATATGAAGCCTCAGCGTAACTCAGTGTTTTCACGAATATACAATAACAATATGTACTTACAACTCCTTGCTAATAGTCCGTTTGTTGCATAGAAACATTTAAAATAACATCACACCTGTATTTTGTACTTATAACAACATGAATTTATTAATATGTCACCGATTTTTCACGTTTTTCATACTAATTATTGATAACATTAATTTGACTTCGCTGCCTACTTTTAAGGCATGTCAAACATGCATGCCTATTGTCTGACGCACTGGTGTGTTTCACTATTAATCGACAAAAAAAATGTTCTTAGATTTATAGAAAGCTAAGGTTAAATAGGCATTTTACAACTTTGTTGCGTAATCTAACACGTAACGCGACAAATTTAAGAAGTGTCTTTTATGTTTAGCGCTCAATGAATCTAAGAACATTTTATTTTTATCGGTTAATGGTGATATACACCAGTGCGTAATAGCCAATAGCGTTGCTGAGAGATATTCTCTACCACAAAACAAAACTGCATAATATATTATGTACATTTTCTATGCAGCGTATTGTTTCGCTACCGAATAACGATCTATTCACTTATGTGTCAATGAACCCAATCGAAGACCGAATCGATTTCATATATTGACGTATCAAATCGATTCGGTCTTTGGTTCGGTTTCTTATCGGATAAGTGAATAGTCCTGCAGGTTTGAACAGGCCTTTATACTACTCAGTGGTTCACATTTTCATTCCTTATGCGCATAATTTATATGCAACACTTCCAATTAACAAATGACTGTATGGAAAACGTAAAAAACGGTTGAAATAGATGTGACATTAACAGATCAATAACAAGCTCTTATTGCGTAGACATTAGAGACTATAATGGCATGTAAGTGTGCTCACCATAGTGATTTGTTCGAAGGGCTGTAGTAACGCTTGGTGTAGGTTGCTGTAGTCATTCTGCGGCGATTCCACAGGACTGCCTGGACTGTTTACCATCTGAAATTTATTATCATACAGAATTAATATTTATTTACTACTAAAGGACCCGAAAAGGGGATCGGACAAAAAAACTTAGTGGAGGTCTACGTCATAAAATCTGTTCCAAATTTCAACCCAATTCGTCCAGCGGTTTAGGCTGTGCGTTGATAGATCAGTCAGTCACTCTTTCTTTTTATATTTTTAGATATTACAAAACATCATGTCAGCTCCTGCTTATAATTATCTATGAATTCCTTATAGTAGAAAGACCTCGCAAGTAGCTATTTTTAATTTTATTTTTAAAGATAATTAATAAATTGTATTTATTTTTAGGAAGATACGTACCGTGGGTGAAGGTATATTAATATTAGACGTAGACGAATATTGTGAAGGCGGACTGCAATGTGACTGATAGCCGGACGTTATCAGGCCGTGGTCTAGTGGTGACATATTCTGAAACACAATTACAACTTGTCAACAAAACTACTTGAATTATTAGAGACAGTTGGTGGTTTTAGGTGTTACGCGGCTGTGTGATTGGTAACTTTATTTATATGCGATTTTAAATAATGTTACAAAAAAACTCAATTTTTTAGAAAACCCTGAACAATTGACGTGACCATACTTCCCTATTTAGGCGGACCAGTCACTTTTATTCGCACAACTATCCGCATCGACCGCGCCGAAAGAATTTTTGTATAGGAAATCTTCCGATTCAAACGATTCGACTCCGGCAAGTGTGCAAGGTTTTTCATAACATTTCATACAAAGGCTGTGTAATGCTTTCAACATTACACAGCCTCATAAGGCATATTTGTCGAACTGGGGAAAAGAAGACCCGGTTTTAGGCTTTCTGTCCCGCTTTTACGGTTACGATACCAAAAATAAGCGTTTTTAGATTTAAAAAAAACCGCTGACGGCGTTTTTTCTAGATAAGAAAAGAAAAATTTACGGGCGTGGTTATAAACGGTCACATCATATCACATAATAAGTTTTTAATAGGTACTAGTCGCAAAAAAGTCGTAAATAAAATTATCAATCACACATTGATAGAAGCTAGCAAAAGTCATGCAGTTAGAAAAATATAAAAGCATTGTTACGCTTGTGATACCAACCGTACTATTCATATTCCCATGTCGTTGGAGTACTTAATCATTTAAAACCACCTTCCACTGCAAGAGGCGCTAACATTATACCTATAGTACTTAGACACCGAGTCTCTTTTAGTTAGCTCATTTTCTCAATGGAAAGCAGTCGTTAGTCTTAAAATTAAATGACAACGGAACTTTTTTTTAAATATTAGGGGATTGTTAGCTTGTCGTATAGTGTCTGATTCTCAAGCCAGCATGACACAAAGCCGGAACGCGCGGAAAACAGTTGCGATCCGAGGCGGATTATTTTGAAATTCATCGTACATTTATAATATGTGACAGGGTTCGTACAAATTCGAACATTACGGATCGCGACCGCTTTCCTGAGCGTGCTAGCTCTGTGTGACGTCAGTTTAAGGCCGAATATACTCGAAAAGTCAACTTTACTATAATCCGACAAAAATAAAATGTTCTTACAGATATAGGATGGAAAAGAGAAAAGGAGTTTCTCAACTATATCCCTATAGTTCAATTTTTTATTAGACACCTAAGTTAATTTAAGCATTTTAACTTCAATCATGTATCTAAGAACACTTTTTTATCGGATTATAGTGCAGTAAATTTTTTGAGTAGTCAAACTGCTTTTGACTTAGAATGCGTAGGTAAAGTTTCGCCTAGTCGAGATTACTATGTTCTTTAACAGAATAAGGTTATTACATAGTTTTTTTTCGACAGTCGGTCAAGAAGAAACTTGCGCATACTTAGCCATAAGTGACATGTTATATAATTGCTGTGACAGTTCAATGAATCCCTTTTGATGTAGATAGTTCCTTTGTGAATTTGAGAAAGCCATGTTTGATGAAATATGTAGTAGTTTATTCGCAATATTTTTCACCCTCCTAATCAATCAACTTAAAGAGCTGAAGGGAGAACACAGTTACGCAAGTAAAATTTACAAGTGTGTTATATCATAGTATAAAATACAATGATTTGATTTAAGCGGTATATTGCATTTGCCCCTACATCAATTACCCCAGGTGGCAATTACTACCGATTGGTAATTTGGAATTTGGGATTGGAAAAATATCGTTCCTACTTCACATCGCTTTAAGCTGCTGTGCATTTATTCCCAAATGCCACCGGTGGAATTAATGTGGGGGCGAATGAGAATACCGTTTTAACGTGTAGTTTAGAACTTTTGTTTAAGTTTAAAGTTAGTATACAAGTAAATGTATTCGTGATTGTATCTCGAAACACAAAAGATGCGTACGCGCAGAAATTCGCACTCTGTACACAAATAGACGGATTCGTTTTATTGTCTCATCAAAAGCATAATTACACATCTTGTATGTTTCTTTTGTCAGATAATGGCCAAAATAATATTTCTAACTTCATAAATTTGACGTTAATTCATGATTATTAAAAGAGTGTTGACAGTACATAATCAAATTAATCTAAGAACTAAAGTCGCTTCAACCAAGCTTCGCAAATTGGCCCATTAGGTAGGCCGACTTATGAGCATTTGCTGGGCCTTCTTTCTCATCTTACAATGCATTGGCTATTATTTGACTTAATAGTTAAAATTACATGTTTGATGAAACAAATATAATAAGAAGGCCAAATTCAAAGGTGTATAAATTAACCACATAGTGATAATATTGCTGTATTAGTGATGGACAATTGTTAGTAGAAAAAATATTACAAGAGGAAAAAACCAAACACTGGTAATCTGTGCTCTGATTCAGTTGATCGCTTCAAATAAATTTTGTGTTATAAAAATATAAGCGGAGTAATGATTTAGAATTTTGTATCATGCAGATTTTCGCCAATCGAAGCTCGAATGATAAAAGTGATAATAAAAATGAGAAAATATAGTTTTTTTTCTTTTAATGTGTCCCCAAATATGGGTCGAAAGATAGCACCGACCACGAACATCATAAAGCCCAAGCGATCGTCCGCAAAAAATGAATCGGAAAATTTTAGAGGAGGTTAAATAAGAAAACGAACCTTATTACGATGAAGATAATTATTTGTGTTTGGTACAGATAAGTGATTCTGAAATAAACAAAAAATGATTTGTGTTGAAAGCAAATAAACACAAAACAAAACAAAACAACAGAACATATGTTAAGTCGCGTCTATCGGAAAATAAGTACAATAATTAATTAATGCTGACTTGAAACGGACATGTTATCGTATTCCAAAGCCAGTGTTAGATTCAACATTCATTTCTACAAATTCTATGCATTAAGAGATCAACGGATATAAGAAACACTGAAAAAATATCAGCTTACGATATCCAAATAAATATAATATACTCGTATATTAAGGGATTTTGTGACATAGTTAAGTATGTCCCAAATTTTACTATTTTTGGACACTATCATCCAGTTTTTTCATTGATTATTTTGGTTTTCTTATTTCCGTAAATCTCAGTTACACATCAAGTAAGTTCTAATAATTCTAAAAAATATATATATTATTTTGCGATTTTGCAAACTAAGATTAACCTAGAGATCTATATCTAGAGTCTAGAGAATTCTGACAGAACAGATGTCAATATTAGAGGAGTTGCCACAGAATGCTTCTAATTAGGATTTTCTGGTCTAACACTTGTGGCTAACCCTAAAAAATGTACTGGAATCACAATTCATGTGGTTCGTTTTTCAACTGTCATTTCAGTGCATTTTTTAACGTTAGCCTATGGGTTTAGAGGGGCTGAACGCCAAATATCGACGTATGTAGATTGCTTTTCGTCACACTGTTCTTATTGGAGAGGTATTGGAGAGGTCCTTCCCAAATAAAGTTTTAATGTCTTAAGGTTGCTTTCCAACATACACTGTTCTTATTGGATAGGTCATTGTGACCTCCATTCTAAATGACTTACATACCAATTGTACTGAATTACCAGTAACCTGTATCGTCACCATCAGCTCACGTTCGTCCACTGCTGGACATAGGCCATCTTATTGGAGATGTGACCTCCTTCCCAAATAAAGACCATGTACTGAATTATCAATGACCTGTATAACCATCATCAACCCACGTTCGTCCACTGCTGGACATAGGCCATCTTATTGGAGAGGTGACCTCCTTCCCAAATAAACACTTATAGATTAATGTACTGAATTACCAATGACTTGTTTCATCATCATCAACCCACGTTCGTCCACTGCTGGACATAGGCCATCTTATTGGAGAGATGACTTCCTTTCCAAATAAAGTCTTATATACCAACTATACTGAATTACCAATGACCTGTATCATCTTCATCACCTCACGTTCAACCACTGCTGGACATAGGCCATCTTATTGGAGAGGTGACCTCCTTCCCAAATAAAGACATATAATATAGACCAACTCTACTGAAACCTATAACCTCCACTCCAACCATCCATCTCCACGACTCCAATAACCTGTATCGTCATCATCAGCCCACGTTCGTCCACTACTGGACATAGGCCTCTCCGTACTCAACTCGCTCCTCCGTCTTTCTCCTCCAACCACTCCCAGCAACCCTCCGGATATCATCATCCCATCTCGCCCAAGGACACTCTACACTACGTTTGCCGAGACGCGGTCTTCACTTTAGAACACGCCTACCCCAGCGGTTATCGGTTCTGCATCAAATGTGATCAATAACTCGTGTATTTTTTTTATACAAAAATTTACCTACGTTTGATTAAATCCCATCTGAAGGAAAGTGCACTTGCGGTTGACGATGAATCACGTAAGGTACCTAGAAAGGTTCACTCGTGCCTTGAAGATTCCCAAGTTGTATCGCTCGGGAAACACGGATGACAACAATGTGTTCCAAAATGCGACCAGTTTATATTAAAACGTTGAAACGAAACGCTTGGTAACATCTAGATGAAGTAGTCATGTTACCTGCATGTTATAGAGTGCCGAGTGGTCGTGTTGCAATGGATGCGGTACTGTGGCTCCAATAGGCGAGCCTGAGACGGGGGACAGCCCGCCCGTCGCGGGGGGACGTCGGACTCTACCGGGGGATCACAGCTCGCTAACATCTAGATGCAGTAGTCATGTTACCTGCGTGTCGTAGAGTGCCGAGTGGTCGTGTTGCAATGGATGCGGTACTGTGGCTCCGACAGGCGAGCCCGAGGCGGGGGACAGCCCGCCCGTCGCCGGGGACACGCTGCCACCCGGGGACGTCGGACTCTACCGGGGGGAACGACAACATATTAGATATATGGAATGTGCTACTTTGCTGTAGTTTAAAACTGTAGTTTAATTGATTTAGCATGCAAGCCTTTGAAAAAAGAAGTCTATGAAGTTGAAGCTGCAGTAAAAGTAAACCTACCCCCGAGAAGGAAATCAAAAATATTTGTCTAGAAACATGATTCGCTTGATAAGCTTGGAATGATAGTCAAGTGTCGATTCGGCCAAAATAAAACGTGAAACTAAAAAGTGAAAGCTGAGAAACGGTTCATCCTTGGATCGTTGAACTGACCACAGTAGCCAGTATGAGTGTTTGACACCTTTTAGAGCGGCTGTAGGTGTGATGACGAGCCCCCCGGCACCTGCAGCTGTGATACCGAGCCCCTCCTGTGGCTACATGACGCCGGTACGTACATATCTGGGTTGATGATAGTCGGGCGAGGCGCGGTAGTGTGGCGCGGGGAAGTGCACGGAGGTGAGGTCCGGCAGCGAGCCCCCCGGCACCTGCAGCTGTGATACCGAGCCCCTCCTGTGGCTACATGACGCCGGTACGTACATATCTGGGTTGATGATAGTCGGGCGAGGCGCGGTAGTGTGGCGCGGGGAAGTGCACGGAGGTGAGGTCCGGCAGCGAGCCCCCCGGCACCTGCAGCTGTGATACCGAGCCCCTCCTGTGGCTACATGACGCCGGTACGTACATATCTGGGTTGATGATAGTCGGGCGAGGCGCGGTAGTGTGGCGCGGGGAAGTGCACGGAGGTGAGGTCCGGCAGCGAGCCCCCCGGCACCTGCAGCTGTGATACCGAGCCCCTCCTGTGGCTACATGACGCCGGTACGTACATATCTGGGTTGATGATAGTCGGGCGAGGCGCGGTAGTGTGGCGCGGGGAAGTGCACGGAGGTGAGGTCCGGCAGCGAGCCCCCCGGCACCTGCAGCTCGCCGCATCCTAATGTCCCAGACGTGCCCCCTCCCCCGTCTCCACTTGAATATACACTGAAAAACATACTAAGGAATTGAAAATCAACTTTAAACAGGAGTTTAGCTCATTAAGCCTTAACCTTAGCTTGTGTTTTATAACATTGTCATAGTAATTTTTACTACTTTTTGTTATATTGGTCACAATAAAGAGTATTTCTATTCTATTCTAAGCCCGTTTTACTTCCAACAGGTATTCGTAAGAATTAGATTCGTACGCGAATAACAAATGCAATTCCAGTGTGCAACTATTCGTCTTACTTTTTCAGTTTTTTAGACATCACAATGAGACGGCCCGCCTGATGGTGAGCGGTAATCGTCGCCTATAGAAAACAAACTACAATACTAGTGATGATGCCGACGCGGTGTTGGTCATTGTTGACGTACTGTCGGAGAAGTATGCGGAGAAAACGGTATATTCCCATTGGTTCAAATCAATTGCCCCCAGTGGCCGTAGCATGACACATGGGATCTCGACGAAACTTCAAGAGTAGAACTGTCATCCCATACATTCGCAAAAGTACAATGTATGGGATGACAGTTCTACTCTTGAAGTTTCGTCGAGATCCCATGTGTCATGCTACGGCCACTGGGGGCAATTGATTTGAACCAATGGGAATATACCGTTTTCTCCGCATACTTCTCCGACAGTACGTCAACAATGACCAACACCGCGTCGGCATCATCACTAGTATTGTAGTTTGTTTTCTATAAAAACTTCAAGAGTAGAACTGTCATCCCATACATTGTACTTTTGCGAATGTATGGGATGACAGTTGACTTGACAGCAAGACAAGTCTACGCAGCGTCTATGTTTGAGAGGCTGGTGGCATTTGTGAATAAATTCCAAGTTTTCGCAGGGTGATGAGGAGATTTGGCGACCTACACGGCAGTATAAAGCAATTTAAAAGTGGGAACAATAACACCCGAGTCGTCATTCAGTGGTAAATGCCACCGGGGGGCATTCGATTTGGGAAATGGGAATATACCGAGAAAACCGGTGTCGGAACACGGTCATTATGAACGCTTGGTTATAAGGTTTTGTTTAGTGTTACTAGCTACGGCCGAAGCATACAAGTATAGCAAGTATAAATAGCGCTGATTACTTATTTTAATATTACTTATATGCTCGCAGCTTTGCCCGCGTGGCCAAATCCATTCTTAGCGGAGGTCTACGTCATACCTATCTGTATTCCCAATTTCAACCCAATCGGTTCAGCTATTTAGGCTGTGCGTTGATAGATCAGTCAGTCAGTCACTCTGTCCTTTAATACATTTAGAGTACTTCAAAATCTGTTTACATTTATTATTTTTCTGGAGTCGAATTGACGTCAACCATTGGTGATTCTTGCGAATATCTATAGCAAGATAAGTTAATAACAATCTTATAGATAAAAAGATTCACACGCAAGTAATGTTTATTTCACTTTGATTTAATATATTACTCATGACCGTAGGACCATTAAAATCAATGTGTGAATAAATGTTCAGGAAAAACTATGATATTATGTGTACTCGTGACACAAATTCCTTACTAATAACTGTAGGGCTTGGCGATGCGTGTTGTTATTGTGAATGCTTTTTTTGTTTAGGTACTCGTATGTCGCAGGTGGCAAATAGATTTAAGAAATCTTAAGAATCAAACATTTACTTACGAGGAAGCAAATCTAATGATAATAAAAATATAATTGGGGTTTATACCCAATCTTAACATAACACGTTTCCCAAATTATATTGTCTGAGTCATATCATAGACCAAAGATAGACGCGGCGAATAAAAACACTAAAAATCGGGGGGTGTTTCTACGGGACGCCAAAGCTATGGGTACGCCGAAGCACACGTCCGTGGTACATTTATTTATTTATTTCCCAAAATTCACAGGTCTTAATACTTAAATAACATGAAACTTATGAATATACGAGTACCTTAAACCTAATAACGGATTTACATTTTTTTTATTAAACAAAAGAGGAGGAAATCTATTTGAGCAGGGAAAAGTTTAGTAAGAAGTAGTTTCGTGTCGTGTGTGTGACACAACACACACACACACACAGCATATACATATAGCATATTATATACTGCATAAAAATACAGACATTCCATCGAAAGACATTTTTGCACACCACCGCTGTCCATGTTCTCAAATTTTCCTTCCAACCAGGTTGCCTGTGAGATTGCTTTATGCGATAAGACCGCTAATAGTTTACCTCTAATTTTAAGCTTGTTTTGTTGTTTAACTTCTTGTAACTCGGTATGCAATAATGTGTTAATCTGTTCAATTCTGAAATAATAGTAAAAGTGTAACTCACTTATTATTGTTTGGTATCCTGGGTATTTCACACGATGACCTCGGCCGGTTGTTTGGATTCATCCCCATTGTGTTTAATACGTCTAAATGTATGTCCGCTGAAATTAAGAAAACATAATTATCTATCGATTTTTTAACAGACTTAAAAAAGGTTATCATCTAATATATAAAATTCTCGTGTCACAGTTTTTGTTGCCATACTCCTCCGAAACGGCTTGACCGATTTTGATGAAATTTTTTGTGCTTATCCGGTATCTATGAGAATCGGCCAAAATCTATTTTTCATCCCCCTAAATGTTAGGGGTAGTCCACCCCTAAATTTATTTATTTATTTTTTAGACAATTTTTTTAATTTCTATGTTTTTATGATACAACATACAAAAATACATACAATCCTCAATTTTCACCCTTCTACGATCAACCCTTATTTTTTAATTTAGTAATTTAATCATTTTTCCTCTCCGGTCGAAAACTGATCAATCGTCATTTAATTAGTTATCCCCGCCAGATGTCTACAGGTGTCACTTCTGACCCAGTAAACAGCACGGAGTAGGGATGAGAACGAAGCCGGTCTCCTTTCTTTCTCACTCCCTACACAGTTGTCGGCCATCATTATTGTTTATGCATCAAGTGTAGTAGTAACGTTGACAATTATTATTTTGCTATCTCAGTGTAACTCTCATATTAACTTTTAATCATTCCTATTTTATCAATAATAATTAAATTATCAATTTTGAGTGTATTTTGCACGATTAGTTAATCAAGTGATTTTATAACCTCAAAAGTACTCAACACGTGATACGAGCTTCCAATAACAACGGATTTTTGTTGTAAGTATACTTTTTTTTATTTATATCGAAAATGTTGTTGATCTTATAAAAATGTAATTTTAATTTAATTTTATTTAAAAAATGTAATTGAACAATTAAGATTTTCATAGTTTCCAAAAAATCAATCATTATGAATCTTTATTTTGAAATGTCAATGGGAATATTGGTTGTATGAAAAAATTATAAGAGACAATTTTTTCATAAAATTTAATTTTTTACTTTTTGAAAATTTTTTCTATAAAATAATGCTTATTTCACGCATATACCAAATTCTTACATACATACAATATACACATTCTATAATAACATAGGTACATACATACTTCCAATAAGTAAGCTATTTTTTGTCTACACTAGAAATTACTAGGAAATTATTTATATGGCAAAACAACGTTTGCCGGGTAAGCTAGTTTCTATATATATGTTTGTAATATTACTGCAACTATTTTTTGCAAACATTTTAATTTTTTATCTTTTGTAGAATCTAGAAACAATAGAAAGATCTCGCCTGATCTTAAGCGTCAATGCAGCCGTAGATAGTAGCAGACTAAACCTAGAAGGCGGGATAGATCCCTCCCTGGCTTCACTGAACATCATGCCGGAACAGTCGTTATGACCGCTTGGCGACGCGGTTTTGTCCAGAAAATTACTAATAATTACTTAAATTTGTATAGGTATTTGTTAGGTCAAGATAAAGTTTTCGACCTCTTTCACCAGGACTTCTCAATCTTCTGACTCCACATCATATTAAAATTTTCAAGGTATCAGTGAATCCCCAACTACCGAACAAAAACACAAGGCAATTGAGTATTTTTTGGAATTGTTTCTGAGAATTTTATGCTTAATTCTGACTTAGCATCAAGTCCAGTCCATTCTCCCGACCAATTCGTAAATTTTCAAACCCCCTAGCGTCAAATTACGAACCTTACCTTTAGCTATTCTATCACACTAATATTACAAATGCGAAAGTTTGTGAGTGTGTATGTTTGTTACTTCTTCACGCCTAAACAGGTGGACCGATCGAGCTGAAATTTGATATAGAGATAGTTTAGACCCTGGAATAAAACATAGGCTACACAGCGGGCAAAACCGCTGGGCGCAGCTAGTAGACTATAATTCAAGGTCAAGCATGGATTTTGAAGTCAGTTTAGCTGCGCAATAGCAGTTGCTCATATTTAATTGGCCAAATGACGAACTTCAAATCATTTAAAAATATTTACGGGCCCCCTTTACTAGCGCATTTTCGAGCTTTTATAGCGTGTAGAAAATCATTCACATAATACACCTTATTATTCATTTTATTTTTCGGACGAAAGTCATAGATGGAGGGGGTCACGACCCTCAGACATGAGGATCACGACTGATGGAGGAGGAGAAAATCAATCTAGAGGTATACGTCCTAAAACCCATCTCCACGTTACTATATCTTCATAATATACATTTGACGACCTCTGTGGCGCGGCGGGCTAATACCCGCCTGCCGCCTGCAACGCAAAAGGTTGCGGGTTCAATTCCCGCATGGGTCAAATGTTTGTGTGATCCACAGATATTTGTTTCTGGTCTGGGTGGCTTTCTATTATATCTATTATAAGTATGTATTTAGAAAAGAAAAGTAATATAAGTATTATATCCGTTATCCTAACCACCATAACACAAACATTAAGTTGCTTAGCTTGGGGTTAGGTGGCGCTGTGTGAAATGTCCTGAAATATTTATTTTTATTTAATATGTAGGTAGGTATACGTACTCATATCCGTGTATAAATTTCAACTGAATCCGTAGAGCGCAGCGATTTAAGTTGCGTTGTTAGTCAGTCAGTCATGGTTCCTCTAACAAATTTAGAAAAAGATGATAATATATTAGTTACAGGCCAACTAAGATTTAGAACGAGATTAAAGGCTCTTTTACATAGGACAAATTCCATGAAACCGATTATAATTTGGAAAGCTTTTTACGAGATGATATAAAATTACGAATAATTTACGAACAGGTTGCGCATATTTACCGCGTTTTTGTATAATTTCATTTACGTCACCGATGATGAATAATAATTTTGAGAATACATTGTAAATGTAAATTTTTATAACAAATAACCATACCGCTCTCAGTAGAGGAGGTGTGGAACGCGAACAATTCATTTCAACGAGATACATGAACAAACATTCGTGTTTTTAATTTATGTGAAACTTTCACATAGGTGCGTTATGAGTTTTGCATCAGTGTGAATAATTATGTCGTCAATCGTCCTACCTTTAATAAATTTTATTTAATTATAATCAGTCTTAATTTAATGACATAGGTCTTTTCAGTAATGATCGAAGGGGCACTTAGCGACGTGAACTAATGCAATAAGATAGAGCTACAACAAAAGCGCTGATACTCCACGATATACCAAAGTAGTGCGGCTCTAGCTTAATATATAAGAGGCCTTTTCAAATATGCGCGTGTAAGGCTTAAGAATTCGGCGATATTATTTACGTTAAAAAAACAGACAAAAAGTTGCACTGGTATGAGTAGCACTTGGCAACTCCCATTTTAGTGCTCATTACAACCAACATATTAGGTGTGAAGTCACTACAAAGAGAGATCAAGAAGACAATGACGTCACATGCACATGGTCTGCTTCAGTGACGTAGATACATTATTGTTTTGACAAATACATTCGTCCGTTCAACTTATTGTACCCAAAACTTAGGTGTATATTTATAGGCGCATGAGCATAAACTATATTAAAATCAAGGTTGTAGCGAACATATTTTGATTTTATAATGAAGTTAATCTCGACGAGTATGTGATTAAGCTCGTTAGTAAAACAAATCATCATTATTTTAATTAGAGTTATCCCAATAGCTACACCAGTTCATTTCGATTCTATGGAAATTGAGTGATTTTCGTCGAACAATGACCAATAATTTTTTGAGCGGCGGTGCTGTATATCCCCTAACTAATTGTCTGTAAACCTGCAATGTAGGTCATCAACTCACGTCTGTGATGGTTCTGATGCGGCAACAGGTGGTGTTGGTGTTGTCTCAGCGGGTGGTGATGCGGTGAGAGCGGCGGCGCGGCCGGCTGTATAGGCCCTGACTAGTCAGTAACTATGGTATCTAGGACAACAACTCAGGTCTGTGATGGTTCTGATGCGTCAACAGGTGGTGTTGGTGTTGTCTCTGCGGGTGGTGATGCAGTAACAGCGGCGGCGCGGCCGGTTCTATAGGCCCTGACTAGTCAGCAAACTATCTAGCACATCAACTCACGTCTGTGATGGTTCTGATGCGGCAACAGGTGGTGTTGGTGTTGTCTCAGCGGTGGTGATGCGGTGAGAGCGGCGGTGCGGCCGGTTCTATAGGCCTTAACTTGTCAGTAAACATGGCATGTAGGACATAAACTCACGTCTGTGATGGTTCTGATGCGGCAACAGGTGGTGTTGATGTTGTCTCAGCGGGTGGTGATGCGGTGAGAGTTCTATAGGCCCTAACTAGTTGTTAGTACCCTGCCATCTAGCACATCAACTCACGTCTGTGATGGTTCTGATGCGGCAATAGGTGGTGTTGGTGTTGTCTCAGCGGGTGGTGATGCGGTGACAACGGGGGCGCCGCCGGCTGTTCGCAAGACTGGTGCAGGGCCGAGTCTGAGTGTGTCCGTCGCCAGTTGCTGTCAGGGGGTGGGCTGGGGACAAATAAAACTAATGTACACTGCCCAGAAAATAATAAGAGGGGTCTGTGTCCACGGATCCTAGGATTTTTTTATTCATTATAGGTTAGCCTTTATTTACAATTTTGCTTGATGTTAAGCGACGATGCGGCCGTAGATGGTAGCAGACTAAATCTAGAAGACGGGATAAATCCCTCTCTGGTTTCACTGAATATCATGCTAGATCACGGTCATGTTGCCCGTTTTGTCCAGTGGGTGGTAAACAGTCATAGCCCAAGCCTACCAGTAGATCAGATCGAATTAAGAACTGATGCCGCGCAGCCCAGATACCTTTTACAAAAAAAGAAGTAGGCGTAAAAGTATCCCTTTTCGCGTTTTTTTTTTCAGGACCAGCACAACTGTTATGCAATAATTTATATAGGGGGTAATTCATAATTCATTTATTGATTGCGAAAATGGTGTACCCATTTTCGCAATAAGGTGGAAATCATTTGAGATTATATAGAACTCCATAATCTGCCTTTCGGCATGCAATAATTAATTATTGTTAATAATGGTATTGTTTCGCCAAAAGGGACTTTACCTTTTGTCGAAACGATATGGAGCCAACGTCAACATAGAGAGCAGTGTCAGGAGTTTTCAGTGAGAAATAATTTGCGGTCAAAAATCCAAGTCTGACTAATATGTTAATAAGGTCATTACGTAAAGATCATTTGTGTAATATCTTTTAATTATGTAAATTAGTTAAAATTTAGCTATTTATTTCTCAGGGCAGCGAGTGTTGCTAAACGTCTTAGATGCGCCGTCACAGCGGCTGTTTAGCCCTGACTAATGACGTAAATAGAGACCTCCGTTTGTGCTAGCACGAAAATATTTGCAACTATTTTTTAATTCGTAGTTTTTTATAATCGTTAAATCCTATCTTCTAAGAAATATGACTCGTATTGTTTTCCAACATATTATTTTTACCTGTATTCTAGAGTTTAAGGATTTAAAGAAGTTAACCAAAATATATTTTACAGACTGCACGTTTACTTTCAATAAATAGGCCAAGCACTATTCGCGCTACGCGCAATGCTTCCGTAGTACCTATTCAACGGTACCCCACATGATGGGGTCAGCCAGGAAAAAAAATCATTCCCATCTTACTTGTATGGGAAGCGGGAGGTACCCTAAATTAATTAATTTTGAATTATAATAATTGTAATTTGAATTATAATTATTGCCCTTATCTGTACAAATTTACAGTTTTCTAGGACTTATAGTTTCTCCGTAAAGCCGCGGACGGACAGACGGACAACACGAAACTTAGCTTCCTTGTTAACTACCGAAGCCTAAAAAGGGGAAGGAGACGTACGTTTTAATTAATAACTTGAAAACCACTAGACCGATGCGAGTGAATGAAGATATGACGGGCGATAAGTTTAATAGAAGAGGAAAATATGTATGTTGAGCCAGCCCTACTTAGAGTTTACGCCTGCTTTAAAAGTACAAGTTTTACCGGGGGTAGACTTCCTTTGCAGGAGGTAGTCTAGGTGGGTACCCCAGCAGTGCCAGTTATTCTACCGTCTGAGCAGTAATGTGCACGCATTACTGTGCTTCGGTAGAAGGGCACTGTAGCTAGTGAAATTACTGGGCTAAAGAGTCTTAACATCTTATGACTCTTGAGTCTTGAGTAAGAAGCGTTGGTGCAGTGCACCTAGAATCGTTGGGCAATTCTAGGTAGCACTGTACAGATAATGGGCAGCGTTATCTGTAAACATCAGGATAGCGTCTAGGTCGTCTTCTTCACATAAACTAAAACAATATACTAACAATTATGGATGAAAAAATGACTAATGGCATATACGCATGCCACAAATCAGGACAATAATATAAATATGACGTACATAGGTACATAACAATAATCTATTTCCCTGTCAGACTGCCATTCATATTTGTAGTATTTTCCGTTAAGAGACTAAGTTGACATTGTTTTTATTGTAAAATGTGTACTAATGAAATCCCCTAACGGGAATTCGAGTGGAATGTTAAAGGAAGCATATGTATATTTACAGGAATTCGTGTTGAACTTTTGACTTATCTGTAACTTTAAGGATAGCTTGTTCGAAGAAACCTAAGATTTGAGGGCGTGCTTGTACTAAAGAGTAATTTACTATAGGTAACTAAAGTCATAAATCGTACATTCATGTTTACTATTTGCATTTTTACGTGATTTAAGAAGTGAATTAAAAATACGATTAAAATGGCGGGTCGCACATAGATCAGAGGGCCTATTGGCTATTGCAAAACGACATGTAAAACACTAGAATCCATAGACAAAAGTGCGTACATTACGTGCTTAAACCTCCTTAGTAATATGAGTAAAGTAACAAAAGCAGCAATGTACATTGAAGTTGTCATCAATCGTAGTGGGTGAGAATTAGCCAATAGCCCCTCAGATTGGCAAAGGAGAGGGTTGAGTGGGATGTAGAGGGCTGTGGTTGATGATGATGATGAAAACGACTTCAAGCTCGCTTTCAATAAGGCATATGTTTTAGTTTATAACGTGAAAACAGCTGGACCAATTTCGAAGACTTTAAAATGTGACCTTGTGTAATGGAATAACTATTATATTAATACCATTTGAAAAAAAAAATTTCCAAATCGGCTCAGGCGTCTTGGAGTATTCGATAAACATTGAACAAACATAAAAAAAAATTACGACAAATTGGATAACTCCTTTTTTGAAGTTGGTTAACATTGCCTTTTAATATAATAACCTTGATAAACACTAGCCTGTCCCTAGGTGAAGCAGAGGGCAATCACAGAGCCTTTTTGCACTTGTTTCACTAATCTGTTAGATTCAGGTAAGCGAACAATAATTATATTAATGGGTAGCCAGACACAATGACACAGATCAGGCATGCTCATGCGCACATTGTGTTTTGCGCCTTAAATATTACACATAAAATTATTATACAATTTTTTTGAGAAAAGTAGTTCCAATTTAAATGGAACCAAATTGGAAGTAGAAGAGATCAGAATACGGCGGTTCAAATCCTGCAATTCCTACTAATATTATAAAAATGCGAAAGTATGGATGTGTGGATAGATGTATGTGTGCTCGAAAAATTTATCATTCTCAAATGGTTCAACAGATGCTGAAAAAGCATATAGGTATCAGGTAATGGACCTGATATAATACGTAGGTTACTTTTCGCGCGGGTAAAGCCCAGCAGTAGTAATGGCAATTAATGCTATTTTTCATTAATTTCATTAGCATGCTAATTTTCATGTCATAGCATGCTACGTGCTTTTGCTGCGGGTAAAACCACCGGGCACTAGTAATAGTATAGATAGTTTAACCTTTGCCCACAATCTTGCCTGATTGAGTTGCGTAAAAAGAATCTTTTACTACGTTCTTGAACACGTCATGAGTCACCTAAATTAATTCCAGTGCCATTGTTGACGCTTTTAGATACCTCATTCATTATTAATAATAATTGTTTTATATTTGGCATCGGCTTATTTTGCACTGGACTTTATGCTTGTGCTGAATTTAATATTCAAACATACCAAATTTCAGGTCTATCGGTTCAGCCATTTTGGCGTAAAGGGCGTTTATTAATTATTAATTATTTAATATTAGGAGGGGTCTAGACGTCACGGGTATGACTACCTATAAATTCATGGCCGTAATCTACTTAGCTATTTTTAGGGTCTAGCCCTCAGGACTCAGATGCCGCCGGGACTACGGAGAAGGGCTTGTTCACGTTTGAAGGCGCGGGCGCGACAGACTTTGCTTACATCGCACTTGCGTTTGTACGTGAGCACTTTCATAGCACGTCGTATGTTTGATATTTCGCGCCCGCGCCCGCGCCCGCGCCCGCGCCCGCGCCCGCGCCCGCGCGTTCAACGTGAACAAGCCCGAAGAATGCGAGAGCGTACTTCCGTCGTCCCCGCTGAACAACGGCTGGAAGGAACCCGGAGTTATAGTGGGTATATCGGCCGGTCTCTCCGGCGGGGAGTCCCACATAACCACCCTGTATGACTAGCTCAGGGTGGTATGAGTAATGCATTTCCCCGAGAAAAAAAAAAAGTTCCGTAGTCAACAAGGAACCCTTATACTCGTAGTTTCATATTGTTGTTATTTTTTCTAAAATGCAGTCATTATATTTTTTCTAATAGGTACATGTAAAGTACAAAAAAAAATCAACTTTAATAACATGTTTATTTCAGCCACTATAATATAGAGGCATAATATAAAATCCCAGTAAGCAAAATTGTGCCTATGATATTTAAAAAAATATAGAAACCATAAATTTAAGAACGAATTAGCAAGCACAACATAACATATCTACAGTGGCGGATTTACAGTCTAGGCCGCCCTAGGCCCCAGTCCATGTAATACTTGCACCTACGTCGTATATAACATGTTTACTCCTACTTACTCCTTAACACATTCGGTGCCACCGACTCGCGAACAAAATGAACGTGAACTCGCATGGCGAGTCGAACAGTGGCGGATCCAGAATTTTTTTTCTTGTGATAAGGTAGGTCTGTACATTTCAACGTTTACCTACAATTTGAATCTCTAAAATAGGAAATGTTATATCTCTGACAAGAACGTGTGCGTTAAACTCGTTCCGAATAGAATAAAATTTTAAAAACCTTGTAATGCGCGAGCAGCTTGCTGCGAGCGCTGAGAAAATTTTACGTTTCAGACTACAAAAGATGTGCAATGAGAGCCGGTTTTAACATTACCAGCGCCCTGGGCGAGATTTACGGCGCCCCCTAAAAAACAATTTTTTTTCTGGGCCGATTCCGATGGGCAAAATCATGGGCGTATCTAGAAAAAAATCCACCTTTCCAGCTTGCTGCGAGTTCCGAGAAAATTTTGAATTTTTCAGCACGAATGATGTGCGTTTAGCTTGCTCCGAGCGGCAAAGAAAGTAAATGTTCTCATTTATAAAAGCGCGAGCAGCTCGTTGCGAGCGCCGAGAAAATTTTGAATTTTTCAGCACGAATGTTGTGCGTTTAGCTTGCTCCGAGCGGCAAAGAAACTAAATAAGTATTCTTATTTATAAAAGCGCGAGCAGCTCGCTGCGAGCGCCGAGAAAATTTAGATATTTTACAGCACAAATGATGTGCATTTAGCTAGCTTCGAGTGGCAAAGAAACTAAATGTCCTTATTTATAAAAGCGCGAGTAACTCGCTGCGAGCACCGAAAAAAATTGGAATTTTTCAGCACGAATGATGTGCGTTTATCTTGCTTCGAATGGCAAAGAAAGTAAATTTTCTCATTTATAAAAGCGCGAGCAGGTCGCTGCGAGCGCCGAGAAAATTTTGAATTTTTCAGCACGAATGATGTGCGTTTATCTTCCTTCGAGTGGCAAAGAAACTAAATGTTCTTATAAAAGCGCGAGCAGCTTGCTACGAGCACCGAGAATATTGAATTTTTCAGAACGAATGGGGCGCCACGGGCGTCCCATTATAGAGCCTGTGGCGCCCCTTTTATCCGGCGCCCTGGGCGGTCGCCCAACCGCGCCCCACCCTAACGCCGGTACTGTGTGCAATGAGCTCGTTCTGAGTGGTGAGCAAAGTACATAATATTCTATTTATAATTGCGCGAGCAGCTAGCTGCGAGTGCCGAGAAAATTTTATATTTCAGGCTACAAAAGATGTGTTCTGAGCGGTGAGAAAATAAATATTGTTATTATAGAGCAGAGCCACCGAGAAAAACCCATGGCCCCTTGAAGCCTTTAAAATATTTACGTACTTTTAGTTATTTCTTGTCATCAGTGATTTTTTTGTCACGATTGGCCGCCCCTAATATCTGGCCGCCCTAGGCCCGGGCCTACTGGGCCTTAGGGCAAATCCGCCACTGCATATCTACTCGTACGTCTCAAGATGTTTATCAGAACAAGGAAGCTTGTTAACTTGTTACATAAATGATTTGTGGTCATAAAATATTTTTCATACACGTGTACTAGATAGCTCATATGATTAGCTTTATTCCTTCGTTAATAAAATGCGACATTTAGTTTATTTCATATTATTATTATCATCATCATCATCAGCCTATGTTCGTCCACTGCTGGACATAGGCCTCCCCCATGGCACGCCACTCAACTCGGTCCTCCGTATTTCTTCTCCACCCATTTTTATTATATTATATTTTTCCATCCATTTTAATTATTATTATATTTAGCCTGAACTGTCCCACTGCTGGGCAAAGGCCTCCCCCAAATTCCTTTCGATCTAGCGCCGCCTCTTCCCAGCCCTCCAGATACGTGATCAGGCCGTCACGCCATCGCTTCCGGGGCCAGCCTCGGCGACGCCGTCCATCTTCAGGTGCCCATTCTGTGGCGACCTTTCCCAGTGGTCGAGGTGCATGCGAAATGCGAACAACGTGACTGGCCCAATCCCATTTCAGCTAGGAAGCCTTGATGCCGACGTCCATTTATAGTACAGCTTTAATATTAGAAAAAGTAAGGCAATTTGTCTTTGGCATATTCCATACCACACTATACAAATTAAGTAATATGCCTTTTAAGTGGACTGATACTAAATGATATAAAATAAATAGGTAATTCAGGACATTTCACACACTACTTAAAAATCAATCGATGTGACTCAATTTATCATTAAATCTGAATGAACAATTTAAATTTGTAAACTAAAATAGAGAAATAAATTTTTATATTACCAAGCGAGAAGTTCTTCCAAACAAAAACGTATTTCCAAATCGTAAAAACGATGGAATCATGAAGAATATAGATAGATAGATAGATAACGCTTTATTGATACAACATGAAAGAACTTAGAACTAGATACAATTTGTAATGTAGACAGTGTAACAATTGGCGGTCTTATCGCTAATAGCGATCTCTTCATATTATATGATTTAAAAACCTTAAAACGATTGAAAATCATACAATTATTATTGTTAAAAGTTACTACAGCTGGGCAAAATATTAATTATTCTTTATACTTCATGTGTTATAGAGCAATATAAGACAAGTTTTTAATCCACTTTATAGCCGCGCGACCTTGCGTTAAAGGTAAATTTAAAACCTTTTAAAATTATAAAACTTTGTCAAAGTAAAAATATCATAAGTGTTCATAATAAATGTTGTGTTTTTTTAGAAAGGTTCATTATGAAAAGGTGTTATAATGTTATGTAGTAGCATAGATTTAATATCCACAAGATGTGACATCTAGTTGATTTTGTTTGCTGTCTGCCAAGTTATATAGGAGACTCGGCATGAGGCGCAGACTCATTCCGAGAACACCCAAGAACACCCGAAAAACGTGAATATAATCGGTTTGTCATAGTCGGTTGTCTAGAACTCACGCTCGCGTACTCTCCGATCGGTGTCTGTTTTGTCCGATTCGGGGAGTTTCTCGTGTGAGAAAAGAGAAGGTCGCATACAATTTTCGTTTCTTGTGCAAATATCTAAGCGAAACCTCTCGCGTGAGCTGGCTTTATGTCTAGACAGTAAAAATTTAAAAAAATATATCATGATTAATATATGCTTAAGTTAGAAAGAATGTTCAAACATTCAAGCTAAGTGAATACTTGGCTTAATAGCTGAAATAATCATGACCAATACATCATGTCCTTGTAGTGGTAATTATTTATACTTTATGGGTCATAAGTTTCTTTGAACAATATTTTATAGTAACGTAAATAAAACCATTTTGTATTCGTAAAATAATAGGAAGACTTAATTAAAAGGGTGTTGGTTAAGAAAACCTTAATATTTTGAAGAGTTGGTGAGTTGCGTAAATTGTGTGAAGCCATAGATTTTCTGGCCTGTTTTTGGCGGCTTTACATTTTGGCTTTACTAAAATTATTGTTTGTAGGTAAAGTAGAAAGTTATTCACATTGAATTAGTCGCTCCACTGTGCGTCTTCTCTGATACTACTCTTATCTCTGACACAAAACACAAAGCACTATGTCTGATTATATCACCCGCGCGCACTTCGTCGCTCCTAAAAGTAAATACTATAATATGAATGTATTATACATATAAACCTTCCTCTTGAATCACTCTATCTAATAAAGAAAACCGCATAAAAATCCGTTGCGTAGTTTTACTATATACGCGGTAAGCAACTTTATACTATGTATTTTTTGAGTATACTTTTTTTGAGTGATATATATTTTTTGAGTGTGATATACATACATATATACTTAATGCTTATTAACGGCTTATTTTTTAAAGAAGAAATTAAGCATCGGGCGTCCGATTCTTGTCTTGTTCTTCATTATCATAAACAATCTGGCACTTGGGATATGAAAGTTCAATTAAGGGACCCACGTACGAAGAGGTTGGCACTCTTGGCACTTAGGATCGGCAAAGGGTCAACACTTTTTCGACCCAGGAAAATGCGTTACGCATCGTCACCCAAGGCGGTATGTGGGACTCCTCCGTCGACGATGGGCGCGGCGAGGATACCTATTAAAAAATCTTGGGGTGGTCCTGCGGGACGCCCAAATGCCAAGGCAGCGGGTACGCCGAAGCACTCGTCCGCAGTCATCAAATGTGTGTCATTTCTAATCAGAATCTTACCTCAAATAGACTGTGCTTCCATAGGGGCTTGTGTCGTGTTTCCTATCGGCCGGGCGTCGCATGGGCCCCACGGAGGAAGAGGTCCGGCCCCTCTGTCCGGGGGACCGGGAGGGTGACGCGCCGCCACTGCGTCCGCCGCCGCCCAAGCCATACTGAGTCGCTAGTGTTGTCTCTTCCGGCTACGGACAAGCGAAATTGTACTTTATTGCACTGGTTTTAAAGTCTTTTTTAAGGTGATAGCTTTAGGGAGATCTAAGCGGCCTTATTATACAACTAATAAGTCGCCAATTTCTGTCAGGGGGTGGGCTGTGGACAAACCACACAACACACTGCCCAGAAAATAATTAGTGGGGTTCGTGTCCACGAATTCCTAGGATTTTTCTTACTCATTATACGAGTAGGTTAGCCTTTGACCACGATCTCGATTGATGTTAAGCTACGATTCGGCCGTAGATGGTAGCCTAAACCTAGAAGGCGGGATAAATCCCTCCCTGGCTTCACTGAACATCATGCCGGAACACGGTCATAATGACCGCTTGGCGACACGGCTTTTTAAATCATTAGAGCTTTATTTTTGACTGATAGATAATGCACAATATATTAAGCTCTGATCAACTAAATTTGAATATCTGTGTGTTCCTTTAACCATATACCTAAGTAGTAGGAGATAATTTAAATTAGCAAAGGGACAAGTTTATAGGGGGCGAATTCCTTTTGTTACTATGTCAGTATAGTTTAAGAATTAACATAGCATGCAAAAAAATTACACCTAGGAGCTAATTACACCAATTACGATGATGTTTTTACTTAAGTAGTACAATTTTGTATATTCTATACTAAACTTAAACGTCTAAATACATCGCTTCTAAAATGAGCAAGCTGCCATAATCCAATCTGCCCTTTACATTAAAAAACCTAAGACATTTTGACTTGCAGAAAAACCTTTTATGTTAGTCCCTACGAACAGCAGCCTGTTCACTTTAAATGCTCATTAAAACAACTTTGAATAACGTACACTACCTAACTATTACATTATTTAAATAATAATATTCACAGTGACTTGCCAAAATGATTACATTTCAAAAACATATTATATTACAAAAATTAAAACTAACTGTATCTACAATACCGTGAAGATGCTTCAAACACTATTTTTAAACATATGTAGTTTTCATTCATGCAATACCTATCATGCACATAAGCTTTAGATACCCTACATACAAAAGGTGTTGACTAATTATTACCTGTTAATCAACAGCTTTGGTGTGAAAAGTTCTTTATAATATTACATTGTGTTCTTCAAGAGCATTCACATACTTAAAATAGAAACTACTGGGGTCCTTGCAATAGGATTAAATACTACACTAGCTAAAAATAAATGGCCTTTGAAGTACACAATCATTATCAGATTTGCTTTTAAATTGACAGTATTTTAATCAACAAATTATGCCAAAATATGAAGCATATTGACAGTTCATAATTCGATATTTTATATCAAGACTATTAAGCAATATTGCTAATAACAATGTGCACGTCTTAGGGCCACCGCTAATACATTTTAAAAATTTCCAGATGTTTTATATAAGCTTTAAAAAGGCCAGTTTTTGCCAAGTTTGCAGATTACATGGTTAAAATCAAATTAAATCATCTGGAGTCTAGACAAAACATGCCTTAAAATCAACCTGTGTAAAGCTCATATGTTATAATTAACTCAGGGACTAAAATATAAGCCAAATTTTTTGTTACATACTTTTAAAAATCTGATTTAAGACATAGACTTAAACTTTTAATAAAGACATGTATTATGTATGAATCATAATATTATTTTTAGACTATAACCATCTAAGTTAAAAACTATGAGCGAAATCTTATGTGATATTATATAATATCACAGTTAATTAACTAAGATTGTTTATTGAATGAACATATGATGAAGATTGAAACACATGTTACTGTGCAAATAAATAAAAAATAGTTGGATTATGTACCTTAACTACATTATAATACAAACTATTCACAAGAACCTATTTAGTAACTCAAGTGTACTATGTAATTAGCACCTCATTTGAAACTATTTGCATTGATTTTTAACAGATTCGAAACTTAAATTTGGGCTTTATTCAGTAATTTTGCAATTCTATGAGGAAAATTAACAGCTTTTATTATTTTCTTTGAAGATCTCAGGATTTTCAAAATGATTTTTTTATTCTCAGGATTTTTAAATCGATATTGTTTTGATTATGATTAATATTATCCAGTTTATGTGAGTCAATGATAATTTTAAAATAACTATAAAATATACCTATTACAGCACAACAATTGAATTAAAAAATATATTATTAACCTCTTTCAATATAAAATGTCGAGATGCACATTTTAACTCATTTAGGAACTTTTTCCTGGATTAAATCACACGAAGTTTTTATCGAGTGGGAAAACGCACAAAAACGGCGGCATTTTTTAATGATATAGCATAATAATGAAATATTATTATTAATGGACTTTGTCCTGTGTTATTTCCGTTATTAATTTCTAAGGAAACTGAGCATCACAGAAATGATAGCTCAATCCAAACTTGAGCATGAAGAGCACTTCTGCACTACATTTCTAAATCTGTGAAATGTCTAGCATATCAATAGTAAATTTTGTACGGTAGCTTACACAACACTACCCTTCAATTTGTGTCTGTCAACAAATCTTACTAATATAAACATGAAAGTTAGTAAGAATGGATATCTGGATGTATGTTTGTTACTCTTTCACACCTAGACGGGTGGAACAATTGAGCTGAAATTTGGTATAGAGATACCTTAGAATAACACATAAGCTACATTACAGTGGGTGCAGGTAGTTTAGTGAAAAGCAGTCCAAAGCCTGCACAGTCTATATTACAGGAATTTCTGAGAAAATTAAAGAAATAAACGGAGCACATTTACAGCCATTTCTAACTGCACCACTACAACACTAAGAATAGAGTTCAAAATTCTATGGCAAGGCACAAGTGGACACACATTACTAAAGATTTCAAGACTTTTTAATATACAAACCATTTGGCAGATTTCAGTTTAAAATTTACTTTTGTAAATTTGTAAAACTAAAACATATTTATAACAAAACTATTATGATAATTGTACTAGTACAAATGTAGGTAATTGTACTAGTGTAAATGTGAAATAATGAATGTGTTTGTTACTTATTCACACCCAATACTTGTTACCTATTCATACCTAAATTGATAGAACTAAAATTGAATATGCAGGTAGAATAACACAAAGGGTACTTTTTAATGGGTAATACTGCCGACTGCCGAGCATAGAAACACATATTAATGGAAAGTTAGATAATTTATCTATAACAATAAACTTTTACATTAATAATAATATTAGCGGCAAGTAGGATTGATTTATCTTAACAGCTCTATAATTGTCATTCAAAATAAATTACTTCTTTAAATGCCTACTCAAAGGTCTTGGTCATGGCTATAATTTGTTTAATTAACACAACCTTGATACTGTTTTTATTACATAATTTGTATACTGCTTATGTGTTGCCTATTTAACTGTATATAATGAACTAGTAATGTCTTGAGGTGTTACCCATATCTGTGGAAGCTTATAATTGGCCTTCATTGTTATATTTCCTGAAATATTTATTTTTATTTATTTATTGTCCTGAAATATTTATTTTTTTATTTAATCTCCTATTCTGTTACTTGCTAGCTGTAAGCTATCTTAAAATAAATAAAATATAATAAAAACTATAACAGTTTTTACTCTGTGGGATAAAACTATCCGAATGTCCTTTCCCAAGATTTGAAATACCTCTATTTCACATTTAAATCAGTTGTGGTTTAGGCACGAAGAGGTAACTGACAGACACATTGGCATTTTATATTATAGACTATAGACTAGCTTTGCTTCACAGTTTCACTTGTGTAAGTCTGAATCCCATGGGAAAAACGTTATTAAAGTAGCCTATGTGTTCTTTCAGGTACTTTATTTCTTATCATTATGGATACTTCTTGGCAATCTGTCTGTTTGACAATACATTACTATCTTTCAAGTTTTATCTCAATCTGCTCAATGGTTTTTTATGAAAGAGCATAGACATCCACTTTTCACATTTCCAATTTACATGGCCCTCTAGATGGTTTCCTAAATGTCTTGAAATCTTTTACTGTTTGTAAACAAAATGTGTGGCCACTGTGTAGTCTCAAATAGCTCAACAGGTGTTCAGGATTATTTCTCACAGCTTTTCACTATTACAGTGCTTTTCAAGGCATATTCAGTATTGCAATATCCAGTTATACGTATTATTGTAGAACATTAAATCTTGGGAACCAATACTTGTTAATAAGTGAATTAAATAATATATGGCCAATATTGTAATACTGACAATGTAACTACGTAATTTGTTGGAATAAAGTTTTATATTAATGTAAAAATTAAAAATATACCAAAATTGTTAAAATATAATAAATGTTTGTTAGAATAACTTAAAAATTTTGCAATTTCCGCTCCCAATGATTTCATGTTCTACAAACTAATCTATATATTAAAGTAATTCACACCTGGAAAGCTACACAACTAAACAAATTAAAAAAATAGATTCCAAAATAGAGGAACCTTGACATTGTCCATTTCAGAGGAAGCATTCTGTGGTGCAGCCACATTGGGCAGTGAGCCACTCCTATATGTGCCCAATGATCCCGGACTCAAAGCTGGCCGAGGTATCTCAACTACGTCTACCTCTGGCGGAGCAACTTTAGTTCTCCCACATCTGCTACTTGAGTTCACCTGCAATCACTTCTCTCTAACATCCAACACTTAACACATTCTTATTATAATCTTATATGAATTTTAACATTACACTTTCTTATTTACTCATAGTCAGTCAATGAGTTCCAACTTAGATTTTGTTATCACATTTTCCAGACACAAGAACATATCAAATTATGATGTTTCCTTAGAAGTAACATTAATAATAACTAACTGGCTATTGTGTAGAGTTTAAATAGACCTGAAACACATTTGACAATGACAATTGAGAACTAAACACTGAACACAAGCCACATTATTTTGTTCGTGTGTTGAGAATATCGCAAGGTGTCCGAGTCGCAATACGCGTTTTGTAGTGATTATTGTTTACGTCGGCGAGTACATTTGACGGCCAGGAAGCGATTGCCTGAGTAAATAGGCGACAGACCTACCTTATTGGTTGCGTCGGAAACTTCGCGCATAATTTTCTCAAAAGCGGCGGTCTCCTCGGCCTGCTTTTGATTGTGGAGAGCAATTTTTTCACTGAATTTCCTTGGATTCGCCATGATGGCCAGTAAACATTTATTTTTCTCTTTTTACATCACAATTTTCAGCGCTCCAAGAAATAAAACGCGCTTGTCGTAGAGTCGTAGCTGTCAAGTCAGGCAACTAATTACAATATTGCCATATAAAATAATTAGTGACTGCTACCGATTAATCGACTAAATTTTAATCGATTGTTTTTAGAATAAAATTAATTGTAATTTTTAAGCCTGTCACTCACGGTACAATCGATCGTAACGATCCGTCGTCGACACTAACCGCTAGTCTATAAAGGTGCCCATACACGGTACGATCCGTCGCTACGATCATCTGAAACGATATCGTGACGATGTATCGCAACAAAACTGCCGCTCACACATGAAACGATTGGTCGTCACGATCGATCATTTGCTGGTTTGAAAAAACAGAGTGACGACGTGTTCAAATAATTCAAGACGTGACTACAATGGAAAACGAACTTCTTTTTCTTAGTTTTGTGGCAGTAACTTTGATTCGGTTACGGAAAAAAAGAAACAAACCTAGAAAAATGTGGGTTAAGAAATGGCTATTAAAACGACATCAGTACTCGCATGTAAATATTTTAAAAGAATTACGGTTCCATCCAAAAGACTGGCACAACTACATGAGAATGACTGAACCTACGTACCTAAAATTATTGAAATTAGTATCACCTAAAATACAGAAGCACGATACAAACATGAGGCAAGCTGTCAGTATTCACGAACGCCTTAGTGCAACTTTGCGTTTCCTAGCCACTGGACGATCCTATGAAGATCTAAAGTTCTCATCTATCATTTCACCACAGTTACTGGGGAGAATCATCCCAGAAACCTGCGCCGCCATTTACGAAGCATGTCACGACTATTGTAAGGTATGTACTGCAATAAAACATAAATCATTCTTAATAGTTATAACACTGGTAAACAGTAGTTTTGTTTTATGAAGTTTTTTAACGGATCTTGTATGATTTTGTCTCGCTGATTCCAAATCTGTAGTCAGTTTTTGTCTAGCAGCTCTAGTTTTTGAAATATGAGCATATTTCATTTTTAGCCAAAAATACCAAAATTTTAGAATTGAAATATATATTGCTCTTACTTAACATGAAAAAAACTTTATTTTATGAGCTTTTCTTGCATAAGTAGAAACATCAGTCTTATTACGAATGCTCCAGCAGTAATCAGTCATCATATTTGCATTCCAACGACCCTGGTATCTCTCTTCCATAGTGCGAATATCCTGATGAACGGATTGTCCTTGTTCTTCACTTAAATCGCCAAATTTTTCTGGGAAGCGGTCTAAATGGCTAAAGAAGAAGTGTATCTAGATGCTCATGTTACATTCTAGCATCTGGAATTGCAACATGAGCTGCTCAATGTGTTGAATGTAGCCTGGAAACTTTATATTTCATAAAAAAAATTGTACAACCCAAATAAATTAAATCCATGCAAATTTCTCCTCATCTGTCATAGAGTCAGTAAAAAATTGGTCTTTTATTAGTTCACTGATTTGTAAACCATCAAAAAGACCAGCTTTAATTTTTTCTGTGCTATCAATTTAGGAAACATTTAAAACTGGGGAAAGCTTAGCATAGAACTTTTCTAAACTGTTTTATCAGACCTAAATTTATATGAAGAGGGGGTATTTAGGATTTAGGTATTTAGGATTGGTCTAATAACCGATTTTAAATTAGGATAAGTCCATTCGGAACGATTTTTGCGGTTTATTGCGGTAATATTCACAACAACAAAAGTCGGTTTTTGCCAGATCCCAGGACTTTCGAACTTTAAGGTGAATCTTTTTTATTAGGCCATAAACGTAATGATGTTATGTAACTACTACATACAAAATTCGGCATCCAAGGCTTACTAAACATTTGTAATGGCTTCCCAAAGTTGTCAAAATAGGCCTTTTTCACAGAATTAAACGCACTTAAACGCATTTCCTTAACATATAAGCACACCAAACATCACAAAAACTATCCGGATCATTTAAATAAGTTCTCCTTTACGTAGACATAGCGGTTTATCTAAGAATTTTTGTAATTTTTTGCACTATAAATTAATTCAAGTAAGCAGAGTAACGATATTTCAAGAAGTAGCTGTATCACTAAAACTAGAGCTGCTAGAAAGAAACTAAGGGTAGATTTGAAATCAGCGACGTCAAATTAGTAAGAAACAGTTAAGAAACTTCATAAAACAAAAAAAAAGTATGATTTTGTTGACCAGTGTAATCATTTATTTTCCATTCATATAGGCTGTTAAACATGGTAGGTACATAGTTAAACATTAGGATTGAAAGTTTTCAAAAAAATAAATTAAATTTTGTTCTTTTGCACCTGACAACTGTTCTCCCGTAGGTCTCTGTCTGGCTTGGAGTAAAGGTGGAGTTTGAGGTTTGGAGGACTGATTTTCAGGAATGTGTAACAGTGTAGTCTGTTCTTCTGGTGGTGTCTGAATTTCTTGTTGATTTGAAGGAATGTTCTGTGACAAATGAGACTGTGAGAATGGAGACTCCTGAGGTTGAGAGTATGGAGACATCTGAGATTGAGAGTAGGGAGATGTCTGTGGTTGATAGTGTGAAGAAGTGTGAGATTGAGAGTATGGGGAAGTGTTAGGTTGAGAGTAGGGAGATGTCTGTGGTTGATAGTGTGAAGAAGTGTGAGATTGAGAGTATGGGGAAGTGTTAGGTTGAGAGTATGGAGATGTGCGAGGTTGAGAGAATGGAGATGTGCGAGGTTGAGAGAATGGAGAAGTATTTGGTTGCCAATCTTGGGAAGAGTTATTTAAAATATTATTTACTCTACTTACACATTGTCTATTCAGGTTCCCAAGTTCGGCTTCTAACAAGGTTTCATTAATAATTTTTTCCGCCCAGATCCGTTGATCTTTAGGTAATGATTTTAATTTAGAAGCTACAGTTTTTCCAAATATGTCACATGTATCGTCAGGTTTAAGAGACAAAATTTTTTTATTTATATTGTCAAGAGTTAAATCTATTGTTGAATTTGACACCTGCGAAGATTTCTTGCGCTTTAATTGACTTGGTGTAGGTGGAGGTGGTAAAATATCGTCATTTTCAGCTTGAGTTCCACTTGGTGACGGATTTTCGTTGGCATCTTCATGTTGTTCCTCTGTAATCGTCTGTAATAAAAGAAATTTGATTTGTTTCAGTTACCTTCGAATGAAAGTGAATGGAAAGCAATTGGAGCTGATTTCGAAAAACGATGGAATTTTCCCAATTGTCTTGGCGCTGTTGATGGCAAGCATATTAAAATAAAGCCGCCGCCTGAATCTGGTTCATATTTCTTTAATTATAAACACTTCCACAGTCAGGTTCTGATGGCAATTGCTAATGCTAATTATGAGTTAATTTATTTTCACTTTGGTACAAACGGCCGAGTGTCTGACGGTGGGGTTATAAAAAATACAGATTTTCATCAAAAACTTATAAACGGTACATTGGGGTTGCCACAACCAGATTCAGTGAATGGAATAACGCTTCCTTATGTGTTTGTTGGAGATGAAGCTTTTGCTCTAAGGAATAATTTTTTGAAACCATTTAATAAGTCACAGCTCAATGAAAAAAGAAGAATTTTTAATTACCGTTTATCCCGAGCAAGACGCATAATTGAAAATGTATTCGGAATTTTAGTTGCTCGGTTTGGAATACTGAAAAATGGAATAAATTTGGACTTAGATAATATTACTCCAGTGGTGATGGCTTGTTGTGCACTACATAACTTTTTACGCCGTGAAAATCCAGACACCTACTCCCCGCAAGATAGCTTTGATAGAGAAAACTATGAAGTTGGAGAGATTGAAGAAGGTCTACATAGTAACTTGATTGGTCTCGAGAGAAGAAGGGGATCCGGTTTTCACTCAGCAACAGAAAATAGAAATTTGTTTGTAGATTATTTTAATGGAATCGGTGCAGTTCCTTGGCAGAACAATTATGTGTAGCACTTAAGTACATAAGTTAATTTAAGTTGGAATTTAAATAAAGATTTGTACTCACCGACTTTGTGGAACTTTCTCCTTCACGTGGCATTTCTTGGTCTTTTAAGAACATTAAATTTTCAAAATATGACAGTTTAGGCGAATAAACTTCGTCAGCACTGCTTCCGGATAACAGCGAATCATTCTGTTTCTTCAATTCTTTACGAAAGACTGTCCTTAGGTTATTAATTTTCTTTTTAACTTTATTCAAATCAGCAGTTCTGTCAATTATTTTCATTTTCTCCAAAAGTACATTATAACACACCGTTCTCTTCACGTTGTTGTGATAATCTTTACGTCTTATTTTCCATAAAGGCTCTTGTTCTCTGAATAATTCAATAAATTCAATCAAATCGTCGTTACTCCATGTAGTCATTTTGTTGTTTCGTTCGTCGAGTGTAGGCTAGGTACGTAGACAATAGACATGCAGCGCGTGCGGCGGCCGGCGTTGACTGAGACAAAAATCGAATCGTTGATCGCAAGGCGCCATACACTGTCGATTTATCGTTACGATTGGTCTGATCGCAAGGGATTCTGTGACGACCTCCGATATCGTTTGCGATCAAGTAAATCGTTAACGATGTGAACATACACTGGCGATCCGTCGTTTCGATCGGTCTGCAACGACGGATCGTACAGATCAATCGTACCGTGTATGGCCCCTTTAAGTCAACGACCGATCGAGACGATGGATCACCAATCGCCAGTGAGTATGTTGAGATTGTCAACGATTTACTTGATCGAAGACGATAATATCATTTACGATATTGTAAACGATGGATTGTCAGTTTGTGGCGTTTTGCTATCAACGATGTACCTGCTGGATTGAAGACGATATCGTAAACGATTTCGACATGCAATATCGATCCTTCGTCTCGATCGGTCGTTGCGATGGATCGTTGACGATATTTATACTTTTTCATCCGAGTATTTATAATATCGAACCGAATCGTACGATATAAATATCGTTGACAACGGATCGTCTCAATCGATCGTACCTAGTAAGCAAGCTTTACTAATCCATCCATCAGTATTGTCTAGATAGATAAATTATTATTGCCATTTTAGTGCTTCGAACAATACATAAATAAGTTATTTTTGTCAGGGTTATGGCAAATGCATGAAATTATGCGTCATTATAAAAAAATAGAATTGTCACTGGCACGGAAATGTCAATGACTACATAAGTCAATAGTGTCATTTTGTCATTATTGTCATTTTTATTTGCGGCGCGACTGCGGCCTGTGGTTTTGATTCTTGAATAATTTATTTCCCACAAAACTATTAAATAACATTACATTAAATTAAATTTTAAAGTGAAACAATGTTATTCAGCATAAGAAAAAAACAAACGTAAAAATACATTTAGGTACCCAAAATAATAATCGACCGACATCCAAACTACTAAATTTAATGTAATTACATCAGAAAAAAATGGAAGAAAAATACATTTTAACTCTTGATATCGGTACATCTACTATTCGATCGTATATTTATAATTCTAGAACTGAAACTGTGGGGAAAGCTGTTGATCAGGTAACTTCGAAAAACACTTTTTAATTTTCGCGACTCGAGGGCGAAAAATATTATTTTTAACTTGATTTTTGCTTAGGTGGTGCTACATTACCCAAGCCCTGGATTTGTAGAAATAGATCCTGATGAACTGTGGGAATCAGTTGTGCAAGTTGTGCAAAAATCTATTAAAGGTAAGAATTAACCGATGGGGCCAAAGATAAGACAATATTTAGAGGATGTAATGCAGTTTTGTTGTTGTAATAAATTTACTTTTATTATTTGTAATAAACGTGGAATATTTTTTAATAGATGCAAGCTTATCAGCCGGTCAGATGTCAGGTATGGGCATTTCGACTCAAAGGAGTACATTCGTGACCTGGTCTCGGAGTACAGGGAAACCGTTCCATAGGTTTATAACATGGAAGGACATGAGAGCTGATAGATTGGTCAAACAGTGGAACAATTCTCTTACTTTTAGGGTGAGTAGGCACATATTGTCTTTTTTTTTATATGTGGAGAAGTAAGAAGACGAGCAAGACGCTCTCCTGATGTTAAGAGATAACGCTGCTCATAATCAGTACAGTGCTACCCAGATTTTCACAATGATGCGCAATTCTAGGTGCACTGCACCAACGCTGCTTACTCAAGAGTCATAAGACTCTTTAGCCCAGTAATTTCACTAGCTACAGTGCCCTCCTACCGAAGCACAGTAATGTTTGCACATTACTGCTCAGGCGGTAGAATAAGTGGCACTGTTGGGGTACCCACCTAGACGACCTCCTGCAAAGGAAGTCTACCCCTGGTTGTCTATTGCAATTAATCTGCAGTGCCTCTGATAGAAAGATTTATCTAAAAAAAAGTATATTTGAAGAAAAACAAAATAGTTGCAAAACTACATTTTATGGGAATTAATACACCTACCTAATGCAATATGCACCTTTCTTCACTGTGATAAATCAAAAACTAAAGGATTGAAAAATAAAAAGAAATGTCAGCAGATTTGTTTTATTTTTTCATTACAGCAATATAATATGGAAAGAATTGTTAGATACATCTTTCTTACTATTGGGGGCAGAGGGGAAATGACATAATAAATGTGTCCCTCTTTTATAATGGGATAAAAGACTGAGACCTATGCCCAACAGTGGGCAATTGAAGGCTGATGATAATGATGATTATACTGAGATTAGTACCTACTTTCCTATGGATGTCTGGATGTGTGTTTAAAAAGGGTGAAGTATTTTAAAGAGACTAAACTACTAAAAAATTTAATCATTTCGAAACCTGTTATATAAGAATTAAGAATAAACTTGGTAATTAGTATCTATTTAATATTTTTATGTTAAATTGAATTTAAAGTAAAAATTAGCATAAGAGTATAATATCAAGTGACACTCTCTCGCTCGCACTATTTGACAAATTTTATTAATATAAATTCATTGAATTAATTTATTGAAAATTCCTTAAGAACAACCCTCCATAATATTATTGCACACATTTTTAAAGTGTTTCCAGTTTGATATATTTAAAAAAGACATGAAAAGAATTAAAAAAAAAAAATTCTTTCAAAAATTCTTTTCATGCCATTTTTTAAATATGCAATAAGTATATAATTATAATTTTTTCAGTTTATAAGAGTGAGCGCCTATGTTCTTTACCTATTGACGAGGAGTAAGAGGTTCCGAAGTGGGAGCGTATTCAAATTTATGAACACACAGGTAATCTTTTTATATCACACCACCACCTAACCCATGTGAATTACAATTGCTCTCCTCTCCTTGCACGGTTGTCTGGAAGAGATCGCTATTAGCGATAAGACCGTCAATTGTAACACTTAGTTTTATATTATAGTTTTAAGTTGTTTTTGTACATTTTTGTGTTTCAATAAAGGATTATCTATCTATATATCACACTTTTATAAAGGCGAAAGTTTGTGACCTAAACGGGTAGACTGATTGAGCTGAAATTTGGTAAAGAGATAGCTTAGACCCTGGAATAAAACACAGGCTACAGTACAGCGGGTAAAACTGCTGAGCGCCGCTAGTTAATAATATAATTTAATTTTTTTTAATGGAATTGAGACACGTGCCATAATCTCTAGTAATGCACAAATTTAGTAAAAGCAGTTACCGTTTGACTACAAGTCTTTTCACTTTGTGGAGGGATTATAGAAGGGACCATAATTATTTAGGTAAACTTAAATTTTAATTTTCTTCATATATTAGAATAATTTATTTTGATTACATTTTATTAAACTCTTTTCCATTTTATTTTCTCTCTTCCTAATATAAAAGGAAAGTGGGACTGACTGACTGACTCATTGATTTATCTATTACTAGCTGCGCCTAGCGGTTTTACCCGCAGTACTTATGTAGCCTATGTGTTATTCCAGGGTCTAAGCTAGCTATATACAAAATTTCAGCTTAATCGATCCACCCGTTTAGGCGTGAAAGAGTAACAAACATCACGACATCCATTCTTACAAACTTTCACGTTTATAATATTAGTAAGAAATTCTATAGATAACATCAACACAAAGTCTAAAGAAAGGATTTTGCCGCGCAGGTAAAGCTGCAAGCATAAACTAGTACCTATTTACCTAAGTTATATAATAAAAAGTTCCACACCAAAAACATGGTTTCGTCATTAGAAACTGGTAAGGTGGGTCATTGGTGCATGTTGTGAAATCAAAACTTGCTGCAACAAATGTTTACTGATTGTAAAAGTAGATTAATTTGTTGGTTTTTTTACATAGATCTGTCACCGGAATATAACAAGATTCGTAAATTTATAAATTTTCTAGGAAATTCATGAAATATTACGAATGGATAATCCTTGTTAGTTTTTTTTTTTAGGGTTCCGTACCTCAAAAGGAAAAAACGGAACCCTTATAGGATCACTTTGTTGTCCGTCTGTCTGTCTGTCTGTCTGTCTGTCAAGACCCTTTTTCTCAGGAACGCGGGGAGGTAACATACTGAAATTTATAGGAAATACTAAGGTCCATTGCCTCTTAGAGCTGTGAAAATTTCAAACTTCTAGGCCAACGCAATCAAAAGATATAGTCAAATATGTCACAAATTTCAGCAAATTTTCGACATTACCAAATAAATCAAAACCTACGGGGCACTTCCCGTAAACTCAGAATCTTGAAATTTGGCACGAAGTAACTCCTTAGAGCACAGATAAAGGAAAAATTACGAAAACCATAAATTTTTATTTGCATCATATGAAAAAAATATTTTGAATAATTTTATACCTACTACCCTTTTTCTCATGAACGCGTAGACGTATTAAATTGAAATTCATATCAAATACTCAAGTCTATAATACCTTTAAACTGTAATAAAATCAAACCTCTATGTCAACGCATTCAAAAGAAACAGCAATTTTAGTCGCAATTTTAAACTCGCAACTACTCTCAAAAAATCAAAACCTACAGGGTACTTGCCGTGAACTTAGAATCTTGAAAATTGGCACGAAGCAACTCCTTAGAGCACAGATAAAGGAAAAATTACGAAATCTGTACATTTTTAGTTACATCATATAAAAAAATATTTTTAATAATTTCATACTTACTACCTTATTTCTCATGAACGCGTAAACGTATTAAATTGAAATTCATATCAAATACTCAAGACTATAATACCTTTAAACTGTAATAAAATCAAATCTCTATCTCAACGCATTCAAAAGAAACAGTAATTTTAGCCGTATTTTTTAACTCGCGACTATTCTCAAGGGAATCAAAACCTACAGGGTACTTGCCGTTAACTCAGAATCTTGAAATTTGGTACGCAGCAACGTCTTAAATTATAGGCACAGGAAAAATTGCGAAAACTGTAAATATTTAGTTACATCATATAAAAAAATATTTTTAATAATTTTGTATTTACTACCCCTTTCCTCAAGAACGCGTACAGGTATTAAATTTAAATTCATACCAAATACTCAGCTTTATAATAACTTTAAGCTGTAAAAAAATCAAACCTCTATTTCAACGCAATCAAAAGAAACAGCAATTTTAGCCGCATATTTTCAAACTCACAAGTACTCGCAAGGGAATCAAAACCTTCAGTACATAATATTATACCCACTTTTCTTTCTACTTTGTAGGTTTGTACGGAACCCTCGGTGCTCGAGTCCTACTCGTACTTGACCGGTTTTATTTTTTGTGGGCGTAACATAATACAATTTATCTCTCGTTTGTAGGAAATTTATAAACTTGCGAATCTTGTTATTTTCGGGTGACAGATCCACATTTAATGAATATTTTCAAAGCATAGAGTAAAGTAGACAAAGTGTAACAGGTATTTTTTTAAAATAAAAACATAACTTTTTTTATTCTATTGTTCTTCCATACCATAACTAAAGATTAATGAGTTTATTATTGTCTTTACAATATGCATCAAGTATTGTTCAATAGGCATTGTTTGTATTAAACACACACATAGACATTATATCAAACATTGCTTATAATTTATTGAAATATATCTCGAATAGCTCTTGTTTTACCTTCATTTTTTAACCCCCGACGCAAAAACGACGGGGTGTTATAAGTTTGACGTGTCTGTCTGTCTGTCTGTCTCTGTGTGTGTGTGTGTGTCTGTCTGTGGCATCGTAGCTCCCGAACGGATGAACGGATTTTGATTTTGTTTTTTTTGTTTGAAAGTAGAGTTAGTCGAGAGTGTTCTTAGCCATGTTTGGTGGAAATCGGTCCAAGATGGCCGCCGCTACAAAATGGCGGATTACTTTTTTCTTCCACGACCCTCAATATGGGTATCAAATGAAAGGGCTTGACTAGTAGAATACAACCCATTATAGAAAATTTAAAATCCAAGATGGCCGCCGCTACAAAATGGCGGATTACTTTTTTTCTCCACGACCCCCTCATTTAACTATGAAGTAGGTGTTCACCTACGTGAAGTAGATTTTAAATTAAATAGCTGCGCCCAACGGTTTTACCTATAGCCTATGTGTTATTCCAGGGTCTAAGCTATCTCTATACCAAATTTCAGTACAATCAGTCCACCCGTTTAGGCGTGAAAGAGTAACAAACATACATCCAGACATCTATAAATTCTTACAAACTTTCACGTTTATAATATTAGTAAGATTGTTATTTCTACCATGCATCTCTTATTTCTGTACCTATAATGTACAGGATAACTCATAATTCAGTATTTAAGTCCTTATTGATAAGATTATTAGGTGATGCTGATGATTTAAGCATAATATAAAGGTATTATGTTTAGCGAAAAATTAGGATTATCGAGCTATTTATTTATATGGTTTTACAAAGTCGTGGCGAGACATTTAATAATTAATAAAAAAAACATCTTTGTACGTATCATTTTTTTTTTATCTTGTTACTTATAAAAGCTATAATATATAGAATCATAAAAAATATATTATGTTATGCAATGTGGCTCGCGGCTCGGCCCGATCGGCTGTAACAGTAGTAAACTACACTAATTTAGCCAGCCGGATATAAAGACTATTCTATAGATGTATAATTTTTTTTTCTAGTCTGTAGGTACTGTCCCACTGCTGGGCAAATACCTCCCCCAAATCTTTCCATTTGTCCCTTTCTTGCGCCACCTCGGGCCAGCCGATCTGGTATGTGTCTAAATAGTTTCGCCATCGCTTCTTAGATAAGTAGATGTATCATCATCATCAGCCTTCAGTTGCCAACTGCTGGGCATAGGCCTCCCTTTGATTTTGCCACTCTCCCCTATCTCTTGCAGTCCTCATCCAGCTGCCTCCAGCCTGCTTCTTAATGTCGTCAGTCCATCGCGCCAGTAGATGTATAATTATAATAATTAATAGACATTTCACAGACATCGTTGCGGCTAAGCTGGACGATGCAAAACGTCCCTGCGTTGATGAGTGCCATACAAAACAACGACGCTATGTTTGGCACTTTGGACACGTGGCTGCTCTATAAACTTACTGGTGAGTACTACTAATATTATAAATACACGTAATACGAATGAATGAATGTAGGTACATTTTTAGATATATTACTTCTTACACTTTCGAAAGAAAAAAAATAAGTAGACATCTTACGTGATTCTACGTCGACCGCTCACCATCAGACTCATCACTACGATTGATGGCAACTTCAATGTACATTGCTGCTTTTGTTACTTTACTCAGATTAATAAAGAGGTTTAAGCACGTAATGTGTTTTACATGTCGTTTTGCGATAGCCAATAGGCCCTTAGGTGGGACGTGATCAAACGTAGCCTTATTCAGTATAAAAAATTAAATTTATATGGATATTTTATACAACGAAGTAACGACGAGCAAGACGCTCTCCTGATGGTGAGAGATAACGCTGTCCATATTTAGTACAGTGCTACCCAGAATTAAGTAAAATTCAGGGTGCACACTTCTCTCACTTGAGAGTCATAAGATGTTAACTGACCCTTCAGCCCAGTAATTTCACTAGCTACAGTGCCCTTCTACCGAAACACAGTAATGTGAAGTGATATTTGTTACTCTTTCACGCTTAATCAGTAAAAACATTTTTTCTATAAAACTAACTCTACCCGCGCCGCGTGACAAAATCCTTCTTAACGTAGCGGACGTCTACGCCATACGACAACCTATCTGTATTCTAATTTTCAACCCAATCGGTTCAGCGCAGCGGTTTGAGTTTAGCATTGATACATAAGTCAGTCAGTCAACCAACCAGTCACTCTTTCCTTTTGTATATTTAGAAGATATACGAGTACCTACTTGCGGGCATAGTAACAGCTGAAATAATTAGAATTACTTATTGTATTTTTTATGTAATTGCTAATTAGTATTTAATAATATGTACTTACCTATAACACAATAATATGTAGATAATTAACATCATCCCAAGGGCGCGTTCGTATATAACACGCACACGAAATGCGTACGTCACGCGTGTCGTCGTTTAACCCGCGTTGTTTTTTTTTAAATGACCTACGCTGTTGGTCTCAGATTAAGACCTCTACAGCTTTACCGGACGTGTGGTGAGCGCAGGAGGCACTCGACCTAAAGTTTTTTTGGGCGACTAGCTCAAGGGCGCCTCAGATGGCACGAACCTCGGCTTGGGCCGTCGCCAGATACGGGGGATTAGACTTGCCCTGGAAAGCAAGAAGAATAAAGAATTCCTTGCCAATGTGCCACGCTCCATACAATCCCCACCACGCTCTTCAAATCCCACTATTTATAAAAATGAAGTCACATGATCAACTTTGACGCTTAATTACTCCGAAACCTGACACTTTACGAGGGTGGATGTCGGAATATTTTATGTTGGCAGTTGGCATTGATGTCAGCTAACGATTTCTACTTCCCTGACCGCTATTTTGAATAAAAAAACAAAATAGCGTATCAGTAGGATTGCCCCGCACGGCTTCACAATTTAAAGAACAAAAATCTTCAAACCCTCTTTATTGCGTATAATTTGAGCCTCATAAAAATACACAAAAAAATCTCAAATTGCTTGTTAATTTCTTTAATTATTGATATTCAATAAACACTCTAAACATCACCGTTCTAAAGCTCAAAATCCCTTATCCAGGTGGCAAATTCCACATGTCGGATGTATCGTCAACAGGTTTCTACGACCCCTTCACAATGGAGTGGGCGGGATGGGGCACCACATTATTAGGGATTCTTTCAGATGGTTTCTAAAGCTATATTATGTGTAATTATATTCTAAAAAATGTGTTATTATCACCACCCTAAAGCTCAACATCCCTTATCCAGGTGGCAAAATCCATATGTCGGATGTAACATCAGCATCAGCAACATGTTTCGACGACCCTTTCACAATGGAGTGGGCAGGATGGGGCACCACGTTATTGAGGATGTTTTCAGCTGCTTTTTGTATCTAAAGTATAATGATATTCCAAAAACACTCTAAATATCACCGTCCTAAAGCTCAAAATCCCTTATCCAGGTGGCAAAATCCACATGTCGGATGTATCTTCAGCATCAGCAACAGGTTTCTACGACCCTTTCACAATGGAGTGGGCGGGTTGGGGCACCACATTATTGAGCATCCCATCGGCCGCCTTACCTGTGGTTGTAGATACAGCTGGAGACCATTTCACTGAGACGTCGCCCGATATATGGGGTCATGCTATACCTATTCGGAGCTGTGTAAGTAGAATTTTTTATTTTAGCCATTCGTTCAACCAGCATATCCCCCTGTTTTACCCCGGAGATATATCTGGATGAAATATATGAAAGAGGATACGCGTCTTTAGGGAGTGAATGTCTTAGGGATAATGTTATGACGGACAATAGAGTAGAATGGAAGAGGGAAACGTGTTATGCTGACCCTACCTAGAGTGGAATAAGGTCAGGGAGATGATGATTGATGATAATATGCATACCATTGTGTACTCTGTGTTAATCTAAGGTTTAAGCTATCAGCCGTCGGGGCCGCGGATGAATGCTTCGGCGTACCCGCTGCCCCGGCTTTATGGCGTCCCGCAGGAACACCTCCAGGTTTTAAAGTGGGTGTCCCCGCCACGCCTATCTTCGGCGGGAGAGTCCCACATATCGCCCCGCGCCCCCGGGCGTGGGGTGATGATGCGTAAAGCATTCTTCCGGGGTAAAAAAAAAAGGGTTTAAGCTATCATTAAGGTGAAAACTTCTCTCGCCCCACTGCAAGATTTTGCACACCGTGCCCCCGGCGTAGGGCGATTTTGCGTAAAACACTGTCGTGGGTGAAAATAGGGTCAAAGTTATGATATACTTAATTTACCATTCAGTTCAGACATTTAAGCATGAAAAAGAAACGAATACACAAATACTTTTTATATTACTAGCTGCGCCCAGCGGTTTTACCCGCAGTACTTATGTAGCATATGTGTTATTCCAGGGTCTAAGCTATCTCTATACAAAATTTCAGCTCAATCGGTCCACCCGTTTAGGCTTGAAAGAGTAACAAACATGCAGACATCCATTCTTACAAACTTTCACGTTTATAATATTAGTAAGATTATTTGTATTGAATTAACTTAAACCGGACTTTGAACTGTTTGAAGTATCATCAGTAAACACAACTATTATGTGATATTATGCTAATGATATACGAAATATGTACGTCTTAACGAAATTACTGCCAGTTGTTTTTGTACGAACATCAGTTTCCTGTTGTTTTGACCTTAAATTAAGTACATATATACCTACATAATACATCACACTAATATTTATTATAATGGCGAAAGTGTGTGAGTGTGTATGTACATATGTTACTTCTTCACGCCTAAACGGGTGGACCGATTGAGCTAAAATTTGGTATAGAGATAGCTCAGACCCAGGAATAACACATAGGCTACAGTACAGCGGGTAAAACCGCTGGGCGCAGCTAGTTATAAATAAACAGAAATAAAACAATTGCTTAGTAAATAAAAACTTTATTGAGTAGGTACATCATAAGAATTTATAGGATTTTTAACTTTTCTACCAACTATGTTGATATTTTACTGTACCTATTGTCAAGCAAAAAATAGGTGGGTATTACCTATATTATACCAATGAGTTATTTACGTATTTTAACAATCTTAATGTTTTTTAAAAAAAATGTTTTTTGGGTAAAATGCAATATCATTCTTGGAAGTAGGTGTTTTTAAGATATTTCTTGTTGCAAGATTTTTTACAAAATGTAGGTTACATGCATGCATTGAATAAACAGTAACTTTTATGCTCCTAATTTAACATTTAAATGAAACCCAAAATTAATTTATTCATATTGGCTATAACCATTAAAAAATGCTACTTAAATTTTTAATGAAGCCGAGAAATTGAAAATCTTAATAACATTTATAATCTTTGGAGTTACGAGTTAAAAAACATCTCTCTCGCTCACACGATATGACGAATTATAAAAAAAAATACACATTTTAAAAGAACACTTGTATTAACTTATTTTGTATATAACTTGTATTAATTTTTGAAAATGCGGTGAGCTCCCCACCCCCAACGACTTCACTTCTCTTCCCCAAACGACTCAAAAATGAAATTAATCTACAAGAATATCAGGCTTATCAAAAAACAATAAAATGTAATTAGTTCTCATTTATCAAACTAATCAAAGAATATTAATATAATCAGTAATATATTATGTAACGCTATTTTATATACTAAGTCCATGAATATGGCGATAGGTAATCTGGGAAGGGGGCGCCCTAAAAAGATTTGGATGAACTGTGTGGGTGGATGCAGGTATGACGGATGATAGAGCAGAATGGAGGAGACAGACGTGCCGACCGGACCCTACCTAGTGTGGGATAAGGGCAGGAAGAAGAAGCTATTTTGTATACTAAATTACTTATGTTAAACATAATTAGGACCAGCATAGGTTAACGTTTTTGTCTATGTAGGATAATGTGTGGAAATAATACATTTTAATATTTTCTCATTGGAATATTGCAACTGATGTTATGCAAGCTATTTTTTTTGTAAGATGTTGTTAAAGATGTCAATAACAACGACCTTTACCCACCTGTTTATTGATATTGTTCTTTTATTTGTATGAAATAAAAAAGTTCCATGGATTTTAATTTGAGATGTGTCGTAGATTCGTATTTACCTACTGTGACAGTAGGTTTATCAAAACAAAAAAACAGCGGCTTTTATTTTTAAATTACACAAAAATGCATTCGGGGTTTTTTTTAATTACCGTTTTATTGTTTTAATTTCACTTGTATACCTATTCGTTTTCAGATGGCTGATCAAACGGCATCAATGTGGGGCTCGTGTTGTTTCGACACGGGTGACGTAAAGCTAACAATGGGGACAGGAACATTCCTCAACATCAACACCGGTTCCGCCCCCCACGCCAGTGTGTCCGGCCTTTACCCCGTGGTCGGGTGGAGACTGGGGGAGGAGCTAGTCTATTCGGCAGAAGGAGCTAATAATGATACAGCGTCTATTATTAAATGGGCGCAGAATTTGGGTAAGTTAGAGAAGGCATTTCATCTTCTAGGTCTGCATCCCATCTTTTAGGTTTGGTCTGCTACCATCTTCGGTATCGTCGTTTAACATCACGCGAGATTGTTGTAAAAGGCGTCAATGTGTCGTTTTGTTTCGACACGGGTGACGTGAAGCTAACAATGGGGACAAGAACATTCCTCAACATCAACACCGGTAACAGGAACATTCCTCAACATCAACACCGGTAACAGGAACATTTCTCAACATCAACACCGGTTCCGGCCCCCACGCTAGTGTGTCCGGGCTTTACCCCGTGGTCGGGTGGAGACTGGGGGAGGAGCTAGTCTACTCGGCAGAAGGAGCTAATAATGATACAGCTTCTATTATTAAATGGGCGCAGAATTTGGGTAAGTTAGAGAAGGCATTTCATCTTCTAGGTCTGCATCCCATCTTTTAGGTTTGGTCTGCTACCATCTTCGGTATCGTCGTTTAACATCACACGAGATTGTTGTAATTGGCGTCAATGTGTCGTTTTGTGTCGAAACGGGTGACGTGAAGCTTTCAATGGGAACAGGGACATTCCTCAACATCAACACCGGTACCGAGAACATTCCTCAAAATCAACACCGGTTCCGCCCCCCACGCCAGTGTATGTGAAGGAGCTAATAATGATACAGCGTCTATTATTAAATGGGCGCAGAATTTGGGTAAGTTATGAGGCATTCCATCTTCTAGGTTTACTGCTACCATCTTCGGTATCACTCACTAAACATCACATGAGATTGTGGTCAATGGCGTCACCATGGAACTATTATTAAAAGGTCGCAGAATTTGGGTAATTCTGTGTAACCAGTCGGCGCTACTTTCCGGAAATCCATGTTTATATTAATTAAGTACCTATCATTATTTGTTACTAGCTGCGCCCAGCGGTTTGACCCGCTGTACCTACTGTAGCCTGTGTTATTCCAGGGTCTAAGCTATCTATACAAAACTTCAGCTCAATCGGTCCACCCGTTTAGGCGTGAAAGTAGGTACTTAAGTAAGTAACAAACATACGTCCAGACAGACAAACATTCCTACAAACTTTCGCGTTTATAAGTTTTAGTGAGATAACAATAAATATAAAACAACAATAAAACGAAGCAAAGTTGAGCTAAAATTTACACAATATACTTGTATTGCATCGGTTGTTATACCGGTTTCTTACAATGTAAACACAGCGACGCGTGACTGGAATTAATTGGCGGTCGCCCAATTAGTACACGGCTTAAATTGCACTAAATGTCAATTGGTACATGGGATTGGTAAATTGGTAGCCCCTTTAGCATAGTAAGACATTGACATAAGAGTAGCATCTGGACGGGATGCTAAGGCTCTGGCGATTCCCAGTCCTCCGTCACAAAGACGATGCGGGAGTGCCGCCGGGTTGTTTTAGTGGCTATACCCGTGCAGTCGCTCTGCACGGAGAGTCCCACATAACCCTCCCATACCCCCGTATGGAGGGTATGCGTAATGCAATTTTTCCCGGCGAAAAAAAAGAGTAGCATCTCCCGTCCCACTGTCAAGACTAAACTGACATATTATATCAAGACGCTACTCTTGCTACTCGCACTGTCATTGCATACAATTTGCAGTTACTCCCAATGTCAATTTGCTCTTATAAACATCAATTACTCTTGAGCCGCTACTCCCACGTCAAAATCACGGTGTGGTCAGGCTGCAGGGAATCAGAAAAACAAGTGAAATTTTAAAAACTTTTTAAAAACAAGCTTTTATAAGTATTATTACCATCTAGCGCCTAGCGCCAAAGTATACTCGTCAAAACGAATCATACTAGTCCAAACTCGTCGGGATTGTGTCGTTTAATTACCGAGAATGAAAATCTGAAAAATTGATAAACTGAAAATCGCTCAAATCATCATTCGATTAAATTTTAATGTTACGTGGAAAATATATACCTATATACTGGTCTCGTTTACCTATATATTTGCATTTATTTATTATTATTATTAAGGGAACCTCAAAAGGACCTTAAGCCTCTTCGACCATTTCTGATCTTTTGTGGTAGTCCAGATGAGTTACAATTCACCCTTGGCTTCTAGGAAGTTCCAGATGTTTCGGGGAGTGACTTGTTGTATCTCTTCTACATATTTGCATACAAAAACACAATTTACATTTTAAATGATTTTTATGCAAATGGGTGATAATTTTCCTCATCATAATAATATTATCTTTATACTTTCGCAAGATTTTATTTAATAAAGTGTGCGTAAATTTTAACTCCAGTTTGTTACTTTACTCATATTAATGAGGAGGTTTAAGCAAGTAATGTACGCAATTTTGTCTATGGATTCTAGTGTTTTATAGGTGTACCAGAATCTCATGGCAAATGGGGAAATAAAATTTTGTGGTGGGCAATACTGGGGAAATTGGATTAAACGATCTTGATACTGTTTAATTTTTATTTATATTTGTAGTATTAATATGTATAAATAAACGTGAAGTATATATTAGTTGTGTATGAAGAATGCATCGGGTTCTTAACATAGAAAATATATCATGGAAAATAAATCAATCCAAAATTACTTTATGTAATCATTTATTACGTTATAATTCACCATACAAATAATTAAATACCTCATTCAGAACTAGAAAATGATTCCAAGAACTCTACTTGCATTTGTTGTTCTTCATCTTCATCAGATGATGAAGATAAGGAGGTATTTATTATAAATCGCTCTTCCTGCATTTCAATTATTTTATCTTGCTTGATGAAATTATTTTCAATTTCATTTACATGTTTACAACATTTTCGCCAATCCTCTGCACCAATTTGTGAGAAAGCTTCTTCTGTTAATAGTTTTATGTCACTTGCAGGCCTATTTACATTTTTATCAGCTACTTTTTGCTTCATTATACCCCAAATCATTTCTATGGGATTCAATGTGCAATGATAAGGTGGGAGCCTTAAAACTTCGTGACCGTGCGATTTTAATACTTCATCTATCTCATATATGGGCGCAGACATGTTTTGTTTCACTACTTCAAGTAGTTGACATTTACGCCAAAGATCATCATAATGCAAATCATTTGCACGGAGCCATTCTTTTATATCAGAGATACGATTGGCTTGTGTAGGCGGTTTGTTCAAACGTACGGAATGATAACTAGCATTATCCATTACAATTAGTGAAGGTTTTGTCAGATTTGGAATTAGCTTCTCTTTCACCCATTTTGTAAAATTGTCCCTATTCATATCGTGGTGGTAGTCAGCAGATACACTTTTTGACCTGTAAATCAGACAACAATTTGGCACGAAGCCATTTTCTCCACCAGCGTTTACAATGATCCACCTCGCACCAAGTGATATACTTTTAGATGGACCTGCAATATCCTTGCTTTGCCAGCACTTGTTCACAGAACATGAACCATGAATATAAGTTTCATCTAAATAAATCACATCCAATTTATTATGCTCCTCAGCTTCGCGGTTTTCCTTAATGCGCTTCAAAAACTTGTATCTTTGTAGTTTTATGTCATCTCTTTCCATCAAAATAGTCCTTTTTGATTGGCATTTAACATACTCAAAACCAATCTCCTTAAGTACAAGTCTGTAAAAGATTATAAAAATTATTACATTACATTACTCAAACGATAACTTAGTCATTCATCATCATCACCAGTCTATATACGTCCCACTGTAATAGGGCACAGGTCTCCTCATATGATTGAGAGTAAGACGGATTATCACTTAATTATTATTTTTCATACCTCAGAGTTTCTCTCCCTCCGTTGAAATCAATATCTTGTCGAAGAATTTGTAACAGTTTATTTACTGTAGGAATTTCCTTCCGAACTGTATAGAATTCGTTTACTTTATTCCTAATCAACTGTAAATCGAAACTGTCTAAGTTGATTTTCTTCTTCCCCCCTCTCCTCTTTTTACCAGGAGTGGAAAACACACCATCATTCGATGTGCCTTCAGTCACGATTCGCCGTATAGTGGTACTGGAAATCCCTATAAAGCAGTTACAATTATGAACCTACGTAAGAAAAATTAAATAAAAATTAAAAGTATCAAGAAAACTCATTCCAACTTACCAGTCAACTCTACCACGCGCTTTAAAATAAAAGATTGTGTCTGATTTACACCTTCTTCTTCCTTTATTTTGCGGTAGACATTGTAAACAATATTTCTCGCTTAAGATCGAAGTGGTTTTTTCGACATTTTCACAAAAACAACAAATTTCAGGAAGATATTCACAATGCCTCAGCAGCGGCTGACAGATATCATACTTTGATTTGACGGGTGATAGTTGACATTGCCATATGAAAAACTTTTTTTTTTAATTTATTTAAATGCCATGAGATTCTGGTACACCTATACATGCCGTTTTGCGATAGCCAATAGGCCCTCAGAGTGCCACTCTGCCAACTGACAGTGGTTTGGAGCACTTGGATTTTCTGTAGATCGGCTTGTGGCCGTTCTATGGTTAATAAAAGTGTTCTTTACTGCTGTAGTAGCTGTAGTATTGTTAGTTTGTATTTCTCTGTATGTTTATACTATTGATGTGTCCAAAACAAAAAAAAAAAATTTACTTACTCTATTATATTTTAAACTTAGTAAATAAAAATGGCTGAAATGTAAGTAACTTACGTTATTTCGTGGAGGCCATGACGCCACGGTGTGCTACGTGGCTGGAACATTTTATACCAAGGCATGACGTATTGCGTCCCACCTCTAAACTTATAGGTAAGCGTTATAATTTATATCTTCATTAAAAAATATTATTATGTTGTATAAATATAGAGTTATTGATCTTTTTATCTATTTTTTATCGCCCAACTTATGGCCTTAATATTTTTTTAACAATGTGTAACTTCGTTATTTTATATATTTTATGTACCTATGTCCATTCTTTTTGGTATTCTTATTTATTTTAAATTATTGACATTTTTATTAGGTATACCTATCACACATCTTACTAATATTATAAACGTGAAAGTTTGTAAGTATGAATGTCTGGATGGATGTTTGTTACTCTTTCAGGCCTAAACGGGTGGACCGATTGAGCTGAAATTTGGTATGGAGCTAGCTTAGACCCCGGAATAACATATAGCGGGTAAAACCGCTGGGCGCAGCTAGTATATTGATATTATTGTCGACTAGGTAGGTACCCCAACAGTGCCGGTTATTCTACCGCCTGAGCAGTGATGTGCAAACATTGCTGTGCTTCGGTAGGACGGCACTGTAGCTAGTGAAATTACTTAGAGTCTTAACATCTTATGACTCTCAAGTAGGAAGCGTTGGCGTAGTGCACCCAAAGTTTACCTATGTAAAATACTGGGTAGCACTGTACCTACTTATTATCGGCAGCGTTATCTCTTACCATCAGGAGAGCGTCTTGTTCGTATTCTTACTTCTTTGTATAAAAAAAAAATATATAGAGGCCCTCTAGAACATTGTATGTATTTGTTGTCAGTGCACATTGCCAATTGTTACATTGTTTAACTGAAATGTACTTATTGAGTGTAAATTGTTTACTTTGTTGCAATAAAGAGTTATCTATATATCTTTTTTTTTTTTTATGTGGTGAAGTAGAAGACGAGCAAGACGCTCTCCTGATGTTAAGAGATAACGGCTGCCCATAATCAGTACAGTGCTACTTAGGATTTCATAATTATGTGAAATTCTAGGAGCACTGCACCAACGCTTCTTACTCAAGAGTCATAAGATGTTAAGACTCTTTAGCCCAGTAATTTCACTAGCTACAGTGCCCTCCTACCGGAGCACAGTAATGTTTGCACACCACTGCTCAGGCGGTAGAATAACTGGCACTGTTGGGGTACCCACCTGGACGACCTCCTGCAAAGGAAGTCTACCCCCGGTAATATCTCTATCTATCTATTGCCTGAAATAAATAAGTTATAATTTACATGTTTATTACAGGTTTATTCGACAATCCTGAGGATACAGCCGAGATAGCGTCATCGGTTCCTGACACTGACGGCGTTTACTTCATCCCTGCCTTCAGCGGTTTAGGGGTAAGGAGGAAATAAACTTACCTATATTTTGTACCATTATTTATTTATTAACAGCAACCATTTAAAGTGTCTTTTGAATATTTCATGTATTATGAGAACAAGCCAAGTCAGATCTCATCATGTGTGTGTCTGTCTGCTGTCTGTGGCATCGTAGCTCCCGAACGGATGAACGGATATTGATCTTATTATTTTTTGCTTGAAATTAGAGTTAGTCGAGAGTGTTCTTAGCCATATTTGGTGGAAATCGATCTAAGATGGCCACCGCTACAAAATGGCGGATTCCTTTTTTTTCCACAACCCCCTCAATACGGGTATCAAATGAAAGGGCTTAACATGTAGAATACAACGCACTATGAAAATTTTTAAATCCAAGATGGCTGTCACCACAAAACGGAGAATTACATGTATTTTGAAAGTTCTATTCACTTATCCGTCAGGGAACCGAACCGAACACCGAATTGTCAAAAATGTATGAAATGACGTATTAAGTCGTATCGACTTGACGTGACATTTCACGTCATTTCATACATTTTTGACAATTCGGTGTTCGGTTCGTTTCCCTGGCGAATAAGTAAATAGGGTTTATTCCCTCTACATCGAGTCCCGTTACGTCGAGCGATAAACCGAGTCTCGCTTTAATTCCCTCTACGTCGAGCGTACTGTTTTTGCCCCGCTTCTATTCCCTTTACGTCGACTGCTAAAAATTGGCCGTGCTGTTCTATTGAAGTGCGAACTACAATATTTAATCCATTCTATGTTCTACAGCCCCCATACAACGACGGTACCGCTGCGTCAGGGTTCATAGGCATGAAGCCGTCTACCACGAAGGCTCATTTAGTTCGCGCCGTACTAGAGTCGCTCGCCTTCCGCACCGCACAACTGCACTCCTGTGTTACCGATGAAACTGATTACCACTTCACTTATATCAGGTAAATATTAACTAGCTAATTACGGTTTTGATACTTTTCAGCAAAAAGTATCTGTTGGTCAACTAAAACCCACCCTACACTCCTAATTACCTTTTAGAGATCGCTCTAAGCGATAAAGCCGCCCATTGTGGGTCTTTTTTCGTTACCATTTGTTACCTGTGGTCCTATCGCGGAGCACCACGGGCATTTTTTTCTCCGTGGTTCTATTAGAAATACCATGGGCACCTTGCTTTTATGTCTTTTCTGTAAACTTTTGTTTGGGCTCAATATATTGTATTGTAAGATAACGAAACGTCTAATATTGTTGAGGCGGTCATTGCCGACATATACGGTCAAGTAGATAGAGGTTATCCCTCCCTTCTCATATTATAACCGCTAAAGTATAGATGTGTGTAAATTGTAGCGTCCGTTGTCCAGTGGTTATACGTTCGGCTTTTAATCCGGAAACGCTGGGTTCAAATCTCAGTGTGTGGCAAAAAGTTCGCCTGGACGCTACCGTGTTTCGGAAAGCACGTAATACTGTGGGTCTCGGCTGTTTCCTATAAGATATGTAGAAGGTAGTCGTTAGGTCATGTTGCAGACCCTGTAGTAATCTCGGCGACCTGAAACTGCAACATATAGGTTAGCCACACAACCTATAAATTGTGATTTGACTCTGACAGTGTAAGAAGGGTAACCTGTTCTGTTGGAGTATAAACCCCAATTATTTATTTTTATTGTTACTTAACTGAAAAATGGGATATACTAAAATTTTAAGGGGATGAAATTAATTAGAATTTATTGATAATTTTCAGGTTAGACGGTGGGGTATCGAACAATGACTTCATAGCTCAGTTAGTGGCGGATCTGACGGGACTACGAGTGGAGCGCCCTCTCTACATAGAAATGTCATCTTTGGGCTGTGCACATATCGTGGGACTACAATTAGGTAAATGTTATAATATTATATACTTCTATATATTCAGCCCGTATCCACCCACTGCTGGATATAGGCCTCCTAATGGTTGCGTCACATCTTCCGATCTTGTAGCGTCCGTAGCTCTGTGCTTATATGTCCGCCTTGTAAACCGAAGGTCCTGGGTTAAAATCTCAGTAAGGCCGCCCATTGTGGACCAAATTGTATTTCAGTGCTAATATTAAGTTAAACTAATTTTCTTTAGCTGCAATAAAGAGTATTCTATTCTATGGCTAAAATTTTCGCCTGGACGCTATCGTGTTTCAGAAGACAGAAAATCTGTGGGTCCCGGCTGTTTCCTATAAGATATTACGTAGGAGGCAGTCGTTAGGTCATGTTTTAGGCCCTGTAGTGATCCACACAACATTTAATTGTAACTCTTAACAGTGTAAGTAGAGTAACCCCTTTTTAGGGTTCACTATGCGTCGAAGTATTTTTATGTTGTAATATGTTTGTAATATGTTGTTTTATTTTATTTCCAGGTATATGGAAATCAAAAGAAGAACTAAAGTCTCTGCGCAAGGTAGGCACAGTTTTCCATCCGCGCGCACAGAACAAACAATTATACACACAAACTTTCAAACAATGGCAAGCGGCCGCTTCAAGAATGTGCGGATGGTATTCTTCTAATAAATCTCTATCAGAAAACAGTTCAAAAACTTCTATAAACAGTTCAAATATGACACGAAGTTCGGTGAATAATTCAAATGTTACACGAAGTTCGGTGAACAATTCAAATGTAACACGAAGTTCGAATAAGAGTTCGTTTAAAATGAACAAGAAGGGCACATAACGGTGGCTTTTGTATCTGCTGGGTTTCATCGTGTGTGTACTCGGCAGATGATATTACGAAGGCGGGTGTGTGACCCGCTTTCCATTGGATGTATTCCTTCGGTATATTATGGATAGATATAGGTAAGAGAATTAAACAAATTGCTCATTTGGTGTATCAATTTTATATTTCGGAAGAATCTAAATAGTTCAATTGTGTCACGAAGTTCGGTGAATAATTCAAATCTAACACGAAGTTCGGTGAATAATTCAAATGTTACACGAAGTTCGGTGTATAATTCAAATGTAACACGAAGTTATAACAAGAGTTCTTCTAACTCAGTAGTATTCAGTATTCATCCGGTATGTTTTAAATCGATATAAAGAGAATTAAAAAAAACGCTTATTTGGTGTACCAATAATGCAATTGAAGTTTGCTCATTTGATGTAGCAATAATACATTTTGGAAGAATCTAAATAATTCAAATGTAACACCAAGTTCGGTGAATAATTCAAATGTTAAACCAAGTTCGTAATGATTCTTCTAACCTGCTTTCCATTGTTGTATGAATTCGTTAGGTATATTATAAAATATAGATATAGGTAAGGAAATTAGAAAAACGCTCATGTGGTGTACCAATTATGTATTTAAAGTTTGCTCATTTGATGCGGCAATAAGTATATTTCGAAAAATATGCCCTTTTCAAAAGATATTGCTCAGTATTTTTGTTTTGATGTTATTTTATGCAAACGTGTAAATTTAAGGCGAGCCACACACCACCCAGCAGAGCTAAAATGCCAAGACAGTATCGTGTGAGCCTTAACGTTGAATTGTTATTGAGAGTATTATTTATAATATTATTTTATACAGTAAAGACATTTTTTTTTTATTTTAGTAGTATGTAAGTAGTTTTATGACCATTAAATGCCACACAATTTTTATTTTAACAGTGGTGTAGCTCGAACGAAAATGCTTTATTAAAATATTGACATCACATTTGACAAAAATGACATGAAGCTGTTTGAGGGGCTGCGCAGACGGCACACTTTTTGTGCGATCGAGTCTGCGGCGCACAAGAAGTCTGCATGGCGCGCAAAAAGTCGGTTGCAGATTTTTCACAGACTCAACGCACACGACGCACATCTTCGATCATTCTGTCGGCAGAGCTGTAGGGACGTAGACGCTATGGAAATCGTGCAGAGATCGCGAAGTATTATTTTGTACATGAAGTACAGAAAAAGAAGAAGAAAGAAGCGTTACGTCCACCCCTAGCAAATGCAGATTGCCGACTAAAGTGTGTGCCGTCTGCGTTAGCGCGCGTTTGAAGCAAACGTTTAATTTTTTTCACACACTTTTGTGCGGAGCGGCGCGGTGCGGTCTGCCCGAATTACACGGATTATTTGTGCGCCGGACTTTTTGCGCGACGTGTGCGTTACTGCATATAATTGCATAGGTTCTATTTTCACAGACTAAAAATTGCGTCATGGATAGTCTGTCGTCTGCGCAGCCCCTAAACTTCACATATTTTTATGAAATCTGTAAATATGCTATATTCTTATATAGTTGATTCAAACATGCATAATATTTAATATTAAAATAGTTCTACCCTCATTGGGCACAGCACAGACGTTTCGTAGACTTGTCTTGCTGTCAAATCAAACTGTCATCCCATACAATGTACTTTTGTGAATGTATAGGATGACAGTTTGACTTGACATCAAGGCAAGTCTACGTATTGTCCATGCTTGAGGGGCATATCTTGATAAATATTATATGCTATCGTATATTAATTGCCAGATCAAATTTATGTAAATTCGTGGTTGTAATATTTAAGTATTAATAATATTATATATATTCTAAATGTATAAAACAAGACCTGACTGATCTACTAACGCACAGACCAATACGCTGATCGGATTAAAAAAGGGGTTTCATAATTTGTGACATACTTAATACCTACTGAACAATTCTGACACCCACCCTCGTAAAGTATCAGGTTTTGTAGTTATTAACCGTCAAAGTTGATCACGTGACTTCGATTTTTTTGCCCGTTTTCCACGCTTTATACTACTACTGATACCCCCGTTTTACTGCCTGGACGCTACCGTGTTTCGGAAGGCACGTAAAACTGTGGGTCCCGGGTGTTTCCTATAAGATATGTAGGAGGCAGACGTTAGGTCATGTTGCAGGCCCTGTAGTAATCTCGGCGACCTGAAACTGCAACATATATGTATGTTAGCCACACAACCTATAAATTGTGATTTGACGACTCTGATAGTGTAATTAGGGAAACCTGTTCTGTTGGAGTATAAACCCCAATTATTATTTTATTAATTTTCAATCTGTACTATTTAAAAAGTGAAAGTCACGTGATCATTTTGACACTCTGAAATCTGACTGTCACTTTACGTGGGTGGGTGTCAGAATATTTTTATGGGTATATTGATGTTAGCTTTAGATTTATATAAGTAGTTACGCGATACAAAAATCTACCAACTCCTTTGGCACAGATGTAGATATTGACCGCTAAGAAAGGATTTTTTAATGCGATCGAAGTCGCGAGCTCTAGTGTATAAATTTGGCGCTCCAATTCGCACAAATGTGCGCAGTGTCAAATTCTCCAAAAGTGCTTTTGACACTTTGTTTTAATTTGACAATGCAACGCAAGTAGAGCTGGTCTATAATTAACTAGTTCATTAAGAGATTATATTGAAGTATATTAGGTTGTAATTTTGATACTCTAGACTCTAGGTAAATATATGTACATAATGTAATTCAAAATTCAATGTTATAAACATAGTGCAATAATAGATATTATGCTTGACAATTTTAGTACACCTTTGCCTCGAAACATTTACATCTGGTTGATACACTGTCTCCAATAGTTTCAAGTTAAAGATGTGCTAAAGGTTAATAATACACCGGCTCATAGCTAAAAACTTTATTAATAATGCAGTTAATAAAAAATATATTAAGGGGATGACGATATAAATTATCCTTGTACATATCTGGCGATATTTATGCCAAGCAAGTTCGCCAAAGTTGCCAGGCGTCATAAGGCCCACCCCACATTGGACGACGACTTAAAACATTGGCTGCGGCGGCGTATAGTACTGTCTCAGGTGCCTGTAAGTAATTTTGTATGGAAAAATCCTTTAACAAAACACAACGTTAGTGCTTTTCAGCACTCGCGTTCCAAACTCAAAAACATAGTCGTTGTGTTTTCAGTAGTTAATGTGTTATGACACGAAGAGAGTCGCGAAGGCTCAGCAATACACGCTGGTCGCTGAAAAGTCGCGACGTCATCGCTAAAGTGTCGATATCGAGAGTCACTATCTTCCAATGTGGGGATAGCCTATGCCACATTTCTTGTCAGCTATATGCTTTTTTATAAAATAATATTATAAGACTGGGAGTGGGTATGAATAGTTTTGTAGTTTGATAAATGGATGGATAAGATCTATATACCTGATGAAGATTTGTACTGTTAGTGAAGGAAATTATTATATCAACAATATGATTTTTAGCGCTTACTAAATGTTTTAATAATTGGTACAATAGTAGTTAATGAAATTGCTGTATAAATAGGGTAATAGGGTAAGGGTACCTATAGGGTCGCAAATGGACCGCTCCAATGAGAGTTCTCCTGAAATACAGCTACTAGAGGGCCTATTGGCTAATTCTCACCCACTACGATTGATGACAACTTCAATGTACATTGCTGCGTTTGTTATTTTACTCATATTAATGAGGAGACTTAAGCAAGTAATGTACGCAATCTTGTCTATGGATTTTAGCGTTTTACATGTCGTTTGGCGATAGCCAATAGGCTCTCAGGAGGCAGCACTGTGACGTAAGGTCCAGACACCAACTGAAATCATAGATAAACTAGAACTGTGCAGAGACTAAAGAAGGTTTTGACAGCACGCATAATGGATGGACCTCATGTCAAAATGGCATCAACTGTTGGCGTAATTTTTCGAGAAAATCCTCTATGAGGTACACGGTATATTATTATACCTAGTTATATAGCATTTTCATATACTACTATAACTATATCTAATCTTATAAATTGAGAGAGGCCTCATCACAGATCAGAGAGCTAAGTATATGGCCCTGATTTAAACTGGTGGACATTTTACTGGTTTAAAACCTAACATAGGTACTCATATGAAGAATTTTGAATTATAAATTCGTCGAATTAATTTTTAAATTTTCTAAAAAATATTTTTTAAATTAAAATTTCGCTATCTTGCCACATGTTTTGAACCTAGTCATAATAATTGCATATCAATATATTATTATAAAAACAACGCTACCGCTAAGCTATTCCTTGCCAGAAGCCATTTTGGTTAACTCGATAAATTAACTTCACTGATTAACTAAAAGTTAATTAAAAAATCTTTTTCAAAACAAGCTTTTATTATTATTCCCATCTATCACCAAAGTACTCGTCAAGACGAATTAAATAAGCTCAAACTCGATGGGGTTGCGTCGTTCCTAGGGATTGCAATCCGGAAAACGGATCCGGTAATCCGGCCGGATCCGGCACATTTAACGGTTACCGGATCCGGTACAAATATACCGGATCCGGAGACCGGATCCGGTGCTAGTAGTTTGTGGCAAAATAATATAGCTGTTGCATGCGTAGGTACTTTTAATGCGTGTGGTATTCATGCGTGCGAGTTTTTCGTCACCGAGAGTAAGGTATAACTATTGTATCTATTAAATACTACATAATAATATTGTTACCTACTTATAAATAAATCTGTGAAAGTGAAATCTAGAAAGACTGAGTTACTCGTTGCTTCGTAAAATTATAAGTATTACCTACTCTACTTCGTCATCATCATCCACCGCCCTCTACATCCCACTACTGGGAATAGACCTTCCTCAGGTTATGCCAGTCAACCCTGTCCTGTGCCAATCTAGTCCATGTGCGACCCGCCAATTCTACCAAATCGTCCATCCATCTGGCTGCTGGACGACCGACACTGCGTTTGCCTGTCCTTGGTCACCATTCAGTCAACATCTTACTCCACCTGTCGTCACCTCGCCTAGCCAGGTGACCTGCCCAACTCCATTTGAGTCCCATTACTCTCGTTCCGGCATCTTGAACTTTTGTTCTTCGCCTAATTTCGATGTTTGGAACTTGATCTTGAAGTTTGATGTCAAGCATGGCGCGCTCCATGGCTCTCTGTGCTACCTTGATGCGGTAGACAGCCTCATGTGTTAGCGTCCATGTCTCGGCGGCGTATGTCATGGTGGGCAGGATGCACTGAAGGCTATCGTCAAACGATATGTAAAACACATTATTTGCTTAAACCTCCTCAATGTATATTGAAGTTGTCATCAATCGTAGTGGGTGAGAATTAGCCAATAGGCCCTCTGGTTGTAAAGCCTGGTTTTCAGACACTGAGGAATTCGACGTAACTAATTCAGAATGTCGTCTAATTCTACACTACCTACTAAATTTTAATTGTTCTGAATGAAAATATGTTTTTATCTATTTGTCTTAACGGTCTTAACATTGGTTAGGCAATAAAGTCGATTTTAACTACCTTCATCTTACTAATATTATAAACGTGAAAGTTTGTAAGAATGGGTGTCTGGATGTATGTTTGTTACTCATTTACGTCTAAATGAGTGGACCGATTGGTCTGAAATTTGATATAGCTTAGACCCTGGAACAACACATAGGTTACAGTACAGCGGGTGAAACCGCTGGGCGCAGCTAGTATTACGTAATATGAGAGTAGTGACTTGATTAAATCACTTATTGTAGTAAAAAGCAAAAATCATCCTGATTTGATCAATCCGGCCGGATCCGGTCGGATCCGGCCGGATTGACGGAAATCCGGCCGGTTCCGGCCGGATTGAAAATGACACCGGATTGCAATCCCTAGTCGTTCCTATGGGGCCACCTTCCAACTTCATAATCAGATCAGCTCGATGTCATAATAATATTGCATTGTCATCCGATTTATACATACGTGCTAAATTTCAGTCAAGTAATGAAATGTCTAATAAAAAGTTTGATTCCCATTTTATTATAAGTAAGAAACTCCTAACTTTGCAATTTGCAATGAACGTTTCATTTTTTAGGCTTACAGTGAAGTTAAGTTTTCGAGTTAACTAAAAAGCTCAGAATTATCATAATAAATGACAATATAATAATAATCGTTCCTTTATGTGAAGGTATGTTTTATTTTTATTAATTTTAAGTAAAATTACGGAATATTATTTTTAATGGAAATCAATTGATATTATGATTTATTTTATTTATGTTGGGAATAAAAGTTTTTAATAAATATGCGGATTTTATTTATACTTCTGGTTATATCGTATATTAGTGAGTATATTATATATGTCACGGCTAATGCCCAAAGTTCGGCTACACCTAGGTGCAAGAGCATAGACAACCATGGGCTCAGGGTGCGGCAGCAATCTCAAATAATATGTAACTAGAAAACCATACGAGCGGTCTTACTTCAGTTATTTCTTTTCACACAAAAAGTACCTTCTGTGACACAGACGGATAGATGGGCAGTAGAGTCTGACTATGAAATGTGTGCAATCGGCTAATTTAGAGCGTTAAGAAAATTTGAAGTGCCTTGCAGATCAGAGCCAGGGTAGGGCAAGTGCCCCACTCTCACCGTGGCTACGCCCATGCCAAGGTGTAACCGGCTAAACTTGTAGCTGTGTTCAATCATCGGCGCTTCCAATACTTTTCTACGACCAAAGCACACGTGGAAAGCACATAACCCACTAACAAAGTGCCAAAAGCGACGCGTAAGTGTCTCATCTTGGTTTTCCCAAAAGGTCTAGGTTCTGACCCGGTTTTTGGGTAGGTGTCTCCTAGTTTTAACGTGCGCCGGGTCCATACGTAATACTTGTTTGGGAGGCCAGCTTCTAGCATTCTCATCATGAAGACTAGAGATTCTTCTATGAATAAGAAACCTGCAACAGTAGAAACTATGAAGTTTTTGTGGCGCGCTGCGCTGTAGGCTGTAGCTAATAACTTATGAAATGATCCTGATTCGAGTTTTGGCCACACGCCAAAATATCTTTGACTAAGAGTGAATGCACCCTTTACATGGTGTGCAATATTTACTTACCAGTCCATTAGTTTTGTTGCGAGGACTTGCCAACAATTATTTTACAAAAAATTTCACATAATTTTTAAGCGGTGATAGCCAAGGGGTTATGTGGTGCAGGTGTAATTCTGGATCCCTGAGTGCAAATCCCGGGACCAATTCCTATAATAATTAGTTACTATGTGCGGTTTTTTATTTTCGCTGGTGGTAGGCTTCGGCCGTGGCTAGTTACCACTTACCACCCCCTGGACAAAACCGTGTCGCCAAATGGTCATTATGATCGTGTTCCGATTTCCGACATGATGTTCAGTGAGGGGGGGGGGGGGGGAATTTATCCCGCCTTCTAGGTTTAGTCTGCTACCATCTACGGCTGTTTTAGTTTAACTATAAAAAAACAGATAAGAAAGACGAGCCCGACGCTCGCCTGATGTTAAGCGATAACGCTTGCCCTTTACAGTCAAGTTCACTATTTTTATTAGCAGTGCTTCAATATAGAGGTATTATCTATAAATAAATTACTTACTATTGCTAGCAATGAAAGAGATGTAGTAAGCGTGGAAACACTCGTCGACGATATACATCTGAGGTGCGTCGGTTTCGTCTGTGAAGTTCAGAAGCACTTCTATCTGGGCGTCCTGTCCGCGGCCCAATGTCGCTTTGTTGACTTCAAGAGCTACCTCTGCATTAAAATACGTAGGTCAGTAGAAAATAAAAACAAAAATCATTAAACCTACATAAGTGGTGGTATTATTTGATGCTACTATACTTCGATATTTTTTCTCAAACATAATACTACCTGCCCATAGGAACCACCTGCCCGATGGGTCGATGACATCGCAGCAATCGCAGGAAAGACCTGGATGCGAACTGCTCAGGACAGAGTTGCATAGCACGAAGGGGGGGAGGCCTTTGCACAGCAGTGGGACGATATGGGCCCACAATGATGATGATGAATGATAATATCATGATTATAATATCATATATCCGCAGTATTTTCAAAGGCTGGAATCGGGGTATTTTGCTGAGGCTTAGATATAAAGAAGGTTACCCATTCCAACGTCATCGCTCTTAATTTGTATTTTGTGCATAAATTCCATTTGTTTAGTATCATTAGGATTAACGTTTGTCAGTAATAAATCCAGGATGGATGGTGACGTCACCAGCACCGTGTTCGATTCGTACAGCTGTTTCAGAGTCTTGATTTCTTTTTCCCGTGACCGTGTCGTGAATCGGTAGTTCACATTTCCCTGGAAAATCAGTCTTACGTTGAATGGTGAACGCTGCGACGTTTTGGGAAATATTCATACAATTTAATGTAAAAATCTATAGAGCTTAACTTGCTAACTAAGTTTTAGTGCCCATGCCCATGCCCAAGTCCAGGACAACACTAAACTAGCTGCCCCCGGTTTAGATATTACACGATCCAAGCTAGGTATCAAGTACATATGCTCAATCAGTTCAGCCGTTTGGGCGTAAAGGGATACCAAACACACACATCCATACTTTTATGATATTTGTAGGACCTGTTACTAACCTGAAACATAGCCAGTAGTATGATTGAGCAAAACAATGACGTTCCTCTCAGAATTCGGAATCTTTCACGCGACATTTCAATAGGGAACCCGAACAGAGTGCTTGTGATTGAATTCATCACATACGCGTGCAGGTTTATCTTTTTCTCACGTTTTTCCGTGAATATTAATGCAGCGATCCATGTCATCACGCCCAGCAATGTCATCAAAACAATTAATATAGACCAAGTTTTGAGGTCAATCATGTTGTGAGCGTAGTGCCATAAAGGTATCATCTTTGGACTCTTAATCACAACACACAATGAATCCTGCGAGACGAAATGCAAGTAGAAATAATGCCCCGTTGAATACTGCACTAAGAACCTCGAGTTGAAAGATATATCCAACTCATTTCTTATAACACACCCCAAACTGCCTGTAGCACCATGAAACTCTGGCTCCACGTAGCCATATTTGTTGCATCTCCCATCGTCTATCTTAGAAACGTCATATTTGTAATGTTCGATAAAATCGTGCATAACCATGGCATCCATACCGCAGAAACCGTTGCTGTAGTTAAAGTTCATGATCATGTAATGATGGATGTGCTCGCATTCGCTTATAGAGGTAGGGAATCTGTCGAAAACATTCGCTTTCAAAGGATAGCTTTCGGCGAGCTGGCGAAGACGACTGTTTTCCATGATAGCTGCGTGCAGCTCTGTCTTGTTGTTTGCAGTTATCACTTTTAAATTTCTGTTATATACGGTTTTGTTAGATGGTCTTTTTCCACTGAATATGACGAAATTATGCGGGCAGGTGTACGGGAAGCTTAAGACAATCCTCACAGTTCGAAAACGTTGCCATACGGCGTTCATATATTTATCAGCGATTTTTAAAAACGCTTCACTCACTGTTCCATTCTTACATGTAAGATTTCCACTTATATCTGTTAAAATTATATATACGGGAGACCAGTACGATCTGAGGATTACATTATATGAATCACGTTTCAAGTCATCTAAAGATAGAGCTTTTTTTTTTTTTTTTTTTTTGTTAACACCGGGAAAAAATGCGTTACGCATACCCTTCCATCGGGGGTATGGGAGGGTTATGTGGGACTCCCCGTGCAGGGCAGCTGCACGGGTATACCCACTAAAACAACCCGGCGGCACTCCCGCATCGTCTTTGGGACGGAGGCCTGGGAATCGGCAGAGCCTTGCATCCAGTCCTCCGTCGACGACTGCCCGCCTTCACAAAGGCGGGCCCTACACGCCCCTCTCAACAGGGAGGGGCCCGGGAACGGTCCCGAGTGCTCGGACGTTCCCTCCGACGGTGGAGGTGAATGTGCAATGCGGATGCAGGCGCCCCCGCGCCTGTCATCCGCTATTCACCACCGGGGGGCTGGCGTAGACTCATATAGAGTCGCCTTGCCCTACCTCGATTTGAGTTGCGGATCGCCTGAGACATCGTGGCGAGAGGGCCGTGCTGTCTCAGTCGCTCCGCAGCCTCCTTCCGCGTCATCACGTTCTCGCAGAAGGAGGCAACAGCTGCCCAAGCCTCCTCGCTTCCCAGCATAGATGAAAGCACACTGGGGAGCGAGAGGTCCGGCCCGACCACTGACGTCAGGCTCCGGCGGGCAACAACCCATTCTGGGCACACCTCAAGGGTGTGCTGGGCCGAGTCCGCTGTCGCACCACAACCGGGACACGACGGGGACTCCCTCACCCCGATCCGATGCAGGAACGTCCCGAAGCTACCGTGCCCGGTCAGGATCTGCACCAGACGGAAGGAGAGGAAGCCGTGCGGCCGCTCGAGCCATCCCTCCAGGACTGGCACGAGCGCGTCCAGCGTCCAGCGGCCAAATTTGGCGTTGACGAGACTCTCCGTCCAGCGGCGGATGACGGCCTCACCCGCGTCGCGTCGAACGGCCTCCCGTTCTTCCTGCGCAGGGCTCTCCCCGAGTGCCCTGCGCTCCGCAGTCCATTTGTACACCCTGGCGTGCACCGTCGCCTCTAGTTCCCAGGGCGGGGTGCCAGCCAGGGCGCACGCCGCCGTAAAACTTGTCGTGCGGTACGTTCTCACCATCCGCTGTGCAATGGCCCTTTGGGGCCTGCGGATAGCGACAGCGTTCTCTCGTCTCCCGAGAGTATCCGCCCAGATGGGTGCCCCGTATAGGGCCATACTTTTAATAATGCCGGCGTACAAACGCCGGCATCGCGCCTTAGGCCCTCCTATATTTGTTATTATTAAGTTAGGGTTTCTATTGCTTTGGCATTTTTTAACGCCTTGATATCCTTCACCAGTCGCTATAGTCACCGGTTGGTCGGAATACAGTCCCAATATTAGTGAAGTTATAAGTTCGTTGTTAGTATGATTTTTATCGTATATGTAGATAACTGAAGCGTTAATTTCTCTAATGTTCGATATCGGTACAAAATATTCAACATTTTCTGCGACTGGAATCAAATAACATTTGCACTTTATCACTGAGATTACAATGATTAGTAAAATTTTCATCGTTACAACCCTTCTTCCACACAAAATGTTTCAAATTTTTCATAAAATTATTTCTAAGTCACATGTCTGTTCCATGAACTTGTCACTCCCTAAATGAACGTCCCCGATGGTAATGTTTAATATCGGAAGTAAATCCTTGGCAGGAGTATGTTTTTCGTGTCACATGTGGCAGGTAAACAAGTATCTGATTTATTCTATAGGGCATGTCAAGATCTAACGTTAGATTACGAGTGGAAAGTAATTACGTTAAGCACTTACGTACTCTATGAACTTTAGTGATTCGATGCAACAGTATATGAAGGAAAAGTACTGAAATTACACAAAGATTTAATGGATTGATTCTAGCTTTTATAAAATAAGTAAACACTTTTGTTACTCGTGTCAACACAAGAAACAAAACGAAATCATTCTTCGATGTGTACTCTAGATCCAAGGCTGATTTATGTATTTACAAAGTTTACTGGTTACCATCGTCTATATACGTCTACAACAACAGTGGTGGTGATGATGGTGGTGACGCGGTGTGGGTCATTGCCGATGTATTATACGACGTATAACTTATAAGCAAGTAGGCAGGGCAAATTCCCTTCCTACCTGGCTTCTCTGACCACCTAATCTGATCATGGTCACAATGACCACTTGATGACTGGGTTTTATCTAGCAGGTGGTAACTAGCCACGGCTGAAACCATCTGTAAAAACCGCGCATAACTAATTTATAGTCGCAAAAACGCACTTAGTGATCCAGAAATACATCTGTATGTCCCTTAGCCACTACCGCTTTAAAACGAAGTCTTATCGTAAGCGTATATCGAGCGAATCCTATAAAATCTGTGGGTCTTGGGGGACTGGATGCCAAGGCTTTGCCGATTCCGTCGTCACAAAGACGATGCGGGAGTGCCGCCGAGTTGTTTTATAATAGTTGCACCCTTTAATGGGTAACCCGTGCAGTCATCCTGTACGGGGAGCCCCACATAATCCTCCCATATTGCGAGTGTAAAACGTTCGCAATTCCCATAACTAGATACAATTATGTAAATCATTGACGATTTTCTTGTTAAGGTTGCGGCCACACGGTCTTTTTCCACTGTAAATAATACCTAAACCAGAAATCAAATAATAATATTTTCCGTTCACTCTTAGAACTATATCTAGACCTATTCATATTGATAGAGCAAACATTATAGCTCTAATATTTATTCGTCGAATTATGACTTATAAGAAGCGTCAGTAGAAATTATCACTTTCAGACAATTCTGAACCCCGCCTACCTATTCAGGTATAAAATGTTAAAGATTGTATGATTATGAACTATTGTTTAGCGGACACCGAGAATGGCTAATCTCTCGGTAGTTTTAATATTAGTTTTTGTTATTTATAAAGCTAGTGCAATAATAGATGGATTGACTTTGTCTCCTGAAGTATTGAAGACTACGACGGAAGTACATCTTGGAAACGATTACATGGATTACAATCCTGAGCATATTATTAGAGAAATAACTATCATTGATATTCCTGTCATAAGTCCAGATGGGACGGAAGTGGAAGAAATTATTGAAATAGTTGAAGATGATATTTTCGTGGAAACAAATGAAACTGTCGACGCACAAGAGATGTTTAAATGACATGAAGATCGCAACAACTTTCTAACATCTGTATTTTGTCGTATCTTTGCCCTAGAATCTGCTCTACTCAACCATTTTTCATAGAAAAAGGCTAGGCTAGGCTTTTAACACCCCTTTAGTAGAGCAACTTTGCTCTACTAAAGGAGGAGATGGCGAGGACACGGCTAAAATACGGGTCTTAAAGAGGATGGAAGTATTTTTGACTTTTATTTTTTAGATTTTTGTGTCATTTAAAGCTATAGTTTTAAGGACTAATTAAAGAAATATGAAAACTTAAAATTGATGTTTTTCTTTAGTCATAACATGAAGTTAAAAAAGAAATGCAACATAAACATTTAAAATATTTTATTAAAAAACATACATATATTTGGTAGAACCTATTCATAGCTAAAGCTTATATGTGCCTTGAGCTACAAATAACATTTTCTATAACTTAAATATTAATATAATACAACTCTAATTACATATTACACACAATTTATACTTAAATTAATATCTATGTAAGTTTTTAAAGTTATGTTCACATAACAGGCGTTAAACGCTCATAAATATTAACCACGCACTCAATTTGTTCGAACCACATGAAACCACATGGTGTTTTTCAAGATTGATTAAAAACACACTAAGCGGTCAACGCTTGATATGTGAATTTAGATTAATTAATGCCAGTTTTAGCCCACCCAACTAGGCAGGGTCTTGATTCTACGTCCCGCCAGACTCTGTAGAAAATAATTATCGTAGTTGGCTCCTTCAAAGTCATTCAACAGATCACTGGGGTTGTCTCCTCTCAGGGACCTCTTGGATACTTTGTGGGTCACTTCCGTCACGTCCGTTGGTTCAGTCGTAGTAGCTTCAATGAACGCCACCACTTCTGGAACTTCTTCGATTACTTCGACGACTGCGTATACAGGGATAGGTTCATCATCAGCCACGGTAGTCGTGGCGTCTGTCGTGTCAGGAACTGGTGATGCACCGGTGTACGCGAACAACGCGAGCATGAGAAGGACACACAACTTGGAAGCCATGATCTTGAAGGGCCTCGAGTTACTTCTCTGCGATACTGGGATATGCTCCCGAAACTTGGCACTTACTGCACGGTCTTCCGATTGTTTGATTCTAATTTTTCATTCGATATGCATTAGTTTTTATACTCGTTTGTCCACGGGTGCTAATCAACATCTCCAGAATTGGAGATTGACGCATTGTGTGTCGATGATAATTTTTTCAGCAAACCTTGTCAATAACATAATGACCATGAATATGTTTTGTTGTGGATTATATTGAAAAATGGTGATAAATAGTTTACTTAAGTGATTGTTATGTAGGATGCAAGTAGGTACGTGACGCGCATATCCTTCCGTTTAATATGAGTAATGTGTTTGTAAGGTTACCCATGGTTTATCTGATATATATTGTATCTCAGAATCGTGTTTCTGTAATTGTGTAATTTTAGACTATAGCGTAAACACATTGTGTTATTTTTCCGTAAAAATATTTTTGTTAGAGCCTAGCTACGCCACTTTACAAAGAAGGTTTGTTTTGTAATTCCTTATTAAGTACGACCAGCACATTAATAGGAGGGTACTCCTCTTTTATAACTACAAAATAATATAGTACAAAACAATAACTACAAAATAATATGTAACTTTACAAAATAATATATAGGTTCTTAATTTGAAACTCTTTGCCGTCATCCATAGTAGTCACTTTTCGAGGCATTTTACGTGACTCGTCGTCGACCGCATCTGGACTTTCGATCGGGTAGGGTATTATAGTCAAACGTAGGCCTATTTAGTATAAGTATATTATAAAACAAATAGGGCTTTTAATAAATATGCCTATGTTAAATTTCTTATATTTAACTTAGGTTTTATCATTATGTAAGTAAGTGACGACACGTAAAACTGTGAGTCCCGGCTGTTCTCCATGAGATATTATGATTATCATGTTGGAACTTTACGTTACTTGGTGACCTGAAACTGCAATATATAGGTTGGCCCTTAGATTAAAAGTTTTAATTCATGGGTTGGCCCCACACTCCGTTGCCCCATAAAACCTAATAATAATAATTATTGTGATTTGTCTCTGACAAATAACAATAATTATTATATAAGGTGTAAGTAGGGTAGGTATCTAACCTATGTTCTGTAAGAGTTAAGGCCCCAATTATAACATGTAGCTTAGACTTCTTCACTATTCTATCTTAATACGTAGCTAGTGTCATCCCCATGGCAGATAAGTTGTGCAACAGTAGAGTCTTACCCGATTCTTCATCGAAAAAGCCAATCATATTATCCAACTGGTACGTGAGCAAGGCGGAGCTGCAGGAAAAAATCTCGTATTAAAGTAAGTAGATATTTCAGGAGGTTTGTGACAAATATTTTGAACAAAACAAACATTGGCCACACAACCTCTAATTGTGTTTTGACCAATGAATTTTTATAACGTAAGCTCTTTGGTTTTGACTCTATATTTTTTTATTCTTTTCACTCTATGATTAGATAAAATTTCTTTGCTCTCTATATTTTTATTAGTAAAAAAGCTAGTAGGTAGTTTAATTAGTGTTCTGCATGTGGATTTAGTACCTCGATTGCTTTCCTAAGGGTCGTACCTAGTGTAGCTGTCGTGTTATTTATTTTCAAAATTTCTATGAATAATAACAGCAAGCGGCTTGAAGGCGAAGGAGTTGCTTTGACATGAACTTATCGTGAATCACTTCCCTGTTAGAGTATAATATAAACCCCAATTCTAATTACTGGGCTAAACTTACTTAACTCTTGAGTACAGTCTAAACTTCTTTAACTCTTGAGTAAGAAGCGTTGGTGCAGTGCACCTAGAATTTCATATTATAGAAAATAAAGCGAACCCATTGTTACTGCGACTGTTTTTAACCCCCGACGCAAAAACGACGGGGTGTTATAAGTTTGACGTGTCTGTCTGTCTGTGTGTGTGTGTCTGTCTGTGGCATCGCAGCTCCCAAACGGATGAACGGATTTTGATTTAGTTTTTTTTGTTTGAAAGTAGAGTTAGTCGAGAGTGTTCTTAGCCATGTTTGGTGGAAATCGGTCCAAGATGGCCGCCGCTACAAAATGGCGGATTATTTTTTCTTCCACGACCCCCTCAATATGGGTATCAAATGAAAGGGATTATCGAGTAGAATACACCCCACTATATAAAATTTAAAATCCAAGATGGCCGCCATCAAAAAAATGGTGAATTACATATTGCGTTGGGGGTTTTTTAAATTTTTAATTTACTCACTTGTTGGTTGGTTGGTTTGTATAACAATTGCCTGTAGAAGTCCTAACTATCGCCTCATAATTTAGATTTTTGACAAATCAAAATTGGTCATGCGTTTTTAGAGTATCAGTTTATTTACGTAGATATGTTCTACAGGTGTTACATATGTGAGATATCTGGTTTCAGGTAGAAATTGTAGGCGGTAGAGACTGGTAGAGTTCATGTAATGCTGATTCAGGTGTGTCAAACTTCTTATAAAATTAACAAGTAATAAAACGTGATAACAAAGACTTATTGGGTGATTTTTATTTGTTTGAACTATGATCTAGGATGATTCTTATATTTCATCCATACATATATAATAAGAATGGAAATTTCTCCCCATTCATTGTGATCCTTTACTAAGATGAGTCGTGAAAATACGCATATGAACAAAACGACGCGAAAAAGTCGCTTGCGCGATCTAATTCGTAAAACATTTTGTCAATTTTTCCAAGGGAAACGTAAAATAAAATGATAAAATAAATAATAATCATTTATATCGGACACATTGCCCCTAATTTACATCAAAAATTCTAAATAAAAGTAATAGAATATAAAGTAAACTCAATTCAAAAAAATATGGTGCGACAAACTGCGACAAACTAAAAATACGCCATCTATCGATGTGTTTGTAAACGAAACCTTTAATTTGGGCTAAATTTGTAAATAGTTTGTGTCACTGGTGTGGTTAAACAACACCACCGATTTGAATAAAATTTTCACTAATACGTTGCAGTTTTCTCTACTTGAACCTTAGTGTTGGTTTTAGTCAAATCGGTTCATAAATAAAAGAGTTATATCAATCTAAAGATTCGCATATAAAATGCTAATAAACAAGAAAGGTAGTCATAGGAACCGCGTAATCAAAAGACAAAACCTCATCGAGTTTGGGCTCATTTGATTCGTCTTGACGAGTACTTTGATACTATATAGTAACCAGGGTCCGATGACGGAGCTGGAAGGTGGCCATAGGAACTCCGTGATTAAAAGAAAAAACCCCATCGAGTTTGGGCTCATTTGATTCGTCTTGACGAGTACTTTGATGCTATATAGTAGCCAGGGTCTGTACATAGGTAGGTATCATTTTGCACCTTATTTTTAATTTCTAAACCATGTAAAATCATCAGGAAACAAATTAGAATTCATTTAAATTAGTAAATGTAACTTATTTCTCATATGAATCAGCGCCAGCGGAATGGAACTAATCTAATGTGCGCATGATGCGTGTAAATATCAGTAATAAATATCTTTTTGCTGCTTATTTTTAATTTCTAAAACATGTAAAATCATCTGAAGATAAATAGAAAAATTCATTTAAAGTTCATTGTAAAAGTAAATTATTTTTCATACAAGCTAGCGCCACGGAAAATAACGGAACTAATGTCCTAAGAAAAAGAAATATCGTTTATTCTGCAAACAGTTTTAGAAAAGAGTCCCGCGTAACCTAGCGGAACTAAATAATAGATTTATAATTACTGTGAATACTTCATTTATTATATATTTTTTAATTGTTAGATTATTTGTTTACCTATTTAATTGAGAAATTAAATGGCTCATTCTCATTTTAGGTCAAATTTGATGGTCACACGGTTATATTTCCTAAACGGTTAAAGAAAGAGACATGAATTTTGAATAGGTAGATAAAACATATATTAAGCTACAAAATAAATAAAGATTGTCATAATAGACGCAAAAAATAATACTAAAATTTAACATGAAAGGTCAAAAACGGGGGCAGTTTTCGTATTCTCATGGTGTCACACTTTCCGTTGCAGTGAAACATTTGGGCACTACTTTAACAAATTTCGGTGTATCTGTATATAACATATACCAAAATTTTCGCAAACAAATACACTTTACGGTAGACAGTCTTAAAAAAGCCTTTCATTATTATTTTGAATTTAAAATGACATAATGCGGCGGTCACACGATTTTAGGTGCTTTAAATTTGGGTAGTTTAACGGCTGCTGTTAAACACAACATTAACAATCTAATACAGAGTTTGATTCATTTCAATGATGGCCATGTTCTGCAATCGTAAAAGTAGGATCTAGGACTTATCGAGCCGTGAAAAAAATATAATTGCTAAGTTTCAATTTATTCATGGGTGTACCGATTACTTGCATGGACAATATTTTTATGCATTGTGTTTTAGTTATTTAAATCAAAGCTAGCTTTTCGAAACGCCAAAATATGCGAGATAAAGATGTAGTATTTTATTTTATACATTATACACAAACTTTCCAGAATTTCACCAAAAAAGGATATTTTCGTCACCAGCGTGGCATCACCTTCATAGCGGTTTTTACCATGAAGGTGATTTTAGCCACGAAAGTGATTTCTTTTTTTATTTATTTGTTTAGAAAGGGCCTTTTTACCAACTAAAAAGTACTTTATCTGTTATGTTAGGGTTTTAAAACATACATACCAAGTTTCTGACTAATAAAAAAGTAAAGTGAAAGGTAAAGTAATATCTCAAATTATGCATATTTTGTTCTGTAGTGAGGTTTGTTGTTACGTAGAATGTCGTTTTATTGTACATTTTTGGTAGATTTAGTATTTTAAAAGGGGTTTACTTGAAAAAGTTGTGAAAAAATAATGACTGAATCACTTTCGTGGCGTCGAAAATTTCAAAACTGTTTTTCTTCGAAATGAAACGTACGATTTAAATGATTTATATAAAAGTTCACTCGTGTCATCCAGCTCTATACCATATTATACATAAACATTACAAATAAGCAATAAATAAGAATTGCCATGAAGGTGACGATGAGAATCGATTCCATGAGAATGAGCCAAATATGAGAAATTATGAAATGTTAAAAATCTGTAGATATTTTAACTTAAAATCACGCGATTGTGGCGCTCCATCTAGGGGGATCTTTTGTAAAAATCACTGGTTATCCGGAGACACACAGACATAAAATCTGTTCACACCCATTTAGGCATACATCCAGACACAAACTTTCACGTTTATAATGTTAGTAAAATTTTGCAATGATTATTATAGAACCTTTTATCTGTGTTATAGATAATCATAGGTGGATTTAGGGAGGGGGGGCAAGGGGCCAAGCCCCCCCCCCCCCCCCGAGTCATTAAGCAAGCTGCTCGCGCACATATTATAAAGGATGTCTAAGCTTTCTTACTGCTCAGAGCGAGTAGGCGGATTTAGGAGGGGGGGGGGGGGGCAGGGGGCCAAGGCACCCCCAGAAGCATTGTAGAGTTACGAATTTCGCACATATTTCATGGTAAAGATTAAATTTTTTTTTCGGCGCTCGCAGCTAGCTGCTCGCGCACTTATTGTAATGGATGTTTAAACTTCCTAACCGCTCAGAGCGAGCTAAACATACACTTTTCGTAATAAAAATTATAATATTTTTGCCCGTCTGCACCTTGCCCCCCCCCCCCCCCCCCCCCCCCCCCAAAACCAAATCCTGGATCCGCCTATGATTTTAGGTATACACCTCAGTGGTAGCACGGTAAAGAGATATACAGTAGTTTGACTGAGCGTGATTTTTGAACATAAATACCTACAGTCTCGCGGTACATGCGCGAGTCATAGGGCTGCCGGGCAGCCGCTGCCCGCATACAGTAGGTACCTACCTATTTCATATCATCTACTTACTTGAGCTAATATCTAGATGAGTTATTATAAATTAATTATATTATTTTTGTACATTTATTGATATTTTTTTTTACAAGCTTTTATTTCTATTTCATATTACCTACCTATATGTACCTTACTACGTCCGCTTAGGAACCACTGAATGTCCGTTACAAAAATGCAACAGTCCAATGAGATTTGAAAATGTATTGTATCGAACTTAGTACACGCGGGATGAAGCCGCGTTTTTTGCGGCTATGACTAAAAATACCTAAGAACACTTCCGCCTAACTTACTTTTCAAACAAAATCTAAATCGAATCTATGAGACAGACACGTCAAACTTATCACACCCTTTCGTCTTTGCGTCGGGAGTTAAAAATAAATACGATTGATCACTCTTCAATTCAATAAAAAGTAGGTACATAATAACAGGTAGATTAAAACTAAAGTTGGTTCATAATTAAGAAGCCTAATCTGGGAACTACAATAGGTTTTATTCCAGCATAGTATCCCTACTATACCTACCTACTTACGTATCATGTCGTGGCGGCGTATATTGAAACCCAAGACAAGAGACAAAACAAGACAAAAGACAAGACAAGAGACAAGACAAGAGACAAGACAAGAGACAAGACAAGAGACAAGACAAGAGACAAGACAAGAGACAAGACAAGAGACAAGACAAGAGACAAGACAAGAGACAAGACAAGAGACAAGACAAGAGACAAGACAAGAGACAAGACAAGAGACAAGACAAGAGACAAGACAAGAGACAAGACAAGAGACAAGACAAGAGACAAGACAAGAGACAAGACAAGAGACAAGACAAGAGACAAGACAAGAGACACGACAAGAGACACGACAAGAGACAAGACAAGAGACAAGACAAGAGACAAGACAAGAGACAAGACAAGAGACAAGACAAGAGACAAGACAAGAGACAAGACAAGAGACAAGACAAGAGACAAGACAAGAGACAAGACAAGAGACAAGACAAGAGACAAGACAAGAGACAAGACACGAGACAAGACAAGAGACAAGACAAGAGACAAGACAAGAGACAAGACAAGAGACAAGACAAGAGACAAGACAAGAGACAAGACAAGAGACAAGACAAGAGACTAGACAAGAGACAAGACAAGAGACAAGACAAGAGACAAGACAAGAGACAAGACAAGAGACAAGACAAGAGACAAGACAAGAGACAAGACAAGAGACTAGACAAGAGACAAGACAAGAGACAAGACAAGAGACAAGACAAGACAAGAGACAAGACAAGAGACTAGACAAGAGACAAGACAAGAGACAAGACAAGAGACAAGACAAGAGACAAGAGACAAGACAAGAGACAAGACAAGAGACAAGACAAGAGACAAGACAAGAGACAAGACAAGAGACAAGACAAGAGACAAGACAAGAGACAAGACAAGAGACAAGACAAGAGACAAGACAAGAGACAAGACAAGAGACAAGACAAGAGACAAGACAAGAGACAAGACAAGAGACAAGACAAGAGACAAGACAAGAGACAAGACAAGAGACAAGACAAGAGACAAGACAAGAGACAAGACAAGAGACAAGACAAGAGACAAGACAAGAGACAAGACAAGACAAGACAAGAGACAAGACAAGACAAGAGACAAGACAAGACAAGAGACAAGACAAGACAAGACAAGAGACAAGACAAGAGACAAGACAAGAGACAAGACAAGAGACAAGACAAGAGACAAGACAAGAGACAAGACAAGAGACAAGACAAGAGACAAGACAAGAGACAAGACAAGAGACAAGACAAGAGACAAGACAAGAGACAAGACAAGAGACAAGACAAGAGACAAGACAAGAGACAAGACAAGAGACAAGACAAGAGACAAGACAAGAGACAAGACAAGAGACAAGACAAGAGACAAGACAAGACAAGAGACAAGACAAGAGACAAGACAAGAGACAAGACAAGAGACAAGACAAGAGACAAGACAAGAGACAAGACAAGAGACAAGACAAGAGACGAGACAAGAGACGAGACAAGAGACGAGACAAGAGACGAGACAAGAGACAAGACAAGAGACAAGACAAGAGACAAGACAAGAGACAAGACAAGAGACAAGACAAGAGACAAGACAAGAGACAAGACAAGAGACAAGACAAGAGACAAGACAAGAGACAAGACAAGAGACAAGACAAGAGACAAGACAAGAGACAAGACAAGAGACAAGACAAGAGACAAGACAAGAGACAAGACAAGAGACAAGACAAGAGACAAGACAAGAGACAAGACAAGAGACAAGACAAGAGACAAGACAAGAGACAAGACAAGAGACAAGACAAGAGACAAGACAAGAGACAAGACAAGAGACAAGACAAGAGACAAGACAAGAGACAAGACAAGAGACAAGACAAGAGACAAGACAAGAGACAAGACAAGAGACAAGACAAGAGACAAGACAAGAGACAAGACAAGAGACAAGACAAGAGACAAGACAAGAGACAAGACAAGAGACAAGACTTGGACTCTTACTCACACACTTACTTGGTCTCTCACTTGCACTCTTACTCGGACTTTTACTCGGTCTCTTACTCGCACTCTTACTCAAACTCTTACTCGGGCTCTTACTCGCACTCTTACTCGGACTCTTACTCGCAGTCTTACTCGAATTCTTACTCAGATTCTTATTCGCATTCTTACTCGGACTCTTACTCGCAGTCTTACTCGAATTCTTACTCAGATTCTTACTCGCACTCTTACTCGGTCTCTTACTCGCACTCTTACTCGGACTCTTACTCGGAATCTTAATCGCACTCTTACTCGGACTATTACTCGCACTCTTACTCGGACACTTACACGCAGTCTTACTCGAATTCTTACTCAGTTTCTCACTTGCACTCTTACTCGGACTCTTACTTGGACTCTTACTTGGACTCTTACTCGGTCTCTTACTCGCACTCTTACTTCAGCAGAATACTTTTAAAAATAAAAAAAATAACTTCTTACTAACTTACCTCAAAAACAGCATAATATCGCATGCTATTTTTTTGCCATTTTATATAATTTATTATATTATGTATACATACGTCAAAAGTAAATAACGTAAATTACACTAAATACTTGCAAAAAACTATCGCGACGTCCGCCCGTCGCTGCGTGGCACCCGCTTCTGTTAGCAGTGGTCTACGTCATGAAACCTTTCTATGTTCCAAATTTCAACCCAATCCAGCTAGCGGTTGAGGCTGTACGTTATACAGATACATCAGTCACTAGCTTATTCTCATGGCTTTGCCCGCATGGACGGGTTACGTTTCATAATACCTACGGTCGTTTCAACTACGGTCGATATAACTACGGTCGATTCGCATAAGTTCATTTCACATATTGGACGACTCGCTTACAGTGCAACTCGCCTGCGGTTGATTAAACTATGGGCATGTGAACTAATGGGCGATTCGGCCAATGTTCATTTGATATATTGGTTAATTCAACTATGGACGACTCACCTACGGTTTATTAATTCTTTGTTACGCGTGTTTTTAGTACAGTATTCAGGGCAAACCGAAATCTGTTGGTTAGGTTAGGTTTGAACAGTGACCACAATGCGCGAGCCGAGCGAGCGAAGCGAGCGTGCCGCGGCAGCGGCCGGCGAAGCGCCAGATATTTTTCTTATTACTGAATTATTTATCCTGTGTCATGGCATCTTCAGGCATTTTGGCATCTTCTTTCATCTACCTCATCATGGCAAAGTGGCATAATAAGCTGTCTGCGCACCTACAGATAGAAATCATTCAGGTATCAAAAACAACACGTTTCTGAATTCTGTACTATAAACAAGTATTTTTTAGCTGTCATACCAGACTAGCAGCCGGAAACATGGTCTAAAAATACGTGAAACGTCCGTTAGTTCGGTCAAAAATAGGCAAATCGTCCAATAGTTTAATCAACCATAGCTCAATCGACCGTAGCTGAGTTAACCGTAGGCGAATCGTCCAATATTGATTTCAACCAATAGTTATTATGAACGTAGGCGAAACGTCCAATAGACATTTTGAATAGTAGGTGATTCGATCGTAGTTACATATTGGCAAGGTTTGCCAGCCTTTACTAATTCTACGCCCATTAAGTCGCAGAAAACCCGTGAATTGAATCCCTCTTTTCCGTGGAATTGGAAATCGAATTAAATGGTCTGCATCAAATTCATTAATATATGAATAATTTACTGTCACGCGCTACGAAGTGCGCGCGGGTCAGCTAGTCATAAATAAAAATGATGTATAATTAATAATTGTTGATACACTGGCGCCCTCACATCTTCCAGAGACTCAAATTGCGGCTGGTGCGGCGGCAGTTTCTGCTGAGCGGCTCAAGCGGCGTAAACATGCTAACCTCGATAGCGGTTACATTTTTGAGCCGTTTGGGGTAGAGACTTTGGGTCCTTGGGGTCCGGTAGCTTACCGCATTTTCTAAAATTTAGCTGAGCGCTTGGTCGAGGCGACGTGTGACCGAAATGCTGGGGTATATATGGCCCAAAGTATAAGTATTGCCATTCAACGTGGCAATGCTGCCAGCATTCTGGGCACTCTGCCATCTGACAGTGGTTTGGAGCACTTGGATTTTCTGTAGATTGGCTTGTGGCCGATCTGTGGTTGATAAAAGTGTTCTTAACTGCTGTAGTAGCTGTAGTATTGTTAGTTTGTTTATCTCAATAAAGGCATTTGCCACGATTAAAAAAGTTTATACCTAAAGTGACATACAAGTATAGTGGCATGACAAGGATTTTTTGTCTTAATGTACCAACCACATTAATAATGTCCTATCTAAACATTATGTTTTCCGTCAATATTTGAACATGTAGAGCACGCCATTCCCATAATGTTTAAGACGATTGCACTCGAATCATCGATCCATTGCAAGCAAATGCGAAGTAAAGACTTCAAGTTCCATAGGAAACCCTGCATTCAATAATGTCATATCCTACTAATCTACTTATATTATAAACGCGAAAGATTGTAATATTATTTATTTATTTATTATTCAGCACAGAGCTATATACAATAGCATTTTCTACCAGTTGCCCCAAGGCTGGAGAAAATGTACTAGAACTATAGGGGGGCTGACAAACAGTAGGAAAAGTGTTGTTGTTAACTTATTACTACAAATCTTAAAAATAAATAGACTACTTATAATAATTATAATATATAAAAATAAAAAAAATGAATGAATGTATGAATGTGAATTATAATATTTAATATTAGTAGTTTAGTAAGAATTTATGGATGTATATGTTTGTAACACACGTTCACACCTAAACGGTTGGACCGATTACGCTGAAATTTAGTATTATAGAGATAGCAAAGACCCTAAAATAGCACATAGGCTATTACAGTACAGCTTCTCAGTGGGATATTTTCTGACCCCATCAACGACTAGATACGAGCTAGACACCAAGAAAAGTAAAGGAAGAAGAGCTGGCTGAGCTATCACTTATGTAGGTACCTACCTAGATATTATGTTTTCGAAGTGGTACAATATATTTAGAGCAGATTGTGTCATATAGGTATCTACTATAAGGTTATGCAAGGTTAATTTCGGGTAATAGGCGTGTATTCCTGATAAAAACCTACAAATTGGTCCCAAACGAAGGCTAAGAAAATTTAAGCTTATCTCGTATTAGAAGTAGGTTTAACTTAGTAGAGTATCCAGGTAGTAGAGTAGTTTCATTGTACAGTCAATTACAAAGAGATGTATCCATGTTAGTCTTACAAAATTAAGGAACTTTTAGTATGCAAAAATTATTTACCCTTACTTCGTGACATTTTCAGTATCCACCAAAGCTTATATACTATATTCGATTCATTTTAAATGCTATTTTAAAAGTCATGCTTGGCGCTGTGGCGGATGCTAAGAGGAGTGTTGGACGCCCGTTGCTTCGCTTTAAAGACTGCGTTAAGCGTGACTTGGCCTCGTTTAACATCGAGCATGGTAGTTGGGAGAAGCTCGCAGAAGATAGAAACCAATGGAGAGATCATATAAAGGAGGGCAGCAAACTTCACGACCGGGCCTGGTTCAATAATCTCTCGGTAAAACGGTCTAGACGGCACAACAGAACCAACAACCCCTCTGCTGTGACTCACGTTTGCCCAACATGTGGTCGACCCTGCCGCTCCAGGATTGGTTTTGTTAGCCACCAACGGAAGTGCCAACGCAACCCAACAGACAGTGCTTAAATCGTCTGCAATAGACGCGAAGGCCAATGATGATGATGATGATGATTATGTATCACCTAAGGAAAAGTAGTGGGATACATCATTGTTGCATATTAAACGAGTCGATGGTAATATAAAGTTTGATTGCTACTAGAAATGTCACGAACGAAGGGTAGTTCATTGTGGCAAATGAAAATTTACTTCATTTTGTAAGCCTAACATGGATACATCTCTTTGTAGTTGACTGTACTTATTGAGAAATACAAAATATATTAACCTTTACCTTTGATTATCAGTTTGAAGGTAGTGCCATGAAGAAACATTTTGAAACAGGCCCTATAAGTTCCAGTGGAATTTGCTTACAAAATGCCGATACGGATATGGCTTTTACAGCATAAAGATGTAGTGCTACCAAGCTCATTGTTGTCCTTTATTTTTATCAGCAGCATCTACCGCATTTGGAATTTTATTAGCATCTCTGCTTAAGTCAAGGTTCGTAATGAAGCGATCACTTGCTCGCTTGTTTAGATATTGGGGGTGGGTTCCACCGACCTTATGATATTAGAGGAAATTTTATTCTAAGTGAAAACCCATTTGGGTTACCCTAAAAAAGCCCGAAGCGTCCTAAAAAGTTAGGATGAACTATGTGAAAGTTGACGTGGCAGGGCAGTGAATGAAGACATCAGGATAATAGAGTAGAATCGAGGAAGAAAACGTATACGTGTTGTGCCGATTCTATTTAGAGTAGGATAATAGCAAGAAGATAATGAGTATTTATAATATTATTACAAAAACAAATATTCTTTATTGTGACCCAGAAAGTAATTGATACCATTGATTGATACCTGATATTATACCAGGCGAAAGTGTATTTTTCGTGTTATTCGTAGGATAAACTGTTGAGTAAATTTAACCTGAAATTGATGGAATGCAGCCTCAGTATAATATGGTTTCAGTACAGACATCGTGCCTTAGATTTACTCCACAAATAACAATGCGCATTATTCTTATGTACTGTTTCAATCACTCTAATGGTTTGTGTCATCATCGTTTTCAGATATAAGCTCACTCGAGGGCCCATCGTTATCAGTTTGAGAAGTGAAAAGTGAAGCAATATAGGATCTTTCGGGAATGCATTCAACGTTATTAGTCGTCGCGTCGTTGGCGTTGCTCGCGGCCTGCGCCTGCGCACCAGCCGAGGAGGTGATCCAGCACATCCCACCAAAACCAGAGCCAATACCATCAGCTACAGGAAAAGAAAATGTGGAATCTGGTGCTTCGGTAAAGGATGCTGGTGTTTCTAAGGACAGGGCTCGCCGTGACGTTGGTGGACTTGAAAGCGACCTGTTGCCGTCTGTGAATGATGTTGACGCCTCGCCTTTTGATGATACCCGTCCGTTAGCTGGTCGCAGTCGCATCAGGGTGCTGCCTGCTTACCTCGGTTGATCGACTCTATAACCCGGAACTTCTAGACGGACTACGCTCGCCTCAAACGGATATAATGGACAATTGAAGAGACATTGATTTAGCTTTTGCAATGTATGATTTAGGTTTAAGTTAATAGTTATTTTTAATTGATAATTTTGATGTACAATAAATAAATCAGTCTAAAACATAATGTTGTTTTATTAATTCAGAGATTTCACATACTGCTCGTAACATAATTATCCTTTGTTAATTAGGTAAAGATTAGTGATTGTTATCGTGTAGCTTGTAATTATGTTTCTCTATAAATACTTGATCATTTCCACCCTCGGGTTAGAATGGTTGATCAAACATGTTACTTAGTCTAGTGGTTTTAGTAGCGGGTATAAATATCGTGTTTTCAATTAACGTGCCTCAGAAGTTAACTAATCCACCAATTGTTTACATTCCTGATGATGGATATAATTCTATTGAGAAAACTGATACCAAAGATACTCGTATAGACGAAAATGTCAATGGTGATCTATCGTTACCTAATAATCAATTTGAAACACATGTAAAAGAAAAAAGAGATCTCTTTCAAAATGGAGACATGGATATCGCAGCAAGCAATTATGTGTATCGCCCCTTATATGTTTATAGAAAAATAGAACATAGCAAAAGAAGGATCACTATGTACAATTCTTTTGCTGGATAGCCTTAGGAAAGGTTTGCATTAAAAAGGTATTTTATTTATTAACACGCTCTATTTGTATAATAATTATATTGAAGTAACGAGTCTTGTTAAAATAACGACCAATTAAGGTTTCTTTTTGATACGAATATTTTATTAGTTTCACTGCCCGTGTGGGAAGGTTCTGAAATGGAGTTAAAAATATTGACATTTTCATTTTCTTTTGTAAGTTTTTCCACAAATTAATTGTTTTGATAGAACTTGAATACATTTTATGAGCCAAGTCATTAGAACAAGTAATTTCTTTATTGCAAATTCTTTATGTCGCATAATTCATAAATAATATGATGATGGATAAAGAATACAGGACAAGATAGATATCATTTTTGTTAATATTTATCTAATAATCATTCTTTAATTTCAGCTGTCGTTAGTCTTTGCTGGAATATCACCCGTACATGATCTCAGGGAAAAGCTTAACTCCCAAATAGTTGGAGAGAAATATGTATTGTCATCACCGCATAAAGTTCTCAAACATTTAGACGACTCATTAACCAAGGCAACTAAAAATGTAACTGAAAATCCCCAAATGGATGAAAGTCTCTATCAAATGTCAAAAGATTTAGTTTCAGCTATTTTATCTAAGTTGGAAATCCAAGAAAAAATTACAAGAATAACTAAAGAAGCCCTTGAAGCTCCAGGGAAAAATAAAGGAATAACTGCTATAGAGACTAGACGAATTTTAGATTACATATCGAGGACTTTATCAGGCCATATTTTGACTTTGACTAGAGCTTCTACCGAGCCTGAGCTTCACCGGTTAGTTTATGGATTAGCTCAAATAGCAGCCGAAGTATCGATAGTTGCTGCTTTAAAAGATATCACATACGCTACGGCTCTATCTAAGAAGCAATCAGTAGATTTGTCTCTACGGAAGAAAAGATCAATTGAATCAAAACCTGAAGTCAATTTGCCGACTGGTTCCCCTATTTTATACCAAGCAACTACCGTATACAATGCTGTTTTAAATAAAAGTTTTGATACTCCTCCAGCTCGTAACAAAAGTTCAGTCGTTTCAAGAAATATGTTTGCCAGAAAATTAACACCCTTCTCAGTAATTTCTAGGGGTGAACAAAAATCTTTGCACGTTTTAAATACTAAGCCAGAAATTAGCCCATCTAAAGGGTTTTTGAATCAAACAGTATTGGATATTGAAAACAGTCAAGATATTAATGAAACTGATGCTATAGTGTTGGAAAAATCAGTCAATGCGACACATTACGAAAGAATAGAGACACCTGATGTTTTTACTTCTGGATTGACTGATGATTGGATGGATTCCAGAGACAATACTTTCAAAGCAGCGCTCAATCCAGATATGATCACTGAAGTAGATATCGAGAGAACAGAACAGGAAGATCAGGTGGCGAATGAAAAGAAAATGAAGCAGAAAATGGAGAAGATGGAAGTGAAAGCGAAGAAGGCCATTTTATATGCAGGAGACGTGGCATACTTGACTGCGGCTAGTGTGGTAGCATTGAGGAGGGCACTGACGGCTTCGATCGAGGTGCACATGTCTGTAGGGTATGCCAAGGACGGTATGTCTAATCACCAAGATTTGATGATGAATCTAGCGAAGACAGCGGCTCAGCAAGCTGGTAAGGAAGCTAAAAGTGCAACGTCGAAGTCCCTTGCTTGTGAGCGCGTCATCAAGCTGGCTTTGAAATATACTGCACAATCGTATGGGGCGGATCTGAACCACGTTGCTAATAGAATTGTAATGGACACGCTATCGTTGTCCACTTTAGCTAAATCGATGGCGTTTGTAGCCAATGATATTGCTATTAATTCACTGTATCTCGCTACTGATGTAAAACCTCCAGCCTAATAAAAATGTTTTTTATTTACTCACTAAAACAGGTGAAATTTTAATAAAGATGTTACCGATTTTAAGCCCGCTTTTAATAAGCGAGTACTAGACGTAGCTCCTTTTTAGGTACCTAAATATTAGCTATTTCTAGCCTACCGCTATTTCCTGAATCTGAAGTTAGTTTGGCTGTAGAGTAGTAGTTGTACCTATTGCACAGCTAAGGGCTGTTAACATTATTCAAAAGGATTTTTGTACTGTTTTACTATGTTTGTGCTTTGTACGGTTCAGCCATAAAAAATCATGCCATCTATAAATTCCGCTGTAAACTACGAACACACATCGCGACGTACTCTCGTGCCTTGTAATACCTTAAGAAAACTAAATACGACACAACTGTGTTACACAACTAATTTGTAAAGTATACGTCAGGTGGCGGTACGGTAGCATTACAGCGGATAGATATTAGGTACGAGTATATTATATACCCCTGAAGGAGACTGTGTGTGGCTCTGCAGATTCCCCGTTCTCCGGAACAAAGGCGATGGGGGATGGGGACAATGGGGGACGATGGGGGATGGAGGGTTGTTTTAGTGCACGGGGAGTCCCATATAACCCTCCCGTACCCCCGACAGAAGGGTAAGCTTAACAAGTTATTTCTCGGCGTTAAAAATTGCAGGTGTTATAGCAATATTAAAAACAATATAAACAATAATAAATAGCAATATTAAACTTTATTATAGGTTAAGTAGCCATTCAATGTATGATTGTGATTTGACTCTGACAGTAAAAGTAGGGTAACACGTTCTGTTGAAGTATAAACCCCAAAATTATTATTTTGTCCAGATTAACTTTATTTATGCCGTCAATGAATCCAAATTACGTATTTGTAGATTTGCTGCAACTTCTCGTAGTTAGTCTATAATTTCAAAGTTTGTTTTAGCTGTTTTCCTCAATGATTTTTCTAAAGTATAAATTCTTCCATCGACTTGTGTCGGTTTGTTCGTTAAACGTTATGAGTAAGCAATACATAAGTACATATAAATCTTATATGAATAAGGTATTTACAGTTGTTCAAAAAAACAAGAGTTGTAGCTTGTAAGTATAAGATTGACTTATTTTTATTTGTTGTTTAAAAAATACTATAAAACATAACGACACCGGTCGAAAATTATTTTAAAGAAGCTTGTCCCAGCAGTTATACCTGCAGAAAAGCCTATATGTTATTTTAATCTACCCCGGCTAGTACCATGGCCCATGACGTTCCTTCTTCGTAGCGTTCCGCTCATTTTTCTTCGGTTAAAAAAGGGCCTATACATTCCTAACCCGATTAGGATTTTCATACATTCCAAATTTTAGCCTAATCAGCTGTTAGTAAAATATAAAGCATTCTACTAATATTTTAAAGCTGACTGAGAAGGTAAGTGATGTTTATTGGTCGTTCATTCATACTGAAAAAAAAAACTACTGAACCGATTGCAATGAAACTCGGTAAGTAGATTAATAATATTATGTAGAAAGCTGATGGGAAATCTGAAAGAATACATAATTTTAATTCTGTCTTTCCCATTGCAGCGGGGCTTACGCAGGTTAAGTAGCGATAAATTGTGAAATTAATCTTACTAAAATTATAAAACGTGAAAGTTTGTAATATAAGTAAGATCTGGATGTATGTTTGCTACTCTTTCACGCCTAAACGGGTTGACCGATTGAGCTGAAACTTGGTATATCTGCAGGGCTATTCACTTATCGGTTAGAGAACCGAACCGAATACCGAATTGTCAAAAATGTATGAAATGACGTGACATGACATGTCAAGTTGTGTCTACATGATACGTCATTTCATACATTTTTGACAATTCGGTATTCGGTTCGGTTCTTTCCCGGATAAGTGAATAACCCTGCTGATTAAATAAATAAATAAGCAATAGTACCTACACTGCCAACAATGGAAATTAGACCTTTTGATTTGGTTTTTAGACCCTGGAATGACACATAGGCTACATACAGAACAGCGGGTAAAGCCATTGAGCGCAGCTAGTAATTTATATATTAGAAGGTATAATTAGGTATATCACCACCATAGGCGGATTTAGGGGGGGGGGGGCAGGGGGTCAAGGCAAGCCCCCCCCCCCCCAGAAGCATTTTAGAGTTACGAATTTCGCACATATTTCATGGTAAAGATTATAATGTTTTTCTCGGCGCTCGCAGCAAGCTGCTCGCGCACTTATTGTTAAGGTTGTTTAACCTTTCTAACTGCTCAGAGCGAGCTAAACACACACTTTTCGTAGTAAAAGTTATAATATTTTTGCCCGTCTGCACCTTGGCCCCCCCCCAGAACCAAATCCTGGATCCGCCTATGATCACCACTACTCTTTTCTTTACGCACTTTAGTAGCTTGCTTGAGATATTCTTGAACCTTCTGAGCCTTTTGACGTAATAAAGACTATATTATGGTATAGTGGAAACTGATTATTGTAATTTTTCCTTCCTGTTCCGTTAAAAATATCTTTACCATTACTGGTTATCGAAATACTAAGTACAATGTAACTATAAGTAATATAATATATTGGTACTACCACTATATACATAAACTAAATAATTTAAAAATACATCTAAATCTTCTTCTTCAAAAAAAATTGAATACATACCTACCTACATAATATTTCGAAAAAAAAATGAAAACAAAAATTAAATGCAATTTTTTTCAAATTTATATTTCGTCATAACAAAAGATTTCAACGAACTTAAAAACTTTTTATATAGGACCCGTTAAAAGTATAGAACTACATATATACTACCTATATAAAATCTAGTAATATCGTTAATCAAGTTTTTTTTTCGTCAGTTAAGTCGCAGTTAAGTTAATGTCGTCAATCTACTTGTAACTTATTACCTGTATTCATAAAAACGGCATTGGCTACTCAGATTGGCAAGTTTCGAAAGGTGTTTTCGAAGGGGCCTCTTCGGACCGTCCAAAGTCCAATAAAATTATTGATTACGTTCGAGCCTTAAGGCTCTTTTCTCGGCGCGTGACCATCTCGCTTGCACATTATTGTATGATATTTGATATATAAATTCGTTGAATTTACCTTTTTTAAATTTAATCTTGAATTTTCTTATTTAGATCATGTTTTAAAACGTATTTCCACTTTACTACTTTAAAAAATGATAAAGCACGATTAAAATACATGAGTATATATCTTACTAATATTATAAACGTGAAAGTTTGTAAGAATGGATATCTGGATGTCGGGATTTTTGTTACTCTTTCACGCCTAAACGGGTGGACCGATAGAGCTGAAATTTTGTATAGAGATAGCTTAGACAGACTTAGAGAGATAGCGCAACTAATCTTAAATAACAACTTCGTAATATATGAAAAACTAGCTGCGCCCAGCGGTTTTACCCGCAGTACATATGTAGCCTATGTGTTATTCCAGGGTCTAAGCTATATCTATACCAAATTTCAGCTCAATCGGTCCACCCGTTTAGGCGTGAAGAAGTAACAAACATAGGCACTGACTCATAAACCTTCGCATTTATAATATACATAAGTGTGATAGAAAACTACAAATATCGTCGTCAAATACGTTTAAAAATAATAAAAAAAAATATGATCCAAAAAAAATAAAATTTCAAAATGTATAAAGTAATTTCAAAGTTCGTTACATTGTGCGAGTGAGAGGCTCGCGGGCCAAGAGAAGAGCCTTAAAATTTGGTTTTTCCAAATTCCAATGAACCTGTTGTATTGTGTTGAGAATTATATTTATTTCTTTTTTACTGTTTTTACTCTCAAAACCCTTTACTACCTTGTTATTTCAAAAAAATTAATTAATGAGAAGTATAAAAAGTGGTAAACAACACTTTTTATAGGTACCTACGTACTTCTCATTATAAGATTTCCATGATGTTATAAAAACTTAAATAACAAACGTAATTTTATCTATTGTGAGAATAATTATTAACTTATTTGAATGGCTTCAGTTGTTAAAAACAAAACCAAGTATTTTTAGGCGTGTCTTCGCCCTTGACTCTACCTTTTTCGAAAAAATGGAATTCGAAAATAAAGAACTCAATTTCAATATTTAAATGTAATAGTACAGCAGAGGATCTTGACTTTTCATTTGGGAACTCCTGGTCCCAAGACTTTGCTAGGATACTAATGACGTACGACTAGGGTACTTTTTATCCCAGAAATAGGGCCGTATCATACTTCATAACATAACCTGCGAGCGTACCTTTGTCGTCCCCGCTAAACAGCGGCTGAAAGGACCCCGGGGTTTTAGTAGGTATAACCGCCGGTATTTCCGGCTGGGAGTCCCACATAATCACCCTGCAAATTGCTATTGCACAGGGTGGAATGCGTTCTCTACCTCAATTCTCAAGCTTCTATAGCCCCCATAACATGGGTCTAGGTATCAAGTGCGGGGGTATTTGTCGCCGCACTAATAACACGAGGTGGCGGTGTTTCCTCACGCCCCTTGAGAGGTTGGGGTGAAAATTTTTTTTCACCCCAACGGCGTGGAGGTGTCCTCGACGTGTAGCACATTTCCTAGGTAAACAAGTGAATTAAATTAAAAATTTAAAAAACCCCCAACGCAATACATAATTCACTATTTTTTTGGTGGCGGCCATCTTGGATTTTAAATTTTATATAGTGGGCTGTATTTTACTCGTTAAGCCCTTTCATTTGATACCCATATTGGGGGGGTCGTGGAAGAAAAAAGTAATCCGCCATTTTGTAGCGGCAGCCATCTTGGACCGATTTCCACCAAACATAGCTAAGAACACTCTCGACTAACTCTACTTTTAAACAAAAAAAACTAAATCAAAATCCGTTTATCCGTTTGGGAGCTACGATGACACAGACAGACACATACACACACACACACACACACACACACACACACACACACACACACACAGACAGACAGACAGACAGACACGTCAAACTTATAACACCCCGTCGTTTTTGCGTCGGGGGTTAAAAAGGTAGGTAATGCATTTCCCCGGGGAAAAAGGAGGCGTATCATATTATCATGTTATTTGTTAGTTAAAAACATAATTTCTTACATTCTTGCTACAGTGAACATCAAGATAAAGATGCCATGATAAATTAGATTCGCATAGATAGAGCAGGTACGTGATAGGAATGTTCAAGTATCGATCGATGGTCGATAGTCGATGTCGCAACATGCCTCGTACTCATAATAAGGCCTAGTACAGCACTGACCTTCCTTCTGTGTCATTTCTATTGTACTTTGTACCTGTATTAAAACCTGAATTAACCCCCCTTTTTGATTTTAATTTTTATTTAAAAAATAAAAGAGGTCTACGTCATAAAACCTGTGTTCCAAATTTCAAACCAATCCGTTCAGCGTTTTGGGCTGTGCGTTGATAGATCAGTCAGTCAATCAATCAGTCACTCTTTCCTTTAATATATTTAGATAAACGTGAATGTTTGTAAGAATGGATGTCTGGATGTCAGGATGTATGTTTGTTACTCTTTCACGCCTAAACGGGTGGACCGATTGAGCTGAAATTTGGTATGGAGACAGCTTAGACCCTGAAATAACATATAGGTTACAGTACAGCGGGTTAACCCGCTGGGCGCAGCAAGTAAAATATAATTTATCTATAGATAGAGTTTTATTATCTATTCAATTCTATGTGTTTTAACGGTCATAATAAGTCAACTGTCAATCTATTTGACTTATTATGATAGGTTAAGTAACAGGTACCTATTTTTTTACAATAATTAAAAAAAACATGTAATCGTCATTTGCTCGATCTTAGTAGAAATAAATAACATTTGGAGTTTTATTATCCATTCTTTTAGTATTTTATTAACCCCCGACGCAAAAACGACGGGGTGTTATAAGTTTGACGTGTCTGTCTGTCTGTCTGTCTGTCTGTCTGTGTGTGTGTGTGTGTGTGTGTGTATGTGTCTGTCTGTGGCATCGTAGCGCCCATACGGATGAACGGATTTTGATTTAGTTTTTTTTGTTTGAAAGTAGAGTTAGTCGAGAGTGTTCTTAGCTATATTTGGTGAAAATCGATCCAAGATGGCCGCCGCTACAAAATGGCGGATTACTTTTTTCTTCCACGACCCCCTCAATATGGGTATCAAATGAAAGGGCTTAACGAGTAGAATACAGCCCACTATATAAAATTTAATATCCAAGATGGCCGCCATCAAAAAAATGGTGAATTACGTATTGCGTTGGGGGTTTTTTAAATTTTTAATTTAATTCACTTGTGTATAAGAACTACATTTAACGGTCATATTAATAGGTAGCTGGGTACCTTGATTATTGCTACACCTTGTGTATTAGAGGCCAATGGCCATAAAACTCTATGTACGAGCACCTTTCAAGTATATTTAACTAATGCAAGCGCAGCTGTTTACATTTTATTAACAGAGTAAGCGCGCTTTCGCACGTACATGGTAGTTATAATAGGTAGTCGTTACGCACACGATGTGCGTCAACGTCTTCAATTTGCTCTAGCCATTAGATCCGCTAATTAAAAACTGATTCCCATGAAACTCATCACAACTGAAACTTTGCGTAGGTACGAACTTATCAAAATTATCATGTAGATAATAAGATAATAAATAAATTGTTTCTCAACTTCGTAAATTTATAGTCAAGAAACGCATTTTAACTTTACTGCTGTATTGTTGCTAAGACCTAAGAAAGTGTTACTTTGCTTGCTTATAAAAAACTAGCTTATTAAAAAACTAGTTTGCGGCATTGCCCGTCTGGAGTAATCGTTTCCTAGCAAACGTCTACCACAAACAACCCATCAGTGTTCCAAATTTCAACAAATTTCTACAGCAGCTTATGCTATATTAATATACTTACATTGATATAACAGTCAGTTAGTCGATCAGTAAACTTTTCTTTTTCATATACTTACACTTGTATTTAGATTACCTTTTTGAGTAGAATAGTCGCTGGGCTAAATATTTGGACAAGCTGTGCAAGTCTTAGCTTCACAACGAAAATTATTGACGTATCCGTGGTGTAGCGTCGTGTCACCGCGCGTGTGAAAGCGTGCTTATGGAACATTTCTGCGTATGTCATTTGTCCCAGTTTCACAAATAGTCCGCCAATATCGTTATCAGCGCCAATTCGAGTCTACAAAATGCTGATAATAATAGAAATCAGTCGTCGCTCTATTACTCAATGTCTCTGAATTTGGCTTGGGGATTAGGAACGGCGATTCAGACTCTGAAAATTTGAATCTATTCAGACTTTTGGGATCTTTTTCTTTTTTTTTATGTTTGGGACTGTTTTACAACTGTGATCTTCTTTCTATGTTGTTTACACTGTGTTCTTCTTTTATCATGTCGCTTTTGTCACAAGCAATAGGAGCGAGGCATGTAATACAAATAATGACTGGCTTTGAATAAATCGAGGTACTTAATAGAGGCATGCGGCATGATTGTACCTATATGCAATTTTACAATTGGTCAGAATATTATCTATTATTTTATTTTTGTTCACCAAATAGGTAAGTAACATTTAGTCAATGTGATGCGGTAAAATTTAATCGAAATCGGTAGAGTGGTTTTATAAATTAAAATGAGCGACTCTCCCTTAATGAAGTCGGTGTAATAGATTTATCTAAATTCTCTTATGATTTCATTTGTTTTTAAAGTTAAAGAGAAGTTACCTTTTCGGGTGAGTTAATAACATCTTTGCTTGGTGTATTCTTCAAACCCAGAGGGCCTATTGGCTAATTCACACCCACAATGTTTGATAACAACTTCAATGTACATTGCTGCGTTTGTAATTTTACTCATATTAATGAGGAGGTTATACAAAGTAATGTACGCAAATTTGTCTATGGATTCTGGTGTTGTACATGTCGTTTGGTGATAGCTAATAAGCCCTCAGCTATGACGAGAAACCTTGAATGCGGCTGCAATGGGTGTGTCGCTACGCAATCGCCGGTGCGAGGCGACGGCGGTATTTACTGCCGTCCTTGTGCCGTATTTTACATTGAGTTTATTAAAACTTCTATGTGTTCTAGAAGCTGCATTTTGTCAGGTCACTGTCCTCAAAAGGCAAAATGTTGCATACACGAGTGACTAGTACATATGCAAGCTTTTACTTTCTTCTCTGTCTATCCATATATTATGTGTGACAAGTATTAGGTATAATTTGTACCAATAGTTATTATAATTACCTAGTATTGTCCACATAAGGTTTTTGTTGCACACCGTTGACTGTTAGAGATTGCTTTATGCGATAAGATTGTATTTATTATAACTTAGTATTTCTATTCCTATATGATTCAAAGTTGATTAGAAGTAGAGTTCTCAGTTTTATAGTAAAGTTTTACTAGTAACTGATAAAAGGGGATATTCATCGGATTTTTTTGCATGTGGATACCTGGATACCTAACCTACTTACCTATTATATTATCACCGATTACCTACTTGAAAACGCCTGAATATGAACCGATTTTGTTTTTTAAAATAATAATTAATTTATAAAAAAAAATTGCGAACCTTTGCTTCATTTTGGAAGTCGGTTTAAAGTAGGAAGTAATAAACAATGTCTACAGAATATATTATAAAACAAATGACAGAATTGAATACATATTGCTAACTGCAACTGCCCACCTCTTGAAATCGTAACCGCGAGCGCGAAGTTTACCGTTCCACCTCGAACGAAGCTTCTAGAAAGATGTCGGGTCAATGCACTAATGTATATAAGTACCCATATTACTGCACTGAACTGCAGTGTATAATGTTACCAACTCTATTAATAATACCGCTATAAATAATACCAACTCTATAAATTTTACCGGGGGTAGACTTCCTTTGCAGGAGGTCGTCTAGGTGGGGATCCTAACAGTGCCATTATACCGCCTGAGCAGTGACTGTAAACATTATTGTGCTGCGGTAGAAGGGTACTGTAGCTAGTGAAATTACTAGGCTAAAGGGTCTTAAAGATTCATTTCGGAAAGTGTGCGTAGGAATTACCTACTCGAGCTAAATCCTCCAAACCCGTTCCATCTACGGACGTCACGGCAGACGGCAATGCGTCATCCATACTTAGCTACCAACGGTCCGTGCTTGTACCAAAGCTTTCTTAATAAGAACTGGTCGCAATGTAGTAAACATTGCCTTCATGCCTGTTTCCCGAGCGACACAACTTGGGATTCTTCAAGTCACGAGAGAATAGGCATCTTACGTGATTAGTCGGCGACCGCATCTGCACTTTCCGTCAGGTGAGATGTGGAATATGGTCAAAAGTAGGCCTATTTGTATTTTTTAAAAATATTTCAGTTTCTTACATTTAGGATGGATAGAAACACAAATTTAGTATTATAATCGATACAAAACAAAACACGAACCTTCCTAGGTCTCAGTTTCCCTAGGTCCCTTTACTAGGTCCCATCTTTCCTATAAATATATAGGAGAGGCAGTCGTTCGGTCACGTTGAAGGAATTCAGGAAACTTGAACTGAAACATTAAATAGATTAGTTAGCCACACATCTTACAATAATTATTATGTCGAATTGACTCTAGGGTTAGGTCCCCAACGCAATACGTAATTCACCATTTTTTGATGGCGGCCATCTTGGATTTTAAATTTTATATAGTGGACTGTATTCTACTCGTTAAGCCCTTTCATTTGATACCCATATTGAGGGGGTCGTGGAAGAAAAAAGTAATCCGCCATTTTGTAGCGGCGGCCATCTTGGACCGATTTTCACCAAACATGGCTAAGAACACTCTCGACTAACTCTACTTTCAAACAAAAAAAACTAAATCAAAATCCGTTCATCCGTTTGGGCGCTACGATGCCACAGACAGACACATACACACACACACACACACACACACACACAGACAGACAGACAGACAGACAGACAGACAGACAGACAGACAGACACGTCAAACTTATAACACCCCGTCGTTTTTGCGTCGGGGGTTAAAAATACGTTTTTGAAATATTTTTCTAAAAGAAATTTAATATAATTATAATATTATTTGACTACCATCATTATAAATTATAACATTTATTATTCAACCTTTGTGAAACTATTCATAAAATTATATTTAATTTTCAATTGTTTTTCCCTCATAAATTAAATTTAAATGTTTATTTTAAAATAACTGTATAATAATAGCACATCTGTACATTAATAATTTTATTGTTTAAACTAGCTGAAAGTTAATAAGAATCATCTAAAATTTGTATATTATGGGATTACCTTTTTACAAGCTTTATATTACTTTCACCTGTCTGTTGTCTGTCTGTCTGTCTGTCTGTAATCAAATCTTGCAAGTTTAATTTGACCCACTTCCCGGTTTCCAATTGAGCTGAAAATTTGCATGCGTGTGTAAATCGGATGACAATGCAATATTTTTATGACATCGAGCTGATCTGATGATGGAACTGGAAGGTGGCCATAGGAACTCTGTCATAAAACAACGCAACCCCATCGAGTTTGGGCTCATTTGATTCGTCTTGACGAGTACTTTATGATGTAAGATGATAACAATAATTAAAGCTTAATTTTAAAAAGTATTTTTTAAATTTCACTTGTTTAAAACAATGGTTCTGTTAACGCAAGGAGTTTATAAGCTTTGAAATACAATTTTACCTTTTTATCATGTTATCGCTGAACAGATTTCTTGGGGCTTAAATTTAGCAGATACTAAGTATAATGATTAATGATGCGACGTACGAGTATGAATTCGCTAAGGCTGGCTGTCTACTCTATCAGAAGAAGTAGTTGAGCAGAATTGGTGCCAGGCATAGGTTTTCGAGAAGACCTGCTGAAGAACAGGTATAGGTCAATCAGGGAATAATCTTATAATATCATCTAGTTATATACTATGTTATAAAATGAATGATAATATTAATTCAACGTCAACGGCATCTGCATTTTTCATCAAGTGGAATGTGGTAAAACGTAGGCCTAATGAGTATAAAAAAGTTGTAATACACTTTCAAGAAAATATTCGGACAGATGGACTTAAGGTTAAGTTTTCTTACCCATGGTCCAGGGTCCACCTAGGTGGATATAAACCAGGTGGACCATGAGTTGCGATATTGACTGTTGCCAATAAGAAAAATCTTTCTAATATTATACCTACACGTGAAAGTTTGTAAGAATGGATGTCTGGATGTCAGGATGTGTGTTTGTTACTCATTCACGCCTAAACGGTTGGACCGATTGAGCTGAAATTTGGTATACAGATAGCTTAGACTCTGGAATAACACATAGGCTATAGGACAGCGGGTAAAACCGCTGGGCACAGCTAGTGTGAATAGTTGTTTAATTTTTTAAATGTTGTCAAGAAATATAATGTACTATTTTATTATAATGATACAAATTAAATTTAATGTTTTGTATGAATAGGTATGCAAATAATATACCTATATCACCTTTTGTATACTATGCGACGCAGTTAAAGCGTGGACTTTGTACCGGCCTTGATTCCATTCGAGAGAGCTGTAGGTAATAATCCGGTTTTTTAATATGCGAACTACTTTATTTGTTGTATTTTATGCGAAAATCTGGTCTAGGTGTTTTAGAAAATAGTGTAAAAAAATATATTGAGAGAGATCAAGAATTTCTCTGAGCCATATTAAGAACATAATAATATTATCTGGGAGTCGGGGGTCTACCAAAGATAGTGTTTAGCTCATTTACGGTAGCAATCATTATAAGCCGACAAAAAGAAAATGTTCTTAGTAACATATTATTACTTTAAGGGGGCCAAGCCCCCCCCCCAGAAGCATTGTAGAGTTACGAATTTTGCACATATTTCATGGTCAAAATTATTTTTTTTAGGGTTCCGTACCTCAAAAGGGAAAAACGGAACCCTTATAGGATCACTTTGTTGTCCGTCCGTCCGTCCGTCCGTCTGTCTGTCAAGACCCTTTTTCTCAGGTACGCGTGGAGGTAACAAGCTGAAATTTATAAGAAATTCTAAGGTCCATTGTCTCTTAGAGCTGTGAAAAATTCAAACTTCTAGGCCAACGCAATCAAAAGATATAGTCGAATATGTCGCAAATTTTAGCAAATTTTCGACATTACCAAATAAATCAAAACCTACGGGGCACTTCCCGTGAACTCAGAATCTTGAAATTTGGCACGAAGCAATTCCTAAGAGCACCGATAAAGGAAAAATTGAGAAAACTATAAATTTTTAATATCATCATATGAAAAAAATATTTTGAATAATTTCATACTTACTATCCCTTTTCTCATGAACGCGTGCAGGTATTAAACTGAAATTCATATCAAATACTAAGGCCTATAATACCTTTAAACTGTAATAAAATCAAATCTCTATCTCAACGCATTCAAAAGAAACAGCAATTTTAGCCGAAATTTTAAACACGCAACTACTCTCAAAAAACCAAAACCTACAGGGTACTTGCCGTGAACGTAGAATCTTGAAATTTGGTAAAAAGCAATTCCTTAGAGCACAGATAAAGGGAAAATTCCGAAAATTGTTCATTTTTAGTTACATCATATAAAAAAATATTTTTAATAATTTCATACTTACTACCTTATTTCTCATGAACGCGTGCAGGTTTTAAACTGAAATTCATATCAAATACTAAGGTCTATAATACCTTTAAACTGTAATAAAATCAAACCTCTATCTCGACGCATTCAAAAGAAACATCAATTTTAGCCGTATCTTTTAACTCGCGACTACTCTCAAGGGAATCAAAACCTACAGGGTACTTGCCGTTAACTCAGAATCTTGAAATTTGGTTCGCAGCAACGTCTTAAATCACAGGCACAGGAAAAATTGCGAAAACTGTAAATTTTTAGTTACATCATATAAAAAATATTTTTGATAATTTTGTATTTATTATCCCTTTCCTCAAGAACGCGTACAGGTATTAAATTGAAATTCATACCAAATACTCAGCTTTATAATAACTTTAAGCTGTAAAAAAATCAAACATCTACTATGTCAACGAAATCAAAAGAAACAGCAATTTTAGCCGCATATTTTCAAACTCGCAAGTACTCGCAAGGGAATCAAAACCTACAGTATATAATATTTTACCCACTTTTTCTTAGGTTTCCGGGGAATGCCGTAGGTTTATACGGAATCCTCGGTGCTCGAGTCCTACTCGTACTTGACCGTTTTATTTTCTCGGCGCTCGCAGTAAGCTGCTCGCGCACTTATTATTAAGGATAATTGAATTTTCTAACTGTTCAGGCGCTAGCGTTTCAGTAATAGAGCATTTTGATTGCAGCTTATACGGTGGAATATTAGTTCTACTTTTAGCCACACACAAACTGATCGTAGGCAAAGGTTTTTACCCCACAGTTGTTCGTCTAGACTGGTTTATCAGTCACATTGGAAACCAAGGTACTTTCTAGATATATAAGAATAATGTATTTCCGCAGTAATTAACGCCGTATTTACCTATATGGGGAGGTCGAGTTGGTTAGCTTGAGAGTTAACTTCAGTAAGTATATAAGCCGACGAAAATAAGAAGTCTGACAGGCCGGTAAAATTAAAAAAGCATTTCTAAACTTGTATCATAAGACAATGCTATGGTTCCCTTATTTTACCTTATTAGGCTGCGTTTTCCCGTTACATGTATATTTTTTGCACCAGGAACAACCCTGAGCGAGTGTCACTACTTTTAACATAAAAAATAACCCTGCCATGAGTATCTTTTGTATAAAAAACACTTTCATATTTTATTTCGCTATTATTCGAAGCATGTTTCTTTATATAAGTACATTATTTAGTTTCTTATTTGCATAGATTTTGGAATAAAACTCATAAGTCCCCGAATCTGCTACTTGGTTCTTCTAAAAAAATGCATGTAGGTAATAAAGACCAATAAAACATGGGTATGCAAATAAATGGGTACAATATACATTTTTTTACTATATAAAAGACTTGTCAGTATTATACTTAAACCTAATTTTTCATGTCTGTGCCTACGAACGATCTCGAAAGCTACCTTTTAGTACTAATTATGTTAAACCACTGTACCCTCGATATACGCACACCTAATGAAATACTGACATAACTTAAAAATCAACTTTTCATAATAAGAACTTGAATAAGTAGAAATAAATTTGTTATAGCAAAATCTTACTTTTTTTAGTTAATCTAGTATTTATTAGGTGTGCGATACGGTGACTTGTTTACTTAAATTTAAAACGTCATTGTGTATCATTGCTTGACGTAGCTACTCGTATTTATGTAAATATTTAATAACGCTACTATTTACTCATCTCTTTTTATCTTTCATTCTAGGTCGTTAGTACAAACATAGGCGGATTTAGGGGGGGGGGGGGAGGGGGGGGGGGGGCAGGGGGCCATGGCCCCTCCCAGAAGCCTTGTAGAGTTACGAATTTTGCACATATTTCATGGTCAAGATTATAATTTTTTTCTCGGCACTTATTATAAAGGATATTTGAACTTCCTGTTTAGAGCGAGCTAAACACACACTTTCCTTAGTAAAAATTATAATATTTTTGCCTTTCTGCACCTTGGCCAAACCCAGAACCAAATCCTGGATCCGCCCTTGCCTATGTAGTTTTACTAATAAAATAATTAATTAATTTGTAGTCATTATTCAAGGCTCTAGGCCCTAGATCTTTCGTACTTAATTAAAAATGTTTTTGTAACAAACACATTTTAAAACGTGTCTTGTACTTAATATAATGTGCCTTATAATTTAGGTTTATCGTATAAATAGCTGTATAATATAATATTTGTATGTTTTTGTCTATTTTTTTTATGCAATGAAGATGAATAGGATGAGCCCTATGCAATAACGCCTGGCAAGAGTGTGATTATAACGATTCACGTTTATCAACATTTATAGTGCACTAGCTGCGCCCAGCGGTTTTACCCGCAGTACTTATGTAGCCTATGTGTTATTCCAGGGTCTAAGCTATCTCTATACCAAATTTCAGCTCAATCGGTCCACCCGTTTAGGCGTGAAACAGTAACAAACATCCTGACATCCAGACTTCCATTCTTACAAACTTTAACGTTTATAATATTACTAGCTGCGCCCAGCGGTTTTACCCGCAGTACTTATGTAGCCTATGTGTTATTCCAGGGTCTAAGCTATCTCTATACCAAATTTCAGCTCAATCGGTCCACCCGTTTAGGCGTGAAACAGTAACAAACATCCAGACATCCATTCTTACAAACTTTAACGTTTATTAGTAAGATTTAATAGCAAAAAAATCCAAAGCACCGTGTTGGTTGACATGAATTCAATCAAGATATAATCCCACAGAAAAGACGCAGAGTTGCAATGTTACTTAAAGTTGTAATTTATGTCTATTAAGTAATAATTTTATTTTTATTTTTTTCTGTGCTCCGGTAGGAGGGCACTGTAGCTAGTGAAATTACTGGGCTAAAGAGTCTTAACATCTCATGACTCTTGAGTAAGAAGCGTTGGTGCAGTGCTCCTAGAATTTCACATAATTGTGAAATCCTAGGTAACACTGTACTGATTATGGGCAGCCGTTATCTCTTAACATCAGGAGAGTGTCTTGCTCGTCTTCTACTACATTACAAAAAAAAAAGATGTCAGTCACGTTTTATTTTATTACCCCAGTAATTAAAAACAATATAACAAAACTGCAATCAAAAAGTAAAATAATTATGAATGTTATTGCATGGTTTCTTAATTAAGATTTTCCCACACAATTTAAAAAATAATTTAAATGGAATTAAAACAAAATTATGAAAATAGCTTGAAATTTATAAAAACCACAATAATTAAGGAGTAGGTAGGATTGTTTTTGTTTTATTTATAAAATTAATAAATTTAAGTTATGAAATATATGTGAATCGTATTTTACGTATGTAAGAATAAGGCTTTACCTCCTGAAAGATACTCTAGGGTCTAAGCAATGTATGTATTTACTTAACTTCACCTAAATCGATTCAGCTGTTTACACTCTTTTCTCGTAGGGGTGATACGTGTATGAAAAAGAAACACACATCCATACTTTCACATTCATAATAATAATTTTAGGTGGTAAGAAGTTAAATTTTCCACGGTCTTAACTTGGTAAAGTTAGACCACTCCTAATTTGCAGATAGCTTTCATAGACTTAAGAAACATTGTGTTTGGCTAACAAGTGAAATTTAAAACTGGTTTATCTCTAAATACACGCCTAGACATTAGATATAGAATATAGATATAATTTAGGTAATCGTGACTCGATCAAATTGGGCTTACTTACGTCAATGGATTTCAAGGCTTTGTATTTATTTATCTAATTACACTTTGATCTTATTATATCACCTATAATTTTAGATTTTTTATGCCCACACATGTCCTACTATATACATACCTACCTAAGGGATTATAAATAAATAAATATTTCAGGACATTTCACACAGCGCCACCTAACCCCAAGGGTGGTAAGGATAACGGATATAATACTTATATACTTTTCTTTTGTAAATACATACTTATAATAGATACAAAGAGCCACCCAGACCAGAAACAAATACTTGTGGATCACACAAACATTTTTCCCACGCGGGAATCGAACCCGCAACCTTCTGCGTTGCAGGCAGGCATTAGCCCACCGCGCCATAGAGGTCGTCGCATTATAAAAAAAGTGTGTACCTAATTGACGACCTCTGTGGCGCGGTGGGCTAATACCCGCCTGCCCGGCAGCACTGGCACTGTTGGCAGCGTCGGCAGCATCGGCAGCAACGGTTGCGTCGGTGGTGCTGGAGACTCCGGCGACATCGGCAGCGCCAGCAGCGATGACAGCGTTGGCAGCGTTGGCAGCGTTAGCAGCGTTGGCAGCGTTGGCAGCGATGACAGCGTTGGCAGCGATGACAGCTGCCAACGCTGCCAAGGTAGCTATGGGAACTTGGTAATTAAACGACGCAACCCCATCAAGTTTGAGTTCATTTGATTTGTCTTGACGAGAACTTTATTGTGCTAGATGGTAATATGTAATAATAAAAGCTTGTTTTGAAAAAGATTTTTAAAATTTTACTTGTTTTATTTGGATAGCTTACGGACCTAGATTTTAATGAACTTGTTGATATAAACTCTAATCTGTTGTTATTTATTAAAATGAGTAGGTACCTACCTGCCTAGGTATATACATAAAACTTTGATATGATATCATAATGCAAATTATCTATTCGCTGTGGGCCTAAAGTGCCTAAGAATTAAAATGATTATAAAATTTACCTACACCTTTTTTTATCAAAAATCCGGTTCAGATTGTAAGTAGGTTTTATAGATTTTATTTGAAGAAGTACCTAATAAAAACAATAGGTACATGCACATAGGTTGGTAATCTATGTCTTTCCTAAGTAGGTACCTATGCTATACTACCCATTTTTATTATTCAATAAAAAAAAACTCGGTGCGTCGACCTACCCTACATGTTCTAGATATTCCTTTGTTTTTCCACTTTTCATTGTAAAGGTAATTAAAGTATAAGATAAAATTTAGAGGTTGGGTCATGTGATATGTGGCCATTTTATGCACTAATATTATTTATTGCTTAGGGAAAAAATAATAATTAATTCCGTTTCAAGAGTTTTTTTACAAGCTGTGTGTAGGTAATTGTCTCAAAAACAACTTGTTTGTTTCAAATTTTCGGTATGTCTGGAAAAATTTGAAGGGCATTTCGTATTTAAATAAGGTCAGGATAAAAATATCGCTACATATAATTATATCTACGAGAGTAACTGTAGTAAACAATATAATTTATTTTTTCATCAAAACAAAGTTTCTTTTTTTATTTAAAAAAAATGTTACACACATACATTTATTGATACCTACCTATTTACTTAATATTATACCAATTAGCTTAAAAACGATTATATTTTTGCCATCTCTTTTTATTTTCAGATGGTTGCCTATAAGTTCTAAACTGTTTATGTCTAAACTGTTTATATGCAGTGCAGGTTATCTAAAAATGGTTATTTTCTTTTCTTTTTTCGTCGATTAAAAATATTAATAATTAACAAAAAATATTTTAGTAGACTTCTTTCTCCGTGACTCCGTGATTTCTACAATAAATTGTCCACAAATAATGCAAATATATAGGCCCTTGTAATAATATACCTTACCATAGACAAATATTCTGAATCAATGAATATAACGCGGATACATTAACCCTTTTAGGGTAGTGGCACCAAGTACCAAGAAATGAACACCCTTTAAAGTTGAACAATATTCAAAACGGTAGTATAGTTACCGGGGGTAGACTTCCTTTGCAGGAGGTCGTCTAGGTGGGTACCCCAACAGTGCCAGTTATTCTACCGCCTGAGCAGTGATGTGCAACCATCACTGTGCTCCGGTAGGAGGGCACTGTAGCTAGTGAAATTACTGGGCTAAAGAGTCTTAACATCTCATGACTCTTGAGTAAGAAGCGTTGGTGCAGTGCTCCTAGAATTTCACATAATTGTGAAATCCTAGGTAACACTATACTGATTTTGGGCAGCTGTTATCTCTTAACATCAGGAGAGCGTCTTGCTCGTCTTCTACTTCAACACATAAAAAAAAAAATTAAAAACAAAAATATTAAAAAAATAGGAAATTCCAATCACTTTCATTGGTACTGAATTTAGATCTTCCTGTAGAACCTAGATTGATATACCTGAAACTACTTACTCGTATATATACCTAGGTATATTTTATTAACTAGGTTAGACCTATATACCTACCTCTATACTAGTAAATATACTTACATACCCTATATACTTTTTTTGACAACCTCTGTGGCGCGGTGGGCTAATACCCGCCTGCAACGCAGAAGGTTGCGGGTTCGATTCCCGCATGGGACAAATGTTTGTGTGATCCACAGATATTTGTTTCTGGTCTGGGTGGATTTCTGTATCTATTATAAGTATGTATTTACAAAAGAAAAGTATATATAATTATAAGTATTATATCCGTTATCCTAACCACCATAACACATGCATTAAGTTGCTTAGCTTGGGGTTAGGTGGCGCTGTGTGTAATGTCCTGAAATATTTATTTATTATTATTATTTATACTTAGTTTCCGGGTATCAAGAGATGAGTAAACTGGCAAAGCAGGTAGGTAGGTATTCTTTAAAAATAAATTCTTAACTAATTGGGGGTATGTGATTAGTATAAATGCCAAAAATTTCTAGAATAGTCTGCATATTTAATAAATGCGGTACGTAATTAGGGCGTGATAGGAGTTAGGAGGTGTGTTTATATCTAAGTGTGCAGTGTGCTGACGTTTTAAATACGTAGACTCAGTTTTATCAGTGTAGGTGTGTACTAGCTAATACAAACAAATGAAAAAGATGCACAGTTTAATGTAAATTGATGTATCGTCTTTATATTGGACGACTTCGAACGTAAGTTTTTAATCGGCCGTGTTATATTTCAAGGTTTCCTATACGACAGCGCTTCTGTTTTGGGTTGCGGTCAAACACCACGACTCAGTGCTAGAGAGCTTACGTCTCCCGCGATTTTCCGCGACGGAATAACGCTAAATTTTTCTACATTTTTAAATTAAAAATCCTAAGAAAATGTACACAATCGCTGAAGCTACTTTAGCCTTCATCGTCCTTTACTTGTTTTCCTTAGTTTTTGATGTGGTTACGGGGCTTTACGCGTAGAAATAATGACAAAAAATTCAAAAACAATGTGATATTTTTATTTTTTAATGTAAGATAGTTTTTAAGTTTTGAGTCAATTTAACAATGCAATTTTAATTAGTTATTATGTTAGATTTGAGTAAAATAAATAAAAATAAGCAAAAAATAAATATTTTCAAAAATTAAACCTAAATCTTCGACATCGCATCTAAAGCAACGCACTAGGTAAGTTTTCTAATTTATTATTCACATCCACATAAAATATATAGCAGTAATTTTAATAGCTTGGTGTGGTTTTAAATTTAAAAAAATATGTTAATATGAATAAGAACAGGAAAATTACTAATTGTTTTGCCCACATCGAATCGTTTAAACAGGATGCTACTCTATATGTGCGAATAGCAACGTTAGATACCTACTTAATGTACAATAGGCTAAATAAAAATAGTGTGTCGATAGATTTTTTCTTTTCCTATTAATAAATAAAACAAGGGTGTACAAAATCATAATTATTTAATTAGCACCTGGCAAATGCTTCACATGTCCTTATCAAACTAAATAAAAATAATTAAATTCATAATATCGTCATCGTAGCTTTCAATGTCAGTGTCAAAAATGTCATTGTCAAATTTCATACTTTTCATTTTTTGGTTGTCAAAAACAGCTGATGTTAGGTGAAATGTGAAAATTTGTGTAATAAGAAAAATATAAAACAAAATGAGATTACTGAAAGTGTACAAGCTCAGAAACTTTAAAGAACAATCAGCATTTAGAAGACATTATACCTCAGCTTGTGACAAACGGTGGCAAAGTGTAGTTGGGTTAGAAGTACACGCGCAGTTGAATACGAATTCGAAACTATTTTCTGGTGCTGAAAATACTTTTGGTGGTGTTGTGAACAATTGTGTAGCTTTATTCGATGCCGCTATACCCGGGACATTGCCTGTGTTGAACCGACGATGCGTAGAATTAGGTATAAAGACTGCGTTAGCACTCACTTGCAAAGTAAATGAAGTATCAAGCTTTGACCGAAAACACTATTTCTATGCCGATTTGCCGGCTGGTTATCAAATAACACAGCAGCGGGCACCTTTAGCCAGCGATGGGGTCTTACATTTTCAGGTACAATATCCAATAATTTAATTGAAACAAAGACATTGAAAGTTTATTGTTTATGTCCTTGGTATTTCAAATAGGTTATAAATATTAGCAATAAAAACTAGGCATTGATTAATTGTTTCATTCATTTTGATTGCTATTGCCACGTCTCTTATGTCAATATGCTTACCTACTTATTTTCTATTTTAAAAGAGATACCTACAAAAATCACTCTTGATAATCTGTGGGTTTAGGAAGTGAACCAGGGTCGAACATCAGGGCCATCACAATAGATCAGAAATATAGCCTATATCCACTTGCAATAATAATAATAATCGTCATCAGCTTGCATTCGTCCACTGCTGGAAATAGGCCTTCCCCTTGGTCACACCACTGAACTCAGTCCTCTGTCTTCCTTTGCCCACTCCCAGCAACTCAATAATAATAACACAATTGTTTTCTTGTCTCCAGGTGTTTACACCAGGTGTCCACAAGAAACCGTACAAGAAGAGTTCAAAGATCAAGCAGATCCAGTTGGAACAAGACAGCGGGAAGTCTCTGCACGATGGTGAACTCAAGCGCAGTCTAGTCGATCTCAACCGAGCTGGGGCTCCACTCATTGAGCTGGTGTTTGAACCTGATTTGGAGGTAATTTTATTTTTACTTGATTTTTTAATTTATTTATGATAGGTTGGATATAGATAAAATCACCGTCCCCTGTGAATAAACGGATAATCGCCATTGTCTTGTTTTTGCTTTTATTGCATATTCGAATTCTATAGGTCCAAATACATCTACTCAATTTTTTTTACCTTTTTCTTGTAATAAATAAAAAAGTTATGCCTCTTAAAAGTTCTGGTTTCTGGAACAAATGTTCTAACTTTAAATAGGTTTTTTATTTTTCCTGCAAAGTTGAGTTTTTGCAGTTTTTGCAGTTTATTCACCGGGGATGGGGAATTGGACCTAGTGATAAGTGGAAGGATTTGGGGAAAGCCTAATTCCCACTCTGTTTTGCAGAGAGACAGTACAGATTATAAAAAAAAAACGTTTTCTTTTTTCTTTGATGATGCCAAAGTAGGTAGCTAAGGTAGCAGACTACACTTAGAAGGCGCGATAAATCCCTGGGTTCACTGAATTTTGTGTTGGAACACATTATGAACATTTGGCAGTTTGGTTGGTAACTAGGCATTGTCGAGGCCTGCTACTATGCCACAAGTATAGCGAGTCAAAATAAATCGCACATATACAACTTGATCTAAAGTGGCTCATGTCTGTGCAAGTTGATCACTAGAGAATTGATAATATGCTAATGCAGAACTGTAACTAATGAGCACCATGTTTTTAATGTCATTGGTAATTTTTAAATATTCAAGTCTGACCTCTATATTATTAAGTCAATGACTCAGTACCAAAATGACAAATAAGTTAAAACAAGTGAATTAAATTAAAAATTTAAAAAACCCCCAACGCAATACGTAATTCAAAATTTTTTGATGGCGGCCATCTTGGATTTTAAATTTTATATAGTGGGCAGTATTCTACTCGTTAAGCCCTTTCATTTGATACCCATATCGATGGGGTCGTGGAAGAAAAAAGTAATCCGCCATTTTGTAGCGGCGGCCATCTTGGACCGATTTTCACCAAACATAGCTAAGAACACTCTCGACTAACTCTACTTTCAAACAAAAAAAACTAAATCAAAATCCGTTCATCCGTTTGGGAGCTACGGTGCCACAGACAGACACATACACACACACACACACACACAGACAGACAGACAGACAGACAGACAGACACGTCAAACTTATAACACCCCGTCGTTTTTGCGTCGGGGGTTAATGATTTGACGAAAAGTTACAAAATAGTGTCCCAAACTATTGTATGTTAATTAAGATGTTCTATTATTGAGAATTGTAACAAAATACATGTATATGCAACTAAATAAGCTATTGTCTGCGTAAACAGATACTATTGTGTGGTAAATCACATTGTTTATAAGAATATGTAGGTTGCATAATCAACATTAGGAATTTATATGAGTAAGTGATGGAATTAATGTTGAATGTAGATTGTTGGATGAGTAAACCTTTTGTCTAGTCATGAGACTTAATTATAATGATGTGTGGATTTTCCACTTGTGGTAGGGCTTGGCTGTGGCTAGTTAACAACCACTGAAAAAAACGGTGTTGCCAAGCAATAAGCATGACCATGTTCTGGCATAATTTGCAGATGCAGTAAAGCCAGGGGCCGGGTAGGTATTTACTTTGACCAACAGTATATTGTCAATGACCCATTTATTTAAGAACATCGTTTTTTGCCTTTGTTTATGGGACCTTTTATGCTAAATTATGTTTGACCTGATGGAAAGTGCAGATGTGGTCGACAATGAATCACGTAAGATGTCTAGAAAGGCCTTACACGCGGTCTTAAAGATTTCCATGAAACATCCAAATGCTGGTCGCATTTGGATGTTCTTATTAAAAAAACTGAAGCAAAGGGGCTTGGTATAGGCAGTTGGTGCCACTATGTATGGACGCCGCATTGCCGTCTGCCGTGACGTCCGTAGATATGGCTTGGAGGAATTAGTTCATGTAATTCCAACGCACACTCTCCTCTCATAGACAAGCGACCATTCTACAGTGTTTGAGGCTCTGCAGCCGAGATTCTATAAGCTTTTGCTCACCTACGAGTGTTTGACTTGTCCAGAGAGTGACTCATTTATTGTCCATTAATCTTGCTACTGTCTAAAAGTGTGTGTAACATATCGTCAGGATGGCGAGGAGGCGGCGGCGTTAGTGAAGGAGCTAGTTCTGATAGTGCAGCGGTTGGGAGCATGCACGGGACGCATGGAGGAAGGGGCTCTGCGAGTGGACGCCAACGTGTCGTTACGACGCGTCGGCGACCCGCTCGCGACACGAACTGAGGTATGTATCACGTCATACTAGTAGGTATTATAAAGGCGAAAGTGAGCGTGTATATCTGTTACTTCTTCACACCTCAATGGGTGCATTGATTGTACTGAAATTTAGTATAGAGCTAGCTTAGACCCTGAAATACAACATAGGCTTTAAAAGTACAGTGGGTAAAACCGCTGGGCCCAGCTAGTACTACATATAAGACTTATTATATAGGGATGATGACAAAGTAAAAAAAAATTAAATGTAATTAGTCCGTAATTTAAATATTCAATCCACTCGTTTCTCTGAAATTTACGAAGAAGGAAAATAGGTGCCCAATATTTTTTAATAATGTTCTTGATTGACAAACAATTTTTTTTTGTCAATATCCTCATTACACCTAATAGTTCTCAAAACCGAATGAGAAAAATAAATAAGTACCAGTCAATGGACGCCTCCTAGAACCCAACCATGCTTATATTATGGCAAATCCGTGAGTTAGTTCAAATCAAGAGTGAATAGGTTCTTACTGAACAAGCGTCCTACAACTTCTACTGCATCGTCACTTAACAACAGGTGAAATTGCGGTCAAACGCTTGTTTAGTCCGCTATAAAAACGATTTAATTTAGTAGACAACCAACCTAAAACGCACAGGCTACTTTTCAACGGATACATGGGACATACCTACTTATAGATAATTTATTACATTTTGATATTGTTAAACAAATCTAAAAATTCACGTCTGCTTGCAGGCTGAATACCGTTGACATTATAATATAATATTAAGACCTTTTGTATATAATTATTTGTGTGTATTCTAGCGAATAAATGTTTTGATTTGATTTGGTAAAACCACTGCGCAGTTAGTACATCCGCACTGGGATTTTAAAGACTACGATAATCTCATTTCGGTCATTCGTGAACTTTGGACGCGCACTTTAGCAATAATTAACATATATCTGTGATTTGTTATAACTAGTTCCTTAATAGAACTAGTTTGATGACGTCCATTGAGCTTTATAGGAAACATTTAATGGAAATCACCTATTTTTACCAATAATACGATAACTGGTCGATTTTATTGACCGTTAAAGTTAGTATGGTACCTAATGACGCTATTTGGTTAACCTTTTTATTTTTAACTTAGTGTCCTTTAATTTTGCATAACTAGAAACATTTATATATCTTTTCAAAATTATATAGCCATTTGCGCCATTTATTTGTTTGTCGAAAAAACTTGTATTTTTTTTAAATAGGACATATTATTTTCACATACGGTTGAACAATATAGCGGACGCCATCATTGTGCTTGATTATTATTATTCGCTATTTTTATAGAATAGAATAATACTTTATTGCATACCAAACAATTACAAAGAAGCTAAATGAGCTAGATTTATTTACAATCTTAGCCATCTTATTATTGGCCATGGTCCCACTGCAGGGCAAAGGCCTCCCTACCTTCCTTCCATTTTTTACGGTCATGGGGTACTTCAGACCAGTTTTTACATAAAGAGATCCTTCTTCGATTAGTTTATAAATTGCCCTCTGCTTAGATGGTAGTATATTTTTTGAAGAAGAAAAATGCAAGATGAATTTTACATCTTACTTGCCACTTAGGTAATAAGCTTTATCTCATAAACTACAATTTTCCATAAATATGATGAAGCCATATTTATACATAATACCTACCATAATTTGTGGTTTTGCAACTTAATTGCTTTCAATTTAAAATAATGATGTGGTTTCTATCAAAATTAGTTAATAGTAGATAATACTTTATTGTACACCACAACTACACAAATTAATAATATTATTTTATTTTTATTTAATATTAATTTATTATTATTTATTATATTCGTTTTATTTAATATTAAGTCATTTATTGTAAATTTCTTTTTTTCTTGGTCACAATAAAGAGTTTTTGTATTGTATTGTACACAAAAAGAAATACATACATTACAAAGAAATAAATTATACATTGGCTGTTTATAAATGTACAAGCGACGAACTGAGACCGCAGCGCAGTAGATATTATGGCATATTTGTGTAAACTCATGCAAAACCTTGTCTCCTAAATCGTTCACTATCACATTCGCCATAAAGCTCTTATTTGCATAAACATATGAAACAGTGTTATGCATGCATTATCCAACATTGAAATTGTAATGTGGCAATATTTGTTGCGGCATCAGGCATTGACATTTTATAGGTTCGTGGATCGAAACAGAAGGTTCTAGAATAACTTACGCAAATTATTGAGTTAATGAATCCATTGTGTACAGAAGGTAACCTAACCTTAAGAGGTTAACCTTTTCCTGTGTTTGTCAGTCCCCTTTATTTCTACTACATTTTGGAACGAAGTTCCTTATCGCGCGTTGTGAAAGGGGGCTAGACGGAAAAAAATCTTACGAAAAGTTGTCACGACACTTTTTGCTATAGTAAGCTATTGTAAGCTGTGCGGCGTGCGCATGTTTCTCTGTCTCTCTCTCTCTCTCTCTCTCTCTCTCTCTCTCTCTCTCTCTCTCTCTCTCTTATAGAAAGCAAGCCAGATATTTTCATTAATCGAAAGGAACTTCGTTCCATCCGGGTGTCCCTTGACACCTCTCAAGTTTTTCTTCAGCCTTAGGGCAACAGGTAGAAAATGCTATTTATGAAATTCTTGCCCGTTCTTACAGAGGTACTTTCCGAGTGATTTTTCCGAAGATTAAAATCGAATAATGCTACCCTGTTAAAATGAAATAAAAAAATATTTCACGACATTTCTCACAGTGCCACCTAACCCCAAGCTAAGCAACTTAATGCTTGTGTTATGGTAGTTAGGGTAACGGATATAATACTTACATATACTTTTCTTTCGTAAATACATACTTATAATGGAAATTGAACCACCCAGACTAGAAACAAATATCTGTGGATCACACACATTTGTCCCGACAATCGAACCCGCAACCTTCTGCGCTGCAAGCGGGTATTTGCCCACCGCGCCACAGAGGTCGTCAAAATATTGACTTGCAAAAGTGCTGTAGCCTATTGAAATAAATGCATTTTGAGTTTGGAGTTTGTACATTATTATTATAACGGTCAGGAATTTATTTACGCTTGGCATAGTGTGACGGATTTCTTTTAAAAACTTTCTATCGTAATTTAGTTCAAGAATTTCTAATTTTTATTTTATCAGAACATTTTGTATCGCTAGAGTCCGCTAATTATTATATATTATGCATGTGTGCCCAAAAGATTTTATTGTGTTTATACCATACCAGTAGACCCGCTCGCACTTCGTGGCGCCGAACAGAAAATGATCTCCATATATGAGCATAATAATGTGGTAGAGGATCAGAACTGATCGTCTACCATATTATTATGCATTTATTATACGTACATACAAACCTTCCTCTTTAATCATTCTATCTATTTAAAAAAAAAAAGCATAGTTTGGATCGGCAGGGGCTCCCCTATTGTATCATGCTAATATTATAAACGTGAAAGTTTGTAAGAATGGATAAATAAATAAATAATAATAATTGGGATTGATACCCCAACAAAACCCTACTTACACTGTCAGAGTCAAATCGCAATTTATAGGTTGTGTGGCCGACCTATGTTACAGTTTCACGTCACCGAGATTAGTAAAGGGCCTGCAACATGACCTAGTGACTGCCCCCTACATATCTTATAGGAAACAGCCGGGACCCACAGTTTTACGTGCCACGCCGAAACACGGTAGCGTCCAGGCGAAAATCTTTGCCACACTGAGATTTGAACGCTGGACCTCCGGCTTACAACCCGGACCGACGACCACTAAACGGGTGGACCGATTGTATAACTTAATTTACCTATTTATACGATTTCTAAAGGATATTTCTATAATCTTTCCAGATAAAGAACATCGGATCAGTCCGCGGCGTGGCTGGTGCCATCAAGCATGAGATCGAGCGCCAGAAGACCATCCTGGAAGCTGGTGGTAGGATCACCAACGAGACGAGGGCTTGGGACGCCGCTCAGAGAGTCACCATCTCCATGCGGGACAAGGAAGTTGTGCAGGATTATAGGTAAATAGCTGCGTTGAGTGGTTTTACCCTGTGTACCTACTATAGTTTATGTGTTATTCCAGGGTATAAGCTATCCAAACCAAATTTCAGCCACAAAAATCATACCAAATTTCACCTCAATCGGTCCACCCGTTTAGGTGTGAAAGAGTAACAAATATACATCCAGACATCTAGACATCCATACATTCTTACAAACTTTTACGTTTATAATATGAGTAAGATCAGTATTTCTTATTTTTAAACAAAGACGTAAGAAGACGAGCAAGACGCTCCCCTGATGGTAAGATATAACGCTGCCCGTAATTAGTATAGTGCTACCTAGGATTTTATAATTATGTAAAATTCTAAGTGCACTGCTCCGACGCTTCGTACTTAAGAGTCATAAGATGTTAAGACTCTAGGAATTTCACTAGCTACAGTGCCCTCCTACCGAGGCACAGTAATGTTAGCACATCACTGCTCAGGCGGTAGAATAACTGGCACTGTTGGGGTACCCACCTAGTCGACCTCCTGTAAAGGAAGTGTCCGTAAAATTCTGTATACCGTTAGACTTTGCCCACGATCTCGCGTGATGTTAAGCGACGATGCGGCCGTAGATGGTAGCAGACTTAACCTAGAAAGCGGGATAAATCTTTCCCTAGCTTCACTGTACATCGTGGTGGAACACGGTGTTAACGACCGCTTGGCGACACGGGTTTGTCCAGTGGGTGGTAACTAGCCACGGCCGAAGCCTACCACCCACCAGTAAAGCGAGTGGAAAAACCGCACATATCTAATTATATTCATCGGTGCGTGGCGGGGCCGGGATTTGAATTCGGTGATCCAGAATTACATATGCACCACATAACTCCTAGGCCACCACCGCTGTTTCGCTCCCTCCAGCGGTAGCGAATATCGCTCAGGTTTGAATAGGCAGGTTTTATAAAATACTAGCTGAGCCCAGCGGTTATATAGCCTACAAGGGAGGATCCAGTATTTAGTCCTTGGGGCGGGCAAGGTGCAGACGGGCAAAAATATTATTATTTTTACTACGAAAAGTGTGTGTTTAGCTCGCTCTGAACAGTTAGGAAGTTTAAATAGTCTTAATAATAAGTGCGCGAGCAGCTTGCTACAAGCGCCGAGAAAAAAAAAATTTTGACCATGAAATATGTGCAAAATTCGTAACTCTACAATGCTTCTGAGGGGGGGGGGGGGGCTGGCCTAATCCGCCTATGATAGCCTATGTGTTATTCCAGGGTCTAAGCTACCTCTATACCAAATTTCAGCTCAATCGGTCCACCCGTTTAGGCGTGCAGAAGTAACAAACATACACACTCACTAACCTTCGCATTTATAGTATCTATTAGTGTGATTATGCATACGTCAAATGTGGGTAAATATCCATTATGCATGCATATCTAATTTGACCTGTTTGCACGCACACCAAAGTCCGAGCACCGAGTGAGGTCAAACTCCCCGGAAATCATTTACTAACTACTAAAATATATTGTTTTCATTGAATTTTGACCGGTTTTCCATGAATTTGTCCGCAGGTACATGCCGGAACCGAATCTTCCGCCTTTACGCGTCAACCTGCGAACGAAAGTGGATCACGATGACGTCATCAGCGTACCTTTAATACAAGAATGTCTGCCAGAGTTACCAGAAGAAACAAGATTAAAGCTCATTCAAGACTTTAAACTTCGACCAGAATCCGCCATACAACTGGTCAATGAACCGGTTCTCTTAGACTATTTCCAACAACTGACGTCAGAGCCCAGGAATCCGACGAAAGTCGCCAATCTTCTCCTCAACGATCTTCTAACTGTACTTAACAAGAAAAAACTCGACGCAGAAGACTGTCCCATCACTATCAAACAAATGGAAGAGTTAACAGATTTGTTGCTCGACAAACAAATTAGTTTAGACGTTTGTAGAAAAGTTTTGGACGAACTTGTGAGTTTGTCCGATTGTGACGTCACACCTAAAAAAATTATTCGAGACAACAAATGGTCATTAATTACAGACTTAGATATAATCACTAAACATTGTAATGACGTCATTGTTAACAACCCCAAACTAGTAAATCAGTATAAAGAAGGCAAAGTGAAAGTATTCAAAGCGTTGTTAGGCATATTGTTTAAGAATTCTCAAAATCTAGATATGTCCGTAGCTTCTAAGGTAATGGAGGATTTATTGAAAAAGTGATAAAAATATATTAAATAATTTATTGTGGAGAGCTGTTTCATTTATTATGTTGTGTAGTCAATTGATTTGTAAAGTAAACCTATGAGTGGGTCCCTAGATTAATTTTAGGTATAAGTTGATGGGATTAATGGGTGGTGCACTCGGTGGTGGAATTAATACTAATTACTATTTTGGTAACGTTTCAATTCCTCGCCGTCTCTTAAAACTTAGACTCACAAATTTAGAGCGGAATTAACACTAAATATTAAATAATAACTAATAATTGTTATAAGTTGATGGCAAAAAAAAGCTAAACGTCACATAGCCGCAGGATTGCGCGGTACAGCGGGTCGGAATTTTTGTAATGTTCGGATTCGTACGCACCCTGTCACATAACATAAAGCGGACGCGGTCGGGAACAAAATAAAGATCGCGACCGCTTTTCCGCGCGATCCCGCGTCTGTGTAGCGTTAACTTAATGTTGTCTAAAAAACAGAGGCCGTAAGCTAACTTGGGTTGCTAACAACTACTTTAAGGCGCTTTGCAATCTAAGCAACTGTAACTGGCAACTTTCTAGCTACGAGCTGTTTCCTAAATCTACGACTGCTGCCGAACTTTAATAATTATTGACCTGTTCGCTGTCGCTATTGCATTAAGATATATAAAAAAATATTTGGCGATGCTAGTTGTTGCTTTGTCTGCAAAGAGCATCATTTCTGTTGTCTTAGGCCGCCTAAGGAACGTACCCGCTGCCCCGGCATTATAGCGTCCCGAGTCCCGAGTCCCGCAGAAACACCCCCAGGTTTTTTAGTGTGTATCCCCGCCACGCCCATCTTCGGCGGGGGAGTCCCACGTACCGTCCCGCGCCCCCCGGCGTGGGGTGATGATGCGTAACACATTTTTCCTGGGATAAAAAAGGCCGCCTAAGGAAACAGTAATGATGCTCTAATATCTAAGTAGGTATAACTATGACAGTAAAATTTAAGCACCAATTCGCGCCCTGTCTGGGTGATGAACCGACCCGTAAAAGTAAGTTAATACCAAAACAATTTTGAAAAAAAAAACTATAATATTAAAATTTAAAAAAAAAATAAAATGAATTACGCGTAAATGCATGAAAATTTAAGCAGCGCCCTCAACGTGCAGAAATGGAACTAATTTGGGTAAAGGGCAGCGGACGAAAGCTTTGGTGTACCCGCAGCCCCGGCTAAGGCGTCCAACAGTAACACCCATGTTTTAGTGGGTATACCTCGTCACACCTATCTTCGGTGGGGGAGTTCCACATGCCACCCAGCGCCCCCAGGCGTAGGGTGACGATGCGTAATACAATTTTCCTGGGTCAAAAAAGGTTGATTTGTGACCCCCGGTGACGAGAACTCTGGATTGTGCTCCGGATTGTGACACACTCAGACAAATGATTGTTTTTATTTTTGTTATGTTACGCCGCTTACACCTATTATTACAATAGTTCATAATATTATTATTGTAGTATAGAATCTAAAACTATGCTGAAAAAGTTAGGCGTACGTACCTATAGATGTGAGGCCGGTATATAACCAATCTTACCTATCGGTTAGTTACCAAAAAACCCATTTAATACCCAAAAACACCGTAAAACACCATTTAAAACCTTTGGAATTAAAAAACATTTTTTTGTAATTATAACTACATTTCTTGATTTTTTCGAGACGCAATACGTGTCTTATGTCCATATTAGCTGCCCCCAGCGGTTTTACCCGCTGTTCTATATAATATTATAGTCTATGTGTTCTAAGCTATCTCTATACGAAATTTCAGCTCAATCAGTCCACCAAGAGCAGAGATTACCTAATGTATTTATAAAAACAAAGGAGTAATAAGTTTAAAAGCTCCTTCTTTGAAAAAAATAATATTATCATAAAGAAAATTATAAAACCCTTTAATAAAAACAATCTATTATTACTCCTACTCTTTCAGACAAATCAAATGAACCCAAACTCGTTTGAGCTGCGTCAGCAAGTGGCAAGGTGCAAAAATATTATAATGTTTGCTACGAGAAGTGTGAGTTGAGCTCGCTCTGAACAGTTAAAAAATTCCAATATCCTTAATAACATAAGAGCGAGAAGCTTGCTGAGACTGCAAAAAAAAAATTGCAAAATTCATAACTCTAATGTCAAATAAAAGCTTGTAATAATTTAATTCGATTACTAACCAATCTAACAAAATTCACACACTCACATTCTCACCTAAACTACACTCACACAAACGAAAAAGATTTGATTACAGATAGACAGACAACAGATCCTACACCTATCAGTTGTCTGTCAAATAAAAGCTTGTAATAATTTAATTCGGTTTCTAACTAACAATAAAATAATAATGAAATTCACACACATAAAAATAAAAATTCACACATTCTCACCTCGCACACACACAAACGTTAAAAATTTGATTAAAGATAGACAACAGACCTTTCACCTGTCTGTTGTCTGTCAAATAAAAGCTTGTTATAATTTTGTTCGATTTCTAACTAACAATTTTTTTCAATATACTACGAAGTAAGAAGACGAGCAAGACGCTCTCCTGATGGTAAGAGATAACGCTGCCCATTATTAATACAGTGCTACTCAGTATTTTACAAAGGTACGATTCTGGGTGCACTGCGCCAACGCTTCTTACTTGAGAGTCATAAGATGATAAGACTCCTCAGCCCAGTAATTTCATTAGCTACAGTGCCCTTCTACCGAAGCACAGTAATGTTTGCACATCACTGCTCAGGCGGTAGAATAACCGGCACTGTTGGGGTACCCACCTAGTCGACCTCCTGCAAAGGAAGTTTACCCCGGTAAAAGTAATAATAATATTCACACACTCACCAAAGCTACACGCACACACACAAACGTTTAAGATTTGATTACAGATAGACAGACAACAGACCATTCACCTGTCTGTTGTCAGTCAAATAAAAGCTTGTTATAATTTAATTCGGTTTGTAACTTAACCAATCTAACCAAATTCACACATTCGCAATCTACCTACACTACGTACACTCACACACATACATAAAGAGCAGTGCAGACGCCGCACAATACGGCAACGTCGCACGACTAGGGCGGATCCAGGATTGGGCCCTGGGGGGGAAGGTGCAAAAATATTATTATAACGTTAACTACAAAATGTGTGAGTTTTGCTCGCTCTGAACAGTTAAAAAATTCAAATATTCTTAAAAGATATATGCAAAATTCGTAACTCAAATCAAAGCTTGTAATAATTTAATTCAATTTCTAACTAACAATAAAATAATAATAATATTCACACACTCACGTCAACTACACACACATACGTAAAAGATTTGATTACAGATAGACAGACAACAGACCCTTCACCTGTCTGTTCTGTCAAATAATAGCTTGTTATAATTTAATTCAGTTTGTAACTAAACCAATCTAACAAAATTCACACAATCGCAATCTACCTATACTACGTACACTCACACACATACATAAAGAGCAGTGCAGACGCCGCACAATACGGCAACGTCGCACGACTAGGGCGGATCCAGGATTGGGCCCTGGGGGGGAAGGTGCAAAAATATTATTATAACGTTAACTACAAAATGTGTGAGTTTTGCTCGCTCTGAACGGTTAAAAACTTCAAATATTCTTAAAATAAATATGCAAAATTCGTATCTCAAAAAAAAGCTTGGAATAATTTAATTCAATTTCTAACTAACGATAAAATAATAATAATATTCACACACTCTCACCTCAACTACACACACATACGTAAAAGATATGATTACAAATAGATAGACAACAGACCTTTCACCTGTCTGTTGTCTGTCAAATAAAAGCTTGTTATAATTTAGTTCGATTTCTTACTAACAATAAAAAAAGAATTTTATACTACGAAGTAAGAAGACGAGCAAGACGCTCTCCTGTTGGTAAGAGATAACGCTGCCCATTATTAGTACAGTGCTATTCAGTATTTTACAAAGGTACGATTCTGGGTGCACTGCGCCAACGCTTCTTACTTGAGAGTCATAAGATGATAAGACTCCTCAGCCCAGTAATTTCATTAGCTACAGTGCCCTTCTACCGAAGCACAGTAATGTTTGCACATCATTGCTCAGGCGGTAGAATAACCGGCACTGTTGGGGTACCCACCTAGTCGACCTCCTGCAAAGGAAGTTTACCCCGGTAAAAGTAATAATAATATTCACACACTCTCCAAAGCTACACGCACACACACAAACGTTTAAGATTTGATTACAGATAGACAGACAACAGACCATTCACCTGTCTGTTGTCAGTCAAATAAAAGCTTGTTATAATTTAATTCGGTTTGTAACTTAACCAATCTAACAAAATTCACACATTCGCAATCTACCTATACTACGTACACTCACACACATACATAAAGAGCAGTGCGGGCCCGCACAATACGGCAACGTCGCATTACATACACACTCGGAATCTACCTATACTACGTACACTCACACACATACATAAAGAGCAGTGCAGACGCCGCACAATACGGCAACGTCGCACGACTAGGGCGGATCCAGGATTGGGCCCTGGGGGGGAAGGTGCAAAAATATTATTATAACGTTAACTACAAAATGTGTGAGTTTTGCTCGCTCTGAACAGTTAAAAAGTTCATACATTCTTAAAAGAAATATGCAAAATCCGTAACTAAAATAAAAGCATGTAATAATTTAATTTCTAACTAACGATAAAATAATAATAATAATATTCACACACTCTCACCTCAACTACACACACATACATAAAAGATTTGATTACAGATAGACAGACAACAGACCCTTCACCTGTCTGTAGTTAACATTATAATAATATTTTGCACATTCCCCACAGGGCCCAATCCTGGATCCGCCCTTGTCTTAAGTGCGACGTTGCCGCTTGGTGCGGCACCGGCACTGCTCTTTATGTATGTGTGAGTGTACGTAGTTACAGGTAGATTGCGAGTGTGTGAAAATGCGACGTTGCCGTTTGGTGCTGCGCCCGCACTGCTCTTTATGTATGTGTGTGAGTGTACGTAGTATAGGTAGATTGCGAATGTGTGCATTTGGTTAGATTGGTTAAGTTACAAACCGAATTAAATTAAAACAAGCTTTTATTTGACAGAAAACAGACAGATGAAGGGTCTGTTGTCTGTCTATCTGTAATCAAATTTTTTACGTATGTGTGTGTAGTTGAGGTGAGAGTGTGTGAATATTTTTTTTTTTATTGTTAGTTAAAAATTGAATTAAATTATTACAAGCTTTTATTTGAGTTACGAATTTTGCATATTTCTTTTATGAATATTTGAACTTTTTAACTGTTCAGAGCGAGCAAAACTCACACATTTTGTAGTTAACGTTATAATAATATTTTTGCACCTTCCCCCCCAGGGCCCAATCCTGGATCCGCCCTAGTCGTGCGACGTTGCCGTATTGTGCGGCGTCTGCACTGCTCTTTATGTATGTGTGTGAGTGTACGTAGTATAGGTAGATTGCGAATGTGTGAATTTGGTTAGATTGGTTAAGTTACAAACCGAATTAAATTATAACAAGCTTTTATTTGACTGACAACAGACAGGTGAATGGTCTGTTGTCTGTCTATCTGTAATCAAATCTTAAACGTTTGTGTGTGTGCGTGTAGCTTTGGTGAGTGTGTGAATATTATTATTACTTTTACCGGGGTAAACTTCCTTTGCAGGAGGTCGACTAGGAGGGTACCCAAACAGTGCCGGTTATTCTACCGCCTGAGCAGTGATGTGCAAACATTACTGTGCTTCGGTAGAAGGGCACTGTAGCTAATGAAATTACTGGGCTGAGGAGTCTTATCATCTTATGACTCTCAAGTAAGAAGCGTTGGCGCAGTGCACCCAGAATCGTACGTTTGTAAAATACTGAGTAGCACTGTACTAATAATGGGCAGCGTTATCTCTTACCAACAGGAGAGCGTCTTGCTCGTCTTCTTACTTCGTAGTATAAAATTCTTTTTTATTGTTAGTTAGAAATCGAACTAAATTATAACAAGCTTTTATTTGACAGACAACAGACAGGTGAAAGGTCTGTTGTCTATCTATTTGTAATCATATCTTTTACGTATGTGTTTGTAGTTGAGGTGAGAGTGTGTGAATATTATTATTATTTTATCGTTAGTTAGAAATTGAATTAAATTATTACAAGCTTTAATTTGAGTTACGAATTTTGCATATATCTTTTAAGAATATTTGAATTTTTTAACTGTTCAGAGCGAGCAAAACTCACACATTTTGTAGTTAACGTTATAATAATATTTTTGCACCTTCCCCCCCAGGGCCCAATCCTGGATCCGCCCTAGTCGTGCGACGTTGCCGTATTGTGCGGCGTCTGCACTGCTCTTTATGTATGTGTGTGAGTGTACGTAGTATAGGTAGATTGCGAGTGTGTATGTAATGCGACGTTGCCGTATTGTGCGGGCACGCACTGCTCTTTATGTATGTGTGTGAGTGTACGTAGTATAGGTAGATTGCGAATGTGTGAATTTTGTTAGATTGGTTTAGTTACAAACTGAATTAAATTATAACAAGCTATTATTTGACAGAAAAGACAGGTGAAGGGTCTGTTGTCTGTCTATCTGTAATCAAATCTTTTACGTATGTGTGTGTAGTTGACGTGAGTGTGTGAATATTATTATTATTTTATTGTTAGTTAGAAATTGAATTAAATTATTACAAGCTTTAATTTGAGTTACGAATTTTGCATATATCTTTTAAGAATATTTGAATTTTTTAACTGTTCAGAACGAGCAAAGCTCACACATTTTGTAGTTAACGTTATAATAATATTTTTGCACCTTCCCCCCCAGGGCCCAATCCTGGATCCGCCCTAGTAGTGCGACGTTGCCGTATTGTGCGGCGTCTGCACTGCTCTTTATGTATGTGTGTGAGTGTACGTAGTATAGGTAGATTGCGAATGTGTGAATTTGGTTAGATTGGTTAAGTTACAAACCGAATTAAATTATAACAAGCTTTTATTTGACTGACAACAGACAGGTGAATGGTCTGTTGTCTGTCTATCTGTAATCAAATCTTAAACGTTTGTGTGTGTGCGTGTAGCTTTGGTGAGTGTGTGAATATTATTATTACTTTTACCGGGGTAAACTTCCTTTGCAGGAGGTCGACTAGGAGGGTACCCAAACAGTGCCGGTTATTCTACCGCCTGAGCAGTGATGTGCAAACATTACTGTGCTTCGGTAGAAGGGCACTGTAGCTAATGAAATTACTGGGCTGAGGAGTCTTATCATCTTATGACTCTCAAGTAAGAAGCGTTGGCGCAGTGCACCCAGAATCGTACGTTTGTAAAATACTGAGTAGCACTGTACTAACAATGGGCAGCGTTATCTCTTACCAACAGGAGAGCGTCTTGCTCGTCTTCTTACTTCGTAGTATAAAATTCTTTTTTATTGTTAGTTAGAAATCGAACTAAATTATAACAAGCTTTTATTTGACAGACAACAGACAGGTGAAAGGTCTGTTGTCTATCTATTTGTAATCATATCTTTTACGTATGTGTGTGTAGTTGAGGTGAGAGTGTGTAAATATTATTATTATTTTATCGTTAGTTAGAAATTGAATTAAATTATTACAAGCTTTAATTTGAGTTACGAATTTTGCATATATCTTTTAAGAATATTTGAATTTTTTAACTGTTCAGAGCGAGCAAAACTCACACATTTTGTAGTTAACGTTATAATAATATTTTTGCACCTTCCCCCCCAGGGCCCAATCCTGGATCCGCCCTAGTCGTGCGACGTTGCCGTATTGTGCGGCGTCTGCACTGCTCTTTATGTATGTGTGTGAGTGTACGTAGTATAGGTAGATTGCGAGTGTGTATGTAATGCGACGTTGCCGTATTGTGCGGACACGCACTGCTCTTTATGTATGTGTGTGAGTGTACGTAGTATAGTGGGGGACTTTAGTGCAAAACCTGTTTTTTTCTTGCAGAAGCATGAAACTTGGCACATTGATTCCTTATGTCAAAATAAGCTGATTTCGATCGGTAGCCTAATGGAAGGGGCCCTCTGGTAGCGGGGAGGGGGGGTGGAGGGTGCGCTCCACCCGGCTTTGTTTTAAAAATTCTGGAAGACCACGCATAGCTAATACGTCAAGTTTGGTTACCTCGATTTATCCGAAATTGGTAGTTTATCAATTTCGGATAAATCGAGGACGTAGATTTCATTTCTGGAATAAAAAAATGACATTTGTGATGATTTGTTTAACAAAAAAATTAAAAATTAGAATTACGTAACTTCGTTTTTATTGTTCCAATTGCTGTAAATTCAAAAATACTAGTTTTTTTAATAAACAAAAAATATGTTAATAAAGTCTAGTTTATGTAGATTAAAAAAAATATAATTTTATATTACTTTTCTTAATAACAAACCGCATAAAAAAATCTTTTGCTGTCCCGGGCCGCAATTTTCTTTTAACCGCCATGAAAAGGGTTGTTAGTAAAAAACTTACTATTTCATGCTGAAGTTTAAAACATGCCACAATTACAATTCCTTACGTTAAAATAAGCCGTTTAGAATCAGTAGCCGTCGGTAACCAGCCTTCTGACAGCGGGGAGGGGGGGTGAAAGGGGCGCACCACCCAGCTTCACTTAAAAAAATCTGGAAGACCACGTATAGCTAATACGTCATGTTTGGTATCGATTTCGAATAAATCAAGAACGTAGATTTCATTTCTGATAATAAAAAACGTATTTTATGGGTTTTTAACCAAATTATAACACAAAATTAGTTCTTAGTTTTTTTTATTTAGAGGCATTTTAATTCTAAATTATAGTAATATTTTATGATAAACATAAATATTTTTTAAAAGTTTATTTCAAGTAGATTAAATAAAATAGAACTTTTATATTATTTTTATAAACATTTACTCGTACAATTTTTTTTAAGACACTAGAGTCGCTATTTTCTTCTCACCGCTGCGCTGCGTTGTAAACCCCAATCAACTGTAAAATACGACTATGTACATTCATTTAACATGCTATTGATATAAGAACTTGATATTGTCAAACATAAAATTCAGAAAAATCCTATGGCACATCATAATTTACTCTCCCTGAGACAAACTTTTAAAAAATAGGTGCGATAAAACGCGATCAAATCGCGGAACGGAAACTGTTAAACATTGTTATGAATCAAACTGTTTCAACAAAATGTAATCTAGCAAAATTATAAATACTCCAGGCTTAAAGCTTTTTTATATCAGTATGTTACATTCCAAGACTGATTCTTCCAAAGATAATATTGTTATTATAGCTCATTACATTTTAAGACCGTCTTCATGCAGTTTTGCATCAATCTCAGCAATCCGCCCTTTATTTATAAATTAAATCAGTTTCGTGCATAGTATACTGGCCACCAAAACGGTGTTAGATGAATAAGGTGTCCCTTTGTTTGCTTATTGCTTCTAAAACCAAGCAGGAGGCTGGAAAATAGCAAGACTCGTATCCTTCGACTAGCATAAAAGTACCGCACACAAACTTAACTCTACCTATATGGTTTTGATATGATGTTTTGCGGTCAATGAAACTGCAGATCAAGCAGTAATTACTACTCGACAATCAATAACTATGTAAGAAACACCTTATCACAAAAAAAACACTATTTGGAAAATATACTTCTACTTCCATGATATGTCTGTATACCAGCATTTGTTACACGCATTTTACAAGGAACTTTGTTTGAGAGAGGCTAGGCATAATTTCTTGGTTAAGTCTAACCCATCCTCTCTTTTGGTTTAGGAAGCAAGAAGCAGACCATTCCTTTGTCTGAAAACCTTTCAGTTGTCAGAATATTGTGCATGGGACTGATTAAATAAATAAATGCAAGGCTTATCATAATTCGTCATAAAATGTTTTGAACTATATTATTATTATATTATATATGGAGCATCCGTCTTGGAAAACAATATAACGATATAAATAAGCTGTAGGTAGGTGCCAGTAGTATTTATAATTTTGCCACATTACATTTAATTGAAAAATAGATGCATAACTTTGGTTAGCCGTTTATTATTAAAGAGATACGACTTTCGGGCCTATTTTTTAAAAGTTTGTCTCAGGGAGAGTAAATTATGATGTGCCATAGGATTTTTCTGAATTTTATGTTTGACAATATCAAGTTCTTATATCAATAACATGTTAAATGAATGTACATAGTCGTATTTTACAGTTGATTGGGGTTTACAACGCAGCGCAGCGGTGAGAAGAAAATAGCGACTCTAGTGTCTTAAAAAAAATTGTACGAGTAAATGTTTATAAAAATAATATAAAAGTTCTATTTTGTTTAATCTACTTGAAATAAACTTTTAAAAAATATTTATGTTTATCATAAAATATTACTATAATTTAGAATTAAAGTGCCTCTAAATAAAAAAAACTAAGAACTAATTTTGTGTTATAATTTGGTTAAAAACCCATAAAATGCGTTTTTTATTATCAGAAATGAAATCTACGTTCTTGATTTATTCGAAATCGATACCAAACATGACGTATTAGCTATACGTGGTCTTCCAGATTTTTTTAAGTGAAGCTGGGTGGTGCGCCCCTTTCACCCCCCCTCCCCGCTGTCAGAAGGCTGGTTACCGACGGCTACTGATTCTAAACGGCTTATTTTAACGTAAGGAATTGTAATTGTGGCATGTTTTAAACTTCAGCATGAAATAGTAAGTTTTTTACTAACAACCCTTTTCATGGCGGTTAAAAGAAAATTGCGGCCCGGGACAGCAAAAGATTTTTTTATGCGGTTTGTTATTAAGAAAAGTAATATAAAATTATATATTTTTTAATCTACATAAACTAGACTTTATTAACATATTTTTTGTTTATTAAAAAAACTAGTATTTTTGAATTTACAGTAATTGGAACAATAAAAACGAAGTTACGTAATTCTAATTTTTAATTTTTTTGTTAAACAAATCATCACAAATGTCATTTTTTTATTCCAGAAATGAAATCTACGTCCTCGATTTATCCGAAATTGATACCAAACTTGACCTATTAGCTATGTGTGGTCTCCCAGAATTTTTAAAATGAAGCCGGGTGGAGCACCCCTTCCAACCCCCCTCCTCGCTGCCAGAGGGGGTGCTACCGAGGGCTACCGATCGAAATCAGCCTATTTTTACATTAGAAATCAATGTGCCAAGTTTCATGCTTCTGCATGAAAAAAACAGGTTTGACTCATTTTTGTCGCTTAGTGACTCCACTAGTATAGGTAGATTGCGAATGTGTGAATTTTGTTAGATTGGTTTAGTTACAAACTGAATTAAATTATAACAAGCTATTATTTGACAGAAAAGACAGGTGAAGGGTCTGTTGTCTATCTATTTGTAATCATATGGGTAAATCCTGAGATCGGGCGTATTTAAGTGATTCCCGTGGCAGATTTTAAATCAAAGTATTATTGAATGTTACATGTAAAACATCAAATTTCCCATAATTATATGCACATCCATCAAATAGGCATCATTGTAACTTGTTTTGTTCAGAAGATATTTAAATTTAAATTTTTGATGCCACGGAAATCAATAAAGTGTGGCATGGGAATCAAAATTAAAACTGTTTTGTTTGAATTCTATGTTATTATTTAAAAATTGACATCTATATACTAATCATATAAAATAGAAATTTTAAAAACGGTGATCCGAACAAATAAACACCAAACATAAAGTATTAAATAGGTCTATATTGGCTTTCTATATTATAATAATCATGTAAACTAAATAAAATCAACGTGTTACTGTCAAAATGTGTCACAATGTAAAAATATTGAATAATAAATAGTCCTAGAATATAAAATTAAGTTCTAAGTCACAGTCACTAACAGGATTCACTCCAGAAGCTGTCATCAGATTGTACATTTATCATTAGTTAGGTTAATCTGGACTGAAGTTGCAGTCATCCCATAGTTTCGTGTTATTTTTTCATCATACATCATCTCAGCCATAAGACGTCTACTGCTGAATATAAACCTCCCCTTTAGACCTCCATATATAAAACCGGTGTTGGAAGCGTTCTGCTTCAAGCGTCTTTCAGCGACCTTAATAAGGTCGTCTGCCACACTTGTGGGTAGACGTTCTACGCTGCATTTGCTTGTCCGTGGTAGCCACTTGAGAACTTTTGGACCCCATCAGCCATTCGCTCTACGTGCTATGTGGCCTGCCCATTACCACTTCAGCTTCCTGATCCGCGGAGATATGTCAGTGACTTTGGTTCGTCTTCGGATCTCCTCATTCCTGATTCGATCACGTAGAGAAACCCCGAGTATAGCCCTCTCCATAGCTCGCTGAGCGACTTATTTTAATGTGGGGAAATAATGGTGTCGCAAAAGCCAGAGCGGCTGTCTACTATAGTACAATATAAAAAAAAAAACATCTGATGTATAAAAAAAAAACATCAGAAATAATGAAATTAACAAATATAAACTGTCAAAATCACTTCCATACCTGGGGCTTCGCTGTAGTTGGGTAAAAAGTGAAAGAATGCGCAAGAAAACTCAGTAGAAAATTGATCACCGTGGTAAAATGCCACGAGAATCAATACCATGGAAATCAAAATTATATAGTTTTTTTGTCAATATTTTTAAATACGCTAATTATAGACCAATAATAATAAAATATATGATAAACAATACCCTTTTCCTAACTGCACACCCTAGTCAAAAAACCATAATTGATAAAAAAATATTTTTAAACATGGAAATGGTAATCAATGATCTAGTGAACCAAAACCACGGTAATCAATTTCTCACCTTCGTAAATCCAGTTCATAACAACGAGAGGAGCAACCTCTTTTCACGATGTTTAGAGCGCAATTGAAGTTAGCCAACAGCGTGCGTACAAGCTTCTAAGTCTTGTGGTTTTTGAAATGTGGATAGTTATGTCGCGCGCCATGGGAATCACTTTTTGTGCGGGGACAAACCTAAATTTGTGTTTTTTTCTAAATCTGCACTGAGTACAGTCTTCGCGTATTTTTTTGATCATATAACAGTTCACCCTTTACAGCTAAGATCACAGTAATTAATAAAATTCAGTTTATAAATAGGTGTAAAAAATATATTTTGTTCCAAAAAAGTGTAAGGGACACCCCATGGTAATCAAATTTGAGGGCTTTAACATTATTTTTCAGATACGTACAGCTAAATTTAATCTTATATATAGCATGCATTAACTAGATTAAACCTTAAACTAACAGAAAAAAAATACCCTTGGGTAAAATTTTTATGTTACGGGTAGTTTATTCCCCCAGACACGTAAAATTTTGTCTCTCAGGATTTACCCATATCTTTTACGTATGTGTGTGTAGTTGAGGTGAGAATATTATTATTATTTTATCGTTAGTTAGAAATTGAATTAAATTATTACAAGCTTTAATTTGAGTTACGAATTTTGCATATATCTTTTAAGAATATTTGAATTTTTTAACTGTTCAGAGCGAGCAAAACTCACACATTTTGTAGTTAACGTTATAATAATATTTTTGCACCTTCCCCCCCAGGGCCCAATCCTGGATCCGCCCTAGTAGTGCGACGTTGCCGTATTGTGCGGCGTCTGCACTGCTCTTTATGTATGTGTGTGAGTGTACGTAGTATAGGTAGATTGCGAATGTGTGAATTTGGTTAGATTGGCTAAGTTACAAACCGAATTAAATTATAACAAGCTTTTATTTGACTGACAACAGACAGGTGAATGGTCTGTTGTCTGTCTATCTGTAATCAAATCTTAAACGTTTGTGTGTGTGCGTGTAGCTTTGGTGAGTGTGTGAATATTATTATTACTTTTACCGGGGTAAACTTCCTTTGCAGGAGGTCGACTAGGAGGGTACCCAAACAGTGCCGGTTATTCTACCGCCTGAGCAGTGATGTGCAAACATTACTGTGCTTCGGTAGAAGGGCACTGTAGCTAATGAAATTACTGGGCTGAGGAGTCTTATCATCTTATGACTCTCAAGTAAGAAGCGTTGGCGCAGTGCACCCAGAATCGTACGTTTGTAAAATACTGAGTAGCACTGTACTAATAATGGGCAGCGTTATCTCTTACCAACAGGAGAGCGTCTTGCTCGTCTTCTTACTTCGTAGTATAAAATTCTTTTTTATTGTTAGTTAGAAATCGAACTAAATTATAACAAGCTTTTATTTGACAGACAACAGACAGGTGAAAGGTCTGTTGTCTATCTATTTGTAATCATATCTTTTACGTATGTGTGTGTAGTTGAGGTGAGAGTGTGTAAATATTATTATTATTTTATCGTTAGTTAGAAATTGAATTAAATTATTACAAGCTTTAATTTGAGTTACGAATTTTGCATATATCTTTTAAGAATATTTGAATTTTTTAACTGTTCAGAGCGAGCAAAACTCACACATTTTGTAGTTAACGTTATAATAATATTTTTGCACCTTCCCCCCCAGGGCCCAATCCTGGATCCGCCCTAGTCGTGCGACGTTGCCGTATTGTGCGGCGTCTGCACTGCTCTTTATGTATGTGTGTGAGTGTACGTAGTATAGGTAGATTGCGAGTGTGTATGTAATGCGACGTTGCCGTATTGTGCGGACACGCACTGCTCTTTATGTATGTGTGTGAGTGTACGTAGTATAGGTAGATTGCGAATGTGTGAATTTTGTTAGATTGGTTTAGTTACAAACTGAATTAAATTATAACAAGCTATTATTTGACAGAAAAGACAGGTGAAGGGTCTGTTGTCTATCTATTTGTAATCATATCTTTTACGTATGTGTGTGTAGTTGAGGTGAGAGTGTGTGAATATTATTATTATTTTATCGTTAGTTAGAAATTGAATTAAATTATTACAAGCTTTAATTTGAGTTACGAATTTTGCATATATCTTTTAAGAATATTTGAATTTTTTAACTGTTCAGAGCGAGCAAAACTCACACATTTTGTAGTTAACGTTATAATAATATTTTTGCACCTTCCCCCCCAGGGCCCAATCCTGGATCCGCCCTAGTCGTGCGACGTTGCCGTATTGTGCGGCGTCTGCACTGCTCTTTATGTATGTGTGTGAGTGTACGTAGTATAGGTAGATTGCGAGTGTGTATGTAATGCGACGTTGCCGTATTGTGCGGACACGCACTGCTCTTTATGTATGTGTGTGAGTGTACGTAGTATAGGTAGATTGCGAATGTGTGAATTTTGTTAGATTGGTTTAGTTACAAACTGAATTAAATTATAACAAGCTATTATTTGACAGAAAAGACAGGTGAAGGTTCTGTTGTCTATCTATTTGTAATCATATCTTTTACGTATGTGTGTGTAGTTGAGGTGAGAGTGTGTGAATATTATTATTATTTTATCGTTAGTTAGAAATTGAATTAAATTATTACAAGCTTTATTTTGAGTTACGAATTTTGCATATATCTTTTAAGAATATTTGAATTTTTTAACTGTTCAGAGCGAGCAAAACTCACACATTTTGTAGTTAACGTTATAATAATATTTTTGCACCTTCCCCCCCAGGGCCCAATCCTGGATCCGCCCTAGTCGTGCGACGTTGCCGTATTGTGCGGCGTCTGCACTGCTCTTTATGTATGTGTGTGAGTGTACGTAGTGTAGGTAGATTGCGAATGTGTGAATTTGGTTAGATTGGTTAAGTTACAAACCGAATTAAATTATAACAAGCTTTTATTTGACTGACAACAGACAGGTGAATGGTCTGTTGTCTGTCTATCTGTAATCAAATCTTAAACGTTTGTTTGTGTGCGTGTAGCTTTTGTGAGTGTGTGAATATTATTATTACTTTTACCGGGGTAAACTTCCTTTGCAGGAGGTCGACTAGGTGGGTACCCCAACAGTGCCGGTTATTCTACCGCCTGAGCAGTGATGTGCAAACATTACTGTGCTTCGGTAGAAGGGCACTGTAGCTAATGAAATTACTGGGCTGAGGAGTCTTATCATCTTATGACTCTCAAGTAAGAAGCGTTGGCGCAGTGCACCCAGAATCGTACCTTTGTAAAATACTGAGTAGCACTGTATTAATAATGGGCAGCGTTATCTCTTACCATCAGGAGAGCGTCTTGCTCGTCTTCTTACTTCGTAGTATATTAAAAAAAATTGTTAGTTAGAAATCGAACAAAATTATAACAAGCTTTTATTTGACAGACAACAGACAGGTGAAAGGTCTGTTGTCTATCTATTTGTAATCATATCTTTTACGTATGTGTGTGTAGTTGAGGTGAGAGTGTGTGAATATTATTATTATTTTATCGTTAGTTAGAAATTGAATTAAATTATTACAAGCTTTTTTTTGAGTTACGAATTTTGCATATATCTTTTAAGAATATTTGAATTTTTTAACTGTTCAGAGCGAGCAAAACTCACACATTTTGTAGTTAACGTTATAATAATATTTTTGCACCTTCCCCCCCAGGGCCCAATCCTGGATCCGCCCTAGTCGTGCGACGTTGCCGTATTGTGCGGGCCCGCACTGCTCTTTATGTATGTGTGTGAGTGTACGTAGTATAGGTAGATTGCGAATGTGTGAATTTTGTTAGATTGGTTTAGTTACAAACTGAATTAAATTATAACAAGCTATTATTTCGCACCCCCCGAGGAAGAAAGTCGTAACTGAAAAACACCAACTTTACAGGAGCAACAAAAAACTGATTTAAAAAATCATCGGCAACCTGAGAAAAATTTAGTAGGTATATAGCTAAAATTAACCTCGATTGGCCTATGTATTACAATTTGCAATTTAATTAATCGTCATGGAGTAAATCCTAAAAAATAGATTTACGCTAATTTTCAGCGACACATTTTAATTAATTTATGTAGTTAACAGAAATATTACTTTATTAACATGGAACGGAAACTATAATGCTGACATAACTGCAGATACGACTTTCTGAGCGTATGGTGGCGTTACAAACTCCACGCGTTAGTATGATTTACGACGTTTTTCCACGAAAACTTTGTCTCGGTCTTTTTGCGTAAAATGAATTGCATCCTTTTTCTTCGAAAAATATATTCAAATAAATAATGTATTTCAAGTAAGCGCTTTTTTAAACGAAAAAATTTACAGACATTTTGGCGTATGTTTACATATTACGTTATTCCAATCATTTAATTTATAAAATATTAGTCGTTTCTCAGTACAAAAGAAATAACAAAATAAAAAACAGCCTTTAAATGACTCCAGTATAAGGGATTAATGTGTAAAACTTTTAACTTATTAAAATTTTGTAGAAAGATCTTGTAAATATTACTGATTATGTATTTTAAGGTAGCTTTTGTTGTACTATACCAAAAATCATAAAGGTTTCGTAATAAATTTAATACCAGCTATGTTGAGTAGTTTTACAGCTTTAAAAGTAAACTAAGTAATATTTCAGGATATATTGTATATCTGTGCAAAATTTCATCTAGATCCACTTAGCCGTTTTGGCGCAAATAAATCAGAAATATTCATCCACTCATACATTTGTATTCAATGATTAAGTCTAGTATTATGACAGGAAAAGTGTCATAATTATGTCTTTTTATTAAATTATAACATTGTTTTTCATTTATGAAGTATGTTAATGATGATTAAACCAATTTCAAACATTGCTTGAGTAAAAACAAAGTCTATGACACAAGGAAACACGAATGACTGCAAAGTGTTTCAAATACGATCAGTTATTGCGCCACTAGGTATGGATGCCGAATTGCTGGAAGCCCTGACTTCCGAAGTTGAAACGGGCTTAATAAATGGCGGGAACGGGCGGGATAGGATTTGTTTGTGTAATTCTTGCGCTACTCTCCGAAACGAATCTTAATAAAACGGTTAGAAGGGGTGACTCTTCTACAGTGTTCAAAACTCTTAGAATTCACTAGCGTTTGGTCACTCACGAGCCTTTTGGCGCTCCCCTGAATCGACTCCAGAGTCTGAAGCTGGTATTTGGGAGTATCATCCCAAAGACGAAAACAATATTCTATACATATAGGATCGGCTTTATGATAGAAATAAAACAAATGTCCCGGATGAAGTAATGTTGCACCTTTGCCAAAATACCCAACTTCCTGACAGTCTATTGACTCTAGACTTGATGTAATTACAGAAGTAAAAGGCAAAAATGAGAGAAATTTCCAGTATCTGAACGTGATTAGCTATCTACAAACATACATTTTGGAAAGGAAAAGATTCATTAAATCATTATTTCAGTGTTTCCTGTTAATTACAACTTAGGAGTCTTCAAATCGAGGGTTAATAGGTATTTACTAGGTCTGTGTGTCACATCTTCGACCGCGTCATCACTTACCAACAGGTGAGACTGTGGTCAAACGCAGCCCTATTCTCTATATAAATAATAAATAAAAAATAAAATTCTTTTAATAGCAAATAACTTTTATTCATCGCACCCCCCGTCGTCATTTTTTCTTTCCGTCTTTATTAGCTCTACCGCTAGATGTTATCTGCTTATCCAAGAAGTGAGTGATATGCAAAACAGATCAACAGTAGATTTACCAGCACAAGACCCGAATTTTTGATCACACAAGAGATCATTCGTCGCGATTGACGTTCCATTTCATGAACGTGACAGATATACCAGTGGTTAGAAGGGCCAGCACAACTGCCTTTTTTTAAAACAGGCTGCACGTTGGTGTGTTAGGCTGAAGGCTAATCAAAATCGGAGTGAGCCCTGGTGCTCATGTCTTTAACACTATCGCAGGTATTCCGGCTGGAAGCCAGCATATTCACATGATTCCACTGCGTTCTATGAACCTCTGATTAGTTATAATCAGATATAGGTATAACAAACATTGAAGGAGGCCAGAAGCATTCAGACGCTTTGATTCCGTAAAAAGAGAGCCATATAAACTGCCGAGTTCATCACGGGCGTAAATGCATCCCACACATGTGGCTTGAATTTGTCTTCAAGTGAGCCTCCGGTTAATCTGACAAATACACATCTGACGGCAAACCTATTAACGTCTCCATGAAGAACAAGAGAGCAGGGTTTTCAGATTCAAAGTAGTGGTGGTAGTGGAAAATTTGAGTGCAGACGTTGAATGTTGGAGAGGCGCACTTTTAGAGAAAGGGATAACTGAAGCTGTGAAACCGTTCTCTTAGTCATTGATTTATAGAGTGACATGGAACACAGAAACTGAAGTGGAACGAGATCTTGCGCTACAGGTCATTAGAAATCAAAACTTATACTACGTCAACCGAGAGAAACTAGAATGAGAATTGCGAGGTCACTCAAACCCTCTGGGGATGTCCTTTGGGTCCTCTTATCCATCCAGTCGCTACGGGTACGATCTTGCATGCCGAGACTTTCTTTCATGACTGGTTAACTCATCATTTGCCTTGAATCCCGCTACTCTCCAGATTTCAAGCTGAAGCAGGGCAGAATGAGTAACTATGATCTGCGTTTAGCGTAATGATACCCAGTTTACATAACTGGCTACACAGATACGTGTGCTGCTGGATTCCAATAACATAAAAACCAATCTCTATACAACTATTTCTTAATAAAAGATGTAAACAATTAGACTTATTTATTTTAATTCTGACTAAAGTTTCGTGAAAGAAGTGAGTAACAAGTAGTTAAAGTGATGAAGGCTGATAAATGTTTCGTAGAAGAATGTGGTAACTGTAATTGCACGACAATATATTTACGAAAATTTCTTTAAAAAGGAGTTATCTGTAGTTATGTAAAGATATTTGTAAAAATGTTCATACAAGATTGATGTAAGTGTATTTATGATGTTATTGACATGGAAAACTAGTAAATAGTGTGGTCGCAAAAGTAATTAACTTCAGTTTTATGGAGTAATTATATTTGATTTCAGTGTCGTACAAGTTTAGTTTTTTTTTAATAATTCCCTCATTTTTTGAGATAAATTTATGAAAAAAATTGACAATATGTATCGGATTTTTCTTGATTTTATTATGCAATAAAAACAAAAAGTCACAATTAGGGTTAATTCTTTCTTCTTCGAGAGGTGCGATTTGACAGAACAGACAGGTGAAGGGTCTGTTGTCTGTCTATCTGTAATCAAATCTTTTACGTATGTGTGTGTAGTTGACGTGAGTGTGTGAATATTATTATTATTTTATTGTTAGTTAGAAATTGAATTAAATTATTACAAGCTTTAATTTGAGTTACGAATTTTGCATATATCTTTTAAGAATATTTGAATTTTTTAACTGTTCAGAGCGAGCAAAACTCACACATTTTGTAGTTAACGTTATAATAATATTTTTGCACCTTCCCCCCCAGGGCCCAATCCTGGATCCGCCCTAGTCGTGCGACGTTGCCGTATTGTGCGGCGTCTGCACTGCTCTTTATGTATGTGTGTGAGTGTACGTAGTATAGGTAGATTCCGAGTGTGTATGTAATGCGACGTTGCCGTATTGTGCGGGCCCGCACTGCTCTTTATGTATGTGTGTGAGTGTACGTAGTGTAGGTAGATTGCGAATGTGTGCATTTGGTTAGATTGGTTAAGTTACAAACCGAATTAAATTATAACAAGCTTTTATTTGACAGAAAACAGACAGGTGAAGGGTCTGTTGTCTGTCTATCTGTAATCAAATCATTTACGTATGTGTGTGTAGTTGAGGTGAGAGTGTGTGAATATTTTTTTTTTTATTGTTAGTTAAAAATTGAATTAAATTATTACAAGCTTTTATTTGAGTTACGAATTTTGCATATAGTACGGTCCCCAATACAAAAAAATAAAATTTCCGTGGGACACATCTCCGCCATACAGATTATTGGTATGTACTTATTTGTCATATTTTCCTGAACACGAAAAGTGCGGTAGTCACTTCCTAAGTGTATAGAGGGGGTAGTTATGACGTCACAAAGATGGCCGCCAGCCTATTCTATTGTGCGGGTTATTTCAATATCTACTAAACCGATTTACTTAAGTAGGGTGTCAAATGAAAGGTTATTAAATAAGCATCATTTTATTTCTAAGAACTATTAATGTGAAGTAAGTAAGAAAGGAAATAATTCCAAAAAACATAATTTCTAAAAAAAAAAATTCTTCTTATGTATATAACTTGGTAACCGTTAGGATAATGCAAATATAGGTTATTATAAAATATTTAGTTTCTTTCATCAGCTTTCTAAAAAACCTTTAATCATTACAATAAAGCTATATACACGGAACTGCAGCCGTTTGAATGAGCATCGGTAGCGCTGAACTCATAGCGGTAGCTAAGCGATTAGACGGATTTTCTATAGAATGATCATAGAATTTTGAATAAAAAGCATGTGCGATAGTAATGAAAATATATAATAAAATTTAAGTAAGCTGGTACGTATTCATAAGTTGTATTTACAAGTTTTTTTCTGATGTGATCAGCATAATAATAGGTAGGTGTATGTGTTGTACTAAACTTACTGATAAAATTATTAAAAATAAAACATATTTTTATCTAATTAATGTCCTCAACGTAATCTGTATGTTCTGAATAATTATACTGGTTTGTAACATTTGTTACCGACATGATGTATCCCTTCTAAGCACTTTTGTTATTTGTCATTACATCCACAACGGGATGAACACTTTCTTCACATTTTCACCTAATTCACACATTCTCACCTAAGCTACACGCGCGCAAACAAACGTTTAGGATTTGAATACAGATAGACAGACAACAGACCATTCACCTGTCTGTTTTCTGTCAAATAAAAGCTTGTTATAATTTAATTCGGTTTGTAACTTAACCAATCTAACCAAATGCACACATTCGCAATCTACCTATACTACGTACACTCACACACATACATAAAGAGCAGTGCGGGCGCAGCACCAAACGGCAACGTCGCATTTTCACACACTCGCAATCTACCTATAACTACGTACACTCACACACATACATAAAGAGCAGTGCCGGCGCCGCACCACGGTAAAGAGATACTCTTTACCGTGTATGTAGAGTTGAAAGCTGGCAACGTCGCATCGAGATTGAGTACTTACTGATATTAAATATAGGCGTTACAAGTAGGTACCGTAAGTTCAGTTAGTTTGGTCCGTCCGACCAAGTGGAGAGATAGGAATTAGTTATAAAAACTACATTGATACGGTGAAAGCTCTGTGTTCGTAATAAAAAACTATAGGTTGAATAGAATTAAAAACTTTTTTGATAACCACATAATAAATATACCTACTTTAGGTATACCTAATAATTTTAATTCGGTTTTAACTAAACTCACACTCTTGCCTCGTTACGATATCGTAATCAGTTGTAGGTATCTCGACAATATTGTAGGAAATAGGTACTTACTCTCTATTGATATTCTATAAACTTTTATTAAAATTCTATTAACTAATATTTTGCTATTGTTGTTTTGAGGGTGATTTATTATATTAGTTTTGCTTCTTTTTTATTAATGTTGTATAATATTTTTACTATAGGTAGGTTTACTTACCTACTTATTGCAGGGGTAGGTATAGGATTTTTTTACTTTGGCGACATGGCATTGCTGTAATGTTAACGTAGTAGGTTTTAATTCAATAATTGCTCAAAATAACGAAGAATAAAATATTTTTTTTTATATTTGTAGGAGAGTTTTAAACTGTTTGAAATTGTGTATTTGGAGTATTATACCACAAGATTTGGAATATAACGTTTTAAATCGGTGTATTTACATCTGTATCGTACCTAATTTTTTATTTGCTATTGTTTTTAAAGAGGCGCTTAAATCGAAAGCGATCATGATTATGATTAAATTTTGGATAACGGATTACTTGAGTTTTTTGGAGGTTAAATGAATAACATCTAACGGCGTCTATCAGTTTTCCTCGTTAAAAAGTAGCTTATTGTGTTATTCTACCGTTCTTGTATCGTCCGTAGCCCAGTGGTCGTACGTCTGGCTCTTAATCCGGAGACCTTGGGTTCAAATCTCAGTGTGTGGCAAAAAGTTCGCCTGGACGCTACCGTGTTATGGAACTCGGAAGGCACGTAGAACTGTGGGTCCCAGCTGTTTCCTATAAGAAATGTAGGAGGCAGTCGTTAAGTCAGGTTGGAGTTCTTGTAGTAATTTCGGTGACCTAAAACTGCAACACATAGGTTCGCCACACAACCTTTAAAATGTGATATGACTCTGACAGTGTAAGTAGGGTAACCTGTTCTGTTGGAGTATAAACCCCAATTATTATTATCTAGTGTCTAAACTAAGAATCACTAAATTTCGATCTTCTTGAAGCGAGGGTTGAGTTTGATACTAGCGAATTAATAAGATTAGTAGGAAGTGTATTATTAGCTAGTATCAAACTCAAACCTCGCTTCAAGAAGATCGAAATTTAGTGATTCTTAGTTTACACACTAGATAAAAATAATTGGGGTTTTATACTCCAACAGAACAGGTTACCCTACTTACACTGTCAGAGTCATATCACATTTCACATCGCCCTGAAACACGATATTACGAAAAACTATGATCATGTTTTCGCATAAATTTGAACTTACCTTGTATATTGAACGTACCTTAGTTATTAATTGGTTGAACTTTTAGACTCTAAGACTTAGAGATAGTAAAAAAATCGGCATTGAAGTGTCAACATATTAATATTTAGATGTTTGTTTGGTATGCGAATGGGACGAAGGTTGTTTGTGGATGCCACACGCGCCCCGAATAACGCTACGTTTGCAGAGAAGATTAACATTTTTACAAGCTTTTATTTACTTTTACCTGTCCGTATTATTTGTCTGTCACTTGTTTTAACAAGTAAAATTAAAAAAAAGCTTTAAAAACAAGCTTTTATTATTATTACCGTCTAGCATCATAAAATACTTGTCAAGACGAATCAAATGAGCCCAAACTCGATGGGGTTGCGTAGTTTAATTACGGAATCCCTATGGCCACATTCCAGCTCCATCATCAGATCAGATCGATGTCATAATAATACTGCATTGTTATACGATTTATACATACACGCAAAATTTCAGCTCAATCGGAAACCGGGCAGTGGATCAAATTAAACTTGCAAGATTTTATTACAGACAGATAGACAACAGACAGGTGAAAGTAAATAAAAGCTTAGTGTTAGTGATATGGTGGACCTCGACTTACCACAAGGAATTGTCTCTTTCCAAAATATATCCATATCACACAGAAAGTAGCCCGCATGATTTTTGAAATTCAAAATTTTTGAAGTTATTTTATTGTTTTTTTTAAATCCTAGGTAAGTAAGATACAATCCGTGCCGATCTGTAAGACACAAGGTTTAGCCCCCCAAAACAAGTTTAATCAAACTATTCAAAATCTCTAACTAAAACCGCGCCTTGTCAAAGGAAAATTTTAGATCCGCCACGGCTGCCTATCATAAAAGTTTAACGACTATAAAAAAATAACGTCTTTGTGGAAATAATATTCAAAAGAATAATGCTATTGCATCATATAAGTAGGAATACGAGTAATTTTGATTGCTTGTTAAAAGAATTAAAGCTGTTATTCCGTGCAATATCATGGCTAAAAGTTCATGCCATTGAACTCAGCTTAAGGCTTAATTTAACTCTCAATGTTGTATATTACGTATATTATTCGTTACCAGCCAAAAACAACAGTTAACAAAACAAGTTTCGCCAAACCCCTTCCTGCTGGCATTCGGTTAACTTGTAAATATAAAGAAACTTTAAACGTTGTCTTGGATTGGCACTACAGCAGAATAGTAATATATAACACTAAACTTTTGAGATTCGAATTTTGAAACAATTTTATTAATCCGGTCTTTCGCGTAATTATTTTATGTTGTAAATCATTATAAACACAGTAATAGCCAAAGGTTGTTAGCATCTGCAAATCCTGATTGTGTTGTTGTTTATAATTCCTGTTGAATAATTAGTGACAAATCACGTTTGCTTGCATAACTCGTTGCGGTAGAGAATTCAGAATTACCGTTGCGGATAGGATTATTTAGCTTCGTGTGGTGAAGACGCGAATTAAAATGTGGTGTCAAATAATTTTTATTTGTGCGGCGATGGCGGTTTCTTTCGGTGAAATTACTGCGCCGGGTATCGACAGGCATTTAGAAGATGGTGTTACGAGTATGGGATTCAAGATGGTTTATGGTGACGAAGATATGACGGTGATAAATGAAGTCGTGTCGGATATGGAGAAGAATGCTATAAAGAAGAAGGTGAACATCAACGAGGCTCTGCCACCTCTACCAGCTCAGGATGTCAAGTGCTTGATGTCTGTGGACAAATACTGCTCTAAGGAAATGGGTGAAATGAAAAGTAAGTTACAGATTATTATACGCACTCTGATCTTCAAGCTTGCCTGTGGCGAAAGTACCTACTTATATTAATGTAGAATGTAGAAGTAAAAATAATGTATTAATAATAAGATTAGATCACTTGTGCCTGCCAATCAAATTGGCAAAAAAAATTACATATCTATGATGGCTGTAATTTAAAAAATCTTACTAATATTATAAACGTGAAAGTTTGTAAGAATGTATGGATCACATGGATGTATGGATGTCAGGATGTCTGGATGTATGTTTGTTACTTCTTCACGCCTAAACGGGTGGACTGATTGAGCTGAAATTTGGTATAGAGATAGCTTAGACCCTGGAATAACACGTAGATTACATACAGTACCTACAGCGGGTAAAACCGCTGGGCGCAGCTAAGAAGATTTTTAATGCTTTACAATTTTACTCAATTTCTTGAGTAAGTTCGCGGCTCGCACTGACTTTGGCCTTAAACTTTACAGCACTTTTAAATTAATATTGACCTTACATACATAGGTCACATTGCATAATAGTAGAATATGCCCTAGTAATAAAATTGTACATTTTAATGCAATTCGTTTAGTTGTATGGAGAATGCATGACTATTTATATTTTGTAATCAAATTATAATTCATGTATGGTATTAATATAATCTGGTGCCATCTCCTATTTCCGGAGGTCGGCAATCATCATCGCTATCTTAACTTTTGAGACAGCCACGGAACAGGGATCTTGAGTTCATATTGAACCATGTTCTAAGGTTTTTGAGCTAAGAGATACGTCTTCTTCCCGGTTTTCGATTCTCCTGAATTTTCCCTTGGATAATGAGCTGAAGTTCGTATTTCTCATTACGCATTTTTTTTGTTAGTCTATGCTGTCCCACTGCTGGGTAAATACCTCCCCCAAGTCCTTCCATTTATCTCTATCCTGCGCCACCTCAGGCCAGCCGACCTGGTAAGAGCCGAGGTCATCCCTCCATCTCTTTCTGGGCCGGCCTCGGCGACGTCGCCTTTCTTGCGGGGTCCATTCCGTGGCGATCTTTGCCCAGCGGTCAGGGTGCATGCGAAAAACGTGACCCGCCCACTCCCACTTCAGTTTGGCGGACCATTACGCATTATATGGCCAAAATATTGCAACTGAAGTCTTGACAGTGTTTAACACCTCGAATTTCTTGCTAAGCATCTGCAACCGACCCTTTCATTAGATACTCTATCCGTCATGATATTTTGTAGTATAATAAATGTCTCCAAATCTATTTTCAGCTATCCTCGTCCACGCCTTGAAGGACGACTGCAAAGTCTGCACGGATGCTCAGAAAGACAAGGCTGGTAAGGTAGCTGCTTCGATGATGGCTCACGATCCAGTCGCTTGGAAGACTTTCCTCACCAGGTACGATGATCAGCAGAGGGTGCAACGGATACTTGGATAAATATTTAATACTAGATAAACTTCGTCTGATGTGTCAACTTAACTGGCCTGAAAGAACTTGTTAAGGAATTTCGCAAAATCTTTTCTTATTACTTGTTTAGGCATTGCTCTTAATTGTATAGCTGGACTCCCTCAAAAAATGTCATGGGGAGATTTTATTTTTTAAATTTTGCTCCCCATGCCATTGTATTTTTTAATAGTTTTATGTTCAAACTGGAAATAATTTTAAAATGTGTGCGATGATACTGTGCACGGCTTCTCTTGAAGAATTTTCAGAAAGTTCATTCTATGAATTTATATTTCAAAATGTAATAAACCCGCTTAAAAGGAACCTATGTAAGTTCCAAATTTCATTAAAAAAAACTCTATTTTCTGTAAACCACTGTAAGTAGAAACAAGTTTCCAATATCTGATGATAGAGCACCAGACTTACAATACAATTTTATAGGTCTGCTCTTCAGAACAACCCTCCAAAAGCTCCCCCTACGCAGAAACCTTTCACATTGACGCCAATAGGGGAACCTGAAGAAATTGTGAATTCCAAATATCGGCACACCAAGCCTGGATTTAATATAAGAGTTAAGAGATATCACGCTGTTAGGACTCCCAACCCAAGTTATAGCCCTGATGCTCTATTAGGGAAAAATGCTCCAGTGCCCTTGCTAAAATCGGTAAAGGATGCGCCTATATTTTTTTGATCATGGGCAGAAATTTGTAGAGGATAATATTTATTTTATTGGTATGTAAATCCAACAATTTAATTAACGATCTATGTACCAATACTACATATACTTTTTCTATGTAATCCGTGTAGCAGAACTGGCAAGAAGGACAATTTTGAGTTTCAAAAAAGAAATATTCAAAAGATGTCATATTAGTTACACAGGTCGGTTATAAACTATGATGTAATTTGATCCTCGTGTTCAACGCAGCTCTTGTCTAAGTAATTTCTTGCATAGACCTTGTAAGGGAAAATTCGCTACGAATGATTGATCGTCGCGAATCCACTCGTAAATATAAGGCGCCCATACATAATGTATCGCAACAACTCTACCTGAGAACAATTACGCAAGATGCTAATAATTACAATACACGGCGAATTCGCCCTTTCTGAACAACAGAACCCATTTGAATTTGCCATCGAGTGTTTGTATTCTATATCTCCTGGACTAAATCTTGGTCTATTTTGTAAAATTAATTAGAATTTACTAACGATTGTTATTAATAATTTATTAGGTATTGTAAGCTAGAGTTAATAATTAACTTATTGTAATTATATTGACATTGTTTATTTTAACTATGAAAAATTCTAATTAAAGTCAAGATATAAGGGTTAGGCCAGACCATGGTATGGCTAGGTGAATCCATTTTTAATTGCCCTAGCTTCGATTTTTATATCCATGAGTTTAGTCGGTATTTTTCATGGTTAATATAATATTATTAATATGATGTTATATCCATATACATATTATCTTTATTATGTATACTCTCACGATATTTTCAAATTCATGGATTGTTTTATTTATTAGTACTTAGTAATAGGTAGTTGTATTAAAGTAGTAAATTATGTTGTTTTCCTGTTGTATTTTTTACCCATACCTAAGCTAAAACCTGAAATAAAGGTTCATATAGATTACTAGCTGACCCGGCAAACGTTGTTTTGCCATATAAATAAATAATAAATAAATAAATTATAAATAAATAAAAAACATAAATAAATAATAATTTAATAATAAATAAGTAATTAAATGACGATTGATCATTTTTCGACCGGAGAGGAAAAATAATTAAATTACTAAAATGGCTATTAAAAAATAAGGGTTGATCGTAGAAGGGTGAAAATTGAGGATTGTATGTATTTTTGTATGTTGTATCATAAAAAAAAATAGAAATTAAAAATTTTCTCTAAAAAAAAAAATTTAGGTGTGGACTGGACTACCCCTAACATTTAAGGTGATGAAAAATAGATGTTGGCCGATTCTCATAGATTTTAATAATAAATAACTAATTAAATGACGATTGATCAGTTTTCGACCGGAGAGGAAAAATGATTTAATTACTAAAATGGCTATTAAAAAATAAGGGTTGATCGTATAACGGTGAAAATTGAGGATTGTATGTATTTTTGTATGTTGTATAAAAAAAATAGAAATTAAAAATTTTGTTTAAAAAAAAAATTTAGGTGTGGACTGGACTACCCCTAACATTTAAGGTGATGAAAAATAGATGTTGGCCGATTCTCATAGATTTCATAATAAATAACTAATTAAATGACGATTGATCAGTTTTCGACCGGAGCGGAGAGGAAAAATGATTAAATTACTAAAATGGCTATTAAAAAATAAGGGTTGATCGTTTAAGGGTGAAAATTGAGGATTGTATGTATTTTTGTATGTTGTATCATAAAAAAATAGAAATTAAAAATTTTGTCTAAAAAATAAAATAAAAAATTTAGGGGTGGACTACCCCTAACATTTAGGGGGATGAAAAATAGATGTTGGTCGATTCTCATAGATACCGGATAAGCACAAAAAATTTCATCAAAATCGGTCAAGCCGTTTCGGAGGAGTATGGCAACGAAAACTGTGACACGAGAATTTTATATATTAGATAAACTACGCAAAACGTTATAAAATTATGCTATAAGTATGCCTATAAGAGGAAAAGTCTGTGTTTCCCTAGACCATTACCGTAGATATGATACCTAAGTCCACATGTACAAAGTATTGTATAGCTATTGCAAATGGTCACGCTGAAACTGAGACGTAAATTGTTGTTATGTATTAAATAAATAAATATTTCAGCAGGGCTATTCACTTATCCGTCAGGGAACCGAACCGAAGTCCGAATTGTCAAAAACGTATTAAATGACGTGAAATTATTATTAAATCGAAACAACGTAATACATACGTCATTTCATACATTTTTGACAATTAATTCTTCGGTTCGGTTCCCTAATAGATAAAAGTAATGCCACCAAAAACATAACTTGTAAAAAATACCAAGTCTCGCAACTGCAGTTCTTCTACCGTAAAAAGTTGTGAGATCCATGTACTACCAAGTCGGTAAAATCTTTTGTGTTTTAAATTAATAGATCGACTTGGCCATCGCATGAAAACACATCAATGTATCTCTCAAGTAATATACCGACACAATAGTGCGATTGCCAAGTCAAACTATTAATTTAAAACACAAAAGATTTTACCGACTTGGTAGTACATGGATCTCACAACTTTTTACGGTAGAAGAACTGCAGTTGCGAGACTTGGTATTTTTTACAAGTTATGTTTTTGGTGGCATCTCACTACTTTTTGTTTTTTTTTTATTCGTTATAGGTATTAGCCTTTGCCCACGATATCGCCTGATCTTAAGTGACGACGCCCGTAGATGGGAGCAGACTAAACCTAGAAGGCGGGATAATCCCTCCCTGGCTTTATACATTATTACGGCATATATATTATGGCATTATTATTGGGATTTTATGCAATTTTTACAGTTGACTGCAAATATAACTTTGTAATCCTATACATTTATACGGGATTACAAAGATTACAAAAAAAATATTATTTATGCAGTTTATGTATCTCGAAAACTAGATCGAAATTGCATGTTTTTTTAGTTTTTCTATGGTTTATACAATAAACTCTAATTATGTACCAAGTTTGAACCTTCTAAGTTTGCTAGAAGTACCTTAGACTTTTGATGATCGGTCAGTAAGTGAGTGAGTGAGTGACAAAATTACAAAACTTTGACTAGTTATAATTTTTAAACGACTTGTTCAAATTGAATGAAATTTGGAATAAATCGTGTTTATACGATGCATACTCGGTTGTTAAAAATTGAAGCTTCTAGTTTTATCCACAACGAAGTTATAGGGGGTCGAAAATGGTCTGAACTGCTTCCAGAAAAGGATGGTACGGCCGTGCCGCTTTTTTTGCTCGACTTGGCGGGGGCACTGCCGTGCCCCCAGATTAGGTAGCCCTGGTGCTGGACATTACACACAGCGCCACCTAACCCCAAGCTAAGCAACTCAATGATTTTGTTATGGTGGCTGGATAACGAATATAATACTTATATACTTTTCTTTTTTTAAAAACATACTTATAATTATAATAGATACTGAAAACCACCCCAGACCAGAAACAAATATCTATGGATCACTCAAATATTTGTCCCATGTGGAAATCGAACCCGCAACCTTCTGCGTCGCAAGCGGGTGTATTAAATAGAAGATAAAGATTTATGAAATATAAGAAAAGATTTTATTGAATTCCGCTTTAATTTGTGAGTCTAACTAAGCTGAGAGGTGGCGACGAATACAAATGATATCAATACAATATTATTATTATAATTGGTATATTAACTCTACCACCGGAAACAAACATATGCATACATTAAAAACTTAGTTGGACTCACAAATTAGTGCGGAATCAATACTAAATAATGATATTTAATTAATATTTAAAATAGATTTCCGCGAAGTAACGCCTAACTTCAATAATTATTGTAATAAGTTGAGTCAAAAGCCGGAAATTTACTAGAGAATCTTAATCAGAGCAATTTTTGGCATAAATTTCAATGGTAAAATACGTTGCTATCTTAAATAAGTTCCACGTTAATAAATTCTACGACTAAACTAAAAGTAAAATTTTGGTAATAAATATTTTTCCATAACAGTTTTTATTTGCGACTTTTGTACCTAATTACCTATTATCTAAGTAGTTTTGTTAGTCATGATCCATTTTTAATTCGTCCTTTTGTTCATCAAGGGTTGTCGTACATGTTCTATCGTAAACTAATCTTCCTTTTCGTCAGATTCTGTTACATTTTCTTCGTTTTTCTCTGTAGAGGTAGTTTGTTCTCCTTTTTGCTTTAATGCTAAATACTTTCTTTTGTAACTTCCATCTTCGTTGTATCTGTGAAATGATAAAAAATTATATTGGTACCTAAACCCGATGTCACACAGACGCTGGAAAGCGCAGGAAAGCGATACATTATGTCTAACACATGAAAAGGCAAATTTGAGCTGAACTTATTTCATGAATTCGAAGAAGTAAGAACCATGGAGGTAAGAACTTTAATCTAAGGAATATAATAGTATTGTTATAATAATTGATTGAAGGTATGCCCAACATTATGGAACTAGGATAAGACCGCCGATTGTTAACCTAGCTTATATTATAAAATCTAGCTTTATAAGTTACTAGCTTATGCGCGTGGCCTTGCCCGCGTGGGTAATTTATTTTAAGCGGAAGTCTACTTTCTAAAAGCTATCTGTGTATCAAATTTCAATTCATTCCGTTCAGCGGTTTGAGCTACGCGTTGATAGATCAGTCAGTCACTCTTTCCTTTTAAATAATACTAGATTACGCTCGCGGCTTTACCCGCGTGGCAAAATCCATTCTTAGCGGAGTTCCACGTCATAAAACCTATCTGTGTACCAAATTTCAACCCAATCTGACCAGCGATTTAGGCTGTGCGTTGATAGATCAGTCAGTCAATCAGCCACTCTTTCCTTTTATATATTTAGATTTAGATTGTTGTAAATTTGCGGTTTGGAATAAAGTGTTATTTCTGCGATTATTGTTGAATTTTATTCAACATTACTTGTGTTCAAGCTTAGTCCAGTCCTCAGGCCGATGGTCGATGATGTACTGCATCACCTGATCAGCTCCATCACGTTGTCGCTTGTTGCATTTGTTGCAGTCGTTCTCTATCGCATCAGGTAGGTTCTCTAGAATAGGCAACAAGCCTGGACTTAGTGCGATTTACTGTTCGCTTACTACTACTTTATTTATTATAGAATATGCATATTTATGTGTGCAAGAACCATACACAATATTATTTCCTATTTAAAAGTCATATATTCATTTTGGATCTTTTTCTCCGTGACATTACCGTGTTTCGGTATGCAGATAAAACTGGCATGGCCTATCTACATATACGTATGCACTATTTTTAGATAGATTATGTTGCAGGCCTTTTAGTAACCCTTAGACCCGAAACTGCAACATATAGGTTGGCCACACAACATATGACCTCAGTTTTACTATGCTTGTTTGAGTGTGCTATGACTATGAGAGTAATTTGACTCTTGTATTATAGGGACTTCAGTGTATTATAGGATTACATATTTTGTTTTGTTCTGCCCACTGCTACGCAAAATATAATGTCTTTTATTATTATTCTTTAGTAAGAAACCTTCACACATAATAATAATAATAAAAGAGCTTTATTTAATCCAAACAAAAAAAAAAAACACAGAGTTTAAAAATTATATGCTATTAACTTAAGATTAATTTTGGATGGACCCCTTTCGGGTAAAAGCCTCCTCCAAGGAATTCCACTCTTCTCTATCTCTGGCGGCGCTTCGCCAGTCTCGCCCCGCCACCGCTGCTACTTCGTCTGCCCACCTAGCGTGCGGGCGACCTCTCGCTCTCTTGCCTTGCGGTCCGGACCACTCTACCGATCTCAGGGTCCATCTATTGTCGCTGTACCTGGCGAGGTGGCCTGCCCACTTCCACTTTCTTTGTAGACAAAAGGTTAGTGCATCTGTGACTTGAGTTCTATTACGGATATCTATATTTCTCACCTTGTCTTTGAGTTTTAAACCCATGCTACTCCTTTCCATTCGTCTTTGTGTAGTCTGGATTTTGTTTCTAGTTTTAATATCAAATGTCCACGTTTGGCAGCCGTAAGTCAGGCATGGAAGTATAGCCGTGTCCATTACTACCTTCTTAATGGGCAGTGACATTTGCGATTTAAATATTTCTTTGTGAGACCAGTACTTATTCCAGGTGATTGCGACTCTCCGGTCCACTTCCTCGGAGTTTCTGTCTTTGTTGAAAGATATTTGTTTACCTAGATATATATACTTCTCTACAAATTCGAGCGGCGTGTCGTTGATCATTATTGGTGACGTATGATGATTGGTCATAACTTTTGTTTTTTCTAGGTTCATTTCGAGACCTACCTTTGAGCTGGCCAAGTGTAAGTCGTTTATCATTTCGTTTAGCTGCCGAGGGCTCTCTGAAAACAAGATTATGTCGTCGGCGAATCTAAGATGGCTTAGGAATTTTCCATTCATAATTATGCCTCGTTTGGACCATGGTAGGTTCTTCATTACATGTTGTAGCACACCTATAAAAATTTTTGGGGACATCGGATCGCCTTGTCTGGTTCCTCTTCTTATGTTGATGGGTGCTCCGACTCTATCAAGTTTTACTTTGCTTGTGCTATTATCATAGATGTTTTTCAGTATGTTGATGTACTTTTCTCTTATATTCAGTTCGCTCAGCGTTTCCCAAATGCTATCGTGTGATATAGAGTCGAAAGCTTTTTTGTAGTCGATGAAAGCTAGATAAAGAGGTCTTTGGAACTCTATATATTTCTCTATCACTTGGTCGACAACTTGGATGTGATCCATTGTGCTGAAACTGCTCCTGAATCCGGCTTGTTCGATCGGTTGTTGTGCATCAATGTCGGCAGATATTCTTTCAAGCAGGCAGGAGGAGAATAATTTGTAGAGACACGGCATGAGGCTTATAGGGCGGTAGTTCCCTATGTCAGCTGGGTCACCTTTTTTGTAAAGTAGAATTATTTCCGATTGCCCCCATAGTTTTGGCACCTTTTCTTCCTCTAATATTTTATTCCATAGTATGGTGATTGGCGTTAATAATAGAGTCTTAGCAATTTTGATATGCTCGTTAATTATGCCATCTGGTCCTGGGCTTTTTTCCGATTTTAATATCATTATCTGCTTTAGCACTTCTGTTGGTGTAAATTGTTGAATTGGGGCAATGTCTTTTTGATGATGCTCTACTTTATTTTGCGTTGATGACCCTTCACACATAACTACATATTTAAAAACAAAGTGGCTTTCCCGTTCTGCCATTCTGTCCCTATGTAAGCTTAGATTTTTGAAACTACGCAACAATAGATTTTGATGCGTTTTTCAATAAACAGGACTCTGTTTATTGAAAAACGCATCAAAATCACTATTCAAGAGAAAGGTAAGTATGTAGAATGCATACATTATAATATAGCAGAGAAACACTCGTTATTTTCTGTAAGGCGCTACGACGCGCGAGAAGATAATAGGTATACTTACTTTTAAGTTCCTTAGCGTCAGGCGTGCAAGGTCCGAGGTCCAGCAAGCAGTTGACATAGCCCGTGAGCAGGCGCTCATTGGCCAGGATGTCTTCCAAGTCTACTCCATCATACTTGTTGGTGTATTCTTCGCATTGTATCACGGGGATGAGGAGGTACAGACCGAGAAGTAAAGCTAACATTGCCTGGGAAATGTTATTAGCAATTATATACGAGTGGTTGCTATGTAAATTTTTTAAGTACTAGTATTTTTTGTTGACGGGTATACCCACTAAAATAACTCAGCGGCACCCCTGCATCTCAAAAACTCAAACTTGAACATTTATTCACGACTACCAGCGCCCAGTGGTTTTACCCGCCCCTATGTGTTCTTCCAGAGTCTAAGCTATCCGCCGCGGATGAGCGCTTCGGCGTACCCGCTGCCCCGGCATTATGGCGTCCCGCAGGAACAGCCCCAGGTTTTTTAGTGGGTATCCCCGCCGCGCCCATCTTCGGCGGGGGAGTCCCACACACAGTCGATGCGTAACGCATTTATTTTGGGTAAAAAAAGGGTATAAACTATCTTCGAATCCAATTTTAGATTAATGGGTCCACCCGTTTAGGCGTGAAAAAGTAACAAACATACACACTCACAAACTTTTGTCTTTATAATATGATGTGAAGTGTGTTAGTGCGATGTGATGTGATAAGAACATTTAGAACACTTAGTTCGTCATTATCATCGTCTTAGTGACTGAACTGGGAATCGACAGAGCCTGAAAAGTGGCCTATGTGGTATTGAAGCGATATAGGTAACGGTGACCATTCATGATCAGGCGGGACCTGTGCTTGTGTGTCTGTTACCAAAAAAATGTTTCATGTTTCAGGACATTTCACACAGCGCCACCTAATCCCAAGCTAAGCAACTTAATGCTTGTGTTATGGTGGTTAGGATAATGGATATAATACTTATATACTTTTCTTTTGTAAATACATACTTATAATAGATACAGAAAGCCACCCAGACCAGAAACAAATATCTGTGGATCACACAAACATTTATTGTCACTTGCGGGAATCGAACCTGCAACCTTCTGTGTTGCAGGCGGGTATTAGCCCACAGCTCCAAAGAGGTTGTCGTTACCAAAAAAAAAATGTATGTTGCTCACCAATATGATAACTAAAATAAGAAAATATTTCACAATATTTTTAATGACAGGCGTCTCTAAAATCTTATAGAAAAATACGGAATGTCTCGCGGTAACAAATAGATAGAGTTAGTATAACATCTACCAGGCGTTTTATACTATTGTAAGATAGAAGAAAATTGTGCTAGCAATTTAACTTATTACTGCAATGATCCTACAATTGCTCTCACTTATGTTCTATTATCTCAAATTTATAAAAGTATCCACTAGTATATCTACATATTACTAGATATGCCTAAAGGTTTTACCCATTGAAAGAATCCTGTGTTTGAACTAACTACATCCAAAATTTCTATTCAATTCAGCCGTTCAGGTGTAACAAATATAGACTACTCGCTGCGCTCACAGGTTTTATCCGCGGTACTATATAGCCAATGTGTTATTCCAGGGTCTAAGCTATCTCTACACTAAATTTCAGCTCAAACGGTCCACCCGTTTAGGCGTGAAAGAGTAACAAACATCCAGACATCCATTTTTACAAACTTTCACGTTTATCATATTAGTAAGATATTATGGCATTTTAATTGTAGTAGGATTAACGTAAATATGTTAATCTGTACTTTATTATTTTGCTTAAATAAGTCACGAAGGACAACAGTGGCTTAATTCTTTTAAGTATCGATTTACTTAATTTTGCCCAAAGGTGACAACAAATTCAATAACCTTGGGAGGGGATTAGTAGGTATTTATTTTTTATAATACTCTCAAAAAGAAAAAAATGCCTTACACTCAATCAAAATTTGTAATACCTGACACCGAGTTAACGCCGAGAAAAAACACGTTATACGTATAACCTCCCGTCGGTGCTGGGTAGGTACGTTAGGTTTTGAAAGACCCCTCATACAAATATAGTATACAATAAAAAAATTAAGCAAAAAAGAGTATAGCAAGTCTAAATATATAAAAGGAAAGAGTGACTGATTGACCGATCTATCAATGCACAACCCAAACTACTGAACGGATTCGGTTGAAATTTGGAATAAAGATAGGTTTCATGACGTAGACCTCCGCTTAGAAAGGATTTTATTGGCAATACATATATTTTCTTTCTTTCTTTCAAGACTTCCCGTGCAGGACGACTGCTAGGATACCCACTAAAAAAAAAAAAACTACTCGATGGAACTCCCGCATCGTCTTCTTGACCCAGGACTGAGATTCGGCAGAACCTCAATATGCAGAGAATTATTGTTTCTAGTCTGGGTGGTTTTCAATATTTATTATAAGTATGTATTTAAAACAAATATATATAAATAAAAAAATATAGCCATTTTCGACTTTAAAAGAAAAAGAAAAAGTATGTATTTACAAAAGAAAAGTATATAATAGTCCAGTCAATGAGTGCTCAAAAGAGGCATGTGGATGGAAAAATCAAAAGCAGAAAAACTTACTTAGGGTGGAGACTTTTAGTATGTTTATCTTCTAACTAGTCCAAACAAAGTTCCTTAGTTAGTTTTTCTGGTTTCGACTTTTCCATCCGCAATACTTCTTTTACTGGACTATAAGTATTATATCCGTTATCCTAACCACCATAACACAAGCATCAAGTTGCTTAGCTTGGGGTGAGGTGGCGCTGTGTGAAATGTCTTTTAAATAATGTTAATAATTATTTATTTATTTCAAGTGACACAAACATGATGTCAGATATTGTGTATGGGTGGGCTAAAATATACAGATGGTGTACAAAAAATATGCTATTGATCTCACACGTTAAAGTCAATGGTACATAAGTACTTATTTACTTATGACAAAAAAAAAATGAATTGACATAAGAATGCCTATTTCTTCAAGCTTGAATGAAGTTACGTTTTAAGGTGGCGATACATTGACAGCTGGAGCGTATAGATTTTGTATGTATATGTGTTTATGTATCTAAAATTTTAAATATGGTACATTTTATAGCAGTTTATAACATAGGCCACCAACATGCAACACCGGTTGCCTGGAAGAGATCGCTGTAAGCGAGAAGGCTGGCCATTATTATTTTGTAAAGAAAGTTATTAGTCTTATTTTAAGTCATTTATTGTCAAATATATTTTATTGGTCTCAGTAAAGAGTATGTATTTGTTTTGTATTGTCACGTCACGACTTCATTATAGAAGCATCAAAGGCTATTCATCCCGAAAGCTACGAGGCTAAATAAAATTAAATAAATCGAATGTGAATAGGTTTTTACAGAGGGTCTATTGACTACTATCACGTCAATAGATTGGTGACTATTTATTTATTGAAGTGAAAACTTCTTTAGCGGCGCTGAGCACTTTTTTGTATGGGTAAAAACTTTCAAACTCGCGTCAGGGTCACGTGATGCTGATCGAAAAAGCGTAAGATCGAGGGGAAGGGAGAGGAACTAGTATCTCCCACTCTTTCTACCGTGCCTGAGTGTGCTGCTCTGTTTAGGCGGCACAGGGGGCTTAGACAAGCGCGCGCCCGATATTTTTTTTTTATATTTTATATTTATATTTTTATTTTATTTTTTATTAGACACTTAAATAGGTTCGAATCAAAACTGTTTGTTTCTTACTTCAGTTATCATAAACCAATTGTATCAGTTGTAAAAATTTGCGATAATGATTCTGATAATAACGATGGTGTAAAAGTCGTCGAAATTATGGATGGAAGTTGATTTTTCTGAGAGATAAAATTTAATGTTATATATAAATAACGATATAATATTATAAATAACAACATATAAATTGTCATATTTGTGTACGATAGCGCAATAAATAAACATTGTATTCTACCTCATAAATGATAGTATTTTTATACTTATAATTAAACACAACGTTAATATTGAAGTTTTCACTTCTGCCGGCACTCCCGGAGTGCTACCTTTTTTTTTTATTATTCAGCACAACGCTAGGATAAGAAAATAAGATGTCCTTAAACAGTCCTTAAATGTCAGAAAAACAGTCGGTCTCATTTCCCTATCCGTGGTCTCTACTTTATAACCTTCCTTTCCCAATGGTTATCGGTTTTAATGTGCCTTTATTACTTGTGTGTACTTTTTACCCAGGAAAAATGCGTTACGCATCATCACCCCACGCCGGGGGCGCGAGGCGGTATGTGGGACTCCCCCGCCGATGATGGGCGCAGCGAGATACCCACTAAAATACCTGGGGGTGTTTATTTATTCATCACAACAATGTAGGTATTCTGTCTAGGTCTTACTCTAACTTAATGTAAGTATATCTACATACCCATACAGGGCGCTTATTGAGAGTGCGAAACATGCATTTTTAAATATAGAAAATTAATTACCATTAACTTGGTAAAAAAAAAATTTGATTGATTACATTGGTTAGACAAGTAAAATTTTAAATATCGTGGTGTTCCCGCGGAATGCCATAGTGCCGGGGCAGCGGGTACGCCGAAGCACTCATCCGCGGCCAAGCACTCATCAAGCCAGTGTGCACTCGCCTTAATATAAACGACAAGATCGTGACAAGTTGGTTTTTGTGCTCAAAACACTGACGTCAGAGAGTTATTAATATACCTACAGGTACTTTTTCATGTTGGGTGGATTCACGTTTTTTCATACATCCAAACCAATCAATCGAAGTTGATTAGTTTTGGCAAATTGATGGTTATAAAATGTCTGGAATATTTAAAAGAGCGTAGCGTAGTATGTCTATAACTGACGTCTATATACTATTTTTATATCTTAGGTAAATGGAAATTAACTGGAATTTGATTTTGTTTGCATTTAGGTACCAAGAATTACAATTTATGGTGTGATCAAAATGACCATTTTACTACTCTGAATGGAAATAAATTTTCATTACGTTAGAGATTATAGCAAAGTTACCATCGAAGAAAAAATTAATTTAGAGCACTAGTGTGTTTTACTTGTATAGACTTTATAAATAATTTTTGGTATTTTCGATTAAATTAATTAATTAATTAGTAGGTACATACACTCCAATAAATGAAATTCTTGACTTAAGTAAGTCATGATTGTATTTTTACGTACTTGCAAATATTTATTAGGATTTCCCTAATTTGACCATGATAAATATCCGAAGGAAGTAGGCTGCTGATATTCCGATGACTATGATAATAAAAATGCAATTTTTGCACTTTTGGATAGCTCTACGTATGTGTATATTGTACTTGTTTTATAATATTGATCACCTATTATTGTTTTCAAGGTAGTGTATGGGTAATTTTTAATATCTCGCGAGTCATGTTTACACATCAATCGTGAGTTAAACTTAGCTTGACTGATTTAGCACAGGTTAACTCACCCTAAGACTTAAAAATCAAACACGCTGACAAATACTAAAGTATATGGGTTTAAAGTATGAGTTAAAGATCATAATTATTATGATGTCCTTAAAAATTGGGTACATTTTTGGCGAAAGCGCGTTGAAGTCTTTTGTACTGAAAGAAAAGAAAATTTAGGTGCCGGAATATTATCTACCAGCTGAGCGGTTTTAATAGCTAAAAAGTATGTGTTATTCCAGAGTCTAAATAACCTACGTAATAAATTTAAGCCCAATTGGTCCAGCCCTTTAGACGTGAAAAAGTAGCAACCGTCCATACAAAACTTTCGCATTTAAAATACTAGTACTAGTGGTTATAATAATAAGAAAGGACTATAATAATATGTTATTCCAGGGTCTAAACTATCTATATACTAAATTTCAGCTCAATCGGTCCACCCGTTCAGGTATGCAAGAGTAGATAACAAACATACATAAAGTATCTATCATTTTTTTCTTACAAACTTTCGAGTTTTTAATATTACTAGGATATAGTCTGATAGAAACTAGAAATAGAATCTAAAATGTCTTAAGGAAAACAACAGATTAATGCATCTTAGAATAGTTACTTTAATGCCTAGCTAAGGTTGCTGGGATGTCCAAGCAAATACGAAACCTATAACTTTACACTTTATGGTATATTTTTCTATAGCAAGCCTATTACGATAGATGTTTATGTGACACTAACATTATAAAATGTGTCCTTGCACCGCTCTATGTTGAGGTCAGAGACTTTGATTATTACCATTTTCCGACCAAAAGTCAAGTTTAACTAGTATAGAATAGGAAGCAACGAGGAAATACTACAACAGATAAATATATATCTATTAGTATATTCATCTAGTATTTAATAGACAAATAGTTATTTATCTAAAAGAAATAATATTTATCCGCATTAACCATCATCGGCAGCCCTCTACATCCTTTTTTTGGGCTAAGGTTTCTGATGAAGATTTATAATAAGTATGATAATGAAGATGTCCAGCAATATCACCCCCAAAGAAGCTTATGTTTTACTAGCTGCGCCCAGCGATTTTACCATTGTACTGTAGCCTATGTATTATTCCAGGGTCTAAGCCATCTCTATACCAAATTTCAGCTCAATTGATCCACCCGTTTAGACGTGAATAAGTAACAAACATACATACTCACAAACTTTAGCATTTATAATTTTAGTGTGATTATGCTACGTTTATATTAAATTTCAGCTCAATCGTTTCAGCTAAACAGAACAGAACAGAAATTATGTGCCTATTTTTATATCTAGACCAAATTAATAACCCGATTGACTGATTGAGCTGAAATGTTGTTATTTGTTGTTGTACATAAAATGAGAAAAATAAGCTACGTATTTATATTGTGCTACTTTGAGATCCTAATGAATATTTTTTTTTAATATCCAGTTAATAAGATTATTCTGTACGCAATGCATTTTTTGTACATCACTCGTTGCCATGTCCAATCGAAATGTTTAGCATTTTAGATATTTTTTGCTTTTAGTCGGGAATACGAGTAAACCAGTCTCTTGACGTCAGATGAAGCCGGTTTTGGATTATGTAGGAGAGTGTTTATATACAATATATATATATTTTTTATTTTTTCTTAGAGAATATGCTGTCTACGGAATTTTGACGCTATGCAAAGATTTAAGACCCGCAGTGGGCGTAGTCGAGCGTCAAACGCTTGCGGTTAACGCTTAAAAAGTACAAAATTGACAGTTGTCGCCGATAAATTTTCCACAAGGACGGTCTTCCTTGTATTTTTTTGACGTAATAAGCCCCACTTCATACAGATCCAAAAAAGCTCTTGACGTTTTATTTTGTTCAAAAATTTGATACTCTCGAACATCGGCGCAAAGAGTAGCGTCGGCTTAAGTCGTACACATTAGGCGCTTAACTAAGGGAGCCTGTTCAATGGTTATTTGACATCATCATCATCATTTCAGCCATAGGACGTCCACTGTTGAACATAGACCTCCCTTTTGGACCTCCAAACATTCCGGTTTGAAGCGACCTGCATTCAGCGTCTTCTGGTGACCTTAATAAGGTCGTCTTTCCACCTTGTGGGTTGACGTCCTACGCTGCGTATGCTAGTCCGTGGTCTCCACTTGAGCACTTTTCAATCCCATCGGCCATCCGCTCTACGTGCTATGGTGGCCTGTCCATTCACTTTTGCTTGCTAATTCGCTGGGCTATGTCGATGACTTTAGTTCGTCTACGGATCTCCTCTTTCCTCGTTGTATGACATACTCGTAGTTTAAATTATAGGCCAAATCTGGATGTGACCCACACCGACACTGAGACTTTAAGCCAACTTAGGCTTTTTCTCATTTGGATCTTACCGTGTTTCAAAAGGCACGTTAAGCGGTGTGTTCCGGTTGAGTCCTATAAGATATGTAGGGCAGTCATTAGTTGAAGGCCTTGAAAAAATCTTGGCGACCTGGATACTCTAGCATGTAGGTTGGCTATACAACCTATTGTGATTTGTAATCATTTGTTTTGGGCGCCACGATGAGTCGTGGCGCACACACACACCGCAGCAGTGTGAAGTTAAAAAAAATCACTAGTAGGATGTCGATCTAAAAATGCTCATATCTGGGGGCATTTTCTCCTTGTCAATGGGTGCTAAGCGAAGCGCAAGAGCCCTACCATTTTTTTTACCTTTACTCAAAACGCATCGTCGCGTTGATATTTTGATTCATGTTTCAAAAATATATGCGAGGAAGTATAAGATAATATGTATTATAAACATATTTATATTATAGTTATTTCCACTAACACCAATTAACCTCCGCATGCAAATGACTAGACACAACACAAAGATCGACCAGTATATAATTACATGCCGTTTCGCTAATCTCAGGAGCATTTTCTACGACAGAGAAGTGTATTTTAAAGATGGATGTATGCTCGGATGATCAATGATTGCTCCAACAAGATCATTTCAAGTCGCACGTCAAATACTTAGAACAAGTTGTTTACATTGGTTGACTGGCTTGAGTTGACTGTCAATAACATTTCTCGTAAGTTATAATGTTTATTTGATTGAGTATTATTGATAACTAGCTTTTTCATGCAGTTTTACCCGCTGGGAGATGCGATCCTTAAATTACACTCCAGTCTTTTAAGTGACCAGGCGTGAAAATTAGGTGCACACACAGTGCCACCCAGGGTTTTGAAATTCAAAATTTTCCGCGGCACTGCACTAGATTTTAATCTTTTTTTTTGACTTTACTGTTCTTATGAACCTTTGGTTAAATTAAGGAATCGTATTTCCCTTCCCTATTTAACCGAATGTGAATTAAAAACTGAAATCTTTCAAGTGATATAAGTGCTACAATTTTAATTACATACCTACTTATCAATATCTTACCTAGGCAAAGCTGATATTATATTACGTTCCTGAATGTCAAAAATATTTTGGAGGACTGAGAAGCGCAGTTTAAAAACGGTTGAACATTACTCACCTTTTAATTACTATTTCTAACGTTTTTAGCTATGTTTTTTAAACGAATTTTAAAAACAAAAACACTAGCTCTTTTGATTACATACCATACACGTAGTTATGGTATAATAAAATAATGATTGGATGTGTAATTAAATAGTTTTATTTTGCAGCGTTTGACGTAAACTATTAATTTTTTGTATATGAAACATACACCGGATATGGACATCAAAAAGCTTACACAAAAACAGACAAGGGTTTACTTCTTCATTTGTTCTTTATGCAAATTGATGAGAATTACTGGGCTGAAAAATTTTATCATCTTATGACTCTTGAGTAGTAGTTAGTGCAGTGTGTTAGAAGAAGGAATACCCACCATCAAAACCGTCCGTCTTCCCAGCAGAAGCACTCCCACCGGGTGGTAATCTCCCATGGCCAGTCTGGAAGTCATTAAACAGACTTCGGGCTGGTGTTGGAAGATCCCAAGAAAACCGTTATAGGTGGGGTTTCTCTCTCAACGACAAGTGCGACTGCGGTGCTGTCCAGTCAATGGCACACCTTCTCATGTGTCCTAACAGCCCCACAACTTGCACATTTGAAGACCTTTTGGAGGCTAACGATAAAGCAGTAGAGCTTGCGAGATACTGGGCTAAACAGCTTTAACATTATACGTATATTTTAAAACAAAAAAATTAATTAAAAAAATATATATTGAGCTGAAATTTGGTTTAGACCCTGGATTAATATATAGTACAGTGGGTAGAAGAACCGTTGGGCTAGTATTATTATCTAAAAATGAAATCTGCGATAAAGTTATTTCAACATTTTCAAATCTGTTACTTGTACACATATACGATATTGGTCATATTAGGATTAATATCATTAGTAGCAAGGCTTAATGATGACTAATCCAAGGTCACTCTATATATACTATTTAACAACAATGCTAGGAAGTAGGTTGTAACCCAAACATATTATTTCAAATTCATTAAAGTTTTTTGCAAGTTAAGTTCTCAATTAATTAATTGCTTGCATTTAATATGTGTTTAATAGGTTCCTAAGAATAGACAAGTATGAGTAAGATTATTATTATTGTGGCATTTCTAAATAAGTCAATCTAAAATAATAGGTGGGATTTGTACAGTCATGGACAATTGGAAAGGTACATACATACATATAATCACGCCTGGTTCCCGTTGGGGTGGCAGAGACTATTTTCCTCCACTTGGTACGATCGAGGCCAAGCAGGGTGTAAGGCCAGGTCAATAAGAGTACAGAGAACCGGTGAGCGTGCATGAAGAATGTGATGTAAGTCGAGGAAGCGAAAGAGGTTTTTTTTTTATACAACGAGTAAGAAGACGAGCAAGACGTTCTCCTGATGGTAAGAGATAACGCTGCACATAATTAGTACAGTGCTACCCAGAATTTTACGACGGTAAAATTCTGGGTGGACTGCGCCAACGCTTCTTACTTCAGTGTCATAAGATTTTAAGTCTCTTCAGCCCAGTAATTTCACTAGCTACAGTGCTCCCTTACCGAAGCACAGTAATGTTTTCACATCACTGCTCAGGCGGTTTGTTAGGATTGGAAAGATAATATCCTCAAAATATCCTTTTTCAACCATCTAAGAGGCAGATTGCAGATTCTGTCAAGAGGCACAAGAGTTTGCAATGCACGTCCTTGGAAATTATGGGTTATTCGTGTTCAACAGAAGTATCAATCTAGGACGATAAATGATGCTCCCTGATGATACAACAAACCACTCCCTGGAAAATCTCGAAGTTCTTGGAAGCTTTAGGTTTTGGGAGTGAACCATAATTATAGTTCACATGACCCGATACTTCACGATAGACCTGAAAAAAAAACACCTAACCTTGAACCTATTCGTCAAAATAATAATAAACCTCTTTTAAAATAATCTCATCCTTAACCTTGAAAATAATGAACGAAGAAAAATTATAATTGAAAATTTAACCTTGAACCTCATCGTCACCCACACAGACGAGATAGTAGTCAAAGGTTAACCTGTAGAAATTAAAAACTTTATGGTCATAAAGGAAAAAGCAGCAACAAGCTAACGACAATGGCAAACATATCCGTTCCATGAACTGCTGATTCGTCATAAATGGAAAAAAAACAAGTTTTCGTCTTGATCAAAACCGTAAATGTTAAAGTATAAAACCCCGATGAAGCTTGTCGGATGAATTAATAAGGCCAACGCAGTCATATCAACCAGTCTTCTTAGTGAATACCAAAAGGTAGGTCACACAGATAATATTATGAATAGACAGTTGCTTACCTTAAAATAGAATATATTAAAAGCTAGGATTCTTGTATATCTTTTTAGTTTTAGTTTGGTATATTCAAGCTTCAAAGGCACACGTCGGGGTGAGTGCTATTTTATCGTAAAAAAATAAATAAAAATAATAGAACGATCTTTACCATTTCTTGAATAAGTTGCATAATTTTGTTTTGCTATATATTTATATAAACTTACATTTAGTTGTATTGTAGCATCCGTAGTCTATTAATCCGAAGGCACTGAGTTCAAATCTTAGTGAGTGGCAACATTTTGTCATCACGCTACCCGTACGTAAAATACTGGGTCTCAGCTGTTTCCTATAAGATATTATGTATGAAGCAGTCGCTAAGTCCATTTGCAGATATTGGCGACCTGAAACTGCATAATAGGCTGCCCAAACAACTTAAAATTGGGATTGTGATTTAACTTATAACTTATACTATAAGTAGGGTAGGCTATACTGTTGGAGTATAAACCCCAAATATTATATTATTTTATTAACAGTCCATTAATTACATATAAATTTTTGTTTTGATAATAATACGAGTATCATTACAAAGAATCATAATAAGTTTTATCTGACCTTTCATTCAGCAACTTTTTATTCTAATCACATTATTATTTGCAAGATTAAGCATAATAATGAATTATCATACATTCCTTTTACATATTTTACTTTGCAAGTATATTTTAGTCTCATATTACGATGCGATATGTCACTAAATTTATAATCAATTGAAAAGTTGTTTACCTACTAGTAATGTTAACTTAGCAATATAGAAAAACGTATTAGATATACCATTTTCTAAAAGAAAAGGATTTGTTTTGGACCCAAGATAAGTAATCAGTAGTGTCTTTGTTACTAAACTGAAAAAAAATCTACCAAATTTCGAGCCCTATCTACTTGTACCTACACTAAAAGTAGTTAAGATGAGATAAAAATCTTAAGAATCAATAAAGTTTATAATTTCACTTGCGATTAGTACATAAAATAACAACATGGTCCACAATGGGTGGCCTTATCGCATTAAGGGATATCATCTAGGCATGTTGACAAAACTTTGTTATACATATTGGACAACACACTGAAGTTTCTTGGTTGGGTTATATTTTAAAGTACATACATACATTACAACATTTCATACTCAAACGTGACCTTCAAATTTTTATAAAACCAGCCAAACAAAAAATACGGATTTAGTTTTTTTATACTATAGCTAACGGACTAAAAAGATTTTCAATTAAAATATAACTATACGATTTTTAAAACTATCGCGAGTGTTCTCTATAACTTAAAATAAAAACGGCACAACTCACGTCTAATAATGTCGAGAAAATCTCGACCACGGTTTCGAACAACTACGATCCCCTTCATCAGGAGTTCACGCCTGCAAAACACGACGCTCACAATTTCCTCGACAATATTAGACGTGAGTTGTGCCATTTTTGTTTTTAGTTAAAATATAACTGTCAGTATCTAGGTATCATTGTTTTTTATAGAGGTAGATAGATATTTTTTATTGAAACACGAAAAATATAGAAAAAAGTCATATGGCTAATAGCGATCACTTCCAGACAATCGCGTAAGAGGGAGGAGAATATTAAGACTCACAAAAATTATAGTTCCGCATTGAGATTTTACTGTAATAATGTTTTCTATGTATCTACGTTATTACCTACCATAAATATAAACTTGCACACGGTATCTAATTATACTTAATAACATGTTAAACTATCGACTGTAACAAAAAACCCAACAGTAAAAACTTTGTTTATAACAGGAATAATCATAAAACTTTTAATAACCATAATTTTCGTACTAAAATGCTACGAAAATCTTGTTTTTTTCAAAAGTGTTTAAAAAGCACTTTTTGTTAATGTGCTTTTTCATAAAACAAGGATAATTTTACATAAGCGTTTTTATTGATATTTTTTTATTTCTATGACTAATACGAATTTTCCTAGTAAACAAATTAATATCAAAGACCTTATAGATTCGTTACAATACTAGTTCTAATTAAGTAAAGTTGCATTAATGAATTGAACTGGCCATACAAGTTGTACCAGCTTATTATGTATTCAATCATTTGCAATTAGGTCCATTTACTGAGTGATTCATTAAGGAATCGTTTCCACGAACGAATTGATCGCTGCGATATCGCCACTGACAGTTATTCTTTCGTTTTACATAATAATCATAGAATAGAACAGAGATACTCTTTATTGTGACTTGTGACCAATATAACAAAAAGTACTTAAAATTCATCATCATCATCATCTCAGCCATTGGACGTCCACTGCTGAACATAGGCCTCCCCTTTGGACTTCCATATGTACCGGTTAGAAGCGATCTGCATCCAGCGTCTTCCGGTGACCTTTATGAGGACTTAAAATTATTACAACTTAAAATACGAGTATAAGCATAATATTGACCTACAACAAAGTCGCTTCCCGTGTCTGTTTGTCCTTATGTTTAGATCTTTAAAACTACGCAACGGAAATTGATTCGGTTTTTTTAATAGATAGAGTGATTCAAAAGGAAGATTTATTATATGTAGAGGTATAATGCATGCATGATAGGTATAGTAAGCACTGATATTTTTTGAAAAGCGCTACGAAGTTCGCGCGGGTCCACTAGTATAGTTATATTGCAAGATATTTCTCACGGCGCCATCTTACCCCAAGCTATGCAACTCAGTGGCTAGATATCGGTAATAATATTTATACACTTGAAAAAATGTTAAAATTCCTTACTTTTTGAAGAAATTGTTTATTAAACCGGTGATCCCATTAAGAGGACTACTCCTCTAAGTTAGAATTGAGATAAAAGATAAATAACACTTTATTGATATAACATAATAAGGTAAATTTTACAATCGCAGAACTTAAAGATAACAGTAATAGGTAGTATTAACTTTACCATAATCGTACCATTGCCGGTCTTATTGCTCAGAGCGATCTCTTCCAGACAATCGATTTAGTTTAGAGTTAAGGGACTAAGCGATTTTACAATGATGTAAAATTCTAGGTGCACTGCGTCAACGCTTCGCACGAGTTATAAGATGTTAGGACTCTTCAGCCCAGTCATTTCACCAGCTATAGTGCCCTCCTACCGAAGCACAGTAATGTTTGTATGTGACTGCTGATGCGATAGAATAACTGCTATGATACTGTTGAGGTCTGCCGATTCCCACTCCTCCGTCATAAAGACGATGCGGGAGTGCCGCCGGGTTGTTTTAGTGGGTATACCTGTGCAGTCGCTCTGCACGGGGAGTCCCACATAACCCTCCCATACCCCCGTATGGCGGGTATGAGTAATGCATTTTTTCCCGGCGAAAACAAAAAAAAAACCCACCTAGACTACAAACTAAATAACAATTTCTCTATTATTGTTTCAGATAATAACAATGAAGGCAGCTATCTTCTGTTTGATCGCTTTGTTCGCGGTGGCGATGGCCAGGCCCAATGAGAAACAGAAATACACGAATAGATACGACTACGTAAACATAAATGAAATCTTGGAAAACCACAAATTGTTGGAAGCTTACATCCACTGTATACTCGATGTAGGAAGATGCACCCCCGAAGGAAAGGAGCTTAAATGTAAGGATTTTTTAACCACACTAATATTATAGACATATTTTTGGGGTAGACTTCCTTTGCAGGAGATCGTCTATGTGGGTACCCCAACAGTGCCAGTTATTTGCCGCCTGAGCAGTGATGTGCAAACATTACTGTGCTTCGGTAGGAGGGCACTGTAGCTAGTGAAATTACTGGGCTAAAGAGTCTTAACATCTTATGACTCTTGAGTAAGAAGCGTTGGTGCAGTGTTCCTTGAATTTCACATCATTGTGAAATCCTATGTAGCACTGTACTGATTATGGGCAGCGTTATCTCTTAACATCAGGAGAGCGTCTTGCTCGTCTTCTAATTCAGCACATAAAAAAAGGCTAAAGTTTGTCAGTGTGTATGTTTGTTACTTCTTTACGCCTAAACGGGTGAACCGATTCAGCTGAAATTTAATATAAATATAGCGTAGACCTTGAAATAACACATAGGCACAGGGCAGTACAGTGCAGCGGGGAAAACCGCTGGGCGCAGCTAGTTATAAAATAATGAAAACGTATTTATTATTTGTAAATTTGATAAAAAACGTGTGAGATATAACGCTCAAAAGTTACTTCATAATGACGTCACTGGCCAAATTATGGTACATTTTGTACTGAATAGTGACGTAGAACGTCCCCACCCATAAACTGTGATATTATTGATCATCCCGGTCACTCATTGTTATAAAAAAACTTTATGTATTTTTTTTTTTAATATTTCAGCCCATATCAGCGAAGCTTTGGAGAATGACTGCGCCAAGTGCACCGACACCCAGCGATCAGGCACCAAAACAACCCTAGGCTACCTCATCAATCACGAGCCCAAATTCTGGAACGACCTCAAGACCAGGTTCGATCCTCAAGGGAAATACGCTGTCAAATACGAAAAGGAACTCACAGAAATTAAGGCTTAAGCTAATGTAAAATTATGTTAGTTTAATAGGACATCGATATATTTTTGGACACCATCAAATACATAGTTACAGAACATAGACCAATAGAAAGAAAGAAAATATATTTATTAGCGACAAACAACAAAACGGATTTAAAACATTTATAGTTGTAAAATACATGAGCTTCCAACTACTTATATAGTTTGCCGCAAAAAGGCACCAGCTCAGCATGTGTAGAGATGCAATAAAAACTTAACGCCAACGTCACAAAGACACTGGAACGCGCGGGAAAGCGGTCGCGATCATCATGATCAAAATTTGTACGCACCTTGACACATTTAAAGCGGGCTCGATCAGCACCTCTAGCGAAGTGCCAATCTAAGCGACTAGCGATAATATAGCGCTAAATGAATGTGCTATGATGACACAAAAATCGCGCCCACATCCCGCGCCGTGTTCCGTTGTCTGTGTGAGGTCGGATTTAAGGGAAACTTGGGTCAAAGTTATAAAAAGTTTAAAGGCAATTCAACCAAAAACTATTCCTTTCACTTGTACTGGTTAAAAAATAAATCACTAGTACACACTAAAATCAATGAATTTGAGTAGAACTCAATTTGCTAGTAGCTAGTTTGCCATTATCAAATCATAAGTTTGCAACATCTGTACATCTGAGTTGTTATGTTAATGTAAATAAGTATTAGAAGGTTTGTGATCTGCTTGTTACCATTAATTAGGTTCTGATTATTAAATTATTTTTGTTATAAACTTGTTTTGTCATTTTACCTCTCCATTCGGCCACGCTCTATTACTAATAGGCTAAACCTACTTCACACCGATGTTCGCATGAAGTGTTTAAAAAATCTCAAATAATCCTTCTGCATCTTGAGAAAATGTCTTTCCATTGAGACTTAAAAAGAGGACGAGGGAGACCCAATACCACGAGGTTGACGAATATCAAAAAGGATATGAAAACTCTTAAACTAACACGAGGAATATTCAAAAAAAATAGAACAGCCTGGTGTCGCAAGATAAAGCCGACCACGCCACTTTTAAACCCTAATTATCATCACAACATCATCAGCCTATGTTCGTCCACTGCAGGTACGCTACTCAACTAGGTCCTCCGTTTTTTTTTCTCCACACACACCCAGCGGCCCTTCGGATATTATCGCCCCACCTCATAATATATCGTGTAGGGCACACTACGTTTACCGAGACGTGGTCTCCACTCGAGAACTCGTTTACCCCAACGGTTGCCGGTTCTACGGCAAATGCGACTAGCACATTGCCACTTCAGCTTGCTAATCCTATCGGCTATATCGGTAACTCTGGTTCTCCGGATCACCCCATTTCTGATAAGATCCTTCAGAGAGACACCGAGCATTGCCCGCTCCATAGCTCACTGAGCAACTTTGAACTTATGGACTAGTCGCCAGCATCAAGATGGCGGGACCAAGTCTTGGATTTGCATGAAATCTATACCAATATTTAGAACCTATTTAGTACCTCCGATCAAAAAATTAGTACCTCAACAGAAAAGCTGCGGCACAGGAAAAACCTAGGTCCCGCCATCCTGACGTTTTTGAAAAGCTGCGGCACAGGAAAAACCTTGGTCCCGCCATCCTGACGTTTTTGAAAAGCTGCGGCACAGGAAAAACCTTGGTCCCGCCATCCTGACGTTTTTGAAAAGCTGCGGCACAGGAAAAATCTTGGTCCCGCCATCCTGACGTTTTTTTATTATTATTTTCACTAACATATTATACATGGAAAAAAAACATCAAAAAATATCGTATGTATTTTATCAGGTAAGAAGATAGTTTGAGACCTTGGAAAAGACATAGGATAGTTTTATTCCGGAAATCATGCTTTAACAGGGCGAAAAAAAGCTCGGAAGTTTGTATGGGGAATAAGAAAATGTTCATTCCAAGCAGACGGAGTCACAGGCACAAACTTGTGAAGGGCGAATATTTAGTACCTAAAAGGTACTAAATATTGACCTAAAAATAACTTAAGAAAAACCTTGCGTTTAGATGTGAAACGTTTTTTTAAAAACCAAGGTCCTAGGTTTTTGCTAAATATCTTGAAAACCGTAAAAGTTATGAAAAATCTAAAAAGATATTTGAGAGGTACTAAATAGGTACTAAATATTTTAATTCATCGGAACTTCCAGAAGAAGCTTTAAAGTAATGTATGGGGAATAAGAAAACGCTAATTCCAAGCAGACGGAGCCACAGTTAGAAACTTGTGAAGGGCGAATATTTAGTACCAAAAAGGTACTAAATATTGACCAAAAAATAATTAAAGAAAAACCTTGCGTTTAATTGTGAAACGTTTTTTTAAAAACGTCAAGATGGCGCGACCAAGGTTTTCCTGAGCCGCAGCTTTTCTGTTGAGGTACTAATTTTTTGATCGGAGGTACTAAATAGTACTAAATATTGGTATAGGTTTCATGCGAATCCAAGAGTTGGTCCCGCCATCTTGACGCTCGCGACTAGTCTTATGGCGGCTCCAGATTAGTGCCGTGAATTCACGCGCGAATTCTCGCTGTGAATTCACGGCACAAGTCGTGCCCTCCACATTCACGGGATGCTCTCAATCGTTCTTGAAACCTGCCGCGAAATGGACGTAGAAGCTGCTGCTGCAATAACTTTGTTTGCTGTGGCAATATATAATGGCGGCTCCAGATTAGTTCCAAAAGTTTGCGCCCCTCTCCATTTTGCGCAGCAAAACTGCATACGTCCGTTCGCCTTTGTAGTCCGGAGTATTTTTTTTTTTTTTTACGGCAAATTGTTATACAACATTTATGCCAACATTACGTCAATGAAAACTAAAATAAAAACAAAAACAAAAAACCTCCTGTAGGGTGACGATTTCAAAAATCTGAAAAACGAAACTGGCACGGGGCCGTGAATGTGGATGTGTACGCGTGAACGCCGCGCGAAGGGGGCGCAAACCCTTTGTCGCGGGACAAAATACCGACACTGATCGGGGAACAGGCGTGAATGCGCGTGAACCCCGCGAAAACCGTCCACATTCACGTTCACGCCTGTTCACGGGGCTTCACGGCACTAATCTGGAGCCGCCATTACCGTAAGTGTCCCCACGTTTCTGCGCCGTACGTCATGACAGGTAGGACGCATTGGTTGAAAACTGTAGTCTTCAAACACTGCGGTATGGGTGACAAAAAGATTCAACGAAGTTTCCTAAATGCAGTCTATTCCAAATGAAACCTCCAATTGGCCTCCCTCTTAAAATTGTTTCTACCCAACTGCACTGTTTGCCCAAGGTATACGTCGTACTCCTAAACAACTTTGAGAGGCAGTCTATTAACGAGAATTGGTTCTGGAGCGACCCGATTCATCGGTTCTTAATTTAATTAGCCCGTAATTATATAATATGTATAATAAAAAAAATTTATACCTACCTACGTATTTTTTGGTTTGTTAATAAAATACAAAATGGCTTAGATATAAGTATAGGTATAGTAGGGATACCCTACGTCAATATTAATCTTCAGTACATAATGTAAATGTACCGACCCAAGTTCGGTTAGTGACGTAACGACCTCCCACCAAGAAACTTCACGCTTTGCATCGTTAACTTACATGCTTTTTAACCCCCGACGCAAAAACGACGGGGTGTTATAAGTTTGACGTGTCTGTCTGTCTGTCTGTGTGTGTGTGTCTGTCTGTGGCATCGTAGCTCCCAAACGGGTGAACGGATTTTGATTTAGTTTTTTTTGTTTGAAAGTAGAGTTAGTCGAGAGTGTTCTTAGTCATGTTTGGTGGAAATCGATCCAAGATGGCCGCCGCTACAAAATGGCGGATTACTTTTTTCTTCCACGACCTCATCGACATGGGTATCAAATGAAGGGGCTTAACGAGTAGAATACAGTTCACTATATAAAATTTAAAATCCAAGATGGCCGCCATCAAAAAAATTTTAATTACGTATTGCGTTGGGGGTTTTTTAAATTTTTAATTTAATTCACTTGTTATCAAAAGTACAATGAAAAATACGTGTCTAAATTGTTATAATAATTAACTTGATGGTCAAAAATATTTTATTAGTCAACATCCCTATTTAAAACTGTTATTGTTTATGTATGGAAATTGCCACCACTGCCTTATTCCTAGCATTGGTACAGTCATTGTTTACTAGTTATTTATATATGAACAGGTTCCTTAGCGTCATATGCATGCGTGTTCGTCATCGGCTCTTGACATCTCACCTCATTGACGTAGTTTGACTCTTAAGAGTCGAAAATTTTGTTTTTCTTATACAAAAAAGCAAGAAGACTAGCAAGATGCTGTCCCGATGTTAAGAGATGTCTCTAGGCTAGATAATCACACTAATATTATGAATGCGAATGTTTGTGAGTGAGTGTGTGAGTGTGTACGCTTGTTATTTCTTCACGTCTAAACGGGTGAATCAAGCTGAAATTTGGTATAGAGATAGCTTAGACCCTGGAATAACACATAAGTTATAGTACAACGGGTAAAACCGCTGGGCGCAGCTAGTAGGTATTTATTATTTTAAAAGTATCGCTCTTATCTTATCTTTATAAATAACAACAAACTTATATTTATAACAAAAATAGTATTAGACATAGAGATAAGCATATCATATATAGGTAGACACCCCGCCAAGACTATTTCTCGGCAAATTTTTTTTTTTCGAACTCCTGCATCGAGCACCGGAGCAGGCTGAAAATCAGTAGTCAGGTTAGCCCTAGGGTTAATCTGACAAAACGCTGAGTCTGTTCCCATTGGCGGGTACCTACATTAAAACTTTAACACACTATGTAAGCTTAAGCTGTCCTCTTCATAATATATGGTTAAAGTTTAAGATTGACTGTAATATATCAATAATGCACATCGAACTACTAGCTATAGTGCAGCGACAAAGCCCATAAATAAATTAAAAAAAAGATAGAGCCAATAAATTATTTTTATTTCATTTCATTTCATTTCAAAAATACATTTATTGTATTTTGCAAACAATTTCACCTTATGTTATACTCGAGTGCGAGCGATAGAGTCGCACGCAAAGAAGCTCTTAAGTACCTACCGTTAGAAGATTAAATATTTTTTAATTAAATTTTATTTACTCGACATTGTTGAAACACCGCAATCATAGAGAAAAATACATAATAAAACTGGCCAAGTGCTTGTTGGACTCGGACCCGCATACGAAGGGTTCCGTACAATTTTCTATACAACATTTCATATAAAAAAAGGCAAAAAAGCACTTTATTAAGAGTAAGAGATTTAAAAAGAAACAAATTATTTATTTTTAAAAAATATATACAACTAAATATTCTGTGAATATTTCAAGCGTCTGAAATGGGCAAAAAAATCAAGTTTGTTTTATGAGAGCCCCCCTTTATTATTTTATTCTATTTTTAGTATTTTTTGTTATAAGGGCAACAGAAATATAACTTTTGTGAAAAAATCTTTTAACTATCACGGTACATGAGATAGATCCCAGTGACAGACAGACAGACAGCGAAATCTTAGTAATACCCGTTTTTACCCTTTGGGTACGGAACCCTAAAAATGTATTCTATCGCGTACGGAATATTTTATGTCTGTATAATCTTACATCGTATCTACGTCACAAAAAATAGTCTAAAGAAACTCTTGGACCATTAACTAATAATACTTGGTTCAAAGCTTTGGAGTTTCCCACTGCTTAGGTATCATAACAACTACTTGAAATTGTTTATACGAGCGCTATGTATTTTTCCATTAGAATTAAAGTGGCCGACGTCAGCTGATCTTTTATATGGAAATTTCTCGACATTCTGATGCAGAATATTATGATTTATTTTTATTTATAGGTATATTGTAAACATAATATTAATTGAGGAAATTATATATCTAATTGTTGTAACAATAGATAACATTATTTCCAGAAGTATTGCACACAGCCTCTATACATGTTCTCAATATTCCTTCCAATCAGGTTGTCTGTAAGAGATTGCTCTATGCGATAAGACCACCGATTGTATACCTTTAGATTTGTGTATTGTCTACTTATGAATTAATTTCTTGTAACCAGGTTTGCAATAAGAGTTATTGTGTTGTAATCAAATCAATATCGATAAAGCATTCTGTGATCTGTGCCTTGCAGCTATGTTCTATAGATAGTGAGAATGGGCTGATTTGGCTATAATAGGTAACTTTAGTTCAAAAAGAATCAGAAGAAAAAGAAAAATCTTTCTATTCTTTTTAAGTCTTTAGTTCAGAAAGAATATCGATAAATTTTTCAGCATTTTCACAGCTCTATGGACATATTTACCCCGCCTTCTAGATTTACAGCTAAAAATCTTGTTCATTTGAGGTAAAGGTACGAGTGGCAATAAAAAGTAGCGTTCATCCACACTGCACTGAGAACGAGCGAAACGTTTTTTCCCGTTCGGTAACAGTGAACGAAGGGGTGTGAAGGAACGGAAACTACTCTATACTTCGTTTTAAAAACAAAGATTTTTTTTCCAGGGTTCGAAGGTTATATTATATCAATGAAAATATCAATTATATTCACAAAAACTGTTATATCCGATTAAACTTATGATAAATATTATCTGATATATTATGAGTTAACTTTATTTAATACTTAATTATATATATATATTTTTTAATGCCTTTATTGAGAAAAACAAACTAACAATACTACAGCTACTACAGCAGTAAAGAACACTTTTATTAACCACAGATCGGCCACAAGCCGATCTACAGAAAATCCAAGTGCTCCAAACCACTGTCAGTTGGCAGAGTGCCCAGAATGCTGGCAGCATTGCCACGTTGAATGGCAATACTTATACGTTGGGCCAAATATACCCCAGCATTTCGGTCACACGTCGCCTCGACCAAGCGCTCAGATAAATTTTGGAAAATGCGGTGAGCTCCCGGACCCCAAGGACCCAAAGTCTCTACCCCAAACGGCTCAAAAATGTAACCGCTATCAAGGTTAGCATATTTACGCCGCTTGAGCCGCTCAGCAGAAACTGCCGCCGCACCAGCCGCAATTTGCCGCAATACTTAATTTATTCAAACAGCTAAATGTATAAAATTAACACATAATGATTAAAAAAACATTACAAACTAAACCTTTAATCTAAAACTTATAATAAATACTTAACTTTACTTCTAAATTTAAATCTAATAAACCTATGGTGGAGGTAGCCAGAATGCTGGCGGCATTGCCAGCCATTGCCATATATTATATATCGAATTTATAAAGATTGATCCTTTGAACCCTGCAAAAATTATCTTTGTTTTTGAAATAAAGTATAGTCTGCTACCATCTACAGCCGCATCGTTGACAATTTCGCGTGATGCTAAACGTAAATCTAATCGTAAGCATCACGTGAGGACGTGGTCAATGACCAAACCTATTAAAATTAATTAATGAATAAAAAAAGATTTAATTTTGTTGATAACATAAATCAAGTCATCTTGTAGTTTTAACGTAATCGATTTATTATTATAATTGGCTTTTTAGGGTTCCGTACCTCCACATATAAAAAAAACTGGAACCCTTATAGGATCACTTATCCGTCCGTCCGTCTTTCGTCCGTCTCTCTGTCTGTCAAGACCCTTTTTTCTTAGCAACGCGTGGAGATATTAAGCTGAAATTTATAGGAAATACTAAAGTCTACTGCCTCTTGAAGCTGTGAAAAAATCCAACGCAATCAAACGATATAGTCGAATATGCCGCAAATTTTAGCAAATTTTCGACATTCGCAAGTAATCAAAATCTACGGAGTACTTCTCGTGAACTCAGAATCTTGAAATTTGGTACGAAGCAACGTCTTAGAGCACAGATAAAGGAAAAGTTGTGAAAACCGTAAATTTTTTATTAAGGGATATAAAAAAAATGTTTTTAATAATTTTATACTTACTACCCCTTTCCTCATGAACGCGTAAAGGTATTAAATTGAAATTCATACCAAATACTCAAATCTATAATACCTTTAAACTGTAAAAAAAAATCAAGCTTCTATCTCAACGTAATCAAAAGAAACAGCAATTTTAACCGCATTTTTAAACTTGCAACTACTCTCAAAGGAATCAAAACCTACAGGGTACTTCCCGTGAACTCAAGAATCTTGAAATTTGGCACGAAGCAACGTAGCACAAATAAAGAAAAATTGTGAAAACCGTAATTATCTAATAATTACGTCATACTAAAAAAATATTTTTAATAATTGTATACTTACTACCCCCTTCCTCATAAACACGTAGAGGTATTAAGTTGAAATTTATATCAAATACTCAATTATATAATACCTTTGAGCTGTAACAAAATCAAACCTCTATGTAAACGCAATCAAAACAAACAGCAATTTTTAGCCGCATATTTTCATACTCGCAAGGGAATCAAAATCTACAGGGTACTCCAGTGAGTCGTGTGCTTTGAATTTTGAAATTTTGGGTTGGTACAGAACCCTCGGTGCTCGAGTTCTACTCGTACTTGACCTGTTTTTTAGGATTCCGTACCTCAAAAGGAAAAAACGGATCACTTTGTTGTCCGTCCGTCCGTCTGTCTGTCTGTCAAGACCCTTTTTTTAGTAAGCTAAAGCTTCTTTTCAGAGCCAATAAGTTACCCGAGCTATGGCAGTTTTTTTTCAACCAGGAATGTCTTATAGGTTACGCAGGTCTCTTCTGGACATAATTCTTCACGGTCGGGTCCAGTGCTTGTTCATTGCTTAGATAGATAACACCTCATTAGAACACAAAAAAATACACAAAAAGAACTTAAGAACTAAAACAATATGAAAAACCAAGTGTTACAACTGGCGGTCTTATCGCTAATAGCGATCTCTTTCTGTCTGAAACCTTCCAGGGAGAGGAGAAAATAAATTTACAATGGTCGGTGGTGTGATGCAAATTAACAGAGAACAAAGTGTTATAAATAAATTTTATCTATGTATATTATCTAAATATTATATATAAAAGGAAAGAGTGACTGACTGACTGATCTATCAACGCACAGCTCAAACTGTTGAATGAATCCTCTTAAAATTTGGAATATACATAGGTTTTATGATGTAGACCTCCACTAAGAGAGGATTTTGCGCGATTATGCGCAAAGCCGCGAGCATAACTTAGTATTCAATAAAAGTTAATTAATTTTTATCTATATTATCTTTATCTTTAAAAAAATCTCTAATGTTGTACATACAGTTTAAATTATGCATAATTTAATGGGTCGTCGACACTGGACTGGACACATCCCACTAGATAGGCAAGATGTTATTGTACTTAAGGTGAATTCACACCGTACATTTTGTGGAGATATTATAAATTATAATATCTCTATTAGTAAACCCTTTGAAAATACCTTTTTATGGATGTCCCTAATTTTTGAGTGGTTTTTTTATGAGTATTTTAATAGGTTTTGTTGCAGGTTTTTCAATACGTAATTGCGATGTGGAAACTTGTTAAGGGACAGCGTCTTTAAGCTACAAATAACAACAGTGTTTTGTTTTACTTGACATTCAGAACCTGTCGAACACCCATTCGCGGTCACTCGTACGCACTGGGTTATTATATCTTCGGTTAACTATAGAGTTTGTTAGAAATAAAGACCTGTAAACTGTAAGTGTAAATTAAATACATCTTTCTCGATTATTTAAATATTTTCCTATAAAAACTGTCCCTATAGGTATATTACGGTATATACCAACTTGCTTAAAATTTTACGGGACTTACGTATATTATAGTTTGATTCTCGTATAAAAACTTTATTGTTTGATGGTTAGCTAAATACAGGTAGAAGATATAGCTAGTATCAAGTTCAAGACAAAATTTGGAATTAACTAGGCTTATGATTAAGTGTTATAACTGAATGACAGTCGTCCAGCCCTCCGAGCACACCGTGACTTAGACGTGGAAGTAGCGGCTCCCATCCCGCTGTCAAGAGTAATTGACGTTTGTTGGAGCACAATGACATTGGGAGTTGCTGCAAATTGTATGCAATGACAGCGCGATTAGCAAGAGTAGCGTCTTGATATAGCGTCAGTTTTGTCTTGAAAGTGAGACGGGAGTTGCTACTCTTATGTCAATGTCTTACTATGCTAAAGGGGCAGCAGCTAGATGGGATGGCCGATATTGTTAAAGTAGTGGGTCGCACGAGATGGATACAGGACAGGGTTGAGTGGCATTACATAAAGGAGACTTATGCTCAGCAGTAGGATGTAGAAGACTGTGGATGATGATGATGATTGTCATTGTTTTCTAGCATTTAGTAATATTATAACAGTGCGGAATAGAACTTCGTATTAAAAATAACTAGACAACACTCTAATTAAGACAGATCGTTAAAATGCAAAGCTGATTCATGTAATATGTGAAAGAACCGAAGCTCAAGGCAAAGTACATACGTGAGTCATATTTACGCTGAAAAGATTAACTTAGCAACAGAATGACAATGGAATAAAAGTTATAGCTAGGTCTCTCGAAAAAAAACCATATAGTGTCATTTACACTGTAGCACTTATAGCTAATATCGCAAAGTTCGAATTAATAAAACGACAAATCGAATTCACATTGACAACATTGCCAAAAACATGCCCTAAGTCGAAGTTAATGTAAGCCGAAAAAAATAATGGTGTAAATCCCACAAGTACTATATAATAAACCGCGGTCAAAGATACACTTCTGAAAAACCTTACAGGTTAACACAATGTAAAAATCTTGCAGATCCAACAAAATTAGGCACATAGTTAATCGAATAACCTCCTCATTTGATGTCAGTTAAAAATAATTCGATAGCAATAATAACATATGAGTAACCCATATTTATGTAGCCTACGTAAGCAGAGGAAAATAAAAAAGTCCTACTGCATATTTACCCTGCACGGAATCAGAAACTCGGTGTAGATCTTGTTTTTTGTGTTGCATTGGGTATTTATATATAAGCCGGTGGCACCGACGATCAGCACAGTCCTGAGTTTGCGATCTTTGGATACAATACATACTGAGGTAATTAAATTTATAATATTTATTCTTGTGAATTTGTTTTTGAGTTAAGGAAATCGTAATGCAATCTCGTGGCTTTTAGACAAGTGAATTTTGATTGACACGTGTGTTAACGTACAACGTGAATTTAGTTTTTTTATTATCTAATTATAATTAAATTAAATAATAATATGATTAATTTGAATATTATATAAAAATATTATTAATTTGAATATTATGTTTTATAATACCTTAGTATCAATAATTATAAATAATACGTGCGGCTAAGTTTTGTTAAAAATTACGCGAACGTCAATTGATTTTCTGGTGCTATACTACTACTTACTTTAAAAAAGATAAATAATTGTAAATAAAAAAAAAAAACATAATTATCATAATTTTAATTTGATCAAATTCGATTTAATTCATGATTTGCATGTCTTTTAATTGACTGAATTTTTTAGTATTTAGTTATTTTTAAACACCTGTTTGAACAACATTTATAAGCAAATAAATTTTTGATTTATTACTTTTGATTGTACAAAAATTGTTTATCTTATGTAGTGATCTTATATTATGACGGTGAACCTTATTTCATTAATATTATTTTTTTAAACATTTGTTATTTTCATTGGTAAGGAATTTTTGTAGAGGGAAGATACAGGTTTAATGATAATAATAATATGTAATAGTTAACAGGGGACGCTACGCAGAGAGGCTGCGCGTTGGACTTTTTGTCTCCGTGTACGCCTAGGCCTGCGTTTAGCCCGTGTTTAAAAGCGACATAATATGAGAATAAATAATACAATTATTAAAGATTGTGAACAAATACAGAGAGCTAGCTGCACCCAGCGGTTTTATCCGCTGTACTGTACTGTAGCCTATGTGTTATTCCAGGGTCTAAGCTATCTATTTACCAAATTTCAGTTTAATCCACCCGTTTAGGCGTGAAGCAGTTACAAACATGCACGCACTCACAAACTTTCGCCTTTATAATATTAGTGTGCAGTGTGAGATAATAATAGTATTGAATTCACTTGCATTTCAGATACACAATATGAAGGGTTTCATCGTAGTCTGCTTAGCTTTGTTCGCGGTGGCTGTAGCCCGTCCTGATGAAAAATATACAGACAAATACGACAACATCAACGTCCAGGAGATTCTTGGCAATGATCGTTTGCTTGAGGCGTTCCAAAAGTGCTTGATGGAAGTTGGAAAATGCTCCACTGAAGGCAAAGAACTTAAATGTATGTATATTTCTGATCTAACTCTGCCCATCGGTTTAACCCCCTTTTTATGACAATGACTGGAATAACTAGCCGCATATATTTATCTGGGCACCGAACCGAAGACCGAATTGTCAAAAATGTATTAAATGAATATCTAATAATATATAATCAATCTGATATGCATCCGCTTAAAAAACTATAACTCGTGCATAACAATTAAATAAAAAGATCATTAATAGCAAAATAGTTAAAATCAATTAAAGAGAACAGCGGACGTAAAATAATAATATTTATTATTAACATGTTAAGAAATTAAACTGGATTCGAGCTTCATACAGTTTTCCTTATTCGCTTGGAAAGAAACTCCGTGAATATGACTTTAAACTTTAATATGTAAATTTATTATCAAGTCAGAGTAAATTATATGCAAATAGCCTAATATTCATAAAATACAACATTCAGTGTGCATCTCGACCCGACAATGCTCAAAGAGCAGCAATCAATTAATATTCTTATATTCATAATAGGGCTGTATCAAAAAAAAAGAAGTTTGTCGATCAAGTAGATTAATGATAAATATCGAACACGTTTTTCATGTTTTGTAGATTTAATAAAAAATGTCTGTGATGCAGCGCTATAATGTTTTGATGTCCATTTCGTCACTGGCCGGAACATTTTTAATAAAAAAAAAATACTTATATATATAGCCATTTTGTTGCGTCCACAAACCTAAAATTACGTTTTTTATTTAAATATAAATTATACTAATTAGATTTTATTTATATAACTTATTGATATTCACTAAAGGCCTGTTTAAACTGTTTAAATATCACTGAGATTTCAATAGGACTTTTAACATCCACTCACTTACCATTATATTTCTGAATGGACAAATGTGTATTTCAAAGTTACACGATATGAAATTTTGCGAAGAAAAAATAAGTGGGAAAAACTGATTGTAACAATAACTTATGTCCACAGCTCACGTAGGAGATGCGCTAGGCAATGGTTGCGCTCACTGCACTGACATCCAGAAGGAACAAGTAAGAGTAGTCATGACCTTCTTAATCAACGAGAAGCCTGACTACTGGAAGGACCTGTGCGACAAGTATGACCACGACAAGAAATACGTAAAGAAATACGAAGACGAACTCCGCAAGATACAGAAGAATTAACTTTGTGATATTATTTGATAAGTTTTTAAATAAATTTTACATTAAATTATAATTGATGTTTTTTTAATTTTTTTATACAAAGAAGAAGAGCAAGACGCTCTCCTGATGGTAAGAGATAACGCTGCCCATAATTAGTACAGTGCTTCCCAGGATTTTACAATGATGTAGAGCTAATTCTAAGAACACTGCGCCACCGCTTCTTACTTAAGAGTCATACGATGCTAAGACTCTTCAGTCCAGTAATTTCACTAGCTACAATGCCCTCCTACCTCTTGCCTAAGTAATATTTGCACATCACTGTTCAGGCTGTAGAATAACTCGCACCGTTCGGGTCCCACCTAGCTGACTTCCTATTTGTAATGTTAACAATCGAATTGTTCAAATCAATCAAATAAATGGTACATAATTTGGGTGTTGCTGTTGGTCATAAAATCTTACAATATTGTACTAATATTATAAAACGTGAAAATGTATGGACTAACTACGAGAAGTTGCAGCAAATTTACAAATACGTAGTTTGAATTAATTGGCAGCAATGACAAATTTAATCTGAAACACACTAATATTATAAATGCCAAAGTTTGTGAGTGAGTGTGTATGTTTGTTAGTTCTTCACACCTAAACGGATGGACCGATTGAGCTGAAATTTCGTGTAGAGATAGCTTAGACCCTGGAATAACTCATAGGTTACAGCACACCGGGAAAAACCGCTGGACACTAGTAGGTACTTTATAAAATACATAAAAGTATCTGGATAAAGTCCGAACTGTGAATATATGCGCTGTGTACAGTCAATTACAAAAACGTAAAATTTTAAAATAATAGTGCAATTTAAAGCTTGTTAAACTCTGCTAGAGATTAGTCTAATCTATATTTTATTTTAAGTATAACTGTTTCGTGCCTAAATTAATGTAACTTGTGTCTTTCTAATAAACTTATTATTATTATTAAGGCATGTTGAAAAAAAAAATATTATACCTACACCCTATCCTCCTATTCTATATTATTCCTATTATTAAACTTCTCGGTTATGTATGTATGTTAGTTAGTTTGTGTGTAGACGATTACAAATTTGTACTTTAGTTATTTATTCGTAGACTTTCGAGGTAGAAACGTGGACACTTACGATGAGACTAGTCCATAAGTTCAAAGTTGCTCAGCGAGCTATGGAGCGAGCTATGCTCGGTGTCTCTCTGAAGGATCGCATCAGAAATGAGGTGATCCGACAGAGAACCAGAGTTACCGATATATCCGAAAGGATTAGCAAACTGAAGTGGCAATGGGCTGGTCACATTTGCCGTAGAACCGATAACCGTTGGGGTAGACGAGTTCTCGAGTAGAGACCGAGTAAACGTAGTGTAGGACGCCCATGGGCAAGATGCGGCGATGATATCCGGAGGGTCGCTGGGGGTGGGTGGAGAAGAAAGACGGAGGACCGAGTTGAGTGGCGTGCCATGGGGGAGGCCTATGTCCAGCAGTGGACGAACATAGGCTGATGATGATGATGATGACTTTAGAGGTATTGAATTTTATACGCCTAAAAGTTTACAGCATAATTGAGTTTTAATAATATTTCGTTACCAGCTGTGGATATTACTTCTTACTAATATTAATAAACGTGAAAGTTTGTAAGAATGTATGGAACGGGTGGTCCGATTGAGCTGAAATTGGTATAGACAGTTTAGACTTAGCTGCGTCCAGCAGTTTTACCCGCTGCACTATAGCCTGTGTTATTCTTGGGTCTAAGCTGTCTCTAATATCTATACCTAAGAAATTCCTAAGAAAACAAGTGAAATTTAAAAAAAAACTTTTTAAAAACTAGTAATAATAATAAAATTATTACCATATCTAGCACAAAAGTACTCGTTAAGACGAATCAAAAGAGCTCAAACTCAATAGGGTTGCGTCGTTTAATTACAGAGTTCCTATGGCTACCTTTCAGCTCCATCATCAGATCAGCTCGATGTCATGATAATATTGCATTGTCGATTTATACATGCATGCAACATTTCAGTTCAATTGGAAACCGGGAAGTGGATCAAATTAAATTTGCAAGATTTGATTACAGACAGACAGATAACAGACAGGTGAAAGTAAATAAAAGCTTGTAATGAAGTTGAAATCAGAACGACATATTCGATCATTGGATGAAAAATATTGTTATTCAAGTAGATTGTTTGAGGAAAATATTGGAGACATGTTTTTATATAAAAAATGGTAAGACACAACGTACAAAATAAAGTTGGGATATAGTGTACCCAATAAAAAAATAATTAAAGTAACCAACCAAAAATATAGTATTTTTTAAAATAGTTGATTGAGTGCCGATAGGTAATTTCCTTTTTAGGGTTCCGTAGTCAACAAGGAACCCTTATAGTTTCGCTTTGTCCATCCGTCCGTCCGTCCGTCTGTCTGTCCGCGGCATTGCGGAGAAACTATAAGTCCTAGAAAAGTGTAATTTTGTATACAGGTAAGTAATAATAAGGGTAAGAGAACGGTGACAAAAAATAATTTTTAATTAATTAATTTAGGGTACCTCCCGTACACGTAAGATGGGGATGATTTTTTTTTCTGGCTGATACCATCGTGTGGGGTATCGTTGAATAGGTATTTTAAAATGAAGGACGGTTTGCTAAGAAACTTTTTCGATTTCATGTTCTGTTTGAAAGATATTCAAGTTTAAAAAAAAAAATTGAGCGTCCCCCCCCATCTAAAATCTGAACTACTAGCTTTAAAATTCTGAAAAAAATCAGAGGTGTGCTTTCAACCATGAACTTTCCAGGAAAACTATAGCGGTTAAGATAAAATTATTAGTTTCGGTAAAATCAGCGCTGAAAAAAAGAGATGTTGGCAAGGTCAGCAAATTCAAAATATAATTAGTCCGTGTTTTAAATAATAAAAAAATATTAGACACGTATTTTTTTGTTTGTGAATAAAATAAAAATTGGCTGAGTAACGACGATTATATGTTTTCGCATCTGGTACAAAATGCACAAAATCTGGTATATTGACGTCACGACTAAGCCATTGTTTTTTATCAAATTTACAAAAAAAAAATACGTGTCTAACTATTTTTAATAATCTACAATATGGACTAAACAATTTGTCAACAACCCTGTTGTTCCAACTCAATAAATAAGAATACCTAAAGCTAACCTAGCCTATAGTTTATTAATGCATAACTAGATGGCGCTAGTAGTAAAATTAGATCGCGCAAGCGAATTGTTCATGGTTGTATTGTTTACGAGTTATAGCTATCACAAATTGATCACCATATTACAGTGTTACTTTGCTCATAATTTCTAACATGTTAAGTTTTTTATTATAATTTGATATAGCATGGTCAAGGCTACTTGTGTGAATGATCCGGATATTTTTTTTTTATTTGCGGAGAATATATTATGATGGCTGAATATTGTTAGAGCATTTAAAATAGCCCTCTGCCTTTAGTTTCAGCAAGAAAATCAAATAACATAAAGAGTTTTTCAACTTAAACTTAAATTAATTAGGATCATCTCTACATTATTACGAAATGCGTTTTATTACGAAAACAACATAATATGTGTCATATATGCCAGATTATGGGAAAAAACGGCGAATGCCATTCAGCGAACACAAAACGCCTGCGCCAGATACTGTTTTAATATCCCCAAAAGAGCACATGTCACTCCTTATCTTGTTCAGAAAGGGATGCTCAACATGAAGTACAGACGCGAGCTTCAATTAGCATGTCTGACACAAAAAGTTCTGTGGAACAAGAAGCCTGAGTACCTTTTCGAAAAGCTCACGTGGATCAAAGGCCTACACAAGCTATTTATACGATCGAAGGCTCGCAACATGCTGTTGATACCCTCACACAAAACATCTGGATTTAGAGGTTGCTTCAAATACAGTGCGTCAAAAATCTGGAATAATCTCCCACCACCCTTGAGGCAGAAACAAAGTTTATTCACGTTTAAACTTAAGTGTAGAAAACATTTATTTGAACGTCAAAGGCAACTGTTTGAGGCAACCTTTAAAATCATCAGGTAACATACAATCACGCTCATCCAAGCACACATTAATGGGCTCACGCGCACGCGCACACACACACACACACACACACACACACACACACACCCGCTCCGGGCCCAACTCTTACGAGGATGGTGACCCGAGGAACACACACAAATTATCATACTCTGCACATCCTATATTATAATATATACATATACACGTTATACACTTCCTCACACAACCTTAAACTTTATTTATTTGTTGAGCATCGTGCTTTATAAGCTATAATACTATAATATTATATGGAATGCATATAATACGAGTATAGCATAAGAATGTAGTGTTAGTGTTAATAAATAAGTAAATTATATAATATACAATATATACAGTAAGGAAAGCTTACACAGTAATTACTGTGTAAATAATATAGAGTTATAAATAAAGATATTTTAATAATATATATGTATGTAGAGATAGTTATTAAACATTGTAATTAGCAATAATATAGATTAGGCATAGAGATCAGCATACTATTACATATATTATGCATAGAGCATACTATATACGAGTATACACCCCGCTAAGACTATTTCTCGACCATAACACCTGTATCGAGCACGGGAGCAGGCTGAAAATCAGTAGTCAGGTTAGCCCTAGGGTTAATCTGACAAAACGCTGAGCCTGTTCCCATTGGCGAGTACCTATATTAAAAATTTAACACACTCTGTAAACTTGAGCTGTTAGATATATAGCCAATAAATTATTTTCATTTTCATTTTCATTCATTTTCATTTTTCATATCTTTTTAACTAGAGCTGATACAGAAATTTGTTTATTTCAGTCACAAATTTGAAATCGTCGTCAAAAATTGGACTAAAATCATGTATCATAACCCAATCATCCAAAATGCTGTTGTGCAGTGTATTCAATCTACTAGAACTACGGAACCCTACATTGTGCGTGGCCCGACTCGCGCTTGGCCTATTTATTCAAAAGTTCTTTCGCCCATAAAATGCTACGAATATACATTATTACATAATTTTTTTATAATCTTCTCATAATAATCATCAGCGATGGAGCCCGCGGGTAAACGTTAGTCATAATAAATATTTGTAGCAAAATATTAATGTACCTATGTTCTCTAGTTTAACCGTTACTACAATATATAAATTAAAGTACAGCTTTAATACCTATAATCATCTTTATAGGCGTGGTTCTTTCCTTACTGTCAGTTGAACGACCTATCTAATTTGTTATTAAAACACATGAATCACGTGGGTTGTCAAACAAAACTTCAGAGAGCCTATATTCCTACGAATGCTGACGACTTTAATGTAGAGTGCTTTTCACGAAAGAAGTCCTTTTTTTGGGGCGCCACTATCGCACATTTTAAAAGTTAAAATATCTATAACATAATAATAACTCTTTATAATTTCTCATATTTCATTTCTTAATTAAATATGAGAATATATTTATTTTATCTAACAAATAACAAATATTTAGGATATGAACTCCAGTAATAATCGATAAAACTAAATTTAGTTACGCTAAATTCCGCGAGACCTCTTTCGTGAAATGGACTCTACATAGCTGCGTTTGTTATTTAACTCATATTGAAGAGGAGGTTTAAGCAAGTAATGTACGCAATTTTTTTATATAGATTCTAGTATTTTACATGATAGCTAATAGGCCCTCTTGACTAACTGCACCAAACCGCACCTATTTTTTTAATTAGACCTGGCATCTAAAAAAACAAAATACCTACAGAATAAAGACAAATACAAGGATATTTTCCACTGGAAATGTACTAGATGAGTTTGGGCGGGAAAGCCATTGTAATATAATTTGCTCCATCTTTTGCTTTAGTCGTGTTATATCTATTTTTATATAAAACTGGCATTTACTGGGGGTAGATTTTCTTTGCAGGAGGTCGATCCCCAGGAGGTAAGTTGGTAACCCAACAGTGCCAGTTATTCTACCTTCTGAGCAGTGATGAGCAAACATTACTGTGCTTCGGTAGAAGGGCACTGTAGCTAGTGAAATATTATAAATTCCTGGGTGGCACAGTACTGATTATGGGCAGCGTTAACTCTTAAGATCAGGTGAGCGTCTCGCTCGTCTTCATACTTCTTTACATGAAAAAAAAATTACTTAAAAATAAGGGAATTTTCTTCCTTCGCTGTTAAAAATATCTGTATCACACTTGGCTGTTAAACAAACCTTTTTTAATCATTAAAGGTAAGGCTTTGACCACGATCGCGCCCTCTTAAGTGATGATGCGGCCGCAGATGTAGCAGACTAAACCTAAAAGGCGCGATAATCCCTTCCTGGCTCTACTGGAAATGGAGGATGTTAATAGGTATGCTAAATCGGTCGAAAGTTTGTCACAGTAAAGCTTGTATGTACCTATACACATATACTAGTTTTTGTTGTATACCTATATATACAATAAATATAGAGACCCGCTAAGGCTGCGTTTCCACCAGAGATGTGTGATGGAAATGTGTCGTGCGAGGATGTCTAGCTGTGCCGTGAAATGTGAGGGTTTCCACTAAAGCTGTGCCATGAAAATGTGCCTACGAGGATGTGTAATGTATTAACTCTTTATAATTCTCATATTTCATTTCTTAATTAAATATGAGAATATATTTATTTTATCTAACAAATAAAAAATATTTAGGATATGAAGTCCAGTAATAATCGATAAAACTAAATTTAGTTACGCTAAATTCCGCGAGACCTCTTTCGTGAAATGGACTCTACATAGCTGCGTTTGTTATTTAACTCATATTGATGAGGAGGTTTAAGCAAGTAATGTACGCAATTTTTTTATATAGATTCTAGTATTTTACATGATAGCTAATAGGCCCTCTTGATAGGCCGCTTCTACCGTTTATACAATGGGGAGTGTTCTGAAGAGTTATTCGACCTGATTCCGGCCTCGCGCTTTTATCACCGCACGAGCCGTCACCGCTCGAAAGCCCATCCACACATTATTGATGCTTGGCATTCTCGCACTGTGCGATTCACTCGCTCCTTCTTGCCGTACACCTGCAAATTGTGGAATGAGCTTCCGCCCGCGGTATTTCCGTTGAGCTATAACATGGGACTCTTCAAAAGGCAAGTGAATAGAGTCTTGAAAGGTAGGCAACGTACCAGCGGTACCCCTGGTATTGCAGGTATCCATAGGCGACGGTAGCCACTCACCATCAGGTGGGCCGTCTGCTTGTTTGTCACCTATTACATAAAAAAAAAAAAAAAAAAAAATGTGTAGCGGAGCTGTAAAAATGCGCAAATGTGTGATGCGAGGATGTGTTGCGAAGCTGTGAAATGTATCTTCTGCTTCCATTTCTTCATCACAAATTATTAAATATAAAAGTATCTTCTTTTTCCAAATATCCATATCTATTTTGCGCACTTCTACATCCAACAAACTCCGTCTATGGAATGGCTGGTACAGTATGCGTAAACCTCACAACGCATCCTTCTAAACACACATATTCTTCGCAACACATCCCTCGCACACATCCCTCGCTTGTTTTGTATGCGCAAAAATCTAGCTCCGCTGAGCCGTTTCCACCAGAGCTGTGCTGACCTAGGCAAGGTAAATGAAGCGATTCCATTGGTTCTTTACAAACACATCCCTCGCTACGCAGCCTTACACTCACGTGACATGTGACGTCAATTTACATCGCTCCGCTTAGTAGCATTAGTGAATGTATTTGTAAATTTCGGCACAACACATGATTCCTGGTATTTAGAATGGACATTTTTGAAGGTATTTAGAATTTCTGATGAAAATTAAGACGACTCCGTGCTGAGAGCGCGAGCGAACCGAGCGAGTGTTGTGAAATGACGTCACACTGTCACACGCATCGAGTATCGCACGTTTACTTCTACAAATCGGAAACTAATTAACGTATCGAAGTAATTCTTTCTCTTGTATTTTTTTTGGACAAAGAATATGGAGGGCTAATATTCAAAATTAGTTGTCATTCTCCATTGTACCAAAACACGATCATAATAACCGCTTGGCGACAAGACAACATTTTGTCCAGTGAGTGGTAACTAGCCACGGCTGAAGCCTATCACGAGTAAAGGCCTTGGACTAATCGCACCTATTTTTACTTAGAACTGCCATTTAAATTAAACATCGGGGTAATTTTTGACTTTGTTATGAAAAATACATGATTCACGCTTGGTTCACAAATAATAAACAAACCTTGGACTAACCGCATCTGTTTTTACTTAAAACTGGCATCTAAAAAAACAAAACAAAATAAGGATATTTTCACTGGAAATGTACTAGAGGAAGATAAGTGTTAAAAGCCATAAAAGGTTGTTTTATGTAAAATTGCTACAAAAATATATTTGGTTTTATTACATACCACAGATAATAAATACGTACTTAAATACCTATACCATTGATTACATTGACTTATCTGGTTCTTATGTAAGTCTATAGTGACAATTTCAAGCATAGTAATGTGGCCGCGGAAGAAAAGTTCTAAAGAATTTTAACCACCTGTGACCATTCACAGGTGGTTAAAATTCTTTAGAACTTATTCAAACCCCATGGTTTGAATAATTTAGTAAATCGGATGATAATAATTGCAAAATTATTATGTAATGTAGCCATAGGACCTCAGTAGTTCCCCCCGGTGGGTTCTCGCCTTTGCGTGGCGGTGGGGATAAGTAGCCGTGGTAGAGGAGACCACGGTGAAACTAAGAGGAACCCGAGGCGGTCGGCCGCTCCACGCCGGGCTGACCTCCAGCAGCCCATGTGCGAGTGGCCGAGTGGGTTGCGGTGCCTCCCTCAGAGGCATCCCAACCGAGGTGGACCGCGGTGCGTCGACCATCGCACCGTGGGTCTATGGCGGGGGCCGCGGCGGGAGAGGAGTGTTGGTATCACGATGCGCCACTCTCCCTGCCTTCCGCGGCCCAAACGGGGTCGCCACCGTTTGATGGCGGACGCGGTGGGGCCGCAGGGGAAGAGGAGTGCCGGTATTACGGTGCGCCGTTCTCCCTATCCTCTGCGGCCGATGTGTGTTGTAGGTGTTGCGCCTCCGCGTGTCCCTATGAAGGCAGCATAGGGCACAGTGGATGGCGCGAGCGGGCTCATCGCGAGCGTCGCCGTGGCGGAAGGTGGCAGTGGACCGGTAGACCGTACCTACTTATCCCTCGCGTAGTGATGGGCCACACCACTGCCCCTTGTCGGGTGGGACCAGGCCCGGGAGGCTGGTCGAAAGGGCTCGGCCGTTAGGCGGCGAGCAGGGTGGCGCTGGATCGCGGGAGGTGTCTGGTGGCGACAAGAGGGATGCCGTTTTCCGGACATCTCCGGCGCTCCGTAGGAGGAGGGGAGGAAGAAGAGGACTCTCTGATTTCCCTTTTGCAGGGTGGTATGCATTGGGGGGGTCAGAAGAGTCCAATTCTAAATCCCAGGACCTGGACGGAGGACGCGGGGGCGTTCGCTGTCATTGAACAGGTCCGGGAGGTGGCGCGCGCGGTGTTTCCGTGCGCCATTTCGGTGAGGGGTGGGGTCCCATAGGACCAACGCCGCTGGGGCCGCGGACGAGTGCTTCGGCGTACCCGTTGCCCCGGCACTAAGGCGCGAGGTGGAAACACCCCGGGTTTTTTAGTGGGTATACCCTGTCGGTCGGGATTGGATGGTTTGGTAGTGCCGGCGGGGGAGTCCCACATAACCTCTCGCGTCCCCCCGGGCGCGGGTGGTATGCGTAAAGCATTTTTACCCGGGTTACAAAAAAAAAAAAAAGGACCTCAGTAGTTAAACAACACAACTCACAACCCCATAGATTTTGGACTCGTTCGATTTGTCTTGGCGAGAACTTTAATGCTAGAAGGTAACCAAGCTCTGAAGATGGAGCTGGAAGGTGGCCATTGGAAGCATTAATTATAAAAGAAGTATTAATTATTAAAGCTTGTTAAAAAAAGCATTTCTTTATGTACACTTGTTTCTCAATAATAGCATTTGCCACAAATAAAAATACATAAATCCGTACAAGTGCAAGTCAGATTTGCCCACCGCGGGTTTCGTACAAAAAATCAGCGAAATGTTGAGGGATCACAATAAAACCTAACCTGCAGAGCTATGATGCGCACATCGACAAAATTTTGTCGACAGTTTTTCTCGACTTTTTACGTCAAAATTGTGTTTGTCGACCGATGCTAACATGCGCACCGAATATCTCGTGTAGACAGCGACATAATGTCGACGAGTGAATGATTATATTATCTGTGGTGCGTTTTGTCTACAAATGACCACATGCGCATCCCAATTTTATCGAATTTTGACATTTACGATCGAGTATTTTGTCGCCGTCGATTTTGAGCGCGAAAAATTAAATTCACAACTTAAATAGTTTACAACTTGAAAATAAATTTAAAATAATGGCTGTTGCTTACTACAATTATATGTTGGACATATACAAAAAAAGGGAATACAGAAAAATTCAAAGAATAACAATAAGGGACGTCACTGATCCCTTTGATTTACCAGACCCTGAATTCCAACATATCTGGCGGATAAATAAGGCAATGGCTCAGTACTTAATTGAAAAGTTAAGTATAGACCTTGAGCCTAGAGGCCACGGTGGTTTGCCGGCCCATTTAAAGGTGAAAAGTTCATTATATATTATTATAAGTACCTTAAAATAAGCACTATTATGTGCATTATATAGTGCGTTGTCAGATTTTCATATCCCATTATTTTAATATAAAATCGTGCATAGATCTTGTGTGCTGTACAATTGCTGGCAAATGGAGGCTACCAAAGACAGATTGGTCAAGACCATTCTTTGTGCCACGCCCAATCGACTGCTAGCAAGTATATACAACAATTTACGCAGTCGATTTATGAAAGGTAAATCAATTGGATCTCTTTTTTTAAAACTTAAAGAAACTAGATAGAAAACTCACTTTTTGTTTGTAAATGTTAAAACACAATATTTTTATTTCTAGACTTTTATCGGAATGGGTACATTTCCCTGGCACTGAGTCGGCACGTAGAGAAGTGGCCTCAGGATTTGAGGAGAAAAATGGTGTGCCAAATATATTGGGGCTCATTGACTGTACTCATGTCAAGATATTTCCGCCAACCGGACCACAAGGCACACAATATAAGAATTACCGTAAGGATGCACACACCATCAACGTGCAGCTAGTAAGTATGAAATCGTACAATAAATTATAATAAACATTTGTAGTACATACGGCTAAACCTAGATGTAGAGGCAATTTGGACTTCAGCCGTGCCATATAAGGCGTCATTTACCAACGTTATTAATTCGTTGTCATTTACCTATCACATCGTGATCAAACCATTAGTAATCCACAAAAGAAAGCGCTTGACAGTTAAATTGATAATATCTAAATAGGTTCAATAGCGGGAACGAAGACGCGTTGGCTAGTAAAATATTTTACCCTTACATTTTTTATAGATTGTGGACTCAGCGTGTAAGATTTTGTCAGTTAATGCACGCTATCCCGACCGAGTGCATGATTCCTTTATTTGGAAGCACAGTACAATAAGAGATGAGCTGAAAAGATTGCATGAGAACCGAGTTGGAAGATATTTCCTTCTGGGTAAGCAGATAGACGTTACCAAGTTTTCAATAAACTCAATGTGTAATAATTAATCGATACAAAACCTTCTTGTGCACATCTGCAGGTGACTCAGGGTACCCTCTGGAACCTTGGCTCATGACACCCATTTTGCGTCATGAGCCAGGTTCACAAGAAGAGAGATACACAGAGTGGCACTGCCAAGTACGCAATGGAGTGGAGCGGGCAAACGGTTATCTCAAAGGAAGCTTTAGGTGCCTTGGGATAGATAGAACACTCCACTACAAACCGGAGAAGTGCGCCGCCGTTATATATGCTTGTTGCATATTATATAGGTGCGTTTTAAAATATAACTACTTAGATTTTTTTAGCTGCGATCTTTGGCAAAGTAACTTATTGTTTTTCTAAGGTCTAAGTGAAGAATTTCGACTCCTTATCTAATTAGCAGATTGAGCTGAGTGTTGATAGATCATTCAGTCATATAATTTTACTAATATTAGATTAATTATTTCAGGGTACCACTTGAGCAGGCTGACGAGGAAGTGGGAGAAACATACGAGGATGATGATGAACAATCATCACCTGCACTTCTATTTCGAATCGCCCAGAATAGAAGGGAGGAGCTAATGCAACACTTTTTCAGAAATTAAATATTTTTTTTTTTAAATGAAATATATTAGCAAAACATACCTATATTTTTTATTTATTGACATACACATAATTCTCGATGGTAAATAACTTATTATATATTGACAATGCCACTTTTTTCTCAGCATCAATATAGCTAGAATAAACAAACTTCAACATTTGATGAATCGTTGTATTTAGTCTATAGGTAGGTAGGTACTAATATAGAGAAAATTATTGTGGAAATAAAAGTTTTTTGGTAAAAAAAACTAAGAAGTGGTTCTAAATTAAAAGTTCTTTCATAATAATTGTGAAATGTTACATTATCCTTTTGTGTTACATGATTATTTTGCACAATAATAATTATATAATAGATCCTAACAGGTGAAGCCGTGAGCAAACGCTAGTTATATATAGCTTATAGATAAAAAATAAAACAGATGTTTATCTTAGTAATTTAATTAATAGTTTATAATATATACATAAAAAAATTACTGCATTTTTTCTAACAAATTTGCTAAAGTGGAGCCCACCTTGCGCACTTCTCCAACTAATTCCTAAAAAAAAGAGAAGATTTAATAAAAACTTAAATATGCATAAATTTTACAATAACAATAGTAAACAAAAGTGTGGCTGTGCTTATTTCGTGTTAGTTAATGCTTAACATCAAAATGCCTAAACTAATTAAAATTGGGCTAAAGTTTGGTTTGTAAATATGTATCTTGAACTTTGGAATAACATAATATTAGAGACAACTTATTGCACAATGATCTTGTGGAAGAAATAAACATTTTTATTATTTATTTAAATCAAACGGAGTCAGCTAAATAAAACCGTTTAAAAATGACTTAACTGTGCTAGTTAATGATAAAGCAGTGCATTTTAAATATTCTTATGCCAGTAATAAAAATTTAATAAACTAGCTGCGGTTTTACCCGCTGTACTGTAGCCTATGTGTTATTCTAGGTCTTAGCTATCTCTATACCAAATTTCAGCTCAATCGCTCTACCTATTTAGGTGCGAAAAAGTAACATATTCTTACAAACTTTCGCGTTTTAAATATTAGTAACTAAATACTAAGGAAATGTCGTCACACTACCCGTATCAAATTATTCAACTCTAATTGCGCTTGAAGAAAATTGTTTGGAGGTAGGGCCCTACGCGTCCTTTTTGACCGTGGTGGGTCGGTTTCCTCACTCGAAGGCTCGGCTGGTTCGGCTTGTATGGTGGCAGGGTTCTAAAAAGTAATTCAGTGGTGTTTGTGTGTGTGCACATAGAATACTTTTAGCAAGGAACACTTCAAAGAATATGACAGCACTAACATCACCAATGGGCGACTCCTCAGGGCCTAGTCCCACTGCCATCTCATTCCCAATTGTCCCCAATATCAGAGAGGCATTTTCTGATATTGGGGGTATTGGGACATTGTTGCCAGTTTGGGACCTAGCCTTGTTGGCTGCACCACCCTCCGCGCGTGCCTTCCGCTTTTGGTCTCTCCAACACTGAAAATAACAAGAAATAATTAAATAATACTACATAGAACCTCGATTTGTTTTGTTAAATATTATTTAATTGGAATTATAATCCTTACAATTTTCCACTGTTCTATTGATTTCTCCGAGCCAATCTGATCCAGCGCCTCTTTGAGCTTGGCCCACTCCCTATTAATAGACGAGGCGCCTTGTGCCGACCTATACTCTCCTGAGGCAAAACCAACGTTTTCGGCCATGTATTGGCATAAGAAAGAAATTTGTTTCTTTGTCCCTCTGAGCCTGAAAAATTACAATTATGTTAATTATCTACAGTGATATATAATGTATACAAAGAATTAAGCAGCATAAAGTATACTTACATTGTTTTTTTTGCAGACATTTTTCAATTTATTTAATATTTTTTCTGAAGACCGCCACAATTTACGCAATGTTTGTTCTTTGGCGCGAAATCCAAATGCAAAATCCAATTTGGATTTCCCGCTCAAAAATCACGTGTCAAAATGATGTTTTTGACATTGACATATTGTTTCTAACGACATTAACAAGGGTCAAAACACACCATACCGCACAAAATGAATGAACTAAAACATTATTGCCACAGATAAAAAAGAAGGTTATGTCTACGCGACATTTTTTTGTCGAGGGCGGGAAATTAGCCTCTCGATGTGTGCATGTTACCATAATCGATATAAATGTCGACATCGACATTTTTTGTCGTTTCGCGCGAATATTTTGTCGATGTGTGCATCATAGCCCTGCTGCTGGACACAAATAAAATCAAACTCTACGCGTTCTCGAGTAAAAGGGTCTTAACAGGCAGATGGGGAGACAAACGAGTGATCTAATAAGGGTTTTGTTTTTTCCTTTAGAGGTACGAAACTGTAAAAAGCAAATTTTGGTCACAAATTGTTAGGCCTTTTTGTTTCTACGAAAAGTTTAGTCATAGGACAGACTAGCTGCACCCAGCGGTTTTACCCGCTGTACCTATATGTTATTCCAGAGTCTAAGCTATCTCTATACCAAATTTCAGCTCGAAGGGTCCACCCGTTTAGAAGTGAAAGAGTAACAAACATACATCCAGACATCCATACATTCTTACAAACTTTCACGTTTATTATATTAGTCTCAAACTCAAAAATATTTTATTCAAATAGGAGTAAGATAATAATTATAGTGTCCGACCGAACTTTCGGTTTCGGTTTCGGCCGAGTTTCGGCCAAAAATCAAGGTTCGGCTGCAGTTTCGGTTTTGGCCAAAATTGGCCGAAACTTTTGCCGAAACCGAAACTCATTTCGGAAGTTGTCGTGCTCGCCCGCCTAGCTTCGTTTCTCTCGGCAACGCTTTGGCGAACGACAAATTTTTTATCTTTGTTAATTCTGAATGTGTGTTGATTATTTATATTGAGACTGGAACTAAGGGTGTAATAGCAATTTTAGTAACTATTATTTTCAATAGAGGTACCTAAAAGAGATTGATGATTCTTTAAAGTACAAATAGATGCAAACCAAAGTATTCATTAGTAAGATTTCTAAATACCAACACTTAGTATTTAAAGTAATTAGTGATTTGATAATTATTGATAACTGATAAACATTTTGCAATAAGAACTTAATTTAAATAAAAAGGCTAAGCGCTATTCAGACTACGTGCTATATAGGCTTCCTTAGTACTGGCTAATCGATGATTTACTGCCCTTACTTCCATCAACGATCTTTTTAAAACAAATAAAGCTATCTCAACCACTATAATTTTCCTGGAAAGTTCATGATTGAAACTATTTTTTTTTCACTGTTTAAAAGGTATGTTCTCATCGATTTACACCAAATCCTGTAACACTGTGACTGGTTGAGAAAAAAATCGCAACGAGTCACACCTTTGTAACAGTGTGACTCGATAAGAATTTTTATTCTCATATAGTAACACGAAGTTTAGGTAGTGTTACTAGTTCGGAAAAATAAATTTCAACAAGTTACGATGTGACTCGATGCGAATATTTATTCCAACACAGGCTTGAAATAGTATTGCAATTTTGTGATGATGCAGTTAGAATTTGGTGGTGAATAATGCCTCTACACCATGGCTGTAGCTTGGAGGGTAGGATTCAACCCTCCCCTCCTTCCCCCGAAAAGTTGAAATCTAAAAATTCCTTAGAATTGTAAACCAAGCTGCCAAATTATCGTCTTCTCCTATTGTCAAATTATACCACAATTTTGAAATCAAAACACTTGAAAGCCATAAGTTTCCAGTACTTACGAACTAAAATGCGATAAGAATAAAACGTAAAAAGCTCTAAATTGGCGTTTTTTTAAAAGCTTGTGTCACTAGCTGAGAATAAATATTCGTACCGGTACTCGTTGAGATTTATTTTTCCGAACGAGTAACACTACCTAAACTTCATGTTACTAGATGAGAATATTTTTTTATAGTGACACACTGTTACTTAATAGGATTTTTTTCTCAACCAGTGTTACAGGATTTGGTGTGACTCGATGAGAACATACCGTTTAAAGTCAGTAGTTTAAAGGGCTGGCGCGCCCAAAAAAAAAACTTGAATATCGATCAAATGGATCATTAAATCGAAAAACTTTCTTAGAAACATCGTCGTTCATTAAAATACCCATTTGACGATACCCTATGACGGGATCAGCCAGAAAAAAAAACATCCCCATCTTACATGCTTAAGAGGTAGCCAAAAATAATTGATTTACATTCTTTTTGGTTACCGTTATCTTACCCTAGTCATTGCCCTGCTTTGTGCAAAATAACAGCTTCCTAGGACTTATAGTTTCTCCGTAAAGCCGCGGACAGACAGACGGACAAACGAAACGAAACTATAAGACTTCCTTGTTGACCACGGAAACCTAAAAATATTATCGATACATTTGATATATTATTACAACTGATAAAACAAACTTAATGATAAAAACCAAACTAAATATGCTGTGTTTCCATTTCATGTCCTAATTAATGCAGAATAATAGATAAAATGCACCAAATTTCAGTATTTTAAAGAATTTTATATTTGACCACGTGAGTTTCGGTTTCGGTTTCGGCCGAAACTAAAGCCACGGCCGAACTTTCGGTTTCGGTTTCGGCCGGAAAACCAGTTTCGGTCGGACTCTAATAATTATATATAATTGTGGGTTTTTTGCTTAGACGTGTTATCTGTAATATTTATTTGTTAATTTGTATTCGGCATATTAATTAAAAATTAAGAAAAAATATTATATTTATTATCTAATATAAAAATAATAATACATTAGATATTATATTTTTTTTATAATTATTCACTTAGTCTGTGTCACTTGTTGCATAACATCATCCACGTCAAAAAGGATAATTGTCAAAATCAAAATGGAGTGTTGACAAATTCAGAGCATGCGTACTACAGTTCCCAATGAAAATGCCGCACAATTTATTTTTTAACCAATCAAGACCATATTTTGATAAGATTCGTTTTTTAAATTTTAGTCACGTGATTTTTCGATGAGCCACTTTTTCGGCGGACTTTGTTGGCAATTACGGTCACCTGGTCGTAATCCTCTATTAAAAAAGAGGTACCTACAAAATATAGAGTGCTTTTCACGAAAGGTCGATTTTGGCGGAACTAAATTTAATATGATCGGTAATTATATTATTGTACTTCATATCCTAAATATGTTTTATTTGTTAGATAAAGTAAATACCTATTTAATTAAGAAATTAGATATGTTTTTTATTGAGAATTTAGATATGATTATGTGGAGTTAAAATGTTATAAATATTTTAACTTTAAAACGCGCGATAGTGGTGCCCAGCAAAAAGTAGCTACTTTCATGAAAAGCACTGTAAAATTAAAATATTTTTAACATTTCAACTTCTCATAATTTCTCATATTTAATTTTTTAATTAAATATGTATTTACTTTATTTAACAAATTATACATATTTAGGATATGAAGTAGCAGTAGGTACCTACAGTAATATAGTCGATCGTATTATTTCTAGTTCCGCCAAATTCCGCGGGACATCTTTCGTAAAAAGCACTCCAAACTGCGACTTAAGTTTTCCGAAATGGTTCATGAAAACGAAAAGAAAATACCAGATTATAATTTTCAAAAATTAAAAGTAATTAATAATGCCAAAAAAATTTCCAATCGCCTCACCGGATTCAAACTCGGGGCTAGTAAAGCGCGCTTTATCGAACGGTTAACCAACTTATCTACAGTGGCGATACCAAATGGTGCGAATTTTATTTATACATCCGATGAGCATTTCAGGCTACAGTTTCCTAACCTAACCTAAACGCCTAGTATGGGAACCGTATCGAATTTCGGGAATAATTCTGCATATGTTATTATTCCAGACTATGATGTATGTGCATGCTAAGTTACGGTAAAATCCGTACCATAGTTTCGGTGTTATGAGAGGTTCAATTTTTCCACTGCTGCTGTATCTTCAATGTACTGTTTCAAACAATAACCTATGTGTTTTCTGATGTGCGAGCTATTTAATCGTAAGGTTCCATTATAATCCAATGAGTAGTTTTCACGTGAGAGGTGAACAAACATTATGATGTATACTTTTTTTATTTTAACGCCATCTAGTACGCCACCTGGAACTAATCTAGATCGCGCAAATGAGTTCGTAATGGCGTTTTGATTATATTGAGCAGACAATGTTCGCCTTAGTAAAGGTTCACATAGAACAAAGTGAAACTTTCGATCTTATTATAAGTATAGATATAGATAGATAGATAGATAATGCTAATTAAGATTGTCGTCGTAATGGCCATAAGTAAATGACGTCAAGTTCCAGGCAAGTTCTTGGAAGCTCAAAACTAGTTGTCGTTAAGCCGTCAATAGAAAAATGTTAATGCCCTGACTATATATAAAAAAAATATTCTTCATTCTTGCTCATTGTGCTTTTGGACTAGGAGACAGTCGGTCTGAGTAAAACTGTAAACGAATTTCAAAACATAAATATTAAGTAAGTAAGGTTTTTTTATTAAGACTGAATTGAAAATGTGAACGTATAAAAATTTGTATTATCTGTGACTATTTTGCAAGCTTCTTGTTTGACTTCAAAAAAAGAGGCTATGAATTGGACATTTTTGTGGTATCTGCAACGAATTAGAGAAATAATAGAAGTCGAACACAGCTCAAAAAGTGATTCAACGCAAAGTACAACTATATGGGCGGGGCGTAAAAAGTACAACTCACCCGCCGCTCAGTCACACAACGCGCTCAGCGACAGATGCACGCATCGTTTGATATTTAAAAATATCCAAAATAATATAGTTAACGGACAAAAATGACCTTTTGTGTGGTAAATTGGTGTAAAAATGGAAAGAAGGCAGTAAAAAGCAGGAAAAACTTATCACAGCTAACTAATATTAATTTAAACCAAATTATATAATTTCGATTTTAGTTGACATTAAATACATAAAAATACAGGGTAAACTAGGCATGGCTTAAACAATGTTATTTTGGTCGTTTATTGCATTCGCATTCGATTAGGTAACGTTATATTTATTTTGTATACTAGCTAAACCCACGGCTTCACCCCCGCTACAAAAATGTTATTTTTGTACAATAAATAAAAGCATTTGTTTTTGAATTAAATCAATAATGACTTTTGATAAAAGTCTAAAGAAAGAAAGAAAAAACCTCTAAAGTGAAGAATTCACCTGACCCGGCCCCCCCGGCTCGGCCTGATTCGACCTGATTCTGGCATCGCGCTTTTATCACCGCACGAGCCGACACCGATCGAAAACCCAGGTTTATACGACTAATGTCCAATTATGAAAAATTACAAATATTATAGACGTCCAATCATAAAAATGCCCATTCGGAAAATAGTCCCCTCATAAAAATGTCAAATCGTAAAAAGGTCCAATTTGAAAATTGTCCATTCTAAAACGTCCATTCGTAAAAATGTCCAATAAAGTTTTATTTTATCCGTGGTTCTATCAATAGCTAATCCCGTAGTCCTATTAAAAGTGTCACGTACCTAGTGAACAATCTTTATTTCCAATGCAATGACAGCTGTCAAACTTGAAACGTCAATATCTCGAAAAATACTCGTCCTAAGCAGACGCTGTCATAGAAGAAAGCCCATTACACACGACGCTATACTATATCTTGCTATATGACTCCTGGTACCATATAGCATCGCATAGCAAGGCCTTGCTATACCTCGCTATACCTTGCTATATTATTTTTAGTGATGGCCAGGTTACTGATCGGAACTATATTTTTTAATAGTTCATTCTTTGTGATTGAATCTTGAGTCGATCATTGATATCAAATCAAGTGACTTTACTAACATTACTTTTTCATATTTACAAACGTACACACGTACACACGTTTACGTACGTATATTTGGAATAACTTGGCAACAATTTCTATGAGAGCGTTTGAATAGGTATATTAATACAAAAATATAAAAAAACGGACAAGTGCAATTTGGAGTTGCCATATACTTGTGTGGAAAAATGTTATTAACATAATATATTACGAATAAATACGTATTTTAATAGTTTAGGTATCTGTTCTCTTATCCCACACAATAATGATAATTATTAAAGTTTCATTAATGTAAAGTGAAAATTACTCATAAAATAATTATTAAATACTTATTTTCATGTTATGTAGATTGTTTTTTTAATATATGTTAGCTATACTTCAACTGTTCTATAACCTTCACGGAGTTCCAGTTGCTTTTTTACGGCTTCATTATCGGATCAATTCAATGTTACCAAAATATAGCATTATCACCAGTCTTACTTACCTAATAAGTGTATGCACAATTTCCACTTTGTGCCTCCTGCGATGAATGATATAAGTTGAAAACCGTTGTTTAAAAGAAATACAAGTGTTAAAATATACAATAATTAACTGCTTTTAAAAATCGTCATAAATTAGTGATAAAACTAACCAACTTATTTTAATCTAATCGAAATTAATAAGAGAAATAATCTGAAATATTATTATCGTACTTTTCTGTACATAATTAATAGTAATAGGCACTAATAAGTCGAATATTTTTTATATAAAAACCTATAAAATGATAATGTATGTTATTTATATTACCACCGATTTATTTTACGGTGACTGTGTAAAACTTTATCAGGATTTTGGATGAGCGTGATTGCATGTACATAGGTGAATGTGTGTTTACGTACATAGGCATGCAAGTGACTCACATATCCTATCTAAGCAGAAAACGAATGCAGTCTAACTGGAAGAAATTCAAAGTGGTTCTTAATGCGAGCAGGTGATCGAGTTTGCGTATCCAAATCATTTCTCCTGTTCGAAATTAAATCACATTCGTACGTTTGCTTCACTAGACGTATTTATTTCATGTGGTTATCTGCTATTTATATCTATTGCATCTGTGCAGGACTTGTACTGTACATCTTTATATCCGAGAAATTGGACTGTATTGTTTATGCTTGCGCTAGCAAGCAGCATCCGAGAATTCCTAAAAGAAAACGCTTTATATATTTTTTGCTTTTTTTCTCTCTTCTCTCTTCTCTCTCTTCTCTCCTGGTTTGTTCTACATGAAGAGTTTTTTTTTATAAACAAGCCAATCAAAACTAACCAACCGTCAGGTTTTGGAGATTTTGTTGCTATACAGAAAATCACGACACGGGGGTCTATTTTATTTCTCCTTCCTATGCACTTTCATATATGCACACTCGTTAAAGGTACATACCACTTTTCATCATTTTAAAGCTAGTTCCTTGTTAATATTTTTAGGAAGTAGGTACCAGGAGTACCAGGAGTAGGAACGGAGATTCAATCACTTTGATTGCATATAGTTCCAATGATTCCCCAACACTACTTAAACAAAAGAATTTGACAATGTATTCTACATAAAGGATGTTTCTTTTTTTTTTCCTAGATTTTGGTTTCCTTCAAATCTGCTCCTGGTAAACTTAAAAAAAATGACGTTTCAAAATTCGTCAAAAAAATCCAGAAAAATTTATTCTAAATTAACATCGTTTACTAAAAGTATGACTCACGTTAATCAAATAAGATCAATTCATGTTGGATTTGACCGACTTTATCAGAGGATTCTCGACTACATCGGCCAAATAGCATAGGTAGAGAAACTCATTGCCGGAAAATCAAAGGAAAGCGGACTCAGGTCGTAGTCCAATGCGTTGGTCAGATCAGATCCGCACCACCCTTGAAGTTGCTGTTGTCCTGTTGTCTTTTGGCTCCTGGCTATGAAAATCGCATCCAACCAACCCAGATAGCGATCTATCATCAGATATCAAATCCTCCAAAGGAGGGGACCATCCATGACTTCATCCATGACTCCCAGTAATGGGCAATATGACAAGGACAAGAAGAACTCCAAACGTTCAGTTTCCTAGTAAAAATGTCTAGACAAACTATAAAATAATGATTTGTTAAGCTATTGCATAGCTTTTTTTTTTCTCTTTAGAGGTACCTACAAAACCCTTGAAACATGTGTTTGCATTATTAAAGATTTAACTGACAATCACTTTTGTAAAAAAAACCATGGCAACCTCCTGGTATGTATTTTTTAAAAAATTGAGAAAAAAATCATGAATTTTTTTACACATTCTGTATAAGACTCAAAATTGACATTGTCAACAGACATGTTGCTGTAAAACCATACAATTTGGCAAATCCCATATGAACTAGATTAAAAAAAAATGCGTAGCCATTTTGTAACATGACTTAGCCGGTTAAGCGAAAGTCTACTGCAAGGTATTCAAAGGTCTAAGTTATTCGGACAAATAATCATTATGCATAAAAAGAGCTCCTATTACAAGTAAATAGGAGGTGAAATTTAAAATACAAATTATATTACTTTGCTTCGTAATGCTAACAAAAAGACCTGCAAACACAAGAAAATATTTAATATATATAAAAAACTTTTTTTTCTAATTTGTTACACAGCGGTTAAACATTTGCTACTATTTAGTTTAATATATCGCGTAGGTAATAGGAGTTTGTTTTATTTTGTCTCGGTAATACAAATCGGCTTAGTCATTTTATCACCTAGTCAAAATGAAAAATGGCGGATTCTACGCATCAACTGTAAAATATAGCGCGATATCGCGCTATATGTCATTTATAGCTACGTGTGTGACGGATGCCGATTTGTACTGAAGCTATGCCGCGCTATAAGAAGCTTTATAGCGCTATATAGCGACGTGTGTAATGGGCTGAAATGAAAAAACTTTAAGATCTTCCAGATTTTGAGATTTCAAGTTTGACAGCTGTCATTTGAAAGGTAGATCTCCCCAAGACCTTTCATTTCTTCTATGACAGCGTCAAAAATAAACCAATTCGTGTTGGGCATTATTCTTAATTGGACATATTTCATTTTGGACCAAATTCATGTTGGGCATTATTCGTGTTGGATATTTTTCCTAGTTGGACGTAAGCCATGTTGGACCAAATTAGTGTTTAACCAAATTAGTATTGGACATTAATACTAGTTGGACATTTTGGATTTTGGACATTTGTCGTACAAACCGATAAAACTTATTCCATATTCTTTTTGGGGATTCTAACCACCTCTGTACCAAATTTGGCAATTTTGCCATTACCTTGTCGAATGCTTCGTTCTATGGTTGTACTCCTCATGACATCCCGCATGGTTGATAAGATATTCGCTTTGTTTCAAGCATACCCAGGTTACCCTAGTCTGACTAAAAGAATATATATGAGTTGCCCGTATGGCAATACCAAATTTAACTATAAACAATTTTGATACTTTAATTATTAAAAAAAAATTGCTACGGTACTTGGTCATTGACCTCTGTTTAATCAGATAAGTAGCTCTGGCGCGAAAAAGTTACACACATACTCAACATAAACCAGACATGCGTCTAATAATGATACTTTTATAAAATGATAATAAAAGACGATGTGTTATATGACACAAATATAATATTAAAAATACATAAAATAAAATGATAAATCGTTAATTTAAGGTAATCCAATTCTTTATTTTTTGCGACGGGGTGGTCTTTTAGATGTCTCGTAACTCGTAGGCAGGCATTTTCCTTTATTTTTAATACTTTCCAAAACAAATTTTCTGACTGATGATTTCGATTCGCCTAGAAAATACAAAATAAATAAGATTAATATCATTGTTTAAAAGTAAAAAAGGCGTACCAGTATGGTAACAGTAAAATAGGTGCCATGAATATAATGTTAAAAGAAATTCCCAAATAAAGTAATTGTATTTATACTTGTACGTAGGGACATCTAATACATTAAAACAAAATAAAAATGCCAAGTGCAAGTCGGACTCTTTTGAATTGAACTCTTTCTATGAAATATATACAACAAAAACGGAAAAAAGCACTTTGTTGTTTGGTAGCCCCTTTTTTATTTTATTTCTATTTTTAGTATTGCAACAAAAATACATCCGTGAAAATTTCAACCTTCTAACTATAACGGTTCGTGAGATGACAGACAGACAGACGAACGGACAGCGAAGTCTTAGTTTTATGGTCTCGTTTTCCCCCTATGGGTACCTCATTAAACTTGGACAACATGAAAAGTATCAAAAATTGTCAGTCAAACTATAATATATTTTATGACTTTACTTGTAAACAAATAGATAACACAAAATAGTTATTTATGGACAAAATAAGGATTATTTTACGTTTTCAACGATGAGATTCAATGAGCTTGATGATGTACTGTTAATCCAACTTAAACGTACCTGATATATACGCTGTTCTCTTAAAAACACTTAGCCAAAGCAGCAACCACTTTTCTATTTGAAACTGCTGCATACGCCGTATATATACATTGTGTAATTCATTTGGCAAGCACCGCCACGGATTATTTTACACATTTTCATCAATATTATTGTAAAAAAACTTTGAAATAACTTATATTAGTCACTAAAAATACGATCTGCTGTTGTTGAACTGTTATTGTTTACATTTTTTTTGTCAAATTTGATAGAAGTAGTTTGAAAGAAATAGGTAGAATGTTGCCATTTTTATTTTAGATTTTTCTCATTAAATTTGTACTCCTTCGTTTTGTCCATCCCGTTTGCACATGTTGATTGAATATTTCTGTTTCACTCAACACTACCCGACTAAGTAAAATGACACCCCAAATGAATGAATGGGCGAGTTCATGTACGGAAAATAAATTTAGCATGGTTATGCCTTATCAATGTCCGTGTGTCGCGTGAGTATTATAATTTAGTGGTGTGAGTTTGGGACCACGTTTTTGCGGAAAAACTAAGGGAGTTACAGGGAGTTGGGTATCTGCGAGAAATGTACATGGGATACACAATCGTTTTTAAATCTTCCAAACGTTACCAAATTTAAGAAACGTATGTTTATGTTGGTCATCGCATTTCTGTTAAAGTATTCATCCCATCTTGACCATTCTTTTGTAATTATGTTTAGTCTAAATTAGGGATAAATGCAAGTTTAATCAAAATTGGTTCCGTAGTTTTTAAGATATGTATTTAAACGTACGTAACTAAACTACTTTAAAAAGTCAACCGCACATTTCGTGCTCGCTTAAAGTAGGTTTTTAATTTTTTTTAAATTTTTATAATTTGCTTGATTTTCAGAATGAAAGCCGTAATAGTATTATGCTTTGTCGCCATGGCAACAATAGCCGCGGCCAAGTCCAACGGAGACAAATACACAGCTAGATACGACAATATCAATGTCGCCGAAATCCTCAAGAACAAGAAACTACTGGAAGCTTACATTAACTGTGCCCTTGAAAAGGGCAAGTGCACGGCTGAGGGCAGGGAACTGCGATGTAAGTACCACATCATCATCATCATCATCATCTCAGCCAAAGGGCGTCCACTGCTGAACATACCCCCCCCCCCCCCCTCCCCTTTGCCTCCCCTTTGGACTTCCATATACATATACCGGTTGAAAGCGCATCCACGCTGGATGTGCTTTTTATAAGGTTTTTATTTTCGGTGACCTTTATATGGTCGTCTATCTACCTTGTGGTGGTACCTTATGGACTAATGCGCCTCATCTGGTAAAGTTTGGTTAACTAATGCCTGACGAACAGCTGACACTCCAGCTAAATAAAACTGGATAAAGTTTGTACCATACCTCCGGACTGCAGAGTCTAGTCGGGTGTGAGAGGTAAAATAAAATCTAAAGTTTGACCAAAATAAAATTCTAAAACGTAAACATCTTTGAACATTCCTTATTCATAGATGAATACAATATCTAAATTAATGATGCCCAACATATTCTTACGAGAATTATTAAAAACTTTTCCTCTTTTTTTGAAACTCGTTTAATAATTAGTCGGACCTCTTGAACTATCATTGTCTTACGTTTTTTGTCATGTTTTTGGCAAATTGCGCGGTTTCGGTTAGTTGTTTAAAAAATACATGCAGAGGCAATTAAAATTCTTTACACGTATAAAATCTTATTGTAATAATACTATTGGTTTCATTACCGTTAAAGAATAGATTAGATTAGATTTTTTTTTATACGAGATAGGCCTACGTTTGACCACATCCCACCTGATGGAAAGTGAAAATGCGGTCGACGATGGATCACGTAAGATGCCTAGAAAGGTACCTATTCCCACGTGCCTTGAAGATACCCAAGTTGTACCGCTCGGGAAACACGGATGACGGCAAAGTGTTCCAAACGCGACGTTCTCATTAAGAACGACGAAGCAAAACGCTTGGTGCGGGCAGTAGGTAACGCCACTAAGTAAGGATGCCGCTTTGCCGTCTGCCGCGACGTCCGTCGGTAGAATGGGCTTGGATGAATTAGTTCGTGTAATTCCTGCGCACACTCTCCAAAATGAATCCTATAGAAGACCGATAACGAGGCGACCATTCTACGGTGTTCAAGGCTCTGCAGCCGAGATTCCGTGAGCTTTTGGTCATCTACAAGCTTTTTGGCACGTCTCTCAATCGACTCCAGTGTCTGAAGCTGGTATTTGGCAGTACCATCCCAAAGATGAGAACAGTACTCCATACACGACCGGACTTGTGCTTGGTACAGCGTTAGCAGCTGTCCCGGTGTGAAGTATTGCCTCACCTTTGCCAAAATACCCAGCTTCCTGGCAGCCAATTGAGCCTTAGATTCGATGTAACTCCCAAAATTAAGGTTAGACGTGAGAGTAACTCCTAGTAACTCAAGCTGGTTAGTTATCGGTAAAGAAACATTTTGGAAAGAAGGAGCTTCGTTGAATAGACTCCTTTTAGCGGTAAATAGACACGCCTGGGTTTTTGTAGCGTTAAACTTAACCAAATTTGCTACTCCCCAATCGGAAACAGCTTTTAAGGCCAAGCTCATACGCTCGACCAAGGCCTCTTTGCATGACTGGATTTCATCTCCGTTGGCTCTAGCGCTAGATGTATATCGCTCAACTACCGTGCTGTCGTCTGCATACCCAACAATACCTGGCTTAAGCAGGTCATTGATGTGCAGCAGGAAAAGTGTAGCAGAGAGAACTGACCCTTGAGGTACCCCAGCATTAATAGCTAATTGATCGGACGAGCTGCCGTCAACGACTACTCGAATCGATCGTTCCCTCAAGAAGTCTGAAATCCACGCGCATAAGCCAACGGGTAACCCGAACGATGGAAGCTTACCGACAAGGCTGTCATGCCAGACCCTATCAAAGGCCTTCGAGATGTCAAGAGAAACAGCGATCGCTTCTCCGTGTTTCTCGATGGCCTCACTACAGATGTGGGTGACATACGCAAGAAGATCCCCAGATAACACCATTCTACCGTCTGAGGAGTGATGTCCCAACATTGCTGTGCTTCGGTAGGAGGGCACTGTAGCTAGTGAAATTACTGTGCTGAAGAGTCTTAGCATCTTATGACTCTCAAGTAAGAAGCGTTGGCGCAGTGAACCTTTGTAAAATACTGTGCAGCACTGTACTAATTATGGGCAGCGTTATCTCTTACCATTAGGAGAGCGTCTTGCTCATCTTCTTACTTCGATGTATAAAAGAACTAATAAGTTTACTACTATACTAATACTATTACTATAATAATGTGTCGCTTGGTCTAGGGTTTAACTAACATAAAAAAAATCACCAAAATTCACTTCAATCAGCTGCTCTAACACGTTAAATAGTTACACACACATACACACAAATTTTATAAATATAACAAATTTATAAACAAAATTTTATACTACGAGTATTAATATGATCACGTTCGAAACCTTTCCGAAAATTCAAGCAAAGGTTGACTGTAATAACAATTACATTTAACCAATTAAATCTAGCAGGAAAATTCTTTGTAACTTCCACGAATATGATTAAAAACTTTAGCTGTAGAGTAATTATTTCTGGTTATATATACACAATCAAAATAATAATAAAACATTGTCGAGATCCGAGGCATCTATTTATAGCACGTAAATAACTGTAGGTGATTGCTTTTTCTATAAGATTTATTCATTGCTATTTTTAGAACAGTTTATTACGATACGAGTATATCTTGTTTTCAATTCAAAAGTTGCAAGATGTTTATATTTAGCTAAGAGTAGTCCGACTGCTTAGCCTCAACTATAGTCCCATATAGTCATAGTCAGAAGAAAGTACGAAACATGTCCTGAATAGAAAGAGAACAGTTACATGCGCCGTGGTCACTAGTAAACAAATTTATATTTTAAAGTTCATCATATCGTGGGAGCGAAGAATCGTACACCGTGTGAATGCTCTTCACGCGGTGTACGCCGAAGCAATAAGCCACGTGAAGCGAATAAAAAGCCTAATATTATACATAAATTTATTTTATTTCCAGCTCACATCAAAGAAGCCCTAGAGACGTACTGCGAGAAGTGCACAGAGCCCCAACGTGATGGTACCAGGCAAGTGATCGGCCACCTCATCAACCACGAGCCCGAGTTCTGGACCAAGCTCACCAAGAAGTACGACCCTGGACACAAATACGTCGTCCGGTACGAGAACGAACTGAGGGCCGTCAAGGCATGATATGGATTAGATTATTGGATTGACTGAATAAATTATGGTTTATTTTTAATTATAACATGTTTTATTTTATTATGGCAAGTATTTTGCTGCAGGTCAAATGATCTAAGGCAATACTTTGCTTCGTCTTTCATTATGAGAACGGCGAAGCTATGGAACTCGCTACCGTATTCAGTGTTTCCCGAATGCTGTAAAGTGGGTTTGTTCAAATCAAGAGTGAATAGGTTTTTACTGAACAAGCGTGCTACAACTTTGACTGCATAGTCACTTACCAACAGGTGAGATTGCGGTCAAAGGCTTGTTTAGTATGCTATAAAAAATAATTACTTCGCGCAAATGTTGTCGAGAAGAGACAAAAAATATCTCAAACAAAACAAAATGTTAAAAGTAGGTATAATTTGACAAACCTTTTATATGGTCCTACCAACAGTATAAAACGCTTAATTAATTTTATTCCATCTTGTACTTGTAGGTACATAGGTATCACACAGCTTTAGGTATTCCTAGTATGTTTAAATTAGCGAATTATTCTCGAGTTTTTGTGTACAAAAACGAAGTGTTCTTATGAGTTATGACGTTGTTTCCATAAACCTTGACGCATGGTAGCTTAGGTATAGTATTTAAAGGGTATATAAGGCTTCAATCACACTGAAAACCTACCATGAATTTTAGGAGCGCATAGGTAGCGCAACTATTCTAGTACTACTAGGCTAGTATAGGTACTAGTAGGCTTCTCATTGATTTTTTTATCGTAGATAGACTTTCATTTCCCAGCGCCCAGCAGTTTTACCCGCTGTACATACTAAATTTTGTGTTACTTCAGGGTCTAAGCTATCTCTATACCAAATTTCAGCTCATTCGGTCTGCCCGTTAAGGCGTTGTGAAGTAACAAACATACACACTCACACACACTCTCATTTATAATATTAGTGTAATGACAATAAATAATAGTATTTGTACGAAAACTAAAGACTTAATGTTAGGAGGATGAGGATGTAGTGTGAAAAGCATTATCCGAATTCGGTCTGTCATTCATATTATTGCTGAGTCGGATTGGGTTCATTTCGGCAGGCATGCTGGGCACTGGTAATTTTAATAATAAAATGAAGTTAAATTACATATAATACATTTTATTATTTATATTACTTTTAAATATATAGGTTCATACAAAAAATAAATTATATTTTGATTAAATATATAGGTAATAATACAATTACACAATAAAAAATGTTTTGGATATTTTGGAATTTTGGTGTTTTAGTTGCCATTTTATAACTACGTACAATTTCTATTAATTTTATTCTCATTAGTTTTCAAAATTGCAAATCATAATGTAGTATTTTATCATTTATTTCAATATATTTATAGATTTGTACAAAAACTGTAAGTTTTGTACAATGTAATAAAAAAAATATAGTGATTCAAAAACCCTCGCACATTTTATGATGACTTTGATGATAAGTGATTCACTTTGTTAAATTACTACAACTTCTGTAACACATTTTTCAGACATATTTATCAGATAGATATTTGAATGTTAGTATAGGAGGTATCTAATTTTGAATACTAAATCAATATAAAATATTACTATTTTATTTTCTTCTCACATCTTATGTGAGAATTATGTTATCTATGTTACTGTAGAACACCGATTAAAAAAATAATGTTATTATGTACTAATTATCAGCAGCAAGAAAACCCTCGTAAGTTTCCTTGAACTTGTCTCCTGGGTCGTATTTGGCCTTCAGTTGTTCCCAGTAGTCCTTCTCGTTAGATTTGATGTAGTTTATCACTTTTCTTGCTTTAGTTCGTTGCTTTTCCGTGCATTTTTCGCAAGCTGTCTGCATGGCGTCCTTTACATTGACTGAAAAAATATAAAAAGATGAATAACAAAACTTTATTGAAACAAAAAATTTACATCAAAAACTTTAAACTCAAACAAAATATCTATAATATTATCTAAGTGTTACAAATTGGGAGTCTTATCGCTGATAGCGATCTCTTGCGGACAACCGTAATTATTTGTTTAATTACTTTTGTTTCAAGTGCATTATAAAAGGAGAAAAGGAAACTTTTTTAATATACATTATGTTCACACGCGAAAACGCCTGGATCAATTCATAGCAATGTCTAATGTTTGTGCTCCAATAATAATAGTTTTACGACATTAAATACCACTTAAAAGACTTGAATAAATATTTACAACCTATAGCATCTCTTTAAAATGAATACAGCTATATGATGTACAAGTAAATTTGAAGAAAAAAATATTAGATCTCGAATTAATACAGGAAAAGACTTTCACACACTATTTATTATCAAAATTATACCTAGGTACATTTATTTGCAAAAAATAGATTTTATATATCTTTTGAATATTTTCAACTTTTTTCACTTACTTTTTATCTCCTTCCCTTCAGCTGTGCATTTACCCTGATCCAATACACATTTCATATAAGGCAGCAGCAACCTTCTGTTGGCGATAATTTCATCCACATTCAGGTCGTCATATCTGTCTGTATATTGATCGGCTACACTCAGGCTAGATATGGCTATCAAGCCACATAAGATTATGAGGTTCATGCTGAAACAAGTTAAATAAAAATAAAACTTTTTAATAACAAGCTTATATTTATTATTACCATCTAGCACCAAATTACTCGTCAAGACTAATCAAATGAGCCCAAACCCGATTGGGTTGCGCCGTTTAATTACAGAGTTCCCAGCTATCATCAGATCGGCTCGATGTCATTATAATATTGCATTGTCATCCGATGCATGCAAAATTTCAGCTCAATCGGAAACCGGGAACTGGGTCAAATACAACTTGTAAGATTTGATTATAGACAAACACAGACAGGTGAAAGTAAATAAAAGCTTGGTAAAAATGAGTTTAGGTACATGTGGCCAATGTATATCTCTCTACCATAGGCAACGAATTAGGGAAATAAACCATAGGTCTATTAGATTAAGGTATTTATTTAGTTTTGAAGTTATTTTAATCAGTTATTGTAAGTTTAGGTTAGATCGACTAAATATTGCCTCTAAAGGAGCATAATATGACGATTGCGGGTATACAACATATAAGAAGTCGAGACTTTTCTTAAATTTGTCATGTTATGTGTTGGTGGATTACGCGATAAAGTTAAGAATTGCCTTTTTAACTTAACCGTTCTATGACTCAAAGAATATTTAATTTTAATAAGTAATTTTAGTCGGTTAATAGTGATACACCAGTCAGAGTTAACAGAATAACTAAAATATTATCGTAAAAAATGTGTCAAAAATTAACTTTTTGTATTTGGGGGTAGAAAGTAAGCTAGTATAATATATTTTAGATAGTAAGGTTGGATAAAAATGAAATTAAGGGTATAAATCTGGGATATAACATAATCTATGATCAATAAAAAAATATACACACACTTCAGTCAAGGAATGTAGTCTCTTGATAAATGTCGAATAAAGAACTGGAAGTGTTCATAAATTCTATCATTTTATATCCTACAAGATACTGTGAAAACGTCTTCGAGAAAATGTTGCGGAAGATACTGAAAGATTAAGGTAAGACTTTGTCACAATAAATTATTTTATTATGAACTTCGCTGCGCCTAACAAAAATTTAGCAGTGTTGCTCACTATTTGCAATATATTATACATTTATTATTTATATAAACCTACCTCTTAAATCACTCTATATATATCAATGAAAACCGCATCAAAATCCGTTGCGAAGTTTTAAAGAAATAGACAGATGCGGGAAGCAACTTTATTTTATACTATGTAGTGAAGAGTGGAAAAGGAGCTACTTTGCGGAAATCCATTATAATTTAAATATTGATAAGTTTTTATTGGGGTTAGTTGAGGTCGAAAAGTGCTCGAGTGGAGACCACGGACTAGCAAACGAAGCGTAGGACGTCCACCCACAAGGTAGACAGACGACCTTATAAAGGTCGCCGGAAGACGCTGGATGCAGGTAGCTTCCAACCGGTACATATGGAAGTCCAAAGGGGAGGCCTATGTTCAGCAGTGGACGTCCAATGGCTGAGATGATGATGATGAAGTTTTTATTGGTAATTCTGCTCTAATTATTTAAATAACCGGGGGTATACTTCCCTTGCAGGTCGACTAGGTGGGTACCCCAACAGTGCCAGTTATTCTACTGCCTGAGCTGTAAAGTACAAATATTACTGTGCTTCGGTAGGAGGGCACTGTAATATGTAAAATGTAAATAAAATATGTGTTGTTTAAAAAAAATCTAACGCGAAACCGTTTGGTATTGGGGACCAATGGACTAACTAAATTTCCCATTCAGTAAATTTGAACTCCATTGAGTTGTAATCTAAAATTTAGTGAATAAGCACTAAATTTAGTGAACATTTCTGCTTGTGACAGAATTTAAGGACCGACTAGGTAAATTGTTTCTTTATTTTCTTAATAAGACATGGTTCTAAGTTGTAAGTGCATTAAGTTTGCACAGAACCTATTGTTTATGGTTAATTGTGTAAGGGCTTAAAGTGCACCGATTACGATGTAATTAGATCGCATTACTCATGAATATAATTAAAGTTTTATTGTTACATTTTATTGACTGATCATCATTCAAATGCAAATAATGCATTTTTTATTGAGGTACAAAGAAAAAAAAAGACAAGCAAGACGCTCTCCTGATGGTAAGAGATAACCCTGCCCATAATTAATACAGTGCCACCCAGGATTTTACAATGATGTAATATTCTAGGTGCACTGCGTCAACGCTTTCTACTTAAGAGTATAAGATGTTAAAATTATTTACGTTGTTTAATATATAATAGAACATAACGTTAAATGACTTCAACATTATGGGTATATATCCGACAAAAGAATTTATATCTCTCAAATTAAATCAAAACTCAAAATTTTGGCTACAATGGTGCATTATTTAGTTGTATTTTAAGTTCGAAAACATTATAAAAGTTGGCAAAGTTAATTTAGTTTATACTCATATGTCCCAGAGTATTTTTACCATAATGAACTTCTACCTAATTAGTGTGGAATTTATGGGGTTTGGTGTAAAAGAGTTTTTTTTTGTATGATACACTCACAGATAAGTATATCAATATATTACAATCTAGCCTTATTAGACTAATAAGTAATTTAGTTCTAACTTATATTGATAAAATGAGTTTATCTAAGAAAGTGTCCAATAACACGTATTCTTACTGTCTCTATCACATCATCTCATAGCTAACATATAAGTTAAAATATAGATGTAAAAGAGTAGCAAACATTTCTACAGTTTCATATAGTATCTAATGGTGATCGCACATCTATCCGCATCGACCGCGCCGAAAGCATTCTGTATAGGAAATCTTCCGATTCGGACGATTCGACTCCAGCAAGTGTGCGAGGTTTCATGACAATTCATATAAAGAATTCGAAATTCTATTCGTTCAGCGTGGTCTATGCGGATAGATGTTCTTTCACCTTTAAGGTCAATTTTAGGTTCATCATTAAAGTACACCTTTATTGATGTCGTAAGTTTTTATTACTTTAAGTATAAAACGTTTTAATAAGCCTATAAAAGTGTTTTTTTTTTATTTTATTATGTGTGTTCAAGCCACGTAATGTACATTTAATAAAAATACTTAACTAAATATGTCGTTAATTCTGTAGAAAAGTACTTTACGACCTATTCTCATACCTACTAAATATAAACAAAAAGTTCAGTAGTTTTAATATTTAATTGTTAGGTGATGTAAATAATTAGATATAGGTATATAACATAATATAAAACAAAGTCACCTCCCGTGCCTGTCTGTCCATATACCTATATATGCTTAGATATTTAAAAAAATGCAACGGATTTTGATGCGGTTTCTTTTAATAGATAGATTGATTCAAGGGGAAGGTTTATATGTTTAAAACATGCATAATATCGTAGAGAAACACTGCTAATTTTCCGTTAGACGCAGAACCCAAGGTGAGTTTTGGCCTCCGACAATAAGGGCCTGCAACTGGTTCTATGTATTTGTGGGTTCTATCCTGTCCCACTTCTCGCCAGTTTTCAACTTTCAGGGCGTGCACATCCCTAGCGGGGGTCTTTTCTCCGGGTATTCAACACTGGAAGGATGATTATTTTAAATAAGTTCTAAAAACATAACCGATATTTTATATTGGTTTTAGTATACGTATGTACCTACCTACATCTACAACCATGTGTTTACCATATTTAAAAATAAATAGTCAAAGATAGAATATTTTATAAAATCGGGAATCACAAAATTAAATCATAATAGTTTCCCAATTTGGTTTAGCGCCTGTAAAATATTGCATGCAATCCACGGGCGTTGAAATCTTTTACTTTACAACTCATGGTGCAATGGAAATTTTGTTATTTAGCTATAATTTGTGCGTTATAACTTTTTTCTAGCTTAAATCATATAAAAATAGACAAAGAAAATGCCATAAAATATATTCGAATCATATCATTATGCTAAAAGTGGACAGCGCTTATCCACTTATAAATTGCATATCTATTGCTCCTTAAATGAGAGCAGATGTTGTTCGGTTGATAGTGTAGTTTGAAAATGGTTTGGTGAAATGTGAATGGCTGGTAAATAAAAATCTACTACATTTTTCACCAGCTTGTATTCTAGACATTTACCTATGCTATTTTCCAATAAGCAAAACCACTGGGCAATGCCAGCCAGTATAATAAGCACGCATTGTGGCGCAGCGCTCCACTCTTGAGTTTTGGCGTCCTATACGAGAACATGTCTCTCTTTCTGATTTTGGACTACCTCTTGCCAGTCAGTTTACAGAATTTGATACTAGAGTATAAATTTACAAACATATAATTATAATTTAAAATAAACATATCTTTTAAAATTATCCCGCGCCATGACGGCTTGACCAGGGTAAAGAAATATTTCCGTGGCTTGACAGTCATTTGTTTTCTTCTCAAAATTAGGGTAAGGGGCTGCGCAGACGACAGACTATCCATGACGCACTTTTTAGTCTGTGAAAATAGAACCTATGCAATTATATGCAGTAACGCACACGACGCGCAAAAAGTCCGGCGCACAAATAATCCGTGAAATTCGGGCAGACCGCACCGCGCCGCGCCGCGCCACTCCGCACAAAAAGTGTGTGAAAAAAATGGAACGTTTGCTTCAACGCGCGCTAACGCAGACGGCACACACTTTAGTCGGCAATCTGCATTTGCTAGGGGTGGACGTAACGCTTCTTTCTTCTTCTTTTTCTGTACTTCATGTACAAAATAATACTTCGCGATCTCTGCACGATTTCCATAGCGTCTACGTCCAGCCCTGGATTTACACTAGGGGCATTCGGGGCGAGTGCCCAGGGCGGCAAATTTTCAGGGGGCGGCAAATTTACTGAGGGCGGCAAATTTCGAAACGAGAAAAAAATATTCAATCCATAAACATCCGATGTTGAATAAAAATTTGTATTCTCAATCACGCTGGTTATTATTATAATTTTTTTTGCGCTCATAATAAGAAGTCTGGAATACTGGCCACTCAAACTCAAGATTTTTGCTCCAAACGAGCTATCCCGTCCACTTTTCGTAGCAAGACTTTTCTCGGCACTTGCAGCTAGTTGCTCGCCTTCTTTTTTTTATTTTTGGCACTCAAAACGAACTACGCACTCACTTTTTGCAGTCAGATATACAAAATTTTCTTGGTGCTCGCAGCTAGCTTCTCGCGCTTTGAATAATATTTTTTTCACTCACAGCGATTTTGGCACTCAGGGTGAAGTATGCGCCCACTGTTGTGTAGTCAAATATACAAAATTTTCTCGCTCGCAGCAAGCTGCTCGCAGTCTTTTTAGTCAACATAATATTATAATTTTCTTGCCACTCCAAGCGAGTCTTACGCACACCTGTCGTAGACAGATAGATAGGTAGATAAAACAATTTATTGAAACATTGAAAAATAAACTTAAACATAAAAACCCGGTATTATAATCTATGTGTCACAATTCACAATCAGCGGTCTTATTGTAGTTAGCATTATAAAATTTCTCAATTATAATTTCTCTTTTTCAAAGCAAGCTATACACACAGCTTTCGTAGTTAGATGTATATATTTTTTTTATAAATATTCATAATTACGTATAATATGAAAGAACTCGACAACAAATTTCTTAGCAAAATGTCTAGCCGATGAGCGTTTATAAATAATATTTCGGCGGAGGGCATTTTCTCACTGCCCAGGGCGGCATTTTGGCTAAATCCGGGCCTGTCTACGTCCCTACAGCTCTGCCGACAGAATGATCGAAGATGTGCGTCGTGTGCGTTGAGTCTGTGAAAAATCCGCAACCGACTTTTTGCGCGCCATGCAGATTTTTTGTGCGCCGCAGACTCGATCGTACAAAAAGTGTGCCGTCTGCGCAGTCCCTAAGGGCGCGTGAGTCACTAGAGTTGCGATAGTGCTAGCACCTACGTCTAGCCATAGATTAGGTATATTCCTATCAATACTTTCCTCATCTTTTTTTTCAGTCGTATATTGGGACGTTCCACTATCTACTTAGCACTCGTCGCAAACTGGACAATAAAAGATAACACAGAAGAAATAATTAAAAAAAAAAAAAGGTAGCACTCCGGGAGTGCCGGCAGAAGTGAAAACTTCAATATTAACGTTGTGTTTAATTATAAGTATAAAAGTACTATCATTTATGAGGTAGAATACAATGTTTATTTATTGCGCTATCGTACACAAATATGACAATTTATATGTTGTTATTTATAATATTATATCGTTATTTATATATTACATTAAATTTTATCTCTCAGAAAAATCAACTTCCATCCATAATTTCGACGACTTTTACACCATCAACAGAGCAGCACACTCAGGCACGGTAGAAAGAGTGGGAGATACTAGTTCCTCTCCCTTCCCCTCGATCTTACGCTTTTTCGATCAGCATCACGTGACCCTGACGCGAGTTTTAAAGTTTTTACCCATACAAAAAAGTGCTCAGCGCCGCTAAAGAAGTTTTCACTTCAAAAAAGGTAGCACTCCGGGAGTGCCGGCAGAAGTGAAAACTTCAATATTAACGTTGTGTTTAATTATAAGTATAAAAATACTATCAGTACATTTTTTTAGCGATTGCGAATGGTCGCTACGGGCGGGCGCGCGCTTGTCTAAGCCCCCTGTGCCGCCTAAACAGAGCAGCACACTCAGGCACGGTAGAAAGAGTGGGAGATACTAGTTCCTCTCCCTTCCCCTCGATCTTACGCTTTTTCGATCAGCATCACGTGACCCTGACGCGAGTTTGAAAGTTTTTACCCATACAAAAAAAAGTGCTCAGCGCCGCTAAAGAAGTTTTCACTTCAAAAATAATGGAAAAATTTAATATTATCTACCTAAATCTTTAATTTGAAAGAAAGATAGAAAATATTTTATTTGCGCCAAAACAGACCAAACTAAAAACACTCTTACAACTTAACTACTATTACACTACTTAACTCTTACTACTTAATTTGCAAATTGTAAATTCTACAAATTTACATTAGGTACAAAATTCGTCATAATATCGAGCTAAGCTCTCTTAAGGCTATTTAATCTATGTAAATAATAAGTTTTCATTGACTAATCACCCTAATAATTAATTTTAATAAAAAAAACGAATGAAATTCATACGTTTAGAACTGATTTAAAGTTCTCATGTATTGTTAAGATTCGGTCTGCTACGTTCTTATAATTAGGTGCCTACTTACCTACATTATCGTTAAGTACCTATTTAATGAATACTGACAGAAATGACTGTGTAATCAAGTTAATTCATAGTTTTGTATGTCTTTACAGCAGTGGGTGACCTACAGTATGACATGAATCGTTTCAAAGTCAAAATGCATTTACTTCATCTCAGCCGTAAGACGCCACTGCTGAACATAGGCCTCCCCTTTGGACTTCCATATGTACCGGTTGGAAGCGACCTGCATTCAGCGTCTTCCGGCGACCTTTATAAGGTCGTCTGTCCACCTTGTGGGTGGACGTCCTACGCTGCGTTTGCTAGTCCGTGGTCTCCACTCGAGCACTTTTCGACCCCAACGGCCATCAGCTCTCCGCGCTAAGTGGCCTGCATTTACTTAATTCCTTTTAATTTAAAATTTATTTAGGACACCTAACACATAACACACATAGATTGACGTACTTAAGGCTATGAAATCACAACATTTGTGCTCCTGCATTTATAGGGTGCCACAGCATGCAATTGCACAGAATGCAATTTACTTAAAATTGTTGTCGATAAAACCTATGAGGGATTTATCCCGCCTTCTAAGTTTATTCAGATTCTATCTACTGATTTATCGTCGAAAATCACTTGATATGCTTGCTTGATTCAAAGGCTAACGTATAATGGTTGAAGAAAAATACCTAAAAAAAGCTATATAGTGGAGCACTTTTGCAAGTCAATTTTACGTTCTTCTGTGGGAAGAATTTGGTACTTATCCCACTTGCATCGCTTGGAGAATTGCTTAAAAATATCGATTATAAAGCGTAAACGTATTTTTTTACTGTCCATTGTATATGCAGCGTTCTCGGCCCAGTAGTCGTAAGTCCAGCTTGTATTACGGAAACCCCGGGTTTTAATTTCAGTGTGGCAAAGCTGAAAGACTGACATTTACCTTTTATAAGGATGAAACAGGGAAAGGAGATGTAATTTAATTACACTTAAGACAAAATATATCTAATATTAATGACTTGCCCTGTGTATGTTTGTTACTTTTTCACGCCAAAACGGGTGGACCAATTGACTGGAATTTCGTATAGCGATAGCTTAGACTCTAGAATAACACGTAGGCGTACAGCGAGTAAAACCGCTGGGCGCAGCTAGTAAATAAATAAACCGAGGGGTCAGCATTTACATAGTTTTATACACATTTACCAGACAATCTGAAAACTTCAGTATAATAATATTATACTCCTATAAGTTCACCTATTATAATTGGATTGACCCTTAGGGTAACAGGAAAACTAATTACCAGAGAATATAACCTCACATTAAATATTATTATCAGTCATAATAATAACATTATATAGCCTTAGATTATGTAAAATAATGTTTTCCTTGTCATTGTTTTTTCATACTAATCAATGATTTTATCTACATGTGTACCTATTATAATTATTGACCTAACAATAAATAAAGAATAATCCTTAGCATAATAGATCTAGGTAAAGTTACTTTACAGCACCTAACTTCTAGTATTTACCAAATTCAGGTAAAAAGTCCTAGATCAAAATAAAATAAATTTTGAAAATTAATAAAAACGTTTTTATTATTATAAAAGTCAATAATATAAAATCATTTAGTATGTTTAAGGCGAGTACACAAGTGGATTAAATAGCTGAGGATTGAAAGGAAATATAGTAACATTGATTATGAAGTTACAGCCTTTTAAATAAATTAAGGATACAGATCACAGAGAGCGAATAATACAATGTGTATACTGCCTTCAAGACACACATAAGGAGACATCAAGCCTAAATTACACGATTCAAACTGTCCTTTAAAAAATGGGTCAATCTTTGGTCCATATATCTTTAAATATGTGAATAAATACATGTCAATAGCGAGAAAGTAAGGAATCATAGTTACATGTTACATAATTATTGTTTCTTTTTAGAGTGCGTTTTACTGACGTAGCTAATCTGCTGCGCTAAAGAATAGGATTGACCACAGTGCTGGGATAGAGATATCAATAAGTTTCAAACACTGGTCAATTCAAGCACACTTCAACGCTCTGCATCAGTTGAAATCGAAACGCACCCAACCAAAGTAAATTAATTTTGAAACGTGTAATTAAAGCTTTGGGTTTAAGTATGACAGGCTCATTCAGGAATGACGATGCCTCTCTTCTTGGCTTCCTCTTCGTACTTGGTACGGTACTTGTGGTCGGGGTCGTACTTCTCTGTGACTTCCTTCCACTCATCCAGCTTGTTCTTGATGAGGTGATCGATCACCTTGTTGGCTCCGCCCTTCTGCGTGTCTGTGCACTTCTCGCATCCAGTTTCAAGAGCATCTGCTAGGTTATCTGAAAAGATTTAAAACATATGATAGTTAAAACATTTGTCTCTATTCCCCTCCTTGTTGTCGCTCCATCATTATAGGTTTTTATACTCCACAACACTGTGCAACTAAATTTACAATCATAACTTGTGTGGTAAACCTATATGTTGCCGTTTCTGGTTACCAAAAATACAATATAGGTTTTTCCTATTTCCAGCGACTGGTATATTCCTGGGACCCATAGTTTTACATGCTTTTCTAAACACGGTGGCGTTTTTTCGACTGAGGATGGTGCTCATCGATGGAGGTGTGTGCTTTGGAGCTATGGCATAATATGATCTTCTATAAAGTTAAGAAAGTTGCAGAACTTTTATGCATGATCATACGTGTTAGTTACCACAATCTTAGCCAATATTCTGCAGCAATTTACTCTGCTTGGAAGAGGCTAGGCACCAGGCGAGGAAGCTAATCGGCTGAGGAGACTAAACATCGTATATCTCTGGCTGATGATCACATTGCGTAGAACTCCGAACATATCGAATACGCTACACCAGTATCATACTAATGTAGATTACCATAATGGTATCCTAGACAAGAAATAGATCTCGAGGCAGACCACCACCAATGGTCAGACGAAATTCTCAAGTAGGTATGTCGGATAGAACTGGCTTAAACTCGCGCAGGACTGGACGGTGCGGTGTGGCGTTAAGCCTATACTCTGCAGTTGATGGTTACGGGTTGAGTAGGTTAATATATTGATGTAGAATTAAAAATAGATTTAATTACCTCTCAGTTCCTTTCCTTCAGGAGTGCACTTTCCTCTCTCCATCACGCATTCAAAGTACCCCTTGAAAAGTCTGTCATTGGTCAAAACTTCATCCACATCAACGCCGTCATATTTGTCGGTGTATTTATCAGCAACTACCGCCACGACCACGCAAATCAGTACCAATGCGAACTTCATTTTGAACTGAAATAGAAAATAGACAAAAAATTATTAGATTAGATAACTGTTTATTGTAACACCACAATTATATAAAAGAACATAGAATTTATAATATAAAAAAATCAACTCGATATCTCTTCGCGTTCTGGAGTTAAATGGTCTTGAAAGATAGACGAACGCACGAGTGATCCTATAAGGGTTTCGTTTTTTTTCTTTAGAGGTATGAAACCCTAAAAGTGTAACAATTAGGGGTGCTATGGGTTATGGCGATCTCTTCCAGATGACTAAAAGATAAAATGTGAATAAAAAAGTTTAACCGACGCAACGTTAAGCTTACTTTCAGTAACCGAGAGAAACGTTTTGATTCCTAACATGAAATCTAGTGAATCGATTTTTCAAAACTTGTTAATTTTTTTTTAATTCAAATTTATTTATTGAGGCTTTGAGCACACTTCAGTGACTATGCCAGCCTCATAGGAGCTAACAAAAACCACAACTAAATATAATATGACTTATTCTAGGGATCTAGCTTTTAAACATTTCTCAAACAGCTAATAAATTCTTATGGTATCATCTGCGGTCGGGTCACTCAGTCACTCAACGACCAGTAAATTCGTGAGCGTCAAGAAGGGACTAAATGACGATACCGTAGACGTAGGTACTCTCAAATTAATACAATATTCTACAAATTTGATTTCTATATTCTATACTCTTCTATGCTATTAATTGATATTATAATATATTGTTTGAAAGTTCTAACTTGAAGTTAAAGCAACTGAAGTAGCTGATTTTTGTATTTTGTTTTCGTTTGGGTAGCCAACCAGACAACAGAAAAAGTACATGAAGATTCAAATAAGTAGAAGTGCTACGTAGATCAAAAATTCAAACGTGACTCGATTCATAGACCATTGTTCTCCATTATTGGATAGGCCATCAAACTTAACGTCACTGCATGTACCTTTTTAACCCCCGACGCTAAATCGACGTGGTGTTATAAGTATGACGTGTCTTTTCTTATTTTCAGGTACATAAAATGTTAAAAACTAACAAAAATGGTTGGCTAAATTCATCAAATTTTTGGGAAATAAGTTGGATTTCATTTTTCGTAATACACGGACACACTAAATTAAGAGAATTTGAAAAATCGACGAATCTTATCGAGAAAATGTGGGTAGTGCCCACTTGCGTGTTGCTTGGCCGTACCCTCAGATAAGCCTGAGTTGATGTAAATAGGTTAGAAAATAGATTGATTTTCAATTTTTATATTTACAAAACACGTTAATTTATGAAAATCGCTTGGTAATTACTTGAATTTAAACCAAAATTTGATATGAAAACGTCTAAAATCTTAAACTGTATAACCGGAGCGAGCCACGATCACTACACAGAATTCAAGTTCGTACGAACGTTAAACTAATGACACTAAGATGAAAATCTTCACTCACTACGTGACCTACCATTAACTCCTACGACTGTAATGACAGGTAGCTGAGTGACTTATGATCAGACGGTAATCACATGCTTCTATATATACTGAGCGACGTTATGCTAGCACATAATTTGCCCCTGGTTTCATTATTTTATTTTTCTTTGATGCATAAAAACCTCAAGCGTCATACAGGCTGCTCCGTTTTGCGTGACGAAATGATGTAAGAAATATAATTAAAAATAATTACTATTAAATTGGGGTTTATACGCCAACAAGTAAAACAAGCAGAGTCAAATCACTTCATTGCATTCATCATTGCACCGAAAATGGGTTTTCCATTATTCCACTTTGTAAACAAAAAGATTTGTGAAAAGGGGGTTGGGGCGCCCGCCGACAACTTGGATGGGGACTATGGTTCCCATTTAGAAATGTCCAAAGACCTAAAGACGTTGGCTCTACAGTCAGAGATGACTCAAAAACGCCCAGAATGGCGGAAAAGGACTAGAAGGACCGACCACAAACGACATGGGAAATAAGGCGCGGAAGTAGAAGGAACAATAAAATTTGTTCCGTTTTATTTTAGGAGCTTATTAGAGTTTATTTTTGCCCTTAAGCCACTTATTGTGGCAGCCCATATGAGTTATAATTCAATGTAAAGCAAAAAAAAAAAATTATGCTTCGACACAGAAACAGTTAGGCACATTATCTGCAACTGTGGCCCACTCATGTTCAACTGAACTATCCACCTGGGGCGACATGCCATGCTCCCAGAAGAGATACAACACCCCAATCCCTAGAATTTCTGGATATCTCTAGAGAACATGGCATAGGTAGTGCGTTGTATACTCCGTGTCTCGGCCTAAAGCCGTTGTCACCAAGTGCCTGCTTAATTTATAGTGTCCAAATAGTAAAGTAACAAGTTCTGGTAATAATTAGAAAAAATTTTGCGGTTCCTAATTCGGATCTATTAACTATACATCGCATTGCAAGGGTATTTTGATCATAATCCCTCTGAAAGTTATCATTCAGCAACTATCGGCTATCTATAGTGAAATTTTGCAAATGCCACCGGCGTTTTGAATGAGGTTCAGTAATTATAGGGGGGGATTTAACCCGCCTTATAAGTTTAATCTGCTATCCTACATTCACATATAGCCACATATTCACGTACTCATGTAAGTTTATATCCTTGAAACCCAAAAAAATTGATTTCTTCCCCGTTTTAAAATAATTAAAATTGTCATTTTTTCCTTCTGATCGATTTTCATAGAAATGACAAATCTACCTATATGCAATGAATATAATACAATTTACAGAAGTAACCTTACAATTGAATGGTTAATGGAACATCGTAAAATAGATACAATGTAATCTGATGGCGGCTCATTCAATTTGTTTAATTAAGATAGATCACTCTTTAATGAACATAATAATAATTACAAAAACATAAATTAAATTAATTCATTTAATTTGTGATAAATAAGCGACTATAGATCTTCCAGACAACCAAGCAGGGAATGGAAAGCTTTGAAAACACAAAGACATAATATTATGTGAAAACAGAAGTATATAGGCACTGGCTGCACCTAGCGGTTTTACCCGCTGTACAGTTATATTATTCCAGGGTCTAAGATAATATCTCTCTAAGAAATTTCAGCTCAATTGGTCCACCCGTTCAGTCATGAAGAAGTAACAAACATACCCACTCACACACTCAAAAACTTTCGCCGATCTTTTTTGTTCCCCAGAAAGTGCAGGGGGTAATGTGTGGAACTCCCTCAGCTAAGATTAGCATGGAAGGGGTATATATTATATACCCCTTCCATGCTAATCTTATAGCCTATAGTTCTGAGCCTGTGGATATGCCATTCGGCCCCGACGGCCTAGATACTAGTAATATTCCAAGAACTAAGTAATGTTCCAAGATCATCAATATGTCGCTTCTAATTCTTTATTACAGCGACCTGTATAAACTAAGGGAAACAATCAAATAATATTTTCCATCCACAGACAGCTTGCCTTGGTTTACTCGCTTTAGTACGTGCAATAAGAATTATATAGTTTTTGTGACCTCCGTTTGCGTCAAAACCGACGAAATAATGTATTTACTTAATCTCTACTTTTATCTTATTCTAATCAAAGTCTACGAGCGTTCAGTCTACACCACGAGCATCCATGCGTCGCATGAATTTTGAGGCACTACCCGTTCACCCATTGGACTTTCCCACAGGTGGGTGGGTGGACGGGGTATTCACAATTCCCCCTCCACCCACTACAGTAGAGTGGAAAAGAATATTCACTTAGTATTATAATCGATGAATTTTGTTAATATTATTTGAGTCCCTTCATATCAAAAACTCCCAAATTGCATTTACAGTAATACTGTGACACCGGTGCACACATTTTATTATTGCATCTATCTCCTACCAAGTCCTCTCTCCTTCTCTTTCTAGAGTAGGGCCTATTGACTCTATCACAATTCTATCTATATCTATCTCTCACTCAGCACGTATCCACCTACTGCATTTGCATTTCTGCATTTGGTATTGGTCTACCCATGATCACGACACACCTTCCGAGTGTGCGAATCTCATCCAGTTTCTTCCGACATACTAGACAATATCATCTGACCATTGGGCTGGTGGTCGGCCTCGAGATCTTTGTCCTAGCCTTGGGTACCATATTGTCGCAGCCTTGGTCTACCTATTTTCATCCCGCCTTGCAAAATGACCTGCTTATAACCGAAAAAAAAAATCTTTGAGTTATAGAGATCTAAAGTTAAAAAGACCTTTCTTAAATTTGTCGTGTAGCGTGCTAGTGGATTAAGCGCCAAAGTTAACAGATGCATTTTTAACTAACTTCATTTTGAATCAAGTGACTAAATGACCTCATGAAGTGGGCCATCTTTGGCACAGCTGAAGGGTCGAGAATGACAAACAAACTAACAAATTCACAAATCTTAAATGTACAGATTTATTTTGTAGGTATATTTATTTTTTAATTAAATACGAGGTTTTCCAAAATAATTAGTTATAAGTCGTAATTATTTAAATTTTCTTTGGTACAAGTAGGCAGTAGGCGGTCTATGTAAAATCGACCGTCATTCGAAATTATTATCATAAGAAATATTAAATCACGGCAGTAATTAATACATTCAATTATTTTTAATTACATGTGAATTTTATTGTTGATTTCTGAGCTTAAAAAAATACGCTTTCATAATATAATACGTATATTCTAAAGGATTAAAATAAAAATGGGGGTAGGTGTTTCATATTACCTTAACCAGGTTTAAAAAAAAACATTGTGACATTTTTGTGTTTCAATAAAGGATTATCTATCTATCTATCTATCTATTGTGGGTTAGCCTTTGAGCACGATCTCGCACGATTTCTCTCGTTAAGCGATGTAGCCGTAGATGGTAGCAGACTTAATCTAGAAGGCGGGATAAATCCCTCCCTGGCTTCACTGAACATCATACCGGAACACGGTCATAATGACCGCTTGGCGACTATCCAGTGCACGTGTGTGTACATAAGTGTCAAAAAAGTTCTAACTTTGTTGTTTTAACTTTCTAGTTTTGCTCTTGCAAAAGGAGATCTCACATGTGACTTTGTTCTATGTATAGGTTCATCTTACTTTTTGTCTTACTTATATTATAAACGTAAAGTTTCTAAAAATGTATGGACGTCTGGATGTCTGGATGTATGTTTGTTACTCTTTCACGCCTAAACGGGTGGGCCAATTGAGCTGAAATTTAGTATAGAGATAGCTTAGAGTCTGGAATAACGGGCCGTGGATGAGTGCTACGGCGTGCCCGCAGCGGCAATATGGCGTTCCGAAGGAACACTCCCAGGTTTTTTTAGTGAGTATCCCCGCCGGGTAGCCGCGCCCATCTTTGGCGGGGGAGTACCACATACCACCCTGCGCCCCCCGGCGCTGGGTGACGATGCGTAAAGCATTTTTCTTGGGAAAAAAAGGGCCTGGAATAACACATAGGCACAGAGGGCAAAACCGCTGGGCGTAGCTAGGAAATAAATAATAGTCTTAGTAAAGTACGAGTACAGGAAGTAATATTAATAGGATATCGCACCTCTCTGGAATTTTTCCATTACAAGTGATCTAAAATAATGCATTGTTTAGAGGCGGTTTGACATTATTAACCGCATAAACGCTGTCTGAATATACTATAGCTAATTTAACACAACAGGCGTAAGGTCCTTCGTTTACAAGCTTCATTGGACAATAATGCACGTAGCTATTATTTTTATAAAGACTATTTTATTAACCCCCGACGCAAAAACGACGGGGTGTTATAAGTTTGACGTGTCTGTCTGTCTGTCTGTCTGTCTGTCTGTCTGTCTGTCTGTCTGTCTGTCTGTCTGTCTGTCTGTCTGTCTGTCTGTCTGTCTGTGTGTGTGTGTATGTGTCTGTCTGTGGCATCGTAGCTCCCAAACGGATGAACGGATTTTGATTTTGTTTTTTTTGTTTGAAAGTAGAGTTAGTCGAGAGTGTTCTTAGCCATGTTTGGTGGAAATCGGTCCAAGATGGCCGCCGCTACAAAATGGCGGATTACTTTTTTCTTCCACGACCCCCTCAATATGGGTATCAAATGAAAGGGCTTAACGAGTAGATTACAGTCCCCTATATAAAATTTAAAATCCAAGATGGCCGCCATACAAAAAATGGTGAAATACGTATTGCGTTGGGGGTTTTTTAAATTTTTAATTTAATTCACTTGTTGACAATTTATTTTGTCTTTTTGATATTAAATTATGGGCTTAATATACGCTAGGCGATTGTCTCGCTCTCACGATATGATGACATTTCAATTTGTAATTTTTGGACATGTTTTCATTCAAAGATTTTTTTTCATTATATTTTAAAATATTAACCAGTTTGGTTTGGTGATAATGTACATGTGGGTGACACAGGTTCAGTCGAGAGCAAAATGCCCAGCAGTGGGATTCAACATATGAGAAAGTGAGAAAAGAAGAAGTGAGATCTATTTTTTTTTCTTTCTCTTTGATAATAATAATATATTTACTGGGGGTAGACTTCCTTTGCAGGAGGTCGTCTAGGTGGATACCCCAACAGTGCCAGTTATTCTACCGCCTGAGCAGTAATGTGCAAACATTGCTGATTCGGTAGGAGGGCACTGTAGCTAGTGAAATTACTGGGCTAAAGAGTCTTAACATCTTATGACTCTTGTCTAAGAAGCGTTGATCCAGTGCACCTAGAATTGCACATAATTGTGACATTCTGGGTAGCACTGTACTGATTATGGGCAGCGTTATCTCTTAACATCAGGAGAGCATCTTGCTCGTCTTCTTACTTCTCCACATAAAAAAAAATATCAATTGCTAATGTTTCTGTATGTACGTCCTGTTGCTAATAAATTTCTTTCATTTTTTTTCAGTAGTGACGTCCTACGTAAGATTTTGTATTGAATATATGTATAACTAGCTGCGCCCAGCGATTCTAACCGCTGTCCTATAGCCTACGTATTATTTCAGGGTCTAAGCTATTTCTATACTAAATTTCAGCTCAATCGGTCCACCCGTTTAGGCGTGAAAGAGTAATAAACATACATACATCCATACATTTTTACAAACCTTCACAAGTTCACGTTTATAAAATGTAGTATAGCAGTACTTTTTTTTTTTGACCCAGGAAAAATGCGTTACGCATCATCACCCCACGCCGGGGGGCCCGGGGCGGTATGTGGGACTATCCCGCCGAAGATGAGCGCGGCGGGGTTACCCACTAAAAAACCTGGGGGTGTTCCTGCGGGACGCCATAATTCCGGGGCAACGGGTACGCCGAAGCACTCATCCGCGGGTAGGTATAGCAGTACTGGGTTGACCTATCTTTTAACATCCGGCAAAAATTCAGCTCGTTTGTTCATTCGCTTAAAAAATAGCCCAAAAACTTCGGAACAAAAAATTGAATTCTAAACAGAAGCAATTATGATTGTTTACGTTAACTCCAAATGTGTTTTAATCTTAGAACATTTAACCATGGAATAGAAGCCATTACAAAATTTGCAATGCAAAAAGTCCCCCATCAATATTGCCATACACTGGCATAAGATTATAATAATAAGATAAGATAAGAAATTCGTTATTGATCCACATATAAAGTAAATTTTACAAATACAACAATTAAAACTATAGGGGTATCAATTGGCGGTCTTATCGCTCAAAGCGATCTCTTCCAGTAATACTCACACAAGAACATACACACGCATAAATAACCTTTATTGTTATATAATACAACAAAATAAGAAGACGAGACGCTCTCCTGATGGTAAGAGATAACGCTGCCCATAATTAGTACAGTGCTACCCAGGATACCTTAATTATTTACAATTCTAGGTGCACGGCGCCAATGTAACGCTTCTTACTCAAAAGTCATTAAGAATTTTAAGCTCAGAAATTTCACATAGGTACAGTGTCCTCCTACCGAAGCACAGGAATGCACACTAGTTCTATGCCCGGCGGTATTTATTTTTTGGCAGCGTGGGTCGCCTGTCAGTGACATATCCAGTTGGATGCATAATCGAAGGTTTTAATCCAATTATGGGTTTAAATACTTACTATGCATCGTACAATGTATAATTAACTTCATGATTTTAGGTTCATATATTTTTAGTAGGTAAACTCGTTAAGGAAGGTAATTATTGTTTGTTAGGTATTTTGTGACTTGTTGTGGAAAATTCTTATGCATTGTAAGAATATAAGGGTCAAGTCATTACTTTACACAGTTCAATAGCATTACAATGATACTAGCTGCGCCCTGTGGTTTTACTCGCAAACATGTGAATTAAATTAAAAATTAAAAAAAAACCCCAGCGCAATATGTATTTCACCATTTTGTGGTGGCGGCCATCTTAGATTTTAATTTTTTTATAGTGCATTGTATTCTACTAGTTAAGCCCTTTCATTTGATATCCATATTGAGGGGATCGTGGAGGAAAAAAGTAATCCGCCATTTTGTAGCGGCGGCCATCTTGGACCTATTCCCACCAAACATGGCTAAGAACACTCTCGACTAACTCTACTTTCAAACAAAAAAAACCAAATCAAAATATGTTCATCCGTTCGGGAGCTACGATGCCACAGACAGACACACACACACAGACAGACACGTTAAACTTATAACACCCCATCGTTTTTGCGTCGGGGGTTAAAAATTAGCTTACTTGTTTATAGCTTCTAGCTGCCCGACTGCGCTTTGCTTTGGGTGCCATTATGAATAAAAAAATAAAAATTATTATAAGGCATATTATGTACATAATAATTAGTATGTTTAATAAACCTCCAGATTAAGTAAAATAGTGCTAAAAGTCGAATATGAGTATACTTAGTGCGATAAGATCGCCGATTGTTTACCTAAAATTAAGCCTTTTTATTATCAAACTCAGTAAGCTTCTTTGTAATTAGTTGGTATACAATAAAGCATTATGGTGTTAATTATTTATATTACTAAAGGCACCTTTAAAAAAGATTGCCGACCGCATAAGATTTAAGATTTTGTATTAATTCACACACGTTTTAAATTATACAGATGATCAATGGAAAATCTTTAGGCTGGAATCAAAATCTTTTGTAGGTGGGTAAGGTATTTGAAATATCATATTTAAGCTATTTATCCATAAGAAAAGAATAAAAAAATAAAAGAAAAGAATAAAAGGATAGAATCGAAAAGTATGATCCATAGAATCGAAAAGTATGATTTATGGATTCTGTGACTTTAATACAAAGTTGAAATAAAATTTCAAAAAAATGTACCTATAGGCATGTGAGAAACTGCTTCTTTTTCGTTAATTAAAAAGGCTTTGAAATAAAATTCTATGGATCGCTTTGTGGGATGTCGACTATATTATCATAAGATTAATTATAAAAAATCATAAATTTTAGATTATACAGATGCTCAATCGAAAAATTTAGGCTGAAATCAAAATCTTTTGTAGGTAGGTAAGGTATTTGAAATATTTATATTAAAGGTATTTGAAAAGTAATAAAAACGTGTGGATCGCTTTGTGTGGGTTGTCGATAATGTTAAAGACAAATTCAAGAATTTTAACCTAAGGGTGTCTGGTTCGTTAGCGGGCGCATGCGGTGAGTGCCCACATTTCGGGTTTATATTTAGACTGACTGACTGATCTATCAACGCACAGCACAAACCGCTGAACGGATTGGTTTGAAATTTGGAACACGGATAGGTCTTATGTCGTAGACCTACGCTATGAAAGGATTTGTCCACGCGGGCCTTTGCCCGCGCGGACAAATCGCGGCTTTCCGCGAGCATAAGCTAGTCTACTATATTATGCATATGAACCTTCTTCTTAAAACACTACTAAATCTATTATTGAAAACCATATTAAAATCCATCGAGTAGTGTAAGCATACATAGGGACAGACAGCGGAAAGCCACTTTATTTTATACCACCTCTATTTAATGAATAAGATAACATAATAATATTTCGTTGTACACAGAAATATGGGAGAATGGATAAATGGATGGTTATTTGTATTGGGAGTTGTGAGATAGCCTGATCAGCAATTGGTGCGGGAGTGTGTGCCTGCAGTTTACAGAAGCCTTAAAGGCTTATTATATTTGTTTATTTATTTCCAAAAATACAGTGGTTTAAAGCTTAAAACTAACTTACATCTAGACAAAGACAGGTTTAATATGAACTTCTTATTAATGTTTAACAATTTAACTTTAAATGAGTAGTAGGTAGGTATACCAATAAGAACTAGGTAACTAGACTAAGTTTAGCAAATTTTATAAAATAGTTTCTAAATTCCTCGGGGACAAAGATAGACAATGCTGTTTTAAACTATCAAGCTATTTTACAAGTGCAAATGGCCAGAAATTTTAACTTATTGAATTTGTAGAAAAAAAAAATTGCTAAAATTATTTTTATACCTATATTATATCATATTTATTGCCGTTGGTTACTAGTAGATATAGTTATTATCTAAAGCTTTAAGCTTATTTTCTGGGTCCACTATTATTTCTTTCATTGATGGCAATGGAGCGGGTTATGCTCGGCGTCTCTCTAAAGGATCGGATCAGAAATGAGGTCAGAGAACCAGAGTTACCGACATATATTATCCGAAAGGATTAGCAAGCTGAAGTGGCAATGGGCTTGTCACATTTGCCTCAGAACCGATAACCGCTAGGGTAGACGGGTTCTCGAGTGGAGACCACGTCTCGGCAAACGTAGTGTAGGGTGCCTATGGGCGAGATGTGCCGTCGATATCCCGAGGGTGGGGCTGGGAGTGGTTAGAGGAGGAATACGGAGGATCGAGTTAAGTGGAGTGCCATGGAGAAAGCATATGTGCAGCAGAGGATAATAATGGTTGCTGATAAATAAAGATGAATTGAGCACCCTATCTTTTTTAAAAGTCAGTTTTTATTGAAATGTCGTGGTCAGCGCTCTCACGTGGCCCAAGCTAAGTCGGTATAATTTAGCATAATATAATTTGCTACCATTTATTATTCTATGTACTTACGTCGGACAATAACGATTTCATTAGGGGATTTCCATAAAACCTACGTATACAACTGTTTACTTGTGGAATAATACTTTGTTTTTTATTAGAAAAAACAAGTTTCAGATGCTGTAATTATAATTTAATTACGCTGAAAGGATCTTCTCGTTTGTTTTGTGTCAGGAATAAATAGGTACTTAGAGGTATAACTTAGTGATTGGTATAACTTAGCAACTGATGGTGGATGTTACCGAGAACTCATATCATACTGATTCGACGGAGGACGCGAGTCCCAAATTTCCCAATTCTTCTTCCCAAGTCATCGGTCGGTGGATTGCTTTGCGGAATCTCAGCGGCACGTTTTTTTGTGAAGGTCACAGTGACTTCGCACTTCCCTTTATTTCTAGCTTTTAATAATTAGACAAAATACACCCAAATATTCCCAAAAGGTCAAAAACAACCTTTTATATTTTATATGTTGGGTGATAAAAATCTTTCGACGTAGTTACTAAGTCATATTAACGTTGTTTTCCATCATTGTTTTTTTTTTTCACCGTTGTTGCAGTTGTTTTTCACATATGTGGGCCAGTGTCCAACTAAGTCCGCAACTGACATAAATCTACTTGAGCTATGATCAAATGATTACAGCGTACTGTTTAACAATTGTTTAGCACGCGAAGTGGCAGGAAGGCTGTGAGCGCAACGTCTATACGGCTAGAATAAACACCAATCACATTGGCGTTTGTCTGCAAATAAGGGGAACTACTATAGTTACTATGTTTTGTAAATATTACGGCTTTACTCTGAAGTGCAGCAAAAAATGTATACCTACCCCTTTTTTTGAACCAGGAAAAATACGTTACGTCTCGTCACTGTAAAATTATCCTCAGGTTTAGCCTTATTGGCGTTAGATAATAATATATGTTTTAATATATTGAATTAGGAATCACTCGGTATTACTAAAATAAAACTAGGTTCGTTTCTCAATAGTACGTGTTCACCATTTTAATCGAGAAAAAGAATAGAATAGAAACTCTTTATCTCTGTGTTTTTTATCTCTTTAAAAAGCACAGAGAGCAACATAAAACCACAAATAAACAGAAATAGGATGCGTTCACAATTTACCACAGTCACACTGGACCGGGGGGCGCAGGTAGATATGTGGGACTCCCCCGCCGAAGATAGGCGAGACCGGATGAATAATGAACTCTAACATTTGACAGCAGATTATGCACTGTGTCCATCCATCCCGTAGAAGCAGGCAAAAAAAATATAGCAGGAGGAACTGCTTTATTCTGTGAAAGCAAAATACTATCCTACTCTATACCTATAGCCGTTCGCAAGATGTATATTTTCAAATATCAACTCGTACGAGATTTACTTTTTAAAATCCTTTTCGGGCAAAGATTTAAATTTTTCGAAGTATTCCTAGATCTTCTTCTGTAATAGGTGACAAACAAGCTGACGGCCCACCTGATGGTGAGTGGCCACCGTCGCCTTTGGATATCTGCAATACCAGGGGTACCGCTAGATCTTCATTACGTACCTACCTGATATGATATTTAATTATTTAAATAAATGTTTTTGAAATAGAATTATGTAATGTTTGGTAACAATAGTAGGCCCCTCATCTTGTGCAATTCATCTGCATGAGGCTGTTAAGTACCAACGGTAATTTGTAAGCAATTCTTAATTGTCATCTGTGGAAAGTTTAGGTATTGTGGCTACATCGATTGTCTTGAAGACCTACTTAGAACCTTGTTGTTAGGAACTGATTATAATAGAAACTTCAAACTAAAATATTCTTTACTTCTCTTTAATCAATAAATTGGAAGTAAACTTAAACATAACAGGGCCCTACTTAAACCGCCAGAGTGAAATCACAAAATTATTATATTGCTTATGCGATAAGACCGCCGATTGTTTACCTCTAGTTTTAAGTTTGTCTTATTATATTTATAGCTATTTCTAGTATGTTATGCAATAAAGAGTGATTCTATTCCATATAAGTCGTATGGCCAAAATATTTGTTGCAGTTTAAGGTATCCAATACTCTAAAATGGGCTGTGACGTGACTTGCCGACTGCCTCCTTAATATCTTATAAGAAACTGCTGGGATCCACAGTTTTGGGTGCCTTCTAAAACGCAGTAACACTATGTGACAATTTTGCCACTAATTGAGATTTGAAACTAGGGAAATCCAACACAATATCTTCAATATCTATGTTAGTCATCATCAGCCTATGGTCGTCCACTGCTGCACATAGGCCTGCCCCATGGCACGCCACTCAACTCGGTCCTCCGTCTTTCTTCTACACCCACCCCCAGCGACCCTCCGGATATCATCGCCCTATCTCGCTATATATCTATGCTAGTGCAAATCGTTTTACTTAATTCTTACGTATTTTAGCTGCGAATTGACAGTCCAGTCATCTTAATATATTAAAGAAAAGAGTAACTGATTGACTGACCGATCTATCAACATAGTAGTACAGTCCAAACCGCTGAACGGATTGACTTGAAATTTGGAATACACAAGGTTTTATTTCTTAGACCTTCGCTAAGAAATTAGGTTAGGCGGGCAAAGCCGCGAAAATAAGCTAGTAGTATTATATATCACATGTAAACTGCTTACTCGTAATAATTCTATTAACTACTTATTATAGGTATATTGAGAATACTTAGGTAGGTACTAGATATAATCTAGACCAGGTAGTGACTAATCAAATCAATGCAGCCGCCCTTGTGTCCATTATTATCCTGTTACTCATATAATCGAATCAAAATTACGTGTGATAATAATAATATTAAGGTTTTTGTATCACTAAAATACGACAAAAATAAAAAAAAAACGTCTTAGTTTGGCTACACATCTTATGATTGACTAGCAGTATAATAATTAGGGTAACCTGGAGTAAAGTAAGTACCTACCTGTAAGTCACCAAAGTAACAAAATTCGTATCATTCCCACTGTCAAACTTTAACAAATTTTCGAGAAAACCCTTACATACGAGTAAAACTGTACCGTTCCAGTACAAAATTAAATAAAAATTGTTATAACCTTTTTTAATTTTGCATCGTTTTGTAACTCCAAAGTGGCGTTTTTGAAAATAAATAGAGGTCATATACCTATTTATTAAAAAAAAAAAACGCCACTTTGGAGTTATAGGTTTTTTTAAGGCTTTTCGTTCTGCTGCGCCATCTTCTTGTCTTCGTCTAGAATCTACATACTCTTCTGTTGGAGTAGAAACCCCAATTATTATAATTCTTATTATTATTATTACCGGTTATCTTCCGCTAAGGAAAACGGCCTGCGGAAGAGTTGATCACAGACTCTGATATGGCTCTACTAACACGGAATACAATGAATAAAAAGGAAGTTTACCCTAAGGTCAATGCGCGTGGTTTTGTGAGGCATAAGTTATTTTTAAATTATATTTTATATATGTTAACCCTTTGACGACCACGGGTACACCCGTGTCCCAAGCACAAAAATGTAAAAATCTAAATAAATACTAGGCCAATTTCAATTTTTTTTTTGTTTTTTAATATTTAAATGTCCATTTTAACCATTCATAGCTAGCAGCCCCATAAAAGTAGAACTATATTGTGTCTATAATCTATAAAAGATGACATATCTTCTGGTGCGAAAATGAAAAAGTTTTCTCAAGATTCTCAAGATGTTAAAGTGAGAATCATAAAATAATTTCATGAAAAAACTATAGCCTGGTTAATGTTTTATTTATATAAATTACTGCACTATTAGATAACTTGATCCTAATAAAGCTATAAAGTCATAAATAAAAAGGGACAGTACTGTCCCTATGGTCGTGAAGGGATACTTTTTTCGGACGACGATATGAACAAAATATTATGATAGTTATTCAAAAACCAAATAGTTACCAAGCAATATCAATAAAAGAAAAGTAACTGATTTCAATAAAGTCATAAACCTTTAAAAATATCGTGTAATGAATAGAAACAGCCAACTGTAAAACGATTTGGATTCTTAGGATAGCCTTAAGATAATAGTAGTCGTCATTAAATGTATTCTTGTGTCATATAAAAAATCCGTAAAAATTCGGGTGAACTTTCTACCTGGGTGATTAACGGTACCTACACCGTTAGAGCCGTATATTCTACCCATGTGCAAAGCTTCTCTTACCGTCCTGTTAGGACAGGGCGCATGGGTCGCTATTTAGCCAGACTGGAGGGTAAGATTGATTGCATAAAAGTGCACCAAGTGATGGTCAATCATGTCATACCAATTATAATTGAAGCTGGCTACCAGGCAAGCTTCCAGTTGATTACCATGGTAAAGTCTTAACGGCCGATTAGGTATGATTTTTTACTAAATATGTTACGTATCACACTACAATAAAAATATGGGTGGCATTGGTCTAATGGATCAACGAAATATAACACACGAGCTTGATCGCAGGTCAAAGTTAAAATAAGAATAAGAAGATAGATATATTATCTAAGACTGTTCTTCGACCTTTTTGATATAACAGTGAACAACGCATATACCATGTACACAGAGAAGCACGGTCAGAATAGATTGATTGGTTGTTTGTAGATCAGGCAAGTCTGTGTGGCTTCCTGAAAAAATGAGTAAGTACCTACCATATTATGCAAAGCTATAAAACGATCTACCCTATTACAATCCATCGAAAAAACGATAAACAGAAAACGATGCACGTATTGTGCACGTTCCAAAAGATAATCGCACTAACAACACCTGTATAATATGCAAAGTTCACCTGTAATATACGACCGATTGAATTGTTTTATTCTGTACCTTGACTCATTTCTTATAAATTAATGTGTGTGTATGTGTATGGTAGTAAATTTGCGTTTTTAATAAGTGTTTAGATCCTAGATATTCCTCTAGCCTTGAAACAAAACTATAAATAATTTCGAATAAAATTTACCGTTAACGACCATAGGGACATCCATGTACCATAAAATTCCAAAAAAACTAAAATAGGTTTTTACTTTTTGACTTTAAAATATGTTTTATAGACATCAAAAAGATCATGTTATACAGAAATAACCATAAAATTACCTCTCCTACTCTTATGGTCCTCAAAGGGTTAAGCCAAGCGTGGATTGTGGATACATTATTATCCTGACTTAATTTTTGTGGATATCAATTATCCTTAATTAAATATTTAATGATCTTTTTTCTGATCTCACACCATCGCAGAACACGTATATGAAATACATTTTTCATAAAACAAACACGTGACGATTGGGCTAAGTTTTTACAGTGGTGGTAATAAAGCAAGCGAGCACACAAAATATATTAATAGATTTAATTGCATGTTGCAGTCAAAAATAGCAAAAAATTCAAATAGTTTACAGCGAGTTTTCCATATATCGTCCTTGTTACAGTGATCAGTATGTACGGCGTAAATCCTGGTCAAATCATAGTGTGTGGTACAATTTTTGCCTATACGCTACCGCATTTAGTAAATCTGTGGGTCCTGGCTATTTCCTATAATATATGTAGAAGGCATCCGTTAGGTCATGTTGCTAACCATGCAGTAATCGTAGCGGCCTGAAACTTAGCATAATAGGTAGGACACACTACTTATAACTCTGTTTGACTCTGCCAGTGTAAGTAGGGTTGCTTGTTGTAATCCTTTACTTATTTTTCTATCGAAGTCTAAATATATAAAAGGAAAGAGTGACTGACTGATCTATCAACGTACAGCCCAAACCACTGAATGGATTGGATTGAAATTTGGAACCCTTCGATTAATAAATATTTTCATCGAAGTTGGAACCAGAAAAATTTTATAGAGTAGACCGCGCGGGCAAAGTCGAAAGCATAAGCTAGTGACTTTTATAACTTTGTACTCTGTACCTTGTAAATTGCAGTGCTTTAACATAATATTCATTAACTAGACGGATATAAACCACAGTAATTAACCCCAGTTTTACTGGAAATCGATTTTCCATTGCAAGTCTTACCTCAGACATCGTTTCCGCTAAGAGTTGTCTCATTGATTGTAATTGTTGATTGCTTTATTGAAAAACATTAGTAAACGATGCTATTGTTTATGATTTCGTCCCTATTGTGGTACGTCACATTATGCAGCTAGTGAATGCAGTATAAATGGTCCTGTAGTTAGACTCCTTCGTCATAGCCCAGCGAAGGGTCGACCGATCCTCACGAAGGAATTACTGGTAAGCTTCAATGATTATTTCACTATTTATCTATCAATATAATTTTTATATTTGTAACCCCGGTTTCACTGAGCATCGTGCCGGAATACAGTCATAATGACTGATTAGTGACACACACGGTCGTAACTATTACTAAAACTAATTTTAGCTTTTCAAAACTATTTTTAGCCATGCCTGAAGCTCATTACGAGTAAAAAATTAGACTTTGGTAGGAATAATAAACCTATTATGATGACGCCATCGGTTATAAAAAAAATCAGTAATTTATAAGAATATTTTGTACAAGCATGTCGAGCATTATAATAATTAATATTCTTGTAAAAATTTGTTTCTTTTGCGTTCATTATGGCGTAACTAAACCACCATTACTTGCAAAAATTAACAAACATATTCTATTCCATTAAGTTATGTATTATGTTTCTAGCATAATATTAGCATTTTAATATTATTACCCTATAATTTATAACATAATATTAAGAAAATAAAAAGACATATCTACGCAGATTTTTTTGTAATTAATTGGTCTATACCTAATTTATGATTATTACAAAATTGTTGTGAAATAGTGCTTAATTAAAAAAAAACGATAAAATGTTCGTCTTATGAGCCATAGTGGTATAAATTCTCTGTATCAAAATTTCTGCATGTTTTCTATATATACTAAATATGCACCAACAGGCTTAGACAATTGCCAATCGCTTGTGACTAATGCTAAAAAAAGTACTGCGGTTGTAGCATATCGCAACATTGACATAAGAGTGGCAACTCTTGACAATACTTCAAGAGTAATCTGACATAATATCAAGACACTACTCTTGCTACTCGCACTGTCATTGCATACAATTTGCAGCTACTCCCAATGTCATTTTGTGCCATGTTGTACCATGTGTATGGTTCGCAACCCGTTAATTAATTAAATATCTATAAATAGAAGGTATATAGAATCTATGCGAGATAAGATTGGTCATCGAATGTGCAAGTCCAAGAAAAACAATAGTTTTATCACAGGCGAACAATAAAACAATGGCTAATCAACGTAATTAAATCACCAGCACGCATAGATATTGTTGAATAGGATGGTAGTAGTCACTTGGTAGTTAAACAGAGGTTCCTCAAGTGGGGGGCTTAATGGGCAAGCACCCAGTATGTCTTCTTCTTAAGAGCTTCGTTCTTGGCAGAACGGTCGTGGTCATGATGAGTACTACGGTATATTTTCGTCTACGGGATTTTCCACTCGCTAGACTGGCTGTGGTTAGTTAACCAGCCACTAGACAAAACCGAGACTAGTTTAACATGCTACAGTAATTTTACCTTTTGAATTAATTAAGTTTCAGTAATTTTTATCATAATATAATAGTTTAATCTGCATTTCCAGATTCATAATGAAGCTGCTACTACTGACATTGTCGTGCGCAGTGGCCGTCACGCTGGCACGACCGGCTAACAAGTACACGGACAAATGGGACAACATCAACGTTGACGAAATACTGGAGTCACAACGACTACTGCGAGGTTACGTCGACTGCCTCCTCGAGAAAGGACGCTGCACTCCCGACGGCAGAGAGCTCAAGGAAACACTCCCTGACGCACTCGAAACAGGATGCTCCAAATGCACAGTCAAACAACGAGAAGGATCAGACAAAGTTCTGAAGCATCTGATTAACAAACGACCGGACCTGTGGAAGGAACTCTCCGTCAAATATGATCCTGAAAACAAATACCAGCAGAGATACAAAGACAAGATTGAATCAGCGAAGGGAACCGCCTAAGGATCTGTGCGCAGATGTTCTTTAATGGTTTTAAAGAAGTACACCTACCTTATCTTGCAATGGTGTAGTTAGTATTACAGAGGTGATGAATAAGTGTTCAAATAATAAAATTTTTAATTTTTAAATTATTTTTATTATAACTCTATATTACTACTCCATACTATGAGACTAATTAATTATGGACCTTGCTTTTTTTTTTGAACTAATAAGTTGTTTTATAACATGGTTCATAGAAAAATACACAACTTTAGCTTCCGTTAATTAGAATTACTATGTTTTAGACGATATTTATTTTATAGAGGTAGGAAGGAACAGCTGATGTAGCGCGTCCTCCCCTAAAATCTCAGCGATAGACAACAATACTTACGAGTATATAATTTAATACTTTTTGACTACAAAGGTAATGTATACTATGACTGACCGACTGAATAGATTTTAATTTATTTAACCTCGCCAACATCACTTAATATCAGTAAGTTATATTAGTACCTATTTATGGTAATAAAAACAAAGGGTTTCTTAATCGTTTCCTGCAATGAAGTTGTTGAAAGACGCCTTAAATTTATCCTCTTTATCGTACTTATGAGTGAGCTCTTCCCACATTCCAGGATGTTTCTCGATTATGGCTCTGATTACCCGACGGATCAACTCCTTTTGCTTCATTGTACACTTTCCACATGAAGTTTCCAGCGCTTCGGGTATCACTTCTGTGGAAAAAAAAAATGGGTTAAGCGGTGGTAGAGTTTCTAAAGGCAGAACGCTGCACATGCTCCTATTTATTTTTCAGTAGCCAAAACTACCATCTACGTTCTATCCCTAGAACAATACATCTATAAAGTCCCTACTTTACATGAGAGCAATTAAAGTTTGATTCGCATAAATTTGGCCAAACATTTTAGACCCTGGAGTAAGACATACACAAGACTTAGACAATGTATTCCAAAATCAAAAAAGTTAAGACAAAGTTGTGCCAAGTCATACTATCCTCCTATTCTAGAAAGTCGCTATCCTGGAAAGAAAGATTTTTTTAGATAGGACTTTGTTCTACTTCTTTGCTTCTTTAATAATTGAAAGTTTAAAAAAACTTTTAACTGCAAACTAAGCCAATTTATCAATCTAAATTTCGATATGAGTACCTATGTTTTTAAAGTAAAGGTTGGCTTATTGCACATATGGTTGATCAGCAATGGACTATCATGAATCCTATGTAACCAATGTATGAGCCAAAATTCTTATTATAAGATAAGAAACAAATTAAAATTATTGTTCTTACTTTTGAAATCCTTGGCATCAGGCGTACACGGTCCTTGGTCGAGAAAACACTTCGTGTAACCCAGCAATATTCTATCATTTTCTAGCAGAGGTTGAATGTCAAAATTATCGTATTTAGAACTGTAGAAATCACCTGCTACCAAACATACTAATACTAATAGTATAATAAACATTTTGTTTGTCAAAGTATTAGCCTGTAACAATATGGACAAAAATACTAAAGATAGTAACTATGTCGTGTATTATTGTAACTGAGAATGGTAGAAGATGCGTACGAGTATATAAGGATTTGTTTGTCATTGTCCATAAATGCATAATCCCTAACAATTAGACTGTTGGAGATGTCCGTGTGTGTAATCCTAATGGGTATATTATCGAATTAACTACCGGTGTTATACCAAGATCCCAAGGACACTGTACTTCACTTATAATAAAATAGTCCTGTCACATAGGTCGGGGGTTTTTGTCTTTGAACCAATTTTGACCAGATGTGATTCTGGTTCATAGTGTTTGAATCTCGGCCTGACCATCATCATAATCATCATCGTCAAATTAATAAC